>CM028384.1:58178528-58533188 GCA_013146195.2 Codonopsis lanceolata | reverse complement strand
TTGCTTCTTTGAAAATGCGAGGTTCATTGTCTACTATAAATGTGGTCACAAAGTCAGGTCCGAAGGTTTTAGTTATTTTTGTCTGTTTGCTCCTTCTAGGTTCATCATCCGCTGGTACCGATGGTCGCCTTGATGATGTCCATGCGGACCAATGTCCGTAGGGGCCTGCTTCATTTTCGCTTGTATTCCAGGAAATGAAGCGCTTCCATTAGTATTATTATTATTTTTTAATGGAAATATATGTTTTCAAAAAATATGACCTTTCTTGATTCTAATATTGTATTTACTTCAATATTTGGATTTTCAGACTTGTGCACTAAAAACTTATAGGCACTACTTCGAGTTGCATATCTGTTGGAATATGTTTCTTGATAATTAACTTATCACCTTACATATTCTATATATGTTGATTTGTTTGTTCCCATTACATGAGTCATCACTGATGGCTGTCGCTGGCATCTAAGCGTGGCAACTGTGACATCACATAGGTCTTAGATTAGGTGCGACTTGATCGAGTCCTACCTTCCTACATGATGATCAAACAGACCTATCATAAGTAGAACAGAACATCTTGAAGACTCACCACCGGCAGACATGCTACAATTTGATTGTTTACACCAGCAGACATCAGTTCTCTTAAACAGAAGTCTTACGCCTCTGGCCCGAACATCCTACCGGTAGACCTGATTCTGCATGTGCTACAGAGAGATAAGTCTACAACAGTTCAAGTCAAGACAAATATGTCCAAGCTTCATAAAGCCTAACATAGTTAAAGATACAAGAATTTCTCTCACTCACGTGGTCTGATAAAGTCAAAAGAATCCACTTTATTAAACAGACTACCTGACAGTGCATCTGACATCAGACTTGCTTTTTCAGAGACTTATCAATACAGTCTGACATGCAACAGTTCCAAGATCCATAGGACAAAATCTTTACCCAACAGTCAAAGATCTTGTGGACAATATCTCTATCCGATTGACTTCAACGACCATATCTCTAAACGGATAGAAACAACAATCTTCATCTCTCAACGATCACATTGACTCCAGTCTATATAAGAAATATTTTCTCTTCCCCAACGATATACACAGAGCCAAGTCGAAAAGGAAGACTCCTGCTACAAGAGCTTCAAAGAAACATAGAGATCTACAACGAGATCGTCTTCACCAACGCATCTCAGATCTCTACAGAAGATTGCAGTGAACTCATCCAGACCTTAGCAAAACACTCTCAGTGGGTTGCTAGGAAGAAAAGCTTGGAAAAGAAGAGAGAGAGAGAGAGATCAGAAACTTCAAAAGACAGAGATCAACGTTTTGGTCAAGAACCCATTTCTTGATTTGAGTTCTTCACCCTTCTTCGAAGAATTCAGCCTTTAGCTAAGCTTCAGGACTCCATTCCTAACGCTAAAGGTCAAGCTCTTGGATCGATCTGAAGATTGATTTTAGATAATGCCCAAAGAAGATGAAGAGTTGTCTGTAGATATTTCATTCATATCTCCAAATTTGTATTCCTATACAAATGATGTGGATTGTTCAATAATCACTCATCATGGAAGGCCGAGTGCTCTGCACTCAATCGTTCAGATAATTTTTATCTGAACGACCTTGAAAATTCTCTTCTCATATTAGCTTCTCGTTCTCGTCTCCTATAGCCCTCTTTACTTAATAATTTGTTTACAAATAATTAAGTAAAGATTAAGGCTTGAAAGGACGAGGACAGAAACTTTACATAGAGTATATAGGCTGATGTAATCTGTAATTTATCTTTGAATAAATTCAGATGTTCTTTCAAATAATTTATCTTTCAGTCTTTACCTCTCTATGAGCTTTTATAAATTGATTTGTCATTTGAAAAGTTATTCTCTATTGATTTCCTAACATCTGCATTTGAAGAAGTATTAAGTGTGTTGTTGTTCTGATCATATATTCGTGTACAGTCACTTAAGACTTCTCTAAATCTAAGCCTTTCCATTTCTGCTGGTTAAACTCTTTCAAACAGGCTTTTGATTTAAAATGCAGTTTACCAGCAGAGTTGAAATCTCTACTTAGAGCAAGTTTGTCGTTAGCCTCTACCAGCAAACATGTTCAACACGTTAAACTGCCTATGCCATTAAACCTACGCTTTAAATGTATTTAGAAGAAAAGTTTTTAAATGGCATCATAGGCTATTCACCCCCCCCCCATCTAGCCTATTTGAGCATAATTGTGGACCAACAATATCCTATGAAGATATAATCCACGGTTTTTGGGCTGATTTTTACCTTTTTAGGTAATGGTGTTGCTACTTTGGCCAGGTACCCCCAGACTTTGATGAATTTGTAGGAAGGTTTTCGACCGTTCCATAATTCATAAAGAGTTTATTCTAATTTCTTGTGTGGTAGCTTATTGAGCAAGTAATTTGTTGTGAGCACCGCCTCCCCCCACATTTCATCGGGTAGGCCAGATTGAATTAATAATGAATTCATCATTTCTTTAAGTGTACGATTTTTCCTTTCTGCAATCCCATTGGATTGTGGAGTATAAGGAAGAGTAACTTAATGAATTATTCCATGTGCTGCACAAAAATCTTTAAAAGGATGTACGTATTCATCTCCTCGATCAGAATTGAGAATTTTTATCTTTTCTCAAGTTGATTTTCGACTTCGTTCTTGTACATTTTAAATGTCTCGAACGCTTCATCTTTACTATTTAGCAAGTAAAGATGACAATAACATGTACTATCATCAATAAAGGTGATGAAATAATTTTTCCCGCCACATGATTCTATGGATTTAAAATCACATAGGTCGCTATGAACTAGCTCTAATGGTCGAGTGTCATGTTGTATTGTTTGAAAGGAGGTTCTTGTTTGTTTAGCCTCAACGCATATTTGACATTTTTCCTTAGTGTTGATTCGTGCTTTTGGAATTAATTCCATTCGCATTAATCTTCGTATAGATTCATGGTTAACATGACCTAATATAAGATGCCAAATATTAGAATGCTCAAACAAGTAAGAAGAAGATGTAGTCGTTGTATTATTAATACTACTATTGTTGGGTGGGGTTACCACCATTACATTACATTTGAACAAGCCCTCATTGAAGTAACCCTTGCCCATAAAAACTCCACTCTTACTTAGTACAATTTTTTCGGACTCAAAGACCAACTTGAACCCATGTTTTATTAAAAGGGAACCAGAGATTAGGTTTTTCCTAATATCCGGGACATGGAGGACATTGGTAAGCACCAATTCTCGTCCGCTAGTCATCTTCAATATAACTTGCCCTTTGCCTTCCACGCCAGAGGTAGAGGAGTTTCCCATGAATAGCTTCTCACCGGATGTCACTTTTGAGTAGGAAAACATCTTCGCATCGCCGCTTATGTGACATGTCGCCCTGGTGTCCACGTACCATTCACGACCCGTGTTGACCATTTTGTCTCGGAAACCACACATATCATGCTGATGTCGTCATCAACTATGTTGGCTTCTCGACGGACTCGTTTCTTCCCACCCTTTTGTGGCACTCCAGCTTAAAACATTTCCCTTTGAACTTGTACTGCTTATGTTGTTTAGACGTCCTTTCACCGGAGCTTTTACGCTTCCCGTTCTTGGAGTCTTGTTCTATCACAAGTGCCCCTTCAATAGGGCGAAGCTGCTTCTTGTCGGCCACCCGGTTATTTTTCTCGATCCTTAACCTGAGAATTAGATCCTCCAATGACATGTCTTTGCGCTTGTGCTTGAGATAGTTCTTGAAGTCCTTCCAAGCGAGAGGTAGCTTCTCGATCATTGCTGCAACTTGGAATGCTTCAAAAATAATCATTCCTTCGGCCGCTATCTCATGCAATATCAGTTGGAGTTGCTGAACCTATGTCATTACACTTTTAGAATCATTCATACAAAATTCTAAAAACCTAACAACTACGAATTTCTTCGAGCCGACATCTTCGGTTTTGTATTTCTTTTCTAATGATTCCCAAAGGTCGTTTTCCGTCTTAAATGGGATGTATACATCGTATAACGAGTTATCCAGTTCATTTAAGATATAGTTCCTGCAAAGAAAGTTGGAGTGCTTCCATGACTCAACAGCATCCACGGTGGTTGGTTTGATTCATCTTCTTTCAAGATAGGGGCTGTTTCTTTCAGAAACTTTGACAAGTTCAGCGTCGTCAAGTAAAAGAACATCTTTTGCTGCCAGCGTTTGAATTTTGAGCCAGCAAACTTTTTCGGGTGTTCACCATGAGTGTGGACGGTGGGGTGCAAACATTTGAGTTGTTGCCACGTCGTTTCTACAAGCGGGTTCCTTTCCAGTTGGAAGCCATGTGCACAAAATATACGATGATTAGTAATATGCTAAGTTGTATGAAACACTTTTGTTTATATACAATTAGCATACCAAAATTAATAGCAACCAAAAGTTAATAGAGTTTATCGCTTATACTGTTTTATTTCTGTGAAACAGATTAAAACACTATTACAATTAATACAGTTAAGTATAAAGTGTAAACACGCTAATCAATAATACGCTGATTACAGATTAATTAGTGAATACACTAAGTAATACAAGGTAAACATGCTTTATCAACTTTCCAAAAACAGGCTGATTAAACTTTGAAAACATGCCTGTTAGATTTTATAAAATTTGACTAACCAAACTAATTAGTTTTATAAAACCAAACTGATCAATGTGTTAAAAACAGACTGATCAGTGTTTTGATTAAATGAAAATGGTATGTTCTACAGATTAATTCAAATGCATGATTTCTTGTGAAAGATTAAACAGCGTGTTACGCATTCACGTAACTCGATCGATGATCACAGAGTGTGTACAGAAATAGAAAATAGTAGAAGAAATTCAGCTACTGTTCTGCAGAGAAGATCAAGCCAAAAATATTTTTGTCTTAAGATTCTGGGAAGGTGGCCTGATCTGGTTCCTGCAGTGTTGTGTTTACAGAATAGATGAAGATCCACGAGATTGTCAATCTCTATCCTTAAGACAAAAATTGGCACCGTGTATGGAATGGACGGGTGCTGCCAGTGAGTCTCCCATGGTTTTGGAATCTTACGTGATTGAAGAAGCCAATCCTTCTAAGCTTCAATCACCAGCGAATCAGAACACAATTGTTGTATCTCTGTTTTGGGCAGAAGGTGGTGTGCAGAAAAAAAGAGTTTTTCAGTAGTGAAAATCTGTGTTTCATGCAATATATATGTGGCAGTCGGCATGTGTTCTGTGTTTCAGCTTGAATGGTTGTGTTGTAACTGTTCTGTCTTAAAGGGACACAGCCAAGCTGAGCCGGGCGGGCAACGACAGCGCGTGCGTGTGTTTGGACCTGCACTTAGCTAGGTCTTCCCTCTTGCACAAAAGTGTAATGGCCCAAGGACCGAATGTAAAGCCTAAAAGGTCTACTTTATAAAGTAGAGTTATTTTCTTCTTATTCTCAATGTGGGATTCCCACTTCCTTCCTTTACATGACTTGCTTATTCAATTATGTTGAAACATAGTTCCAACACAATCTTTGTTTATTCACTGCATCCTTAACTATTTCATTAAATAAATACATGTTTGAATAAAACTACCACTCAAGTACTTTCTTGTTTTAAATTGACTAATCAATTTACTTTTTAAATTTCTTTTAACATTATTTTTTAATCAAACATCAAAGAAAAACATATTTATTTTAATATTTTGTTTTACTTTTGTAATGGCTTTCTTAATTAATCTTATGACTAAATTTATACTGTATAATAAAAAATATCATACGGACATTTTTCGTATACCAAACTTTGAATAAATATGTGTTCTTTGGTTATGGAAAAAAACTAAAAGTGAAATTTAAATGATGTAATTGTAAAAATTTGATCCTATCGTAAAATCATAGTACTACATAGTATCATAAAATTTTAAATCTATTTCATACCTTTAAAATTGATTCAAAACTTTAACCCTTGAGTTGATTGAAACCAATAATCAGATTAATACCTACCATATTATTATTATTGAATTGATCTTTTAAAATAATATTTTTAAAACTAAATTAAATTATTTTAGTTTGATAATAAAATATTCAAAAAAAATTTCTAAAATTTTGGTACAAAATGAATTAATTGTATTATTTTTATGATAGTGGAATATGAGATATAAGTGATTAAAAGAATTGACTAAACATATTTATTACGGAAAAGGGAATAATTACCTTATTTGTTGAGAATTAAAATGTAAAAATAAAAATAGAATAATTATGTTGTTTATTGATATTTGAACAAAAAAATTATAAGGTAATAAGAAAGTAACTTGATTAGTCAACTTAAAACGGGTAAGTACTTAAGGGGTAGTTTTGTCCAAATATTAATTATTTAATGTAATAATTGAGGATGTAGTGGATAACAAAAATTGTAGTGGAAATAACATCTCCCTAAAAATATATAAACTAAATATGCATCTAAAGTTTCTTTATAAGGTTAATGTTCATCTCTCTCTCAATATCTATATATCTTGACAAACAAGTTTGAGGTAAAAATCCCATGATTTGAAAAAGTATCCGATTTAATAGATATTTGCTTCATGGTATGAGTTTATTTCTTATTTAGAATTAAAGATTATTCTCTAGTAAGTAGTAACCTTGTCTATTGTTTTAAAGTATGGATATGTTCAACCGAATTGATTGCATTCTAGTCATTGTTTTTCTTAATTAGGCATGGATCTTTAAAAATTATATATGTCTAAAATATTTTGCATTTTGAAACATTAAATAGTGCTTCTTGATACTTCCTTTATTTATAAAATTTAAATATGTAATAGACACATTTATATTTTTTTTCTCGGCATCCATGTATGCATGCATATAGAACTACATTTATTTGAACTAAAGGTAAGTTTATATGTTATCGTAAAAGCTTAGCCAAAAAAAAAAATCATTTGCATCATTATTTAATACTTCATTCGTCCTAAAATTATTGTTCTGTTTTCTTTTTCCGTACATCCCAAAATAATTTTTCTTGTTTGAAACTTTTCTTTTATGACAACATTGTGCCTTTACATTTTCATCATACTTTAATTATGGGTCACATACATATGAGTTTTAAAGAAAACTACACACAAATATTAATAATCAAATCAATTATTTTCCATAATCTGTGTGTCAGGTCAAACAAGACAATCATTTTGAGATTAAAAAAATACTACTTTTATATTTACTACGAAAATGTGATTGCATCCTTTAGGTGAAGGCTTCCTGGTTTATTTAACTCTTTTGTGATTTTTTGAACTATCAGTGATTCTATTTATATATGAAATATATATTACATTATTACAGTTACATGTAATACATACTCGATTCTGTAATTTTGTATGGATTGAAATAAATATTAATATGAAGTATTTTTAGGCATTTATATTTTTATTATTGTAACTTAATAAAGATTTTTAAAAAAATATTTGGTGAATTCCTGACACTCACAACTAAATAATTAGACTTTTTAGTTTTTTGTAGACATGATTATGATGAATTTTAAGTAAAAGTATCATCATCTATCAAGTCTTATTAACTTGATTATATAGCATTTTTTTTAAATGAGTGTTTTTTAAATCGTGTTTGAAACTAAATTGTTGATTTTATCCCCGATTAATCGTTACTCGTGGGTAATGAATATGATAGGACAAATTGCTTACTCTGTGGAGGAATGGGGCTGTTATTAAGGGCATAAAATTGAATTGGGGAGTGAAGGGTGTTATTTTAACCTTCTTGTTGTGACTAACATCATTGATACCAAATATAATGGACGATCGCAAGTGCACATGCATTCTCTTTTTTTGTTTTGGCGAACTCCCTTCAAAACAAGTAAGGGAATAATACATCTCCCTTCAAATTCAGCTGGAGAGATGAAACATTTTATATTTGAGCAGCCTGGTCATAAGCTCATACAGCTCGCAGTGCCCGCTCATGCCCGACCCATAATGCCCTTGTTTATGGACTGATACATAGTGTTGGACTGTAGAAAAGTTAGATGTTTGCAGTCTTGAACACATCTGAGCCTTCAAATTTTAATGCACGTTAAGCGCAGCTTGGCCCATCAAATTGGTTTATATTATATTATTATATATATTATATATATAGTTATATACAAATTGTATATACAATATAGTATATACAATTATATTTATATAGATTTATATAGATTACAGAATAATAGAATATCAATAAATATTAACTATTAAGTAAATTGTAAAAGATTAAAACTTTTGACGTTTTCCACGACAGAAGGTTGTAAAATAGGAGTAATAGTTGTTTAAAGGTTGAATTTTTGATGTTGCAGGTAACCTCTTGACATTTTTGCTGCTTAAAGGTATTTTTTTTTTCAAAACAAAAAATGTATTAAGGGGTTATATCTGTAGCAGTCAGTTTATTTACTTTTTTTTGAAAAGCATTGATGTTGAACTAAATAGTAAATGCCTTGAATCCTTGATGTTGTAATGTTGTATAGTTGTTAAATTTTAAAAGTTTTCTTTTGATATGGAAGGCCATACATTCATATATATTTAAATAATATTCATATTTAAAAACATGAAAATCAATCGGAGAACTCATCATGTCAGTGGTCTTAGAACCTGTGCACACTCCTAATTTATAATGGGTTTGTCGATGCAGTGGCCATATTGGCAATTAAATACTATGATGGTCAAATTAATATTTTCTTAAACTTTTGGAAATGATACATTAGATCGACCAAAATTATAATAAATATACAATTTCAAGTAAACAAGTTGTCTAATTGTTTTAGAAAAATAAACTCATTCATCATATCTCCTAATTTTAATATTAAAAAGTAAGATTTACAATGTGTGTGTGTGTATATATATATATATATAGATTTATTTTAGGGTCAATTGTAATTATAAAAGTTTTAGCGGGGAACTTGTCATTTACGATAATTTGGGACCATATATCCTAAAAAAAAATTAAAAGTTCTTCTCCCTTTCAACTTATTATTATTACTTTTTAGTTGCAACAATGATGCACATATATTCTAAACCACCACGCAATCAGCCGCTTGATGGTCCAAAATTAATGAAAGCCTCCGAATTGGTGGCATCGACACATTTTCAACTTTCCAAGCCTAGGGTGGCAATTTGAGGCATGACATGATTGGTCGACACGAACACGATACAAAATTATAGGGTTTGAGTTTGGGCTTCTCGGGTTCGGATCGTTATAGGACCAACACGATAGGACACGATAAAAAAAGGGTTGTTATCGGGCTGACTTGATAAGCACGGTAAGATACGATAACTAATATATATATATATATATATATATATATATATATATTATTTTAATTTACTAGGGGTTGTTCACTTCTTTCGAACTATTTTCATGATTATTTCATACTTTTATCATTTGAACATTTATGAATTTTAAACTAATTGACTATTTATATTGATAAATTTTCAAAAAATGTATTGAAAAATAAAAATTATATATTTTATAATGTTTATTGGGCTTAACGTGCTTAACGGGCCTGACAAAATAAATTGTAGTTTTTGTTTATCGTGTCGTGCCGTGCTTTTCATATTTGTATCGTGTCGTGTTCGGGTTATAATATTAAGCACAATAAATTTATCGTGTCGTGTTCGTGTTCGTACTTATCGTGTCGTGTTGTTATCGTGTCGACCTTATAACGGCCCACCACGATTGATTTGCCATCCCTATTCAAGGCTATATAACTTGGGAGATAAATTTGAAGAAACTGAGTGAGAGAGAAAAATCAAAGTCAAAATGATGCATCCAAATGCATGATTTTTATTTGTGTTTCCATCGCGATGCATGATTTTTGAATTGCGATGCATGAAACTTGTTCTCAGTAATCTCGATGTAAAAATTGAATTATCGATGCACACATTGGAATTGCGATGAAAACATCACGCATCTCGGTTAAGAATGTGGTAAATACCCTGCAATAACAATAGTTCCTTCCTAAAACTTCTTCGGTGAATCTCTCTTTCTAAAATTTCTCTAGTTAATCTACATATGTTTCCATTCTAATAGCTTGTAAAATTGATTATCGTGGGTATACGTGAGTGATCAATTGTCAGTAGTCAAATTAGTCTAACTTGAGAGATAAATGTGAATGAGAGAAAAAATCAAAGTCAAACTGATGCATACCGATGCATGATTTTTAATTATGTTTCCATCCTATGCATGATTTTTGAATTGCGATGCATGAAACTTCTTCCCAATAATCCTTATGCAAAAATTGGATTACCGATGCACACATTGGAATTGCGATGTATCGAATTTGAATTAAAATGCAACACACCCCTAATACAATTTCATTAATGGTATACTCGTCATTTGAACTTAAAAATTTCCTTTACCGGTTAAAAACAAAAATCATGTTCTTTAGAAGTTGGAAATGTTAGAAAATGGATCAGCCCGGTTATCACAAGCGGCCATAGAAGTGTACCTGACCTCCTTTATAGGCATACCAAGCAGGCATCCTCTTACTTATCGTCTGGGGGCCAAGTGTGTAGCGAGCAGGAGGCCATTTTAGCGAGCGTACCCAACCTGCCTGGGTGTTATGTTTACGGTCGTCCAGAACGTGAGGAGTTAATGTCAGGGAATCCACCCCCACGTTCCGAACGTGGCCGTGGTCGTGGTCACCTTTCCCACTCGTGTATTCAATGCCCACGTCCCCGCCATTAAGGCTGGCCCTATGCAAACCCTTCTCCAACAAAGGGAAGAGATACATTCACTTTTAACAAGCCTAAATTCTATCAAAATGGTATCTCATTTGTGTGTTTACTGGCCCTATACAAACCCATATATCCTTATTCATAAGCCAAGTGTATCCAAACCAATTTTTGGATACGTCAATTGGTTCCATTGCCGGGAAACGAAAGTTCTTCAAGTTCAGAGTTTTTCTGACGAATTTTAAGCATTTGTTGATGGCTGCTAACAGTGTTAATTTGCCGGAGAAGGATCACGCATCTACACCCAACATAGAAGTGAATGTCGATAACATACTGTGTCCTCCTCCTCCACATGATGCCTGTCATCAGATTAATCAAAGGTAGGGTTTGGAATCGCTGGCCCGCATTGTTGTGGCCGCAGTCGGCCTTGCTCATGAATTTCTTGAGGAGGCTTTACGTCAACGAGCATTGTACCTGGGACAAATGCATCAACTGAATCAACAGTTAATTACTATGGGTAAGCCTCCATTTCCCATTGAGTTCGACCCACTTCCAGCCTTGTTCGTTCAGAGTCAAGTGGTGAGCGTCTCGAGGCCGGGACGAGATCCGTAGAGACCGGTAATATAGTCGGAGCATCGAGAGCGGGAATCGCATAGAGGAAGCAGTCACCACGAAGGCCGTGTTAGCTACCGAGCCACTCCGAGAGCGAGAAGGCAATGCAACGGTGGCCTCAAAGCGCCAACAAGACTCCACCAGGGAGGATTCCGTGCAATCGCGTCGCCACCAACGATCTCTCTCCCCGCGGAGGTCACATGCTCGTAGGTACCGTTCTCTATCACCCCGCAGGTCGTATAACGTTCCCTATCACCAAGGGGATCTCATGCCCGTAGACATCGATCTCCTTCCCCACATCATTCACGGCGAAGTCACAAGCTAACTCCCCCATACATCAACCAGCAAACTGGGGCGGGAACATTGAAGCCCAATCAAGATCAAGTACAGTAGGTCATGAGAGGCCCTCAGCTGCAGGTGATGCAGGCCGTGGGCATAGTTCATCAACTAGGAGCTATGGGTCCCCCATAGGTCCTACTTATACCCGGTGTGCACCTTCAGCCCACAGGTGGTGTGTCTGCCATAGTAAATGCCCAGGACTTCGAAGAATTTAGGTTGCGCATGGAATCTTGGGAGCAAGGAAAGGCCTTGGAGAGCAACTTTTTGGGCATTGCATCAAGTCCTTTGGCCTCTTCGATTAAGAATGCCCCTCCAGCACAAGGCTGCATCTTTCCCAACATTGAAAAGTACATAGGGAAAACCAAGGCAAGGGACTAGTTGATGTCCATTGAATCACAGATCGGTCTGATAACCTTTAACGAGGCATTGAAGATTTGGGCATTCGTGAGTTCCCTGCAAGGAAAGGCTTTAGCATTGATGGGTGCACTTCCTCGTAGGTCGATCACTAATTAGGGGGACCTGCGAGCAAAGTTTCTGGCCGATTTTGGAACCTCGGGGACCATAGCAAAGATAATGGCAGACTTGTCTAAAATCAAGCAAGGGGCTCACAAATCTACATCCAATTATTTGGAGAGGTTCACGAAGATGCATGAACAAGTGTCTGGCTTGTCCGAGTAGTAGGTTACTTTGTGTTTTGAGACATGTCTGCTCGAGTGAGAGGGTGGCCTGAGGTCTGAGTTAAGTATCAGGGAGCCCAAAACACAAGAAAAGATGTTGATGCGGGCTCATAAATAATGTGCGTGAGAGAGCGCTAAAAAGGAGAAGAAGAAAGAGGCCACATAGGCTAGTGAGAATGGCAGCACTGGCAAATGCAACGGGCGAATTAAAGGGGGTGGTTATAATTGAAACAAATAGAGGTATGACCACCCAAGTGAATTCCTTCAGGAAAGTGATCTTACCCCTCCGAATACATTGCGGGAGGATATCCTGTATGAGGTGCGGGATAAGCTCCCCCGCGCGCCACGCTTGAACCCAAAGAGTGCAGATACACCAGAGATCACTCGAGGAGGTGTGCATACCATGATGATTATGGGCATACCACGGAGGAACGTTGGCCACTGAAGAAGGCCATTCAGAAGTTGATAAATGAGGGGAGAGTGGACCGCTTCAAACAGGATGGAAACAACAGGGGAAATGCCCCTCGCAGGGACGCACCACCAGTTAACGAAGTAATAAATATGATTCTGGAGGAGGATCCTAGTCTCACGCAACTGTGAAAATAAATATACTCTTTATCAAAGGTTGTGGATTTTCCCCCAACTTTGCGAGCAGGGGAGGAGTCTATCTAGTTCACTCGTAGTGAGTTGGCGAGCACTGGTTTGGTTGGAGAGCAGTCCCTGATTGTTTCGGCTTTGGTCGATGGATGGGTGGTACTTAGGATTCTCGGGGATACAGGAGCATGCAAGGATGTCATGTACTACTCCTGCTTCAAGAGACTGGAATTGCAGGATGGTCACTTGAAGCCATATGCTGGGACCTTTGAGGGTTTCACTAATCACAAGGTGCCAGTCAAGGGGACAGTCAAGCTAGAGGTGATGCTCAGGGAATGCAGTCAGTCAAGAGTGAAGAAAATCACTTTTATGGTGATTGATTTGAAGTCCACCTACAATATCATTTTGGGGGTCCTGAGCATGGCCAAATTCGAGATGGTGGCTTCAATCCCTCACCAAAGAGCAAAATTTTACATCGATCAAGTGGTAGGAGTCTTGAAAAGTCAGCCCAGAGCAGTCTGGAGTATGTTAGAGATAACCAGTGGAAGAAGCTGAAATTGTACTTGTCGACTAAGGATCAAATCATCAAGATCAGTCACAAGGAAAAATCTCACACAACCACTGGGCCTGTTCAGATTGCCATGGTCAGCAAAAGTTCTACTCAGGGCGAGCAACGGTCACCGTTAGAGCAAACATGTTCCTTGCCGACGGCAGAGTTAAAGGGATATGTAGAGCAGGCAGAGGATATGGTCCTTGACCAGATTGACCAGGTAAAGGCTCGAGTTAAGACCGAGGAAAAGTTGAAGTGTGAAACGATGTAAGTGTAGGATGAGACTGAGTTCACGATAGTGGATGAGCTGGAGGAAATAATGATCAGCCCTTCTTTTCCCAAGCAGAAAATCAAGATAGGCAATGCCTCATCCGCAGAAGCCAGGGATGGTTTGATCAAGTAACTCCAAACTAGCTTGAATGTGTTTGCTTGGTAAATGGAAGATATGAGGGGTGTCAACGGAGAGATCGCTTTGCGTCGCCTTAATGTGGATCCAGTTTACAGGCCCGTCCAACAACGGCCAAGGCAGTTCTCCACAGAGACGGACAAGGCTATAGAGGAAGAGGTTGAGAAGCTGCTCAAAGCGGACGTAATTGAAAAAATCCATTACCCAAATTGACTAGCAAATGTGGTAATGGTGAAGAAGGAAAACGACAAGTAGAGGATGTGTGTGGACTTCACGGATTTGAACAAGGCCTACCCGAAAGATTGCTATCCTCTTCCCCGTATTGATAAGCTAGTAGATGCTATTGTGGAGTTTGAATTCTTGAGCTTCATTGATATGTACTCTGGATACCATCAAGTGAAGATGAACAAGTAGGATAAGGATTTGATCGCTTTTCGGACAGCTGGGAGCCTCTATATTGCTACAAGATGATGTCGTTTTGGCTGAAGAATACAGGAGCTACTTACCAGCAAATGGTCAACAGAGTTTCAGCTCGCAGATCAGCAGGAATGTTGAAGCCTACATCGACGATATGGTCGTGAAACCAAAAGGTCATGACCATGTTATTGATTTGGAGGAGACTTTCGGTAATCTTAGGAAGCACAATATGAAGCTCAACCTGAGAAAATGTGTGTTCGGTGTAAAAACGGGAAAGTTTATGGGGTTTAAGGTAAATGAAAGGGGAATAGAGACGAATCCTGAGAAGATTGAGGTAGTGATAACCATGAAGGAGCCGAGATACATTAAGGCATTCAACGGCTTAACGACAGGGTCATTACTCTTGGCCGCTTCATCTCCAGGTTGGTAGAGAGATTTCATCTCTTCTTTTTAAAGTCCTTAGGGGAAACAAGGGTTTTGAGTGGACAACAGAATGCCTGTAAGCTTTTCAATAACTGAAGGAATACCTTGGAAAACCTCTCTTGTTGAGTAGCCCGTTCATGGGCTAGAGCATGCATTGAAAATTACGAGCTTACTTTTCTGCACATGTAATAATTGTATACACAGACACTCCTCTAAGAAAGCTCTTGCAAAAACCCGACACTCCTGGTCGACTTCTCACTTAGTCGATCGAGTTGACATAATTCTAGATAGACTACCACCCTCAGCGAGCTATAAAGGCACAGGCCATGGCAGATTTTGTAGGAGAGACAAGCTTTAACACTTCGAGCGAGGATGAGATCCTTCCTCAGGTCTAGCCTACACCCGCCCCCCTTTCAGAGAGCATGCCCAGAGTATTATTGGAAGTTCTACGTCGATGGGGCAGACAACAAGTTAGGGAGTGGTGCAGGCTTGTTGTTGGTACCACCCAAGTATGAAGCTTTGATCGTTGGCCTTAATCTCGCTCAAGACATTGGGGTACGAGAGATCGTGGTTTACATACAACTGGTCGTGAATCAAGTTAAGGGGGAATATACAGTGCACATTCCGATTCTTGTACGATGCTGCGAGTTGGTGAAAGAGATCTTAAAGTATTTTAATTACTGGGGTTAGTCAGAATTGACTACGAGGATAATATGCGCTTTGATTATCTCTCCAAGATGAAAGAAGAGGAAATTCAATTCTTGCATCTGTGCATCATGATTGAATATTTGGAAGTGCCCGCAATAGAGAAAGAGGTCATCATGGACATTGAGCCAACTACAAGATGCTGGATTGATGACTTAAAGGATTACATCGAGCAGGGAGCCTTGCCCGGGGATAAATCGGAGGTAAGGGTGATATAGAAGCGAGCTTGAAAATATGTCGTCCCAGATAAGGTCTTACACAAAAGATCATATACAAGGCATTTACTTAGATGCGTGCGACTAGAGATAACGGAAGGCATATTAAGGGAAACACATGAAGGAAAGTGTGATGGGCATCTTGGACAACGTTTGTTAGCAAAGAAGGTCTTAGTCGTGAGTTTCTACTGGATCATATTGAGACGTGATGCCGAAATGTATGTCAAGCAATGTGACAAATGTCAACGTTATGCTGACATTCCTCGCCTGCCCTCTACCGAGCAGACTCCCATAGTAGCATCATGGCCGTTTGATATGTAGGGAATAGACTTGATTGACCCTTTCCTCTTAGCTCGGTCAAAGTTCAAATATGCAGTGGTGGCCGTCGACTACTTCGCAAAATGGGTGGAGGCCAAACCACTGGCAACAATCAGCGAGGTGAATGTTATTGATTTTGTCCACGTGTATATTTGGTGTCGTTTTGGCGTTCCCCGAGCTATAGTGTCCGACCATAGGACCCAATTCTTCGAAAAATTCACAAGGGCATGCGAGCAGATGCGTATGAAGCACTGGAAGTCTTATGTGGCATACCCTCAAGGAAACAGTCAGGCATAGGCGGCGAACAAGCAGGTTTTGCACGCCCTCAAGAGAAGTTTAGAAGACAATGCCGGAAAATGGGTTGATGAACTACTAGCGGCATTGGATGAACTAACCGTCGCATTCTAGGGATGAACTAAACATCTCATTCTAGGGATTGGAGGTAACTTTGTATCAAGTTTTATGTGTTAATTATAATTCATATACTATCAAATTATTGTTTATCAATTTAGATTATCATTGGTCGACATTTAAACTATCGCATAATGGTTGCGTTAGTGAATTTGTAGGCTCATGGGTATAAGGAGTCGCATGGTTTGTGCGCAAATTATACGTAGGCCAACCTAATTGATAAATAGATATTTTCTGATTCCTGGTCTGGCTAAGGAATAGATTTAGGCTCACACCCGTTTTTAGGAGGACTGTTTAACTTCCTAATTACTTAGTTCTTATAGTGCGTGATAGACTCTTAATTATTGCGTGGATGGGTCAAGAAAGCACAGTTAAAGCGGAGTACTAAGGGTTGTAATTCTTGGTCATTAAGTCTCAATCCTTTACCCTAGTGAATAAACCCATAATTGATAGAAACATAAGAACAACACACATAAAAGGTGATACAAGTGAATCTCAATTCCTAGATCCTTCTCATCCATAAAGTTTAAATCAAATTATGTTTTCTGCAATGAGTATTTTATCATTTAGTTTAAAAGTTGAATTTAGTAGTTTAAATTATTTCAACCAAAAACCCCTTTTTACTTAATTGCATTTTAATTAGTTTTTTGATTAAATTCTTTTTAATTTCTTTCTCTCTGTGGTTCGACCCTTGCTGACATCTATCTATTCTACAATAGTCTTGTGCACTTGCAAGGTAAAATTATAACACATCACTGGTCAGACAAAGATGGGTAGGATCTGACGTAAGGGCCTCCTAATCATTCACACAGTCCTACTCGGCTTTTCCCTTTTTCACACCGAGGAGATTTTTAAAGGTACTATGCTCGGCTTGTCATCTCGGAAGGCATTCCTAACGTACTTGGGAATTTTCATGTCGTGTAGATAGGGAGCGAAGGGTCACCCTATCTGGGACTCTACAAGCAGTATTTTCCCATCCGAGGCCTCAACTTTGTTTGAACCGTCGCTGAGAAGTTTGAATTAGTTGGGATTGGAGCGAACAGTGATACGTCTGTTCTTCTTATCGAACGAGAATAAGAAAAGTTTGCGGAACAGGGTCATATCGGGTTCAAACCCGCGCAGCCTACAAGCTACGGTATATGAGACCAGGAACCTCACTATGGTAAGGGTCAGATCGTAGGGGAGGGCGTTGTTTTAAAGGAGGAATTCGACTATGAAAGGATCTAAGAGAAGCCTTAGTCCGATATGGAAAAAATCAAAATAGAAGACCATTCAGTCTCCTTGAAAGTTGTGGGCGGCCTTTTTGATGTCCAGATCAAAAGCTTTCACTCGATAATTGTTTGGATCAATGCCTAAAGAGTAGAACTAGGCTGATACGTCCTCATTCCAGTTTAGATCATCCAACTTCACAGGAGACGTTTGGTTATCGACTAAGGATTTTCTGCCTTTTCGGTGAGTAACTCTCTTTCTTCTTTCCCGATGAGCGCTCTGCTTGGGGATTCATATCCAGAGCGTCTATTTTCCTCGGCAGAAACTCCTGCTCGGGAATTTCTGGGAGTTCGTCGTGTGCCATTGAGGTCTCGTCCTGTTCAGTCCGTTTGGAGTTATATGTTTCCACATCAAAGCTCTTCTCGCACTCGGGTGAAGCTCCATGATCGTAGCTACGTCCTTCAATCTCCGATCCACTCTCTTCGCCAAAAGACATCTTACAGGAATCGAAGAACCAACACATTAAATCCTACCTATAAAAACAGACATAAATGGGTAGGTAGAACCCTCGGGTAGGGTTTTACATCTTAAACCAGTTAGCAGGGCACCAGTTTTTGATTTCCTCGATTCCCACCTATTTGTGTGCTATTGTGTCGGTGCAAAACTCAGAAAGGGAAACAATTAAGGTGAGCCCCGGAGTTGTAAGAAGGATATAATTTGTGAAAAAGCGGTATTATGCAGAAAATACAAAGGCAATGATAGAAATCAAGAACTTTAAATTACTAGATATTAAGATGTCCAGTACGCATCATCGAATCCCAAACATAGGGTTCTAGCAGAGAAGATAGAAGGAGAGAACCAAATGCAAAAGAGTTTAACTCGAGACATTACTTGTAGAGTTTGGAAGGTGTGGATTCAAGCGAAAGCAATGGAGTCATTTGCTTCAATGGATTCAGAAGGCAACCTCAATGATTCTAAGAGGAACTTAGGGTAAAGGTTTGTGAATTTTGGGAGTTTGTAAAAAGCGTAGAAGGGAGAGAAGCATTCGTTTATATAGACCGTGTAAAGGGAAAAATAGGAAGAAAAATGCCAAGGGAAGTGATTGTCTGGCTATGTGGCATGGGAATCGAGGCGTCGCATTTAATGTCGCCTTGAGAAAGGCATACTCGTGCAAACTAACCTACAAATGACGGTTGCACTCTAGCACGTCACTTCAACACACGTTTTGCACCTGCCTGCATCTTCAGCCATTGGAATGATTTCTGATGCACCCACCATCAATCTCGTTTTATGAACCTTATCCAAATAAATATGATCAAGTCTTGCAACGATTAGACGATGCGTCTTTCAAGAACAGAATATTATGTTCCTTGCTCCGAACATGTGTGCTCACCAGACAAGAAGCAGGGGGCCACTGAGCTGCCAACGGTCACGTGCCAAGAACCAGCATCATTATCACGGGTGGGTCATGTGCATACATCATGGTGCGAGCTCGATTCACAAGGGGCCATAGAAGTGTACCCGGCCTCCTATACAAGCATCCTCTTACTTATCGTCTGGGGGCCAAGTATGTAGCAATCAGGAGGACATTTTAGAGAGCATACCCAACTTGCTCGGCTGTTATGATAATGGTCGTCCAGAATGTGGGGAATTAATGTCAAGGAATCCGCCCCCACATCCCAGTCGTGGCGGCCTTTCCCGCTCGTGTATTCAATGCCCACGTCCCAACCATTAAGGCTGGCCCTATATAAATCCTTCTCCAAGAAAGAGAAGAGGTGCATTCACTTTTAATAGGCCTCAAATTTGACAAATTGGTATCTCATTAGTGTGTTTATTGATTTTTACACCGGAGTGTATTTGTTGGGTAAGCCTCTGTCTAGTTCACGTGAGTTATAATTTATTGACAAGTTTGGGTCAAGAAGATACAAAGCCCATATATCCTTATTCATAAACCCAGTGTATCCAAACCAATTTTTAGATACATCATATACCCTTAAAGAACCGAACAAGTGCGTGTAAAATATCAGCCCATGCATCGAATGCACAAACTGAATCCAATTTGTGCATCGCATTCTACACCGCGATACATCGATTTTGTATCGCGATGCATAAAATCAAATCCAATTAAGGTAGTCATTTGTAAATGAATAATTATATTTATAGTCAAAGTTTCCTTAATTTCATTGATAGTATAATTAAGGTATGATTCATACATAGATTGATTGATTGATTTCAGTAAATATGTAATCATAGTTTCCTTATTTGTTTGATATTGTAATTAAGGTATAAATCTGAATATTGATTAATTGATTGATTTATATAAATATGTAGTCAAAGTTTCATTATTTTACTTGATATTGTAATTAAACTAGTAATCAAATATATTAAATATAAAATGATTGATTGATTTCTATAAATATACACAAATTGATGCATCGTGATGGACAAATTGGTGCAACGCAATATACAAATTCGTTCTTAGCACGTATCCGGTTCATTAATAGCAAATTTGTCTTTTCACCCCCAAAATAAACTTTTTTCTATCTAAAAAAAAACTAGAGTGGTTTTAAACTTAAAAAAAATTAACCGACCAATTTTTTTCTTTTTATCTATATTATAAAACAACTAGGTAATTTACCAGGACTATTCAGAGATTGAGATTAAATTATCTTTAAAAAATTAACGGTTGAGATTCACCCTCACATTCACATGTGTGATTAGTTATCCATTTTTAACTCTTTATTTTTTATTTCTCTATTACAAGTCACCCCCTCCAATTACTATTATGAACAATCACCCTTTTTTTTTCTCCCTATGTTTTATCTTTACATTACAAAATCACACCCTACGATTAATCTTCTGAACAGTCACCCTTTATAAAACACCAATCTCCCAACTATCACTTGAAACAATGTACCCCTCAACTGTAACATTATTTTAAATCGCATCTTCTATTTAGATAATGTTATTTCAATTGACGAAATTATGTATACTGACATCGTGTCTTAGACACGGGAATTAAGACCTAGTTTATTTATAAACAAAGTGGACATGTCACCACGAAATTGCCATATTGAACCCATTCGGAAGTCGAACCACCTATAAGATTTTAAAACCATCAGTGAATATAATTATATGATATATAAGATAACCTCACATTTGAAATTATCTGGGGAAACCATCACTAATTATGATATATTGGAGAATACATTCTCGACATTTCATGCCTCGAATATGCTACTGCAACAGTAATATCGAGAAAAGGGTTTTAAAAGGTATTCTGAATTGATCTCTTGCCTCCTAGTAGTTGAACAGAATAACGAGATTCTAATGAAAAATCATGAATCTCGTCCAACTTGCTCAACCTCATTCCCTGAAGCGAATGTGACTATTTATGATGAAGGGCAAGAACGTGGGCGAGGTAGTGGTCGTGGTCGTGGTCGTGGTCGAGGCCAAGGAAATCATGGACAAGGCTGAGGTCGTGGTTGAAGTCAAGGCCGAGGAAGAGGCCATGGAAGGAATAATTATCATCATCATCATCATCATCCATATAATAGACATTCCTCTCATCACCTGAAGTGGAATAGAGATGATGATAGAAACAACTCTTCGAGTGAACAAAATGTGAATAAAAACAATGAAGAAAGTTCATGTTTTAGGTGTGGCATGAAAGGCCACTAGGCACACACATACTGAACGGCGAAACATCTAGTTGATCTTTATGAGAGATCACAAAAAGGAAAAAAAAAATTGAGACAAATTTCCTTGAAAATGATCCTGAAGATCTTCATTTTGATTTTAGTGATATGGCCAACGTCGATATGACCAGTACCATTAGTGAAGATATTGATCATGAACAATAATTTAACATAGGAATGAAGCTATGGTCCAAGTTCGAGGTAAAGGCTGTGAAAAAAATAACATGTCGTTATGTAGGAGTATTATTTGTTTTTCCTATGTATACTAGCATGTTAACAATGAAGTTTATATATGTATTTTGTATTCAACGAACTTATCATATATGTATTCATATAATTTTTCTTTCTCTCATATTAAAATAGATCACAAATATGTTTCAATCCAAAATCTAAGGAGGAGATTTATGTCTTACAGACAGTGCTACTACACATACCATACTTAAAGATAATAAATATTTTTTTATCTCAAAGTTGACAAGGCTAATTTAAACACTATATCTGGTAATGCCAAAATAATTGAAGGATTTGGAAAAGTAATTTTCCTAATGCCTGGAGGCACGAAATTCATGATAAATAATGCATTGTTCTCTCCTAAGTCTCAAAGAAACTTGTTAAGTTTCAAAGACATTCGTCTGAATGAATATCATATTGAGACTATGAACAAGTGGAAAGATGAATATCTTTGCATTACCTCAAACACTTCCAGAAGCAAGTGTATATTGGAAAAATTGACAACTCTATCTTCTGGATTGTATAGTACAATCATAAGAATATTTGAATCATATTAAGTTTACTGAAACATTTAAAGCTTAGCATGATCGATTGGGCCATCTAGGATCAATAATGATGCGGAGAATTATTGAGAATTCTAGTGGTCATCCATTGAAAAACCAGAAGATTTTTCAATCTAATGAACTCCATTGTGATGATTGTTCTTAAGGAAAGTTGATAATTAGACCATCATCAACTAAAGTTGGAAATGAATCACCATCGTTTTTAGAACGGATTCAGAGTGATATATGTGGACATATCCATCCACCAAGTGGACCATTCCAATACTTTATGGTATTAATTGATGCTTCTAGCAAATGGTCGCACATATGTCTATTATCAACCATACGACATTTGTCAAGTTCCTTGCACAAGTAATCAAACTGAAAGCACAATTCCCAAATTATATGATTAAGAATGTTAGACTTGATAATGCTAGTGAATTTATATCTTAAGCATTCAATGATTATTATATGGCAATAGGAATTGATGTTGAACATCCAATAGCTCATGTTCATACACAAAACGGTTTGGTTGAATCGTTGATCAAACGTATTCAGCTCATTGCCAGACTATTAATGATGAAAACAAAGCTCCCTACTTCTGTATGGGGTCATGCTGTTTTACATGCAACCGCACTAATTCGCCTCAGGCCAAGTGCATATCACAAGTACTCCCCAATACAATAGGCATTCGGGCGAGAGCCGAATCTTTCTCATCTAAGAGTTATTGGTTGTGCAGTATATGTACCAATTGCTCCACCACAACACATAAAGATAGGACCACAAAGGAGATTGGGAATATATGTTGGGTATGAATCTCCCTCTATAATAAAATATCTTGAACCAAAAACTCGTAACGTTTTTACGACACGCTTTGCCGTTTGTCATTTTAACGAAGACAAGTTTCCACCTTTAGGTGAAGAGGGAAAACAAGTGGTAAGAGAGATCAAATGGTGCACATCATCATTATTGCACCTTAACCCTCCCACAAAGCAACATGAACTGGAAGTTCAAAAGATCATATATTTACAAAATGTAGCAAATCAATTACTAGATTCATTTATAGACACAAAGAGAGTGACAAAGTCACATGTAGTTACTATAAATGCTCATGTCCTAATTGAAATACCAAAAGGGCTACCAAATGAGAATATGGCAAATGAACCTAAGACATGCCTAAAGCGTGGACGACCCATTGGTTCAAAAGATGAAAATCCTCGAAAAAAGAAAGTGATTGAAAATTCCCAATCACATGAAAGTGTTCCAAAAGAAACACACGATCATGCAAATCTAGTAAACCCTGCAGGCAACAATAACCATGAGATTTCCATTAATTACATGTGTAATGGAAAAATATGGAATCGAGATGAAATGAAGAATATTGATGATATATTCTCTTATTTGGTATCACAAGAAATTAATGACGGGACTGATGATCCCGAACCAAAATCTGTATCTGAATGTCAATAGAGGCATGACAGGATCAAATGGATAGATGTCATGATGGCTGAATTAAGTTTACTGAATAAACGAAAAGTATTTTGATCTATCGTTGTCACACCTAAAGCTGTGAAACCTATTGGATACAGATGGATTTTTGTTCGAAAGCGAAATGAGAAAAATGAGATTGTGAGATACAAGGCTCGCCTTGTTGCATAAGGTTTTTCCCAAAGGCATGTGATTGATTATGAAAAAATGTATTCTCATGTAATAGATGCTATTACGTTCAAATACCTAATCAGCTTATTGGTTTCGAAAAATCTAGAGATGCATCTCATGGATATTGTAAGGGCTTATTTATACGGGTCATTAGTTGCTGATATTTATATGAGAATTCTTGATGGAATCAAGGTGCCTGAAGCACTGAGCTCAAAGCCCAAAGAATTATGTGCAATTAAACTACACCGATCACTGTATGGATTAAAGTAATCTGGACGCATGTGGTATAATTGTTTAATTGAACATTTGTTGAAAGGCGGATATGTGAATGATCAATTATGTCCATGTGTCTTTATAAAAAATGACAGTTGGATTTGCAATTTTTGTTGTCTATGTAGATGATCTGAATATCATTGGAACTCCCAAGGAAATCCAAGAAGCAGTTGATTACCTAAAAGGAGAATTTGAAATGAAAGATCTTAGACATACCAAATATTGTCTTGGTTTGCAAATAGAACACTTGCATAGTGGAAATTTTGTACACCAATCAAACTACACAAAAAAGGTTTTGAAGCGCTTTTATATGAATAAGACAAACCTTCTCACTAGCCCTATGGTTAATAGATCACTGAATGTTGAAAAAGATCCATTCCGTCCTCGTGAAGAGAATGAAGAGATACTTGATCCTGAAGTACTATACGTAAGTGCTATTGGGGGCCTCATGTACCTTGCTAATTGTACTAGACTTGACATATCATTTGCTACAAATCTATTGGTAAGATATAGTTCATCTCCATCACGGAGACACTGGAATGGTATCAAGCACATATCTCGTTATCTTCAAGGGACGATCGATTTGAGATTATTTTATCCCATAAAATCAAAGGATGAAATAGTTGGTTTTGCAGATGTGGATTATTTGTCTGATCTTCATAAGGCCAGATCACAGACTGACTATGTCTTCACGATGGGTGGTACCGCAATTTCCAAACATTCTTAAAAGCAAACACTAGTTGTTACATCGTCAAATCATGCTGAGATGATCGCACATCATGAAGCCAATCGAGAGTGTGTATGGCTTCGATCTATAACTCATCATATTCAAAATACTAGTGGACTACCTGTCAACAAAGACCCGACAGTATTATTTGAAAACAATGTCGTATATGTCATCTAAAGTAAAGAGTGCTACATCAAAAGTGACAGGTCCAAACATATCCCCCCGAAACTCTTTTTATACACTCAAGAACTTGAAAAGAAGAAAGAAGTCAGCATCCAATATGTTCGATCAAGTGATAATGCTGCAAATTTATTCACGAAGGAACTTCCCACTACAACCTTCAGAAAACATGTTCACAATATTGAGATGCGAAATCTATGAGATTTACAAAGGTGATTTCTCTTAACCCTTGTCAATTCAAGGGGGAGCATATATGGCTGCACTCTTTTTCTCTTTATCATGGTTTTATCCCACTGGGTTTTCATGAAAAGGTTTTTAACGAAACAATCCATGCACATGATTCAGATTTAAGTTGTGTTCTCTTTTATTTATGCTCAATTTTTTCCCTACTGGGTTTTTCGACTTAAAGGTTTTTAACGAGGCACACTAATCCAGCTTACAGTGTTACATCCAAGGGGGAGTGTTATGAAACAATAAACGTGGACAAAGCACTACCACTCTGATTGTCATTTTGTCAAAGTCCATGCACAGTAATAGCAATAAATGTTTTCCTTCATCGGCTCGATTATAAATACCGGTCATTGTAAAATGTTTCGATACACCAATCCTTCATCTCGAAATAAAGCTCTCTCTCTCTTTTTCTCTAATATAATCTTTATTCTAAGTTTATGGTTACTTTATAACAACACTAATTTTTTGATGGTAGGAATAATAATTAACTTTAGATCTCTGCCACTAGTAATGCGGCCACATGCTTTGTCAACCACCAATCATCAATTAATGGATTTATGGTCTATTTGACAACGGCTATTCCAACCTTGCTTTGAATTGTTTGAGTGGGCGACGGTTAATTTGGCCACCTTGTGCATCGTGTAAACTGTACGTAGTCGTTAACGTGATAACCGTGCTGGTCCCGTGTGATGATATTAGAATCATAAAAATCTCTTATATTTATTTTTTAATCATTAAAGTATACTTTTAATGATAAAATGACGAAAATACTCTTAATGAACAACAAATACACGCACAAAGCTACTACCCAAATAAGGGCACCAGAATGAAAATATTGGGCATCGAAATGCACAATTGAAATCTGTCAAAATTTGGGCGACGAAATTCGAAAATTCATTACTAAATTTGGGTATCATAATGAAAACACTGGGCATCGAAATGCACAATTGAACACTGCCACCAAATATCAACATAGTTGGGCATCGTAATTGACAAAATTGACGTCAGAATGAATAAATTTAACATTGTCATCAAATATCAACAAGGTTGGGCATCGAAATGGACAAAATTACACAATACCACCAAATATCAACATAGTCGGGCCTCGAAATGGATAAAAATGGCATCGGAATGAATAAATTAAACACTGCCACCAAATATCAACAAAGTTAGACATCGAAATTGACAAAATTGATGTCGGAATTAATAATTAAATACAGCCACCAAATATCAACAAAGGTGGGCATCGAAATAAATAAATTTGGTGTCATACTGAATAAATTAAACACTGTCCCCAAATCTGTGTGTAAAAATTGGGCATTGAAAAACTTTTGAAGCCCAAAACAGTGCTTAAACATCGTTTTTTGGCCTTAAAATGATGACATCACTTGGTAAACCCGGTGTGTTGTGTAGATCTCGTCGAGAGTTTCGATTTGATATGTACTGGGTCATGTGGTTCATCCGGGATCAAAAGTTATGGAAAAAATTACTGAAAAAGATGAAAAGAGGTCGGCAATGAAGAAAAGAGAGATAGAGACGAAGCTGAATGAAGAAGAGAAAGATAGTGTGACACAGAGAAGAGAAAGAAGTAGCATGAGGAAGAAGTAGAGAGAAGACAATGTATGCTTATGTATTTTGAGAAGAAATTAACGAAAATAAACTTAAGGACAAGTTAAATGGTAAGGGTCAAAACCAAATTTTTATATCTATCTAAGAGTATTAGGCTCTCCAATGGTAAACGTAAAAGTATCAAAATTAGGTGTGGTACTAGGGAATGTACCAAACTTAATATCTCCATTAGTATCACAACTAATTTTAATACCCTTCATTTTAACTATATATTAATGTCATAATATATGTTGGTAAATTATGTATTAATATTTTAATTTTGTTTTTGTATTATGATATGTGTTGGATATAATTTTTTAAAAAATTATTATTATATCAAATTTTGATACATATGGTTGAATATAATTATTTGATACACACAAATATAGTAATCAATAAGTATCAAAATTTTGTTTTGATACCTATACGTAATCATCACCATTAAACTTGTCCTTAAAGATTTTTTTTAAAAAAAAGATAATTACAATTTCGAAGAATGTTATTGGCCCACAATTATTCTAGTTGTTATCAAATCATTTAATACCATAACGAGAGTTAATTTCTTCACTTATACCCTTTTGTCTGCTTTCATGACTATTGACTAGTGCTATTGATTCTTCATTCAAAAATATTGTAACTCGTTGGCAAAAAATAAAAATAAAAATAAAAATCATTATAATGAATTACATTCAAAACTTGTTTTACGACTTTAACAGGCTTCAAATTTTTTATCTCAATCCCGTCACAAATTAGACTCTTCAAGTGTCTTCTTATTTTATTGGGTCTTGTAAAAACAAGCTAAAATCCAATTGGTACCAAAGTTTGATAAGGATTGGGATACATGATTTGATGCCAATAATAATATAGAAACCTGGATAGGAAATGTAGAGTTGGAAAAACTCCAACTCAGCCACCCATGAGCACCGAACTGATCTACGTCGGCAACATGTTCACAAAAACAGATTTTTCAGATGACAGCCTGCATCCCAACTCCAGTTGGTAATGTTGCCACGTGTCAGAGACCAAATAGGTTGATTATTTTTGTGAATGCTCCCTTGTCACGATTGCCTAGACTGACATGCATTTCTCATATCTAATCAGACGTGACCATGCATGTATATGATATATTAGAGCATCCTCGATGTTTATATTTTTAATACAACTTCTTAACTGGGTTCCACTGCCATCTATACATTTTTCTCTTCTTATACACTTAAGAATAAATCTTCCTATTATATATTATTCTTACACAACTTCTTATACAAAAAATATTAAATTTAACACCATCTCAAATAAAATAAAAAACCCTCCCCTCTTTCCCACCCCCCTCCCCCACACACACACAACCCCTTGACCCGCTTGACCAGCCGACCAGCCGCCCACCTCCTGACAAATACCTTAGGAAGTTATCTCCTTTTCTCTCTCCTAGGTGGGCTTTTATCTCTCCTAGGTGGCCGCATGGCACACTTTTCCAAGCCCTTGAGAAATCATTTTACTCACGTTGGGGATGCCCATAGTACCTCACTTGAAGTTTGGGCTCAACCAGATGACATTATTTTCTTCTGGTCATAGAAATTTCTCAATTGTGCTACTTTTACATATAAAGTTTTGTATATATATGTGTGAAGAGTTTGGTGAGTTGAGAGAAATAAAATGGGGGAATACATGCCTGCAGTGGTTATGTTGTCCCTGCAGTTTATTTATGCAGGAGTTTCACTATCAACTAGAACTGCTCTTTTACAAGGGATGAGCCCTAGGGTGTTTGTTTTCTATAGGCAAGCCATTGCCACTCTGCTTCTTGCTCCTATTGCTTTTTTCACTAGGTATGATATGGAGTATTTATTTATCTCTTCCATCCAACTCTCTCTCTCACATAAACTACTCTTTTATGTATTTTTCTCTTTTGGTTCAACAGGAGAGGAACAAGTAAATGTAAACTGGGATTGAAGAGCTTCATATTGATATCCATGGCCTCTCTTGTGGGGTAAATTTCTAGATAAATTATACTACTAATATATTCTTATTTAGACTTTATATCATATATCTCACTAACCAATACTTTTTTTTACTTCGATTTTTGTAGGGTAACAATTAATCAAAATATCTATTTTGAGGGCTTATACATGGCCTCATCCTCAATAGCAAGTGCCATGGCTAATCTAGTCCCGGCAATCACCTTCCTTATGGCAGCCATTGTCGGGTAATTCAACTTAACACAAGGTTTTTAGGACATTCCCCCATCCCACCCCTGTAACCTTAAAATCTGTATAATGTATACATACATACCACCAAAAGAATAACGTGATTCTTGATCTATGTATGATAATGATATGATTAGGCTAGAAAAAGTACGAATCCGAAGCTTGAGAAGCATTGCAAAGATAATAGGAACAGTCGTATGCGTTACTGGAGCTGTTGCAATGGCATTGCTCAAAGGTCCAAAGCTACTCAATGCACAGTTTGTACCAACACATTCTGTTTTTGGGTCAGGACATGGGACGTGGTTGTTCGGATGTCTCCTTCTCTTTGCAAGTGCTTGTTTGTGGTCGTTTTGGCTAATTTTGCAGGTATTTATTAAATTCTTGTAATCCCATCAAAATCATACATTGTATTCAATTCACTAAAAAGAATTAATCCTCAAAACAGGTTGCAGTTTCCGAGAGTTATCCCGACCACCTATCTTTATCTGCTTGGATGTGTTTCTTTGCGACGTTACAATCAGGACTAGTTACACTTTTTCTGGAGAGGGATTTGGAAGCTTGGAAATTGAACTCACATCTCCAACTTGCATGTTGTTTTTTCGCGGTAAGCGTTTGGTTTTCTGCTGAAGTTTATAAGAACATAAATTCCACAAATGGTAACTAAACTCGATCTTTAATGGGATTAAATTTTGTACATTAAAATTATATATTTTTGTGAACTTGAATAGCTAAATTTGGAGCACTTGAAATTTGATTTCTACGAACAGGGTATCATGGGATCAGGGGTAACCTTCTTTGCTCAATCCTGGTGTATTTCCAAGAGGGGTCCTGTCTTCTCTGCAATGTTTAATCCTCTCAACACTGTCATAGTAACCATCTTTGCTTCCATTTTCTTACACGAAGAGATCTATGCTGGAAGGTAAAGAGAACATATCTTTAATTTCTTAAGCTTTAATGAATGAATTTACTAGTACTAAATATCTAAAAAGTTTTTCCTGTTTCCAGCTTGGTAGGCGCTTTGGCAGTGATAATTGGATTATATATTGTGTTATGGGGTAAAGCCAAGGATTTTCAAGAGATAGATGGCGTCGTTGAGGTTGATCCAAAGTCTAAAATTGATCGATTCGAGGATGTGAAAGTTCTCATACACGAATCTATGGACAGTACGAGTTGCAAAGTCGACTTGGAGCAACCCCTTTTGTCTGAACTCTGAATGAACAGTGGATGCTAGAATGAGATCATGAGAGTATGTAAGGATGTTCTAGGGTTCCATTTTTGCTTTCTATGCAAGCCTAGAACAAGATAAGAACTTGGTAAACGTTATTCCTGCTCCGCTGCTCGTGTAATTTAGCATATGTTTATGGGCCATTTTTCTAAATACAAACTAGGACGTAGATGATTTTTAAAGATTGTAAACTTTTATTGTTCGTCGATTCTCTTCGCAGCGCATTAGTTGGATTTTTAAGCTAATTCCAAGTGGTAGGTCGAGAGATGAAACCAACATGAAATCTGTTGGGTTTGAGGCGTGGATGAAGCTTCTCTTGATTGAAAGAAAAACAAGAAAAAGAGAAGAAAGAAATAAAAAAAAGTACACAAAATAATGAGAAACTGTGAAAGTTGTACAAGTCTACGACAAACTAACTCAATATCACATGTTGGACTTGATGTAACACCATAACACATTATTACAAGTATGCGCGTTCAGCCAAACTGAGAAAACCTTTCACATTCTAGTTAACGTATTTTCCTGTTTCTCTTTTGTGTCTGTGACTAGGCTCCATATCAGTATAGGATGGTGTCAGTATTCAAATAAATTAATATATGTTTTAATCATTTATCAAAAAGAATTCAAAAATTATCTAGGTAAGGTGACACACAGGTAGGGGTGGCAATTGGGTGTTACCGGTTAATTTGGATATTATCCAATAACACCCATTAAGGTTAATGGGTAGTTTTGGATATTATCCAATAACACCCATTAACCTTAATGGGTGTTATTGAATAATATCCAATATTATCCATTAATAAATGGGTATTATCCGGATAATATCCAATAAAGAATATCATTTATTATTTTGAGTATTACTTGCCTACTTATATTATGATTCACTAAGCATAACATACACACACAAACTCACTCAAACACACACACACATGCCAAAATAACACACACACATGGCAAAAACACACACATGCATACACATACACACAATGAAAAGTTAATACCTTAATATTCATAAATCATAATATTTTCACCAACTTTTCACATTTAATAAAAAATTAATGGGCCCCACGTTCAACAATGACCAAGATATTTTCTTAATTTTGATATTTATCTTTTCTTTCATTTTTTTTACACCTCAAATAAAAAGTGATATTTGCAATGCGACACTATTTTTATCACCTAATATATATAAAATTGTCAAAATTTTATAATAGTCTTCATAGTTGTGAGATTGAAAATATACGTGTTTATTGATTTGACAATAATAAATGATTATGTAAAAGTAAGAAAAAATAAAAAAGTCAAATACCTTATTAAAAAATTAAAAATTTATATTCATTATAATTATAAATTATAAATAACAATCAAATATTCTTAATCCAAAATAAATACTCCCTCCGTCCCTAAATTATCGTCCTCCTTTCCTTTTTCGTCCGTCCCAAAATAATTGTCCACTTTGAAACTTACCTTTTTAGAACATCACTTTTACCACTTTACCCTTACTTTTTCACTATACTTTAATTATGAGCCACATATACATAGGCATTAAAGGAAACTACACATTAAACCAATATAAATAATCAAGTCAATTACTTTTTCTTAAACTGTGCGCCGGGTCAAGCAGGACGATTATTTAGGGACGGAGGGAGTAACAAATACGTTCATAATAATAATCAATAATTTTTATGGTTACTTGTTCATATTTATATTAACTTTCAAATATATCAAAAAGTGATCTAGTCTAGTGGTAACAAGCTTTGTTGTAAGGCAATTTGATTCAGGTTCGAATCTTGGTAAGCTATGTATTTAATTGTTATTATTTTTAAGTAAAGAGCTGGTGGCGGTGGTGGGCAGCGGTAGCTGGTGGCGGTTGGAGGCGGTGGTCGGTGGTGGTTGCCGGCGGTGGGAGGCGCGGTGGTGGGCGGTGGTGGGAGGCGGTGGCCGGAGGTGGGAAATGACGACGGTGGGTGGAGATTGTTGACGGTGGTGATATTAGTGGATAAATCTGATGGATAACCGGTTAATTATCCATAATTATACATTTTGTTAATGGATATTAACCCATTAACCTAATTGGGTGTTAATGGATAATAACCAATAAGTTTTTTATAATGGATATAACAGATAACCTAATGGGTTGGATAAATTTTTGTCACCCCTACACATAAGTACTCCAGCACAAAGTGTTTCTGAATATGTTCAATAAAGGAAACTCAAACTTACCAAAAAACTAATTTAAAATTAACACCTCTTGGTAATCAATAAAAACAATATTATCATCCAACAGTGGAAGAAAAAAAAGTAAAAATTACTTTTGTATTTTTCTATTATGTATTAACCCCCAAAAAAATAACCAAAAATAAATAAAATACTAAGCTTATGTTTAGTGATGGAGCTCGGCATGAGCTAGCCTCGAGGGGATCGTTTGGGTCCCACCATTAGTGAGTCGACTGACAGGAAATCCGGATAGACCGAGGAGGATTTACCTCGGCCCAGCAATAGTTGTTTAAAGACGGATTGGTAAATCTGGTTGTTCCTCTCCACTTGAACACAAAGCTAGTTTAGCTCGATCTTGGCAACAGCAAGGTAAGCTCGACCTCATCGACAGCTGACCAAATAGGGGACAAGGTAATCAGGGTACGACAGCTCTGATAAAAATTTTGTCGTACGTTAGAAATACTGCCACACACAACCAACCACTCTCCCAACAGGCATATAGTCCTACCACTCCTTTCATCTGACGCGGCATGAGAGCATTGATGAGAGACCGCGCCACTCTCACGAATAGGAGAGCGCCACCTCACGGTCCATTAAGGTATAAATAAGGAACATACCCTACATTTATTTCTAAAGCCAAAATAGATATCTATACTGAAAACTATCAACATTTAATTCTGGTGAAATGTTCACAAAATAGAGAAAAGAGCTCCCTATTACAAGACATTTATTGCATCTCATACCACCGAAAATCTCATTAACGGCGCTGCTCATTTTTGCAGGACATGGCGTATTCCTATCCACGTCACCCTCCAGCTCACTGATGTCATTGACTACGTGGATAAAAGATAAGGCCACCACACATCCGTCGTGATCATTTAGTATTACTTTTTCTCTTTCTTTGATAGTGGGCAAGGATCCATTTTATGCTACAGCCCTTACAATGCATTAAATAAAATATATGACTTCATGACCCTCTCTGACTTTTATTTTCTTGTTGACTATCTTTGTCATTGCTTTCTTTAAGGGAAAGAAATTGAGTTTTGAAATTGAAAACCAAGAGATAAATTAATTTAATTTGGCCAAAAATAACTAATTAATTGCAACCAGATGGTCCTCCTCATCATAAATTTGTCGTTTTAGTTATATTTTAACTCTAATTTCTTTGGTTAGGCATATGTTTGTAAAAGTATATTTAAGTTTGAAAGAAAAGGGAGGTCAATATTTCCCAAGGTAGCTTAAAGTTGATGGGTGGGAAGCTTTTGGGGAGCTTAAGCATTTATTTTGATAAAAACAAATAAAAAATAAATGCTAAGTCATTCATTCCATGCACAATGGTGGGAAGCTTTTGAGAGCTTATTTATTTGAAGAGAGAGAAGAGTGAGCTTTTGAGGAGCTTATTTATTTGTTGACTGATAAACAAATCAGAAAAATCATGTAAACAGTAAACAAAAAAAAAACTCAAAATAACAGTAAACAAAAAACTCAAATTAAAACCCAAACAATCATAAGAATTGTAAATAGTAATAAAAAACCGAAATTAAATCTCAAAAACTTTTAAGAATTGTTGACTGATAACTCCCAATTGAAACCCACAAATCGTATAACTTTTATTAAAACCCAAAAACTCGGAAGAATTCCCAATTAAAACCCACAAATCATTTAAAAACTCAAATTAAACCCAAAAACTTTGAAGAATCAACTACCCACCAATAACTCAGATCACGAAACCCACAAATTTCTAAATCAAATTGATATTCAAAAACTACCCAGCAATAACCCAGATCTTGAAACCCAAATTCTTGTAATCAAATTGATATTCAAAAGTTTTTCCAAACTTTGCGTCCATCGCCATCAGTGATACCAACATACGCAAAAGGGAGATCACAACCTTTTTTGCTCAAACATCACACCAAACTACTGGAAATTAATTATTCTCACCGAACTTCATTTCATTTCATTTCTGATCCCATAAATATTAGCAGATCATGAAATCACATGAAAAGATGAGATTTACAAATATGTGGCTGCTGCAAATTTGTAGTAGTGGACCTGGAAAAAAGTTTTACTTTGATTACATTCACATAAATAATACCTTTATATTGATACAATTAGTCATTTATTGATCTTTTTCTCTTAGTCTTTTCTTGATATTTTTAGAACAATTCTCTATCTTTACTTCGACCTGACTCTTTTTTTGAACAAATTACTAGCTGGTACATCTTTTAAAACATGTTTTCAAATGAATCCATCTATTTTTTGACATATCTTTTAGGTACAATTTTAGGGCAAAAGTACGTCTCTGCCCCTCTATGTCGTATTTGATGAGTGGGAGGTGGATATTGCGTTCTAGTTACAGAGCATAACCTTAGAGATAGTTGCTTCCACCTCCACCACCACCACCACCTTTGTCTAATCCACCCCAGCAAGGGAACGTCTTCTTCCACCGATTGTCACACTCCTCAAACCAACAGATAGTAACGTCGTCCTCTCTCCTTCTCGCCCCCTGCCCAATTGCCGATTAAATTGTTCTTAATTGAGTCGGCTTTATCGGTTTTCATTAGAGACCTAAGAGTCTGATTGTAGCTTCATTGTCGTCGGCAATATTTGGCGGCATATTTAATTCGCGTGACCTTCATACAAGTCCTACCATCCTTGTTTTACAGGTATATTTGTGTTTAAAATTTTCGTTTATGGAGTCCAGTATTATGATTTTGTGAAAATTTAGGGAGAGACAATTGTGAAAAGGGTTACAGATGGCTTTAAGTTTTCTGATTTGTTGTTATCAATTACAAGAAAATATTTTGTTAATTTTGAAAGTTTGAAATTGAGATATTCTGTTGGACCTCATTTGAATTGTATTTTATCAAATGATGAAGATTTTTTTTGAATATGTTGGTGCTGGGTAAAATTCTAAACATTTATGCTATTTCAGTAGATGTTATTGATATTTTGGGTGCAACTGTTGATGGTGTAGAGGATGATTTGGGATCAAATGGTGATTTTGATTATCTAGGAGTAGTTTGGATGCTTCTTCTTCTCATAATACTAAATCTGCTGAATATGTTGGTTGTGCTGAAATTGATAATGAAAGCTATCTTGCATATGATTTTTTTCATGTTCCATCTTGCAATAATTTGTTATCAGTTGGTTAGGAAGAGATTATTACTAGATCTGAACAAATATTTATAGGTGGCATGAGAGAGTTTCATACTGAGCTTATGAAATATTCTATGAAACTTGGATTTAAATATCTTTTTGCTAGGAATGAGAGTAAGAGGGCTATTTGTTGTTTGTTGTAATAAATTCAGTGATAACTGTGATTGGTTCATCAAGTGTGTTGTTTCTAGTGTTGATAATTCTATAATTATAAATAAGTACAACCTTACACACAGTTGCAAAGTTTATTTTATTGATGGAGTTAAGAAATCGAAAAGGATGGGTATAATGTAATTGGAGATTTGATTTGTGATAATGTTCAGAGTCAGCCAAATTATTCTGCGAATGATGTAATTGAGTATATTAGGATCCATTATGGGGTTGAGATATCATACATGACGGCATGGAGAAGTGTTGAGGTTGCTTGTAATAAGGTATTTTTTTAGTTATGATGAATCGTTTGATGAGTTGCAGTGGTATGTTGAAACTTTGGAGAAGAGTAATCTGCGTAGTTTGGCGTTTATTGAATCAGATTCCATTTCAAAATGTTTCACCTGGTTATTCATATGTTTTCGTGCATGCTTGGATGGTTTTAATTATTGTCGGTCTATATTGTATGTAGATGGGACATTTATGAAATCTCGATGTAAGTCGACTCTCTTGTCCGCCACGGCGAACGACGGTAATCAAGGTAAGTTGTACATGACACTTATATTGGTTTGTGTTTTCTATGTGTTTTGACGGCAAAGTTGTTATTTTACTAATTGGAATATTTCATTTTTGTTTTTATATAGGACTATTTTCATTTGCCTTTGTTGTTGTAAATTCTGAAAATGATAATAATTGGCACTGGTTTCTTTCAAAAGTAAAAGAAGCAGTTAATGGTCATGATGTGCTTATTGTATCGGATTGGAATGTTGGGTTGATGCAAGCAATTTCGGATGTTTTTGGTAGTTCAAAGCAATTTTTTTGTTTGGTTCATCTTTGTCGTAATCTAAAAGATATGTGTGATGGCAAGTGTTCTGGCTTTTGTAAGAATATTTGTTTAAAATTTAAAGAATGTGCTTATGCGCCTACAGTTGAGTTGTTTGAGGAGAATGACGTAGCGAAAATAACAACAAGGAACTCTTTCCACGAAAAATTCCTTAACAAACCCTATGACGGCTTTTGGGTTTTCAAGCACAAGCAGGAAAACGGAAGAAAATTCAAATTTTTATTAAAGCTGCCGAAATAAGGTTTAAAGGAGTTATTTATATCCCCTAACAATCCAAACCCTAAAAGGAAAAGAATAAATAAAAATAACGAAAAAACCCTAAAACTTCCGAGGGCCAAAACAGCATCTAAACAACGTTTTTTTGGGCTTCAAAACGGCATCTCACTGGGTTCCACCTTGGTGAGTCTTGTAGATCTCGTCGAGAGCTTCGATTTGATATGCGGCAGGCCCCGTAATTAATCCGGACGCAAAAGTTACGCTCCGTTAAAGTTATGCCGACCGTTAAGTGCTCTCTACTATTGCTTAATGGAAACTAACGGAAAAACTGCGAGATCCAACTTTCAGAAACTGCCGCCGGCCCCCCTTAACTTCGAACTCTTCCCTAACGCTTTGCTCAAATATGTCTCGGCCACTTGTTCTACATCAGAGAAGCTTGAGGTATTTAAAGGAGATGGTGGACTAATTGCCTTAGATTTTTTGCTTGACCTTCCTTTTTAGAATTGGGCCATTGCACATTCTTCTAATAAACGTTATGTTGAACTTACATCAAATGTTGCAGAGTCATTCAACAATTGGATTCTTGATGCTCGATGACTTCCTATCACTCATATGGTGGACTGTATAAGAAAAAAGCTTATGGTATTGTTTGTCGGAAGGCTGAATAATGGTTTGAAAAGGAACAGGATTTTTTTGTGCTAAGATGGATAAAAAGTGGATAGAGAATTTGAAAGTTGGTATGTCATGGCAGGTTATGAAAGCTACTAACTCTATTTACGAGGTTGCATCTAATCCTAGTGTGCGATTTAATTTGGATTGTCGAACATGTTCTTGCTATCAAAGACAGATGTTGTTGTTATTGTCAGAGCACAGAGAGTAGTTTAAGACACATTTGCTAATTACTTTTTAAATAGTTATTATGTAAGGTGCTACGAGGGAAGTCTGACGCCAGTTCCAACAACTAATAAGTATGAAATTCAGAAATCATCAGAAGGTTCAGTAATCTTACCGCCAGTAATGAAGAAATTGTCTAGACGACCTAAGAAGAAGCAAATTACGTCCAAGGGTGAAATTCAGAGTCGTACAAAGAAACATAAATGTAGTAGATATAATAAATGTTGTAATCACAACTATAGGACATTTAGAGATTCAATGTAATGTTGAACATTTTTTAGTTGATGAACTGAAGATTGATGAGGATGATTAGTGGAATTGATGCTTATTTTGACTTTTGGTTATATTGAGTTTATTTTTTGTCTTGAAAAAACTGTGAAAACAGTCATGATGTCTGGCTTTGGCAGCAGAAACTGGATGTTGTTTTTTTGTCTTGAAAAAACTGTGAAAACAGTCCTAATACATAGCCTTGGCATCAATATTATTTGATTTTTTTTGTCTCGTAAAAAACTGTTAATAGTCCTGATGTCTAGCATTGGCATCAGCATTTTTGAATTTTTTTTGTCTTGCAAAAAACTGTGTTAATAGTTCTGATACATGGCCTTGGCAGCATAAACTACTGAGGTTTTTTGGTCCTAAAAAAAATGTGCAAACAGTCCTGATCTCTGGCCTTGGCAACAGAAACTAGATGTGGTTTATTGGCTTGGAAAAATTGTGCAAACAGCCATGATGCCCTTGGCATCATAAACTGTGGAGGGTTTTTTGCTTGAAAACACTTTCTGATGCCTGGGATTGGCATCAGAAAACTGTGAGCATTTTTTCTGGAAAAAAAGATGGAAAACAGAAACTGATGCCATAAAACTTTGAGCATTTTTTCTATCAAAATTTTTATTGGTATAAAGTAACACAGAAATGCCAAATTTCAGCACTAAGGATAGGAACAACTTATAACATTGGTATAACGTAACAAATTACACAAGACCATCAATATGTTTTTTACAAAATACCATCAAACTATGTTTTATATTATAAACTGTTTTAAATTACCAACGACAAATGAGCAGGACAATGTCAAAAGTACCCAATAAACAATCATAATGTTTACATCACAAACACTTTTCCCAAATTGCCAAATAACAACATTTTTTTAACCAGTCGTGTCAACAATGACTCCATCAGTCTATCTCAATAAGCATTCCATCACTTTTCTTACAATTATGTTTATATAAAACTGCCATAATCCTTCCAGACCTTCTTGCACCTTTTTTAATCTCTTTTTCAATCTTCTGCTTCTTCTTACCCTTCATTTCTTTACTTTGATCTCTTTTGGTCTTCCTTTTTGAGGTTCCTTCTGTCTGAGCCTCCTTCTTTTCTTCATTTGGTTCATTTTTTTAGGTTCCTTCTTTCTGAGTCTCCTTTTTTTGCTCTCATTTTGTATCTTTTTTTCTTTTTTTCTCTTATGTTCCTTCAGGTTTGTTAATTTTTTCCATTGCTGCAAGGATTAAAGGCAGCCCCCCATGTGTTTTCTCTTCTGGCCCTTCTTCATTTTGTTCTGGATGTCCTCCTTCTTCGGGATGTTCTTCAATGTGTTCTTTTTCAACTTCATCTTCTTCATCTTGTTCCTCTTCTATCCCTTTTTCTTTTTGTTCTGGCTCTCCTCCTTCTTCGGGGTGTTCTTCAATGTGTTTTTCTTCAATATATTCCTCTTCAACATTCCAAAGTTTTTCAGTTTCAAGATCTATGGGATGTAGGTCCTGATAAAATTTCTGCCAAAAAATATTGAGTAATGTAAGGATATATTATTTTGTTATGTAATAGGTTTTCAAATTGTATCAACTGACCTTATTTTCAAAATGGATAATATATATATATATATATATATATATATATATATATATATATATATATATATATATATATATATATATATCCTTGACTATGGGATACAATTTTGATAAGTCCCATTTTTTAAATCTTGGGAAGCTTTTGTCTCCAAAAACTTTCAAAATGTTACATTTTTCACACAGCAGATACTGCAAAAAAAAAATTTTAAATAATTGTATTAATACATTACAATTAACAATTACACATCTATAAACATATTTAGAAAGTTTAAAACTTACTGTTAATCGCGATAGCCTTCTTTTAGGTTTTCCAAGCTGTCCAGCAAAACATCGACTATGTGTTTTGACCAGTTGTATGTTAGTATATTTCCATCAGAAACTATACTAGCATATTTCCATCAGAAACTATACTAGCATATTTCCATGATATATAAGAGGAAGTTGTTTGTACCAATAATGTTGCAAGAACAAGTAGAGTTGTCAAACACACAACACAATTCACATCTTCTTCTTTTTCTTTTTTTCTTTTTTGTTGCTTTTTACCATTGTCTGCAGCTTGGTAAGTATCAACATTGGACTCAGTAGTATGTTTGCAGCAACAATTGAGATCCTATCTAGGAAACACGTCTTTATAAAATCATTTTGTTGGAATTGAGGGTTATGAATATTGATTTCTTTATCACCATCCTTTATTCCAAAAACGAACTTTGCGTCAATTGGCTTCAGCTGAACCTTATTCTTACCAAATTTGAAAACTTTCTTTCCTTTCACAAAAGATTTTATAATCTGGTTGATCGTTTCATCGCCTTTCTTATATTTGTTGACTTCAACATTATCATTTCTCATCTTCTCAACTAAATACCAAAATGGTGTTTGTTGTAATGTAGTTAACCTGTTTCTTTGTAAAGGCAATTGTTTTCAATTGCATTTTTAGCAGCTGAATACTACATCTGAAAATTTCTTTGGTTGCATATGCACATAAAATAATTAAATAAATAAATACTATTTTCAAATTTCTTCTTATATTTGAAAATTGAAACTTATTACTTCCTATATTAGACATAAAAACAATAATAATATAAAACAATTTATAAGAAAGTTGATAAAACAATCATAAAAACAATTATAATATAAAGCAATCGTAATATAAAACAACCATAAAAATGTTAATACATTTTTAGGTATTAGGGTACATGTAGCATCTTCAACTTGTTTTTCTGTTTTATACTACCTCCAAGATCTTGAACATTGTTTTTTGTTCGATTGCCTTCAGCATGTTGATTGACTCGTAAACTATTTCTTGTAGCCATAATTTAGGTAATGTTGAGTGAAGAATTAAGCCGAATCTTTTCAAAAAAAATTCGGGTTTTGTAGTGAAAATGTGTATGTCGTATAAAGTAATGTTTTTTTTTTCAAGTCCTGATGCATGTCCTTAGCATCTGAAAACGTTTACTCAATTTAAGTTGCATTTATTTTTTTCTGATGCTTGTGTTTGGCATCGGTAAATGTTTAATCTATTTAACCATTAATATTTCCTGATGTCTGGCCTTAGCATCAGAAAATTTGGTTCATTAAATTTTTATAGAGCCAAAATCCTTATGCTTGTTATTGTCACTCCAAATACCACTACCATGTCCATCATTTCTACTGGCTGGTCCCAATTATCACTCCATGTTATTGTCACGCCATCTCCACCAATCGTGTCCACCTTTTCTCTCCCTACTACATCTACCTTACCCATTCCCCCTGTTGTCCCTGCCTCGATCGAATCCCCCTCAGCCCCTACTACCCCATCTGAAATCCCACGTATCCCCTCCCCGCCTAATTCCCCACCCTCTCCTCCACGCATTATTCTTACTTGTTCCAAAAAACAACATACACAAACACGTAACTAAGATGAATCTCATTGCCCAACTCCATCATAATACCACCCACTATTAACCCACCGTTGTTGCCCAAGCTCTAAAATATCCCAAATGGCGACAAGCCTTATCCACCAAGTTTGACGTTCTAATTCAAAATGGCACATGGGAACTAGTTCCTCCTACCATTACTCATAATTTGGTTGGGTGCAAATGGGGCTTTCACACCAAATATCTACCCGATGGCTCGATTGAAAAGTACAAGGCTCGCTTTGTTGCTAAGGGCTTTCACTAACTGTAATGCCCTGATAATTTTAGCTAAAATATTAATTGGTGTTAATTAATATTACAATCGTTTTGGACCTATATAATTAATGTTATAACTATTGTGTTAATATAATGCTTTGAACCTATTTAGTAACTAATTAAATTGGGTTGGGCTTGGCCTATTAATCTTACCTAATTAAAATTGGTCCATTTAATTTTAGGGTTAAGAAACGTAATAGGGTTTTTATATAAATAGGGTTGAAGGGGATGAAAAGATAAGAGTACACAAAAAAAAGAAGAAGAAACAGTTGAAGAGAGAGGCGGCGCTAGAAACTTGAGCAGTAAGGTTGTGAAGGGAGAATTGAGGTATCAACCTTCAAGAATGCATTCAATTCTTTTGCGTTCTGTAAGGGAAATGGTTAATTAGCCATATTATTTCTTTCTTGAATGTGAATCAGTACAGTGAGCATAGGCATTTGGGTGGGCATAGACCTTGTCTGCTTGCATGCATGCCGTGTGTGTGTGTTTGTACTTTGCATGTTAGACTTTGATTTTAAAGTAAAAAGAAACCATATTAAGTGGTGAATGACAGTACACTGCTTCTGTTTTCTTTTGTGTGTGTGTAGAGTGTGTGTGTGTGTGTTGGTCTAGTTTTATTATTTATTTCTTTCTTTCTTTATTTTTAAAATCTAAAATAACTATGATTACTAATGATATATATATTTTTGAAAGACAACATTGTTAGTATGTAAGTTGGACTTTTGGTGAATGAAATTTACAATGTTTTAATAGGAGTATCTTATAGTATCAACAAGTTGTATTTTATAAAGAAAATCTATATTTATATTTTAATACATTTGGTGAGGTACTTGTTGTAAATTTTAATTTAAGATAGTATTAAGTGTACGTTTAGGATATGTTAATTGTTGAGGATTATGATTTGGTATGAATGTAAGAAATTAATTAGTAGAATAATATTAGTTAGTGACTTGTTACGTTGTATATTTTGAACTTAGATTTGGACAAGGAAGGTTAGGCCGATCGTACGTGTTGCGGATCTCTCTTTTGCTAAGCTTTTCGAGGTAAGGGATTATACCTCTTTTAGGTCTCCAATCTTTTATGCACCGTTCGTTAGGTTCCCATTACTTTCTTGATATCGATGTTTCTTGAAACGTACGCCGACTTTAAATCGTTATTTGAATTCGAACTCCGTCGCTTACACTTCATTCGAACTCATGAATTGATTTTTCTGCTAATTCTCACATAATTATTAAATTTCATGTGAGATACCTTTGATATGAAAAGTATGAATTTTTTTTGACGATGTCTGATTTTGTAAAAGTATTTGATCGATTACTTGAATTCTATGAATTATGATACTTGTGAACGCCACTTGGCCCGTGGCGTGGTTATCCGGATATACCAATGATTTATGAATTACGATATGTGAAGTTGATCTATGAACTATGAACTATGATTTATGAATTGCTTATGTGATCATGGGATTTTGTGAGCAGTCAATTGTCTCCAATCGGTATGGGACGGTTGGTGACAGTTGATTACTCGAGTCACCTTTGTACGTTTATGTTCATTTGGATTCTTACTCACTTAAATCGAAATTTGATAATTGCTTCTGCTTATCGATTTTTAAATAATGAATTTTGATTATTCTAAAAATATTCATCTCTGATTTAAGTTATAATTGTTAGTAACGTGGCCAAATTATGGGACCACGATGTCGGTACCAAATTTGGGGGCGTTACACCAACGTCCTGGGATCGACTTTCATGATATCTATAGTCCTGATGTCAAGCTTACCGTTATCCGCTTGGTGCTAAGTATTGCGGTAACAGATAATTGGTCCCTCCGGCAACTTGATGTCAATAATGTCTTCCTTCAAGGGACAATATATGAGGATGTTTTTATGCAACAACCCCCGGGCTTTATTTATAAAGACTTTCCTCAACATGTTAATTTGCAAACTTCGTAAAGCCATTTACGTCCTTAAACAATCTATGCGGGCTTAGTACAATGAGCTCTGCCATTTCTTTTTCATCGCAGGCTTTATAAACTCTGTTGCGGACACTTCTCTCTTTATCTATCACACCAACAACACTATTATGTATCTTTTTATTTATGTCGATAATATAATCATCACGGGCAACAACTCGGTTGTTGTACAAAAGTCCATCTCCCAGCTCTCTCACAGGTTCTTTCTCAAGGATATTGGCCCCTTGTCTTACTTCCTTGGAGTTAAAGTTCTACCCCATACCAACGGCTTGTTTATTTGCCAACGTAAATATATATATATATATATATATATATATATATATATATATATATATATATATATATATATATATATATATATATATATATATATATATATATATATATATATATATATATATGTTCTTGATCTCCTCGGCAAGCCTCATATGACCACAACCAGGCCTGTTGCAACACCACTAGCAACAACGTCCATTTTAACTCTTCACTCTAGTACTCACCTCCCCAATCCAACCGAGTATCAAACCCTTGTTAAGCCAACGTAAATATGTTCTTGATCTCCTCGGCAAGCATCAAATGACCACAGCCAGGCATGTTGCAACACCACTAGTAATAACGCTCATTTTAACTTTTCACTCTGGTTCTCACCTCTCCGATCCAACAGAGTATTGAACCCTTGTTGGTAGCCTCCAATATTTCTCCTCACCCGACCAGATATTGCCAACACCATAAACAAACTATCTCAATTTATGCACCAACCCACTATTGATCATTGGCAAGCAGCAAAACAACTCCTTCGTTTTCTCTGTGGTACTGCAGATTATGGCATTTCTTTGCATCAAAACTCCACCTCAGTTCTTCATGCCTTTACCGACGCTGACTGGACTAGAAATAAGGATGATTATACTTCCATATCTGTATATCTCATATATATTGGTCGAAATCTTATCTCATAGAGCTTGAAAAAGCAACGAGTTATTGTTGGCTGTGCTCTGAGCTTCGTATCACCATCTCCAGTCAACCATAATCTATTGTGAGAATGTTGGTGTGACTCACCTCTGTGCCAATCCAGTATTTCACTCTCGTATGAAGCACGTAGCCCTTGATTATCACTTTATCCATGAACAAGTTCAGAATTCCTTACTTCTGGTTGCACATGCCTCCTCCATGGACCAACTTGTTGATGCTCTCACAAAAGCCTCTTTCCCATCAACGTTTTCAGCTTCTTCAATCTAAGATTGCTCTTAACCGTTGGCCATCCATCTTGCGGGGGCATGATAGATCACAGTCACAGAAATCTCTCCACCATCCAATCCCATGATCCAAGGTTAGCAAACTTGGAAGACAAGTTGACTACCCTAAATCAGTGCCTATGATTAAACTCAATCTTTAATATGTATAACAATATGTTCATACCCATGTATTATTAATATATATATATATATATATATATATATATATATATATATGTGTGTGTGTGTGTGTGTGTGTGTGTGTGTGTGTATACTTGTAATCATCATTTGATTTTAATACAATATGTTGTGCGCAGCGAAAGAATTTGCAAACAAATTAACAAAGTATAACAACATCAATAGTAAAGAAGAGAGAGAGGTTGGGGCCAACGGACTGTCAAAATTTTATTAGGGCAATGCTATGGCCACTCTCATTTTACATCAAAATATGGGTACTCTGTGATGTGGCACACTCTCATTGGCTGGAGTGCTGGGACCCACAAAATGTCCAACCAATGAGAGTATGTCACATCACAGAGTAACCATATTTTTGTGCAAAATGAGAGTGGCCCAAGCATTACCCATTTTATTATAGCCAACTTACAAAATGTTCTAGGGATACCACTATTTATATGAATACAATAGAAACCCTAAAGAAATCGGACAAAGCTGAAAAACGACACTAGGCGACCGCTTAAATTCTAGTAGCGCACTGAAAACTAACAAAACGAGTAGGTGGTCGCCTAATCCTTGACACTAAACGACTATCTTGTTTACAGTAGCTCGGTCTGAAGTAATCATGACTAAGCGATCGTCTAGTCCTTAACACTAAGTGACCGCCTTGTCGATCCAAACTTTGACACTCCGTACAGCGGGGGGCTACACCCTCCGCACCCCCCTTCTATGTCCAACCAAGTCCTACCACCTGCCCTAGCCAGTTCCATCGGAGGGAACTGACTGTTGACCGAATAATCGAGTCATCTCATTCTCAAAACAACACCATGAATCCACTTTCAGCCATTCTGCTCTTCTTTCTCTTCTATATATTCCACATCTCAAATTACTAAATTACTGTGTGGTTATTCCATGAACAACTTCTAGGAGTATAATTTTCAACTTTAGCGGTCAATTATAATTAGCCTAGCAAGTGACTTGCAAGACTGTCATTTCAAGAAAGAATCCTAAGTTTCTGAAACCTCACCAGATCGATATATTGAAAAAGCGGAATCGGGAATTTGGTATGGTTTCCATTTCAAGATACATAGCAAAAAAACTGCGCATGATGCCACTCGATCTCGTTGAGCCTACAACCAGATCGACGCTTCAGCTCAAGACTGTAAATCTTCAATATTACCAACTTCATAGAATTTTAAAACATCAAATTTGATCTTGGAAAACCTGACCATTTACAGCATTAATGCCAACTTGTTATATTACAAAGCAGATAATACATATGGTTGCTAATGATCTTACTACTTCGACGCTATAATTTCATAACTAGTAGGTTTTATGTAAAACCGTCTTACAGATCTTAATTCGTAAAACGAAGTCTCACTCTCTCACAATAAAACTTACCAACACACGGTAGGTCAGGTTAAGAGGATCCGTCTTACATAAAATACTTGTAAGACCGTCTTATCTAAGTTTTTACCTTTTATATATAAGAATAACAGAACAAATATTATGATTGTCCCAAAAATATGACAAGGTGCCGAACAAGAAAGGCATATGCTTATATATCACACTCTGATACCCTTAAAAAAAATTAAAAAGAACATAGTTCGACCAGACGATAATGTAGCAATCAATCTCTCTGTATCATGCACGTTAAGTTTGGTCCGACATCTCATTAGGTAAGATTGGACTATCAGAGGACAGATATGTCTCTCATATGAGGTGATTCTCTATCACCTGCGATGTCTAGAAAACGTCCAATTAAAAAACTCACTAATTTAAACTTTAAGGGTTAAATATATACATATCTGTGGACACTGACAGGCATGTACATATGTATACTCTCCGTGTTCCACTCAAAATTTACTTCTAAAAAGTCTTGAATGTATTGATTATTGAAGATGCATTATTAATAAAGAATGCAAACCAACTGCACGCTTAGTGTGTAATTGGGACCCGAATCGTATGAAACAATTTCTAGGGAAATGACAACAACGTAGTGTTGAGGTATCCCACATCGGTTGTGCAAGGGGCTCGGTGTTTGGTTAAGTCAACCTCACTATGACTCGACTCGGCTTGGCCCATTTACACCATGGAAAGCACTGCCTGGGAGCCAAGAGGAAGTTTTGCTCTCTGTAGGTGGTTGGATCTAGAATTGGGATATGCACAGCTGCTGTATATGCAATATGCCCTATTATTACTAGCTGGTATAAGACACACAGTAATGACAAAGGCAAAACAGAATACTTGGTTCAAGAAGAAGCCGTGTGCCTAAAGAATAAGAGAGAATTAACTAATTAAAGTTAGTTTTCATAGTTGTCCACCTCAGTAGCACGTCTTCAATAGGCTAGCAATATTCTTGGTATTATATTATGGTCACTGTGACTATGCTTTAAACAAACCTATGCTAGTGTACCACTTGCCAATTGAAATGGATACCGACCCATATTTGGCATTTCGCAATTCGAATTTGGTACTTCCATTCTGAGTTGTGACCCCATCACTTCATCAGTAGCACGAATTACCATTTGCCAGAAACATTGTACCCAGACTAGCTATATTTCTGGGTTGTACTTGTAGTACCCCTGAACTATTTTGCCCAACAAACAATCCCCCATAACATAATATTTCTTGGAACTGTACTACGAAACGTGAAGACTCCTTTAACTTTTTAACGGTACTCTGTTAAGTGTTTGACCAGTGCTCAATTAAAAGATAAAATCACCCCCTCCAATCCGTTGGAAATTTATTCTATAAATTACCCCTACAATTCTTTTTGTAATACCCCAATCCCACATCGGGTAGATGTGGGACTTGTGTTTGATTTATAAGATAGTCATGCCTCTACTTGGGCACCAACATCATCCATGGACTTTTGCCTTGTGGTGGGCACGATGACCATCTTTGCGTCTTCCGGTGGGCCGGTGTGTAGGCTACGTAGCGGGCAGGCTCGGGCTCGGGTCGTCGAAATGTGGGAACAAAGTCTTTGTGCGGGCCAAAGTGCTACGCGAGAAGGTGGGAGTCACCTCTTGATCCCCGTACGAGCCACCTCTTGATTCCTGCATCGCCCAGGGTATGATTCAGACTTGACGAGGACGTCAAGGACTTGAGGGTATGATTCAGACTTGACGAGGACGTCAAGGACTTGAGTGTGGGAGATGTGGGACTTGTGTTTGATTTATAAGATAATTAAATGCCCTCTAAAATCATCCATGGACTTTTGGGGACTTGTGGTGGGTCGATGACCCGAATCTTTGCGTTTTCTCGTAATTTGGGCTCTCAGGCTCGGGTCGTTACACTTTACTCTATTATAAATACATAGATATCTATAGATATGCACCTATTCACCAAATATGTATGCAAGATGCCAAACATATGCTCACTTCATCCTTAAAAAAATAGTCCACATCAACTAAATGAAGAGTAGGACTATATACAACTTAAACCCAAACCATGTGAATAGTTGGACTATTATTTGGGGACAAAAAATGAAATAAAAATTCGACCTATACCAAAGTAAATGGGTGGACTATTTTTGGGATAAATCAAACAAAAAAGAGACTATTTGTTATAAAGATTAAAGATGGAGAGAGTCTGCTACTACATGTCAAACACAAGTAAAACAAGCTAAGCACACCATAAAAATTTAAGGGCACTTTGGTCTTTTAAAATTTTGTGTTAGTAGAATTGGATGGGATTTTCTGTCAGGTGAAATAGTTTAGGGGTACAACAGAAAATTCAAAAAAAGAGGGGGTTTTCTGTAATTTACTCGCTAGCTAACGGATCTAAACAGAATCCAGATCTCCTGTACTAATCGTGTGAGTATACCATTTTTCATCTCAATCATTCATTGAGATGTAATGATTGAGATACAATGATTGAGATAAAAAATAATACACCAATATTACACATAAATAATACAAAAGATCTAAATAAAGCCAAAAACGTATTCCACGTGAATAAATCCAGGGAGTCGTGGGTCGTATTTTGTTACAAACTTACAATCTCTCATTTTTCTTCAACCACAAAACTACAGGCTACAGCTCCGCATGCAGTGCATATTCTCGTCCTTATTAGGCCATCTTTCGGTGTTATTATAACAGTTAATTAGTTAGAGACTAGCACATGCCTCTCTTTTGTCATCAACTCCCAAATCCCAATAATATGAATCTAACTCCAATTCAGTCAAGAGTTTTCAGTTTTCACCAATGCCCAATGGGCAATGGCATCATTTGATCAGTCATGTAAAGGGGAACCTCACTGGCATCATTAGGAGTTTTTAACTTCTTTTTCAAACATTACTAGTTCTATAAAAATAAGTTTCATTGTAATTTCGAATTAATTGATTTTTTTAATAAAATTAGAGTTTTCTCTTTTATATACAGTGGATTTCAGTTATCTTTTCCTAGTGGATCCTAGGTTGGTTAAGGTTTGACTTGTTTCAACCAATTTCTTGTAGAAAAAATTCCTTTAGATTGTTTCCTCAAAATAAGGTTGAAACACGTCAAATCTTAACCAGCCTAGAATTCACTAGGAAGAAATAACTGGAATCCACCATACAAAAAAGAAAACTCTAATTTTATTTAAAAAATAAATTAATTTGAAATTATAATGAAACATATTTTTATAGGACTAGGAAGATTGGAAAACAAGTTGAAACATCTTAAAAAGTAGTCTAACCTATATAGTAACCTAATAATACTTAAATTCATCACTTAGATGCCTAAATCTACTTCAAAACATAAAAATATTACCCTATTAAAATTAAATACGAAAATTACAATCAAATAAAAAGTACTCAAACTTAAAATTAAAACTAATCTAATTAATCTTGTCCCAGTCACCCACTCATAAAAAGAACTCGTCCTCGAGTTCATATCCAAAACTTGAAATTGTTCATGCCAAACAAAAAGATATTTTGAGTAGTATAGCTTTTCTCACAACCCTGATTTTTCGAAATCCTTAAACAAATCTGAAATTGAAAATGACTCAAAAACTCGAAAGAAACTAGGAGAACTAAACAAAAACTCATTTGGCATAACGAGTGGTTATGGGCACGCCTTAATAGTCACAGACAGTCTCATATCATCCTCATCAAATAAATTTGCAACTCCAAAATCTCCTATATCCCCAAAATTATATTTCTCATAACTACCTCGTTCGAAAAATAATTGCTCAACACCATCATGCATGTTTCCAAACGCAAGCTCAAGCAAATTTAAATCTTTCAGATCCAGGTTGCCAATGAAAAATGGTAGATCAACCTTGATTTTCAGATACTGATCCACTGCTTCTACAAACGGTTCCTCTTCCCCATCTGAATCGAAATCTACCACTGCCCTGGCCGGCGGGTCACGAGGAGGGTTCACCCCGATCCCTACAGGTTGGACTGTTGGAGCCGCCCTTCCCCGTTGCCTAGGGTTTGCACCACCCTGTTGATAATGGCCAGTATAAGCAGCGTTGGTGTCATTGTTATTGCCATCGTTAGCCACTATCTTCACAGGATTTAACTCGCTTTGATACCAATTGACGCAGCGAAAATAACAACAGGAATTCTTTCCACTAGAAATTTATTCAAAATAAAGTTGAAACACGTCAAACCTTAACCAACCTAGAATCCACTAGGAAGAGATAACTGGAATCCACCACATAAAAGAGAAAACTATAATTTTATTTTTTTTAAAAAATGAATTAATTTGAAATTACAATGAAACTTATTTTTATAGGACTAGTAATGTTTGGAAAACAAGCTAAAACCTCCTAAAAAGTAGTCTAACCTATATAGTAACCAATATGAATTAAATTCATCAGCCTAAATCTACTTCTAAACATAAAAATATTATATTATTAAAATTAAATACGAAAATTATTATAAAATAAAAATATTCAAACTTAAAATTAAAACTAATCCAATCTTGTCATGCATCAGAATTGTACATAAACCTATATATATCCTTCAAATTAACAGGCAGCAATCACCGCAAACTATCCAGACCATTTATCACTAGTGGCTTGGATGTGTTTCATGGCGACAATACAATCAACAACAATTGCATTGTTCTCAGCTCCAAAGTTGGATGATTGGAAAATGAACACGTATCTTGAACTTGCTTGTTGCTTGTATTCGGTCAGTATCATATATATAGGTTTTCCCCTCTTTGAAGATATATCTAACCTAACCATGAAGGCATGAATATATAATACAAGTAATAATTGGGATCCTCTGGACAGGGTATTGTAGGATCAGGGGTTTCATTTTTTGCTCAAGCCTGGTGTATTCAAAAGAAAGGTCCAGTCTTTTCTGCAATGTTCCAACCTCTAAACACAGTTACAGTGGCCACTTTTGCTTCTATATTTCTGCATGAAGAGATCTATATCTTCAGTTAAGTGGACCTTGTTTATTATGTTAAATATTATTGTATGAGACGTACAACTTATTTTATTTCTTTGATCTAATCTGAAAATTTATCTTATTTCAGCGTGGTGGGCGCTTTTGGTATTATAGTAGGATTATATTCTGTGCTATGGGGTAAAGCCAAAGAGATAGAAGAAGATACGATTATGATTTTGCAAAGTGATCAAACCACACAAGTTACAAAAATGACTTAGTGGAACCCCTTCTATTGAACAAGTCAACAAAAGTTAACGGAAATTAGGCCGACTACTATTAATTTCTATGTAATATCATTTTGTGATTTACTTGTTAGATTAGCATAGGATAAGATCTTAATGTAGGTACTTGTTTTGGTTGTATGAGCATTATTCACCATCTTTAAGGCTCTCTGTTTGATTTGGATCCCAGAGATGTATTTTCTAGCTAGCTAACCAAAGTCCAGACAAAAAGCATGGCGAGTATATCATAATAATGTACCTTCTTATCAAATGGAGTAGTTGATATTCTAATGTGCTCGCTCTGTTCTAACTTATAAGCAAAGAGTCTATTATTCTCTCCTTGCATGTTCCACTTAAAGAGTACATTTTTAAAAATGTCTCCAATGTTCATAATCTTCTACCCTTTACATATGTTATTATCATGACCATGCTAAAATATTTTTGTAAGTACGACCAATTCCAAACACACACACACACACACATATATATATATATGACTTTTCAAGCGTGACTAATTTCCTCAAAATGGAAGCATGAAGCCGAGCAATAAGTGACAGGCGGGGATGAGGGTTGTGCCAATGATGTCAATGGGTTACTCAGGTAGTGCCATTTGAGCTCAAAGGAGTTACTGGACGGACCACTACAGTCCCCCCTCACTCAAATACCAAGATCCCACCACCACTTGAACTGAAAGATTAAGCTGTTGGTAAAGGCACAACTAGTTGACGCAGCGGAGTAATTTCAATTATTCTCAAAAGAATAATCAAGTGCTCTTTCAACGAGAAATCCCTATGAAATAAGGTTTCCTATAATCCACCAGATAAAAGAGTAAAATTCTAATTTTATAAAGAATAATGATGAATTAATTCGAAATTACGATGTAGCATAAATTTATAAGGCTTCTAAAGCTTGGGAATAAGTAAAAACCTCATAAAACATAGTCTAACATATATAGTAACTTAATATGACTTAAATACAATAATTAAAAGTCTAAATCTACTTCTAAATATAAAAATACTTTCCTAAATCCAAAAATTACAATAAAAGTAAAAATAATCAAACCTAAAAATAAAACATGCACATCCAATCTTGTCCTCATCACTAATTCACTTTTAACAGGCAACACAAAGCAACTAAGTGGCAGGTGGGCATGGGGCTGCCCCCAAAGGTGCCAATGGGTCAGCCGGTGGGTTCTGCTCGAGCCCAAGGAGTTGCTGGTCACAACTCACAACTCACAAGTGTTTCGAACAAAAGTAAATCAAACATATGCAATGATCAAGTTTGGAAGATTCATGTATAGATGACATGTAGTAATCAAAGTTTTAATTTAAGTTAAGTCAATATATATAATGCATGATGCGGTGCCTAATCATTTCTCCTTTTTCTATGTATTGCAACATAAGAAGAATTTGCGATCCATTCAAGTTGGCTAGAGTCTAGAGACAAACGGAACACACATTAACAATCATTACTACTTAGTTGTTCTCCAAAATTTGAGGGTGTGCAAGTGAACTCTTCATTAGATATATCCCTGCCTGAAAGGATAAGAAAATAATGCATCCCATCTAATGCAAGTCATCCAAGCTTCAACACATAATGTGGTGTACAGTCTGACAGATGAGGTATAGCTTTAAACTGATGAAAAGTGAAGCAATGATCCTTCTGTATAAGCCTTGAACCCATGAGACAGACTAGATGTGTAAGTGGAGGGTTTTGGACAAGAAAAGGATATAGCTCATAGTTTCAGGTCACTTCTATAATATAACGCGGATATGAGAGGTCAGTTATTATTATGACATCCTTCCGTAAAACAATCAAGAACGCAAAAAATTAATGACTCTTTAGATGAAATATACGAATATGTGTGTATGTGTGCTGTCTTTCAACATTGTTTGTTCAGCCCACGGTTTTGAGGAGCCAGCAACTGTCTTTATTTTAGCAAACAAAAAAATAAGCCTTGCATTATTACAATATAATCAAGAAAATGCTAGAATGAATGCTTCATAGGGAGAATGACCATTGCAAGACACAGTGGGGGGGTGATTTGTAGTTATATAAACCTTGAATAGTGGTGAGAATTGGATGACTCGATTACCTAGGCAACAGGCTAGTTCCTAGTATAATAGTGTATAAGACACATCATAAATCTGTGCGTGCTTGGATTCATAAATCTGATACGTAGCTGTATACTAGTATAAGACACAGTAATGACAAAAAAAAAAAAACAAAAAAGGAACTGCACTGATTTCATTAACACAAATATTAACATATAGCCAAAAGGATAAGAGAGAAGTGAACAGCTCCAAGTCAGTTTCCACTCATCAGATTTCAGAGCTAACCAGCTGTTGCACCAGTAGCATGTCTCCCATACCAATCTTCTCGAGATTATATTTTGCCCCCTGTGACTATTTTTTAAAGATTAAACAAGCCTATGCCAGTGGCCTACACATCAGTTCCCTATGGACGCAAATAGAAATGGAAGCATATTTTAACCTTCCATTATTGAATTTTGGACCTTTTCATGCATATGTGACCTGCATCCTGATCAAGAGTAGTTGCCCAAAACATAGTACCGAGACTAGATGACGAGTTATTTTCTTCTTACTAGGCTAATTATTGTGCTATTATATTCAGTTAATTAGTAGAAATTCTAACATATTGGTCAGCTAGTAGTCATATACAGTCTCATCTGACATATTCTTATTTTATCAGTTATGATGATGAAGTTGGTACGTGGAGTCAAATGGTTTAATCCGTAACAGCAGCTGTAAACCTGGACGAAGTCATACATGCTAAGAATATGTTGGGAGAGGGATCTCTCTCAGACGTAGGCACAAATGGGTAGTTAACCCTTGGAACTTGTATATAAGGGTATTTGGGAAGTTTATATGAGCATCTGGTATCAGAATTAATTTGGCCATAGAACTATTTTAGTATGGGGGGTTTAGATGATTACAAGCCTGTAATGGTTTTGATTGCATTGCAATTTAGTTACGCCGTGGTATCCATATCTTCGAGAGCTGCACTTTTGCAAGGAATGAACCCCACGGTTTTCATTGTCTATAGACAAGCCATAGCCACTGTAGTCATCACCCCTATAGCCTATTTCACAAAGTATGTTTTGCAACCCCTCTATCTTCATGTGTTCTCTTGATCTCTCTTGATAACATTTTTTTTTCTTTTTTATCAATTGCACAGGAGAAAAACAAGTAGCTGTTCTTTGGGATTGAAGAGCTTCAGTTTGATATTTATGACTTCTTTTATAGGGTAAATCTTGAAAAGCTTCTCTGTTATGATTTCGTATCGAATGACAAAATTTACTAATGATTTGTGTCACCCCTGATGCAGAGTCACAATTAGTCAGAACATCTATTATAAGGGCTTATACATGGCCTCATCTTCTGCAGCAAGTGCAATGTTTAATCTTGTCCCTGCCATCACCTTTGTAGTGGCAGCCATTTTCGGGTAATTAATTTCACAATAGAATCTGATTAGCTTAGACAACTTAATGAGGCAGCATTGAGACAGACAACACATGAACATGAAATCAATTGCAGTTCCTATTAGTTGAAGACAACTAATAAGAAATAGTTGCATACAGAGATTTAACATACGAGTATCATATTTGATGAATGTTTAGCTTAGAAAAGGTGAACATACGAAGCATGAGGAGTATCGCAAAGATAATAGGGACAGTTCTTTGCGTAAGTGGAGCTGCTGCCATGGCATTTCTCAAGGGCTCAAAGCTACTCAACATAGGATTGCTACCTTCAAGATATGTTTTGGGGTCAGAAGGTGATAATTGGTTGTTAGGTTGTTTACTTCTCTTTGGAAGCAGTTGGTGCTGGTCAATTTGGCTCATTTTGCAGGTACTTATCTCTTCTGGCCGTTCTCCTTCAGTCGTGCACAACCTCAATCAACTAAGCATCTTTTAAACAGGTAGTGATCACAGTAAACTATCGTGACCATTTATCACTATCGGCTTGGATGTGTTTCATGGCCACAATACAATCAGCAACAATTGCATTCTTCATGGTTCCAAACTTGGATGCTTGGATATTGAACACATATCTTGAACTTGCTTGTTGTTTATATTCAGTAAGTATTACTTAGTGTTTCTTGTTCTTTATATATTGTTTTATTTATCAGACTATCTTTTATGAATAATAATGTAATTCGGATGCTATGGACACTGGACAGGGTATTGTAGGATCAGGGGTTACCATCTTTGCTCAAGCCTGGTGTATTCAAAACAGAGGTCCAGTCTTTTCTGCAATGTTCAATCCCTTAAACACAGTTATAGTGGCCATTTTTGCTTCTATATTTCTGCATGAAGAGATATACATTGGCAGGCAAGTGAATTTCACTTATTAACTACTACTCTCTATTAGATAAGATTGAAGAGATCTTTTCTATATCTAATCTAATCTAAACTTTAATCTATTTCAGCTTGGTAGGTGCTTTTGGCATAGTAGCTGGATTATATGCTGTGCTATGGGGTAAAGCCAAAGAAATAGAAGAAGAAACAAATTTGATTTTGCAAAGTGATCAAACCAAGATAGTGCAGGTTTGGGTAGATGAATTGTCGGACCACACAAGTTGTAAAAATGACTTGGAGGAACCCCTTTTATTGAACTAATCAACAAAAGTTTACGATATCAGGTGGACAAGTAGTATCATCTTGCAGTATTACTTACTAGATCTTGATCTAGTTCAACATTTGGCTGCAAGTGCATTATTCACCTTGTTTTATGGATTTCACTTGATTTGGAGCAGATTTTGTAAAGCTAGCTAAAGAGAGTCTTAACAAGAATGATTTTAACATATATCAAGAAATATTGGTTATTATCAGAGTTGTGTTAGCATCAGCCTACCACTTGGACCCACAGATTAAGTTGTTAATAGAGGTGCAACTAAGTTCCCTTAAATGGCAGTACGTACTAAAGCCCTGCAACTAAGTTGGGGGTGGACAAAATGCTGCACCAAGAGGGCTGCAGGTCAGTCGGCCAGTGCCACTTAAGCCCAAGGGCCAAGGCAGTTGCTGATTTTCAGGGACTCTACAGTCTCCACCCCCTCACACCACACTACCCTGGGAGGCTCGAACATGTAACCTCGTTTTTCTACCAAATGTGGTGATCAATGCTACCCCTAGAACTTAAAGTTTAAGTAGTAAGTAGAGGCACAACTAATTCCATTTAAAATGTCAATCAAGCCCCTCACCAAGTGGCAAGGGCATGAGGGGCTGCAACAAGGGTCCCCTTGGGTTGGCTGGTGAGTGCCACTTAAGCCCAAAGGAGTTACTGATTCACAAGCTAGACCCAACAAGTTGTCAAACATAAGTAAAATCAGAGTTTCTCCATTTTCTATTGTCCACTGTCCAATAGCGTCTCCATTAACAGCGGTTGGCAGCACGACAAGAATCACTACCTATTCAAGTTAGTCAGAGACGAAATGAACGAACCTTAAATAGAAATCTCCTTTCATGAGAACAAGGGAACATAACTCAGTAACTCACTACAGAAATAGCACATACCAATCAAAGCTGCTTACCTACAATTTCCAAGTAAGCATATTTCATTATAGTGAAACAAATTATATCAACATAGACTGATTCTTGAGAAACTTAAGGAAGAGTAGTTTTCATCTCCTCAAGAAGCAGGACAAAAGACGATTAGATATGTTTCAGTCTGAGTGATCGATGAATATGTGCCCACCACTCCAACTGAAACAGCCAGTACTATCAAACTCACAATAGCGACAAGCTCAAACCGAAAGTTTCTGTAGACTCCAAAGATCTTCAACTAACAAGCACAAGGGAACAAGAAGGAAACAATAAGAAGTGCTACGCTAAGAGGTGACGGACTCAAAGGACGGAAATACAATGGCCATAACCACTATGCTAATCAATAAACACATTCTGATAATAAGGCTGACTATCTTATTTTAATTTTTTGGTGGACCACTGGCAAGCTGCTTTCTATTGCAGCAGCAATTGGCATTATTGTTAAGGCATATTTTGCTATCGGACCAGCCAAAATAGTGTATATAGCAAGTTAGCAACCTTTGCACTCACCTTCTGTGTGGGCAAGTTCAGCGTTACCTGGGATTGAACTGCCTGATCACTATTAGGTAACCCAATATGGCCATGGTTACATATGTGATGGTGCACACAGAAAAACTTAGAAGTAAGACCTGCAACAACCCAAAGCAGGAAAACTGGCTTTTCTTTTTCTCTGTGTTGTATATAGTAGGAAACAATGCATGAGCACCATAGCAAAAAGGTTACAAACTGAGTGCATTTGGCAGTCCCTTAAAATTCATGAGGCTCCCCTTTCCATGAAACCCCAAACCCTTTGTCATGCAACACAGAAAACACAAACAACAATGATCAGCGAAGAGAGCACCCTGCTAACGATTAAAACATCCAGCTATGTATATTAGGCAATCTGTAACTATTTTTGGTTGTAATATTGTCAACTTTGTAATCTTGGTAAGACTCTCAATTGTAGCCTTCTAATCAGCTCTTAGCATTGTATAAATCTGTACCAATTCATTCAATGAGAATTATCTTCTTCCTCATTTCCTTTCATGGTATCAGAGCAGTTTTGATCCTTATCAAAACTCTTCTTCAAAACTCATCATGTCTTCTCATATCATCCCCAACGATGTGGATCCAAAATCTCCTCTAGTCATCGTCTCTCTCTCCAACATACTTAAGCTCTCCTCCACAAATTATCTTTCGTGGAAACTTCAAACAAAAGCCACTCTCATAGGTTATGGTCTGTTCAAATTTCTAGACGGCTCTCATAAATCTCCTTCTCCTACAATCATCAAGGAGTCCACCTCTGAACCCAATCCTGATTATGTTACTTGGGTTCGTCAGGATAAACTCCTCTTTGGTTCTCTCATAGGCACTCTGGATCCCACAATCGTACCTCTTGTTGCTTGATCTCGTACCACACAAGAGGTCTGGGATACCCTCTCCCATACTTATGCCCGTCCCACCCGTGGCCACATTAAACAATTGAAAGCTTCCTTCAAATCTCTCACCAAAGGACCTCTATCCATAACAGACTTCATGAATTCATTCAAAGCTTGTGCTGACCAACTTGCTATCCTTGGCAATCCCCTAGATCCCGAAGACATCACCGACAAAATTCTTGACTCTCTTGATTCCACGTTCCAAGGTGTCATAGATTCGGTGCATGCTAGAGACACACCAATTTCTTTTGATGAGCTTCACGAAAAACTTCTCAATTGTGAACTCACAAATCGATCTCAACCCATCATTCCCAACCTTCCCGCTTCTGCCCATGCTACATCCACTCGTCCCACCCACCATCAATACTCACCCTTTTCTAATAACAACTCTCGTCATTCCACCACCAACAAACCCTCCTCCTTTCACTCCAAAACTCCTAACCAATCTGGCACTCGTGGCTACCAAGGGCGTTGCCAATGGTGTCATATGATCGGCCATTCTCTTCAGGCCTGCTCTCTCCTTTCAAGAAAAACATCCCACCATTCGCTCACCCTCTCGCCCTACTCAGCCTTTTTCCAGTCCCAAAGTCCTAGTTGTATGTAATACCCCAATAATTTTTAACTAAAATATTAATTGACATTAATTAATATTACAATTGTTTTGGACTGATATAATTAATGTTATAATTGTTTTGTGTTAATTTAATGTTTTGAACATATTTAGTAACTAATTAAATTGGGTTGGGCTTGGCTAACTTGTGACTAGATTTAATTATAATTCCCTGTTAATATTACTTAATGAAAAGTGGTCCATTTAACCGACCTAATAGGGTTTTATATAAATAGCGTTGAGAGAAGAGGAAAAGAGAAGAGTACAAAAAAAGGGAGAAGAACGGCAGAGAGAGAGAGTACCGGCAGCTGAGACTATTGGTAAGTTTCTTTTTTTTTTTTTTGGTTAAAGCCTATATATATATACTCCATCCGTCCCTAAATTATCGTCCTCCTTTCCTTTTTCGTCCGTTCCAAAATAATTGTCCACTTTGAAACTTACCTTTTTAGAACATCACTTTTACCACTTTACCCTTACTTTTTCACCTTACTTTAATTATGGGCCACATACACATAGGCTTTAAAGGAAACTACACATTAAACCAATATAAATAATCAAGTCAATTGTTTTTTCTTAATCTGTGCATCGGGTCAACCAAGACAATAATTTAAGGACGGAGGGAGTATAATGTATAGTGTGTGCGTGTGCGTGTCCGTGTGTGTGTTGATATATATCTAGGTATAAATTAGTAAATTAATACTAGTGAGATTAAATATATATATATATATATATATATATATATATATATATATATATATATATATATGTATAACAGTGTGCATCGGTGTGCGTTTTGTGTGTGAATGTGTGTGTGGGTCGGTATGTGTGAATTTGTATCTATAGTATCTATTAATAAATACTAATAGATTAGTTAACATTATTTTACTATTATGAATTAAAATTATGCATATATGATTTGCAGAAACAGTAGGATGATTCTAAATAAATAAATAAATAAAATAAAATATTTTCTTATAAGAGTTTATATAAAATTTTGAATACTTTTAAGTATTAATTATTAACGCAACGTTGGTCAACTTTAGTTAATAATCGTGGTTATTATTGAATCTATAGTCTGGAAAATGAGCTTAGGGTGATCGTACATGTTGTGGATTATTTTTGCTAAGCATATTCAGGTAAGAGATTATACCTCTTTTAGGTCTCCGATCTTTTATGTATCGTTCATTAGGTTTCCATTACTCTTTTGATATTGATGTTTCTTGAAACGTTCGTTGACTTTAAGTCGGTAATTGAATTTGAACTCTGTCGCTTACACTTCTTTCTAACTCATGATTTGATTCTCTGTTTATTCTCACATAATTATTGAATTTCATGTGAGACACCTTTTATATAAAAAAATATGATTTTTGGCGATGCCTGATTTTGCAAAAGTATTTGATTATTTGTAACTCCACCATGATCATGACTATGCCAGTTACATGATTATTGAACAGTCAAATTTATTGAATACCACTTGATTAGTGGATATGATTATCAAACTGTCGAATTATTCGAATGCCACCTAGCTAGTGGTATGGTTATCCGGATATACTAATGATCTATGAACTATGATATGTGAAGTTGATCTATGAACTATGAACTATGATTTATGAATTGTTTATGTGATCATGGAATTCTGTGAGTAATCTGTTGTCATCAGCTGGTATGGGACGGTTGATGACAATTGATTACTTGAGTTTACTTATTGCTTTATTATCTTTCACTCGGAATCCTGAGTATATATCTGTGAGTAATTTGTTGTCTTCAACTGGTATGGGATGGTTGATGGCAGTGGACTACTCGAGTCAATCGTTGAGTATTTATATTTCTTTGGAATTCCGATCTTCTGTTTGACATTTGAAAAACTGCTTCCGCTTTATCGATTTTGAACAATGGATTTTGGACACTTGATTCATCTCTGATCTTTTTCTGGTCAACTCCTCCTTAGTAACCGGAGGGGTTGTATATGATCTTATTGAGCATTGTTCGCTCACTCTTTCATACTCTTCTTTCTCAGGTAATGAGTAAGATTCATTAGAGGATTTTGGCTCAGGTTGACCAAGATGGCGGTTCCGAGATTTCTAGATCTAAACATGTTATCTGGTTATAAGATAGTACTTTGATTAAGCTTATTGACTTATGTTAAGTTTTAAGTTTTGTATTAAGTTACTTTGGGTTATTTTAATGTTGGTCAAGGGTGTTAAGATTTATTTATTTTGAGATTTGAGAACATTTATGAATTAAGTTATGATTGATGGTGACATGGCCAAATGGTGGGACCGCGGTGTCGGTACCAAGTTTGGGGCGTTACATGTTGGTATCAGAGCTTAGGCTTTAGATCCGGATGGTTTTAGGATTTAGAAATATACGATAATCTTAAGATTTTGATTTTGTTCATTGAGAAATGATGGTAGCTTTAAGTTCTACTAATGTTAATTAAGTGGGCTTTACTTTCTTTTTTTTTTCCTAAGGGGGGCATGGGAAGGGATCGAATCTGAGACCTCACACATTGTGAAGCCCCATGTCTACCACTGGGCCACCCCCTTAGGGGTGTTAAGTGGGCTTTACTATCACGTTGCTTCATTGGGACTTACGTTAGATATTGCGATGACAAGATTGATAAAGACGGTTAGAAATATGTAGGCCACCATCTCTTCCTTCGTTTGTGTAACTCTTTGAGGTAATACTTACGTCTGAGGAAATATAGATAAGCCTAGGTTTGATTCTTTAGGGTATTGAAGTATCTTTCTCGATAAGCATTTTAGGAATTCGCCTTATGGTTTAATTTGATTGATAGATCATGTGTGTTAGATTATAAGATGTACTTTGATATCGGGGCTGATTGGAGATTTCGTATTAGAAATTTTTGAGTTTAAATAAATAGAAACACTGGATGTTGCTTTGTGATTTGAATTAAGAAGAACCTTAGATACGGTTAATTATTGAAATGGAATTTCGTTATTTTCTATTTATTTATTTTTTTAAAATAATAAAAATCTATTTTTATTATGATTTATGATAGTGCACATGATCGATTGGAGTGACCTTGCGAGCTAGCAGTTCACTCAACATAGACTGATTCTTTATATCGTTTAGTAAGTCACATTTTGAGGTTTCGATTTCATTAAATATAGTATTATTGATCGCTCTTACGTAAACTAGATGGCACGTGGAGGTCGCGCTGGAACTCGTGGTCGTGGACGTGGCAGGGGTATTAGAGCTGGTAGAGTCATAGAGGACTCCACTTCCGAAATTGTGGGGGAAAATGGTGTACCCCCACCAAACGTGAACATCAATGGAACTGCACTCGAAGTTGTCCAATCAAATGTGAATGCTAATGGACCTGTACCTACAGCGGCCCAACCAAATGCAACTGTTGCTAGTCCAGCCCCAGTAGACCCTACCCTCTTGACCTTGCTTCAAACTATAGCGCAAGCCCTTGTGGGAAATAGGAATCAGGAAAATGCGACACTAGTTCAATCTGTAGCCCCAGCTCAACCTACAGGCAGAGACACGCTAGAAATTTTTCAGAAGCGCAACCCAAAATCGTTTAGAGGAGCACCTGGCACGGAGAAACCTGAGGAGTGGTTGAATCACATGAGGAAGATCCTTGAGACGATGACATGCATCAATGAACAACAAGTGAAGCTTGCAACCTTTGTGCTTCAGGGAGAAGCTAGTCAGTGGTGGGATTCCGAGAAGACTACAATTGAGTCGCGGGGTGTTGAAGTGATCACTTAGGACATGTTTGTAGAGGCATTCAACAAGAAGTATTTTCCACTAAGTATGAGGGATAGGAAGTTGGTGGAATTTCTTAACCTTAAGCAAGGGAAAATGACGGTTGATGAGTACATCGCCAAATTCATTGAGTTTTCAAAATTTGCTCCTGCACTTTTTGCTGATGAAAGTCAGGAAGCTAGGAAGTTTGAAAGAGGTCTAAACAACCGGATTAGCTATAGGTTGACTCCTCTTCAATTGCCAACCTATACTAAAGTACTGGATAGAGCCTGTGTAATGGAACTAGAGTCTGCCGAGTATCAAAGGAAGAAGGACGAGAGAAAGAGGGGTTCTGAAGATGGTTCCGATAGGAATCATGGTAACCATCAAGGGGGAAATTGCTATAGAAATAAGAGAAGGAACACGGAGAACAACAATAACAGGGAGACCAACCAGCAAACCGGAATTATAATCAGGGTCAGCACCAAAATCAATGTCAGAATCAAAATTTGAATCAGAACATGTATAATAACACTGTGTGTACCAAGTGTGGCGGAAAGCATAGGACAAGTACTTGTTACTGGATTACGGCCGGGAGCATGCTTTAATTGTGATAAGATGTAGCATAGGATCAAAGATTGCCCTGAGCCACAAAAGGAAAACTTTGTGCGAGGAATGAGAAGTGATGATAAAGCAAAACAGAAAGCTCAAGAAAGAATTTTTGCAATGACGATCAGGGATGCTAAAGTAACAAGTGATGGGGGTGACAAGTACCATGCAACTTTATCTTTGTGACGTTTAAGCTTTTATTGATCCTAGTGTTTCATACTCAATCCCATTATCTCACTTACACGACTTAGATTCTCACCCCATAACTTATACTTTGATTTAGTTATAGACACGACAACCAAGGGGTACATTTTGGTTACATCAATATTTGATCTTGCCCTTTGAGTTGGGAGTAGAGGATATCTATCGATTTGGTTCCACTACACATTTATGAGTTTGACGTAATTTTGGAATGGTTTGGTTATTACTTTTAGGACGTTCGGATCGTTAGAGACACCGAATTTCTGGTAGTGACATTTGGACTTACAAAGATCCTAGCTACATTAAAGGATTTAACAAATTGATCTTTATAAGAGTTTCTCGATTGACACGTGTTCGAGTTCACTATGATATTTTGGTCTACTTCGAGTTTTGGGAGGAACGCGAATCAACATCAGTTTTGGGCATGAATAAGGAGTTTCTTTTGATTGGATAATAAGGTTCTCGTTTAAAAGTGTTCGATGAGAACTTAGGTTATGATTTAGTGAAAACTTATGGTTTTAGTCCTTTTATTTTTATTTGTGGATGTCTTTTGATGGCAATGAGCTGACATTAAGTGTTCCATTTTGTGTCATTCTTCGAATTAGGATCGACTCAACTCAAAGTTTTAAGAAGTTGGAAAGTGGTAAGATGTACTGTGAATTTGGTGTTCTCATAATGTAGTCTCGTACATGAGGTCACACAAGTTCTTAGAATATTTACACACACAAAAAAAAAATCGTTATAATTCATTTCATGAGCTTTGGACAATTGAACCATTGTAATTTATTTATTGGGATTGAGGAGTCATTTGAAAATGAAAATTTGTAACTCATTAGATATTTGGTTTTGAGTTTCAATTGACGTATATATGAGACTAGATAATCTGTCTTGAGTTAGACCTTAATCGAGTTTATTTGACTAATTGAAGGGACGCCACTTGGGAAGTCAAGACAGAGATACGAGAAAAGTACCCGGACTTTGTTTGAGTAGGTGTGTAAGTTTAAGGACTAAACTTCTTTTAAGGGGGTGAGAGTGTAATACCCCGATAGTTTTTAACTAAAATATTAATTGACATTAAATAATATTACAATCGTTTTGGACCGATATAATTAATGTTATAATTGTTTTGTGTTAATTTAATGCTTTGAACCTATTTAGTAACTAATTAAATTGAGTTGGACTTGGTCCACTTGTGACTAGATTTAATTATAATTCCCTGTTAATATTACTTAATGAAAATTGGTCCATTTAACCTTAGGGTTAGAAAACCTAATTGGATTTATATATAAATAGGGTTGAGAGGAGAGGAAAAGAGAAAAGTACAGAAAAAAGGGAGAAGAACGGCAGAGAGAGAAAGTGCCGACGGCTGAGACTATTGGTAAGTTTCTTTTTTTTTTTTTGTTAAAGCCTATATATATATATATATAATGTATAGTGTGTGCGTGTTCGTGTGTGTGTGTGTGTGTGTTGATATATATCTGGGTATAAATTAGTAAATTAATACTAGTGAGATTAAAGTTATATATATAATACTAGTGATGCACACGTGCGTTGCACGATTTGTACTTAGGTGTAAAATCATATATTCAATCAAAGTTGAATAATATACAATTAAAAATTTAATATGAACAAAATAAATTAAAATTGATAAACAGTATAATCAAAGAAAATCACATAATTTTTTAAAAAAGTTATTATAAATTTTAAAATACTTCTTAATGTACAACATTTTTCGTTGAAGATGTACGATTATTACAACTATTATTATCACATAAAAAATTCAAAAACTCTTAAGATTAGTAACTCTAGACAAAGCCACATACTAATCATGACTGAAAATATGATTTTTCAAAAGAAGTGTGACGCTAGACACTTTTATTTATAGACATTTCGTAAGACATCTCTTCTTTGAAATTCGGATGAAATTCAATGATCATATGGTGTCAGTGATATTTTTGAAATAAAACAGAACCACCAGAATGACCATTTGAAAGAAGTCGACCTTCTAAAATATGGTTTCTTAGCCTTGTAATAATTAATCGTGTGTTAATACATAATTCAAGGAAATGGTCAATATTACGAAACAACATTAATGAAGTTCCAACCTTCAAATTCACTCATGATTTAGGATTCCAGAACCTAAAATTTCATTTAAAACTTTAGAAATATCTATATATATCGTTCAAAAGATCAACGTTTCTATTAAAATGACACGAAAAACCTGAGCTCAAAAACAATCTTCCTTTTGATTTGTTCTTCAATAGCATGTAATCATTTATTGAATTAACAACATCAAGAGTCTGATCTATAATAATTCTCTTTTCCAAAAACGATGAATCATCGGGACTGTTTCCAAATGAAGGATATGTGCTTCGTACAATTTGAGTGATTGGATCGTTAAATTCCTTAAGCAGGAGTTGATTGAGAATGTCAACATAAGCACAATTATCATTTGGTTCACCAATTTTACCATCGTCAATCTTCGCAATCCAATCAACAAAAAGTTTCAATTATACGGAACTCTCGTTGGGCTCATACTTTGTATCTCATATTTGTTGTCAACCTCAATACAGGTGAATCTCTCCACAAATACAATGAAATAATAGTGGGATGAACTATGTCTTGTGTACTTCCTTTTTGAATCATATACAATATTTGTCAAAAATCTCCACCAAACACATATATTTGAAAAAAAAATATTATAAATTTTAGAATATTGCTTTATATATAATATATATCATTGAATACGTACGATTATTTCGTTTAATTCTATAAGGGGTGGTTTTAAAGTATGAAGTTGTATTTATTCTTGCATATGACATTGTACTTTGAATTGTTAATATTAAAACAGCGATATAATCTTTCTTGCTACCAAATAAAATCACCACAAAAAATTACATTTAAATGTTGGATTGGTAATTTTCAAATAACCTTAAAAAACACAAATGTTTATGATATATATATATATATATATATAATAATCAAATATCAAACTACTTGTTATATCTAATAAAAAAAGATCTTAAGTCGAAATAAAGAATCTCCAACACTAAAATGTTATGAATAACATATTATGCAAAATAATTTTTATACAACTATTCAATAACAAAAGTTATTGAGTCTAGATTTTTATTGTGCATTGGGAGAAGTCTTATAACAGATAGTTGATATTTCGCTAGGTCCCTTCCCTTTTTCGAAATATGTAGTCACATAATCCCCCAATAAACTCTAACATTGAATACCTTCAAACCATTTCATAGCTAGGTTTCTTAGATTTCTTTTTTTTTTTTAAATAAAATTTTGAGAGAAAGTTGTACGATACAGATTTGAATTTCGATTATTATTTAAAAAATTGAGAGTTTAATTTAACTAAATATGGAAAATATACGTTAATTAATTATATCCAAATGCATATCAATATGCATCTTTACTTTAAAAAACAATTTATAAAAATAGAAACTTAGATCTATCATATCTGAGAAAAATTTTAAACATATGATTTTTTTTTCCAATTTGTTTTTCAAAATGGATAAAAAAAATAATTTGATCCCAACCTTTTATGTTGGACATTTGTTTTATAAATTTAATTTTGACAAAAATGGAAAAATAAACATCAGTTATGCACTTTTTTACTTCATATCTGATGAAAATGGAGAAAAACATCCTAAATATGTATATTTTGGTAAATATTTGTAAAATTAAAGTTCAAATTAATCTTGGCTTATTACCAATTAAGTTGAATAAATATATATCTTTTGTAAACTAACTTTAATATGTTAAAGTTTCTTGCAAATATTATACCTGAATTTGTAACATGTAGGCTTAACAAATATACTAAGATTTTTATTTGTTAATTTAGGTTTTTTTTTTTGCATATATTAAACCTGAATTTTTAAGAATGTAGGCTAGACAAATATATTAATAATTTTATATTTAGCTTCAGATTTGATTAAAATGGAGTAGAAAAAATCTAATATATATGTATATATTTATTTATTTATCTATTTTTTGATAGGTAAGTGTGTCCCCTAGTTTTGCCATCTCTCCCACCCCTTGGGTCAGATATATATTTATTTTCTTATAAATTTGTTAATTATTTGATCAATCTAATCTTAGTCTATGTCCGATCTATAGATTTCACATATGAAATTGCTTGAATTTTTATATGTATTCGACGGTTAAACACAAAATATTTGAATGGCAATAAGAGTAGTGCATATGCCGATACTTTATACAATAATTATTTTTATGGAATATTACTATTATTAGTGGCAAGTAAATGTTAAGAATAAATTTATTATAAATACTTGGTTACTAATTTGTCTTTTCTATTTACTAATTTATATGAAATTATCTGTAAATTTCATAATATGGCATAATTATGTATGTTTATATTACTGTTATATGGAGTAAATTATTTGAAATCTGGTTGTTATATAATTTATGGATATTATTGATATATAAACTTGTTATAAAATATAGAAAAAAATTATAATAATGAAAATACCTAAACACCTCGAACAACAAACTGGTTCAAAAATTCTTTAAATTTTAATACTATAAGAATCTAAATTTATAAGAATGAAGAAGATTTAACTTTTCTTAAAACTACTGATATTACTCATAAATTAAGCTTCAAAACATCTAAACAAAATGATTTGTTTCAAAATAGCTATTGCATTTAGTTTATACATTTCATACGGTTGCAAATAACTATGGTTGACATTTATTTTATATACTCATTGGAGAAATGTTAATTTAATGCATGTATTCTTTTACTAATTTGTCTTTGTCTATTAACAAATTTATCTGACATCCAACTTATATTTCTTATTACATCGATGAATAACTTTTAAATAAAGTTAGTTAAAATACTAAAGCTTTCATGAGGTAATGATAATATTCTATGTTGAACAATACATTAATTATTTAGTAAGCATGTTAATGTAATTCATTTTTAACTAAACGAAAAAAAATATTATAATTATTTTGGACGTTTACTAAAAATATTTTTTTAGTAAACCATTAACTAATTCGTTAGTGATATTGGGAAGTAACTATGTTTCTTTGATTTATGGTTTTAAACTGGTTTGAATAATACTGCATTATAATTATTTGTCAAGACTATTATTAATAATTGTCACAAATAATTTATTTTGAATCGGTTGTTTCATCATTTAATCTTATTTCTGGGAATTTATATTATCGTGGTGAAGATTTAGAAGCCAATATACCAATTACAAATGCAAAAAAAAATTAAATTAAAAAAATAAATGTGAAATCGGATATAGAATAAATTATTCAATATTTAATATTATTTTGATATTGTATTTCTTGTCATTTCGTAAATCATATTGAACTATATTAAATGTTATACAATTTGTTTACATTAAATGTACTAAAAATATTTGTAAAGTCATTTGAATATGAAGAGTTGTTGTCAACTTCATTTTCATTTCAATTTCCAAAAAAAATATGATAAATATACAAATTATAAATATTTTTAAATTTGAAAAGTCACTTTTGGCGGGATATTTCTATTATGTGCTCCTCTCATTTTATATATGTATAGATATGTATGTATAACAGTGTGTGCATCGGTGTGTGTTTTGTATGTGAATGTGTGTGTGGGTCAGTATGTGTGAATTTGTATCTATAGTATCTATTAATAAATACTAATAGATTAGTTAACATTATGAAAGGATTGACCCTCGGCATGAAAAGGACCCGACCCTCGGCATAAAGAGGGTCCCACTTACAGGACAACACGTTGCGAGGATAGGACCACTCGTCCCCAAGATAAATCACTCTAGCCTCAAGCATCATGACCTCGACTTCGGCGAGCCCACCTGACTGACAGATCACGGCTCCCCGACCTCGCCACCAAATGCCCTCATAAATCCCCTACCTCGACGAATAACAAAAGCCTTCGTCACAGAAACCACTCGGCCTCGGCCTCAGATCAATCATTCACCCCGACAAACCATTTCCCTAGGCCCGAGAAAACCGCTGCACGCCAATACCAACCCTCTGACACACGCAGTTCACTCATTCCCGATTTAACGCCTCAACGCATTTAATAACAGCCACTTTATGCTCCCCAATAACAAACCGCCACGCCGCCATCAACTTCGGTATAAATATAAGAGCCCCTATTTATGGCAAGGTAAGTAATTTCAGCGATATCCTAACTCTCTTATCACGCCTCTATCAAAACAATTATCACGGCTCATTTATTACCAAAACTCTACCTGAAAACCGATTCCTACGCCGGAGGGTTATAGTCAAGCCAACCCGACACCTTAACGGTGTTTGTTGTTTACATTGTGCAAAGTTAACCGTGGACGAACAAGAAGCCGCCACCTCATCCTCGCCACACGTGGGCGTGAAGACAAGATCACCACAAATATTGCGTGATCGCTTGTTCCGCTGCCGGAAACGACTTTTCCCAAAGACAACACGAAAAAGGATGGTAAAATCCAAAAAGCAAGCCTCAAAGAACGTAACCCCCGCTGCATCCACCCACCTAGAAAAGCAGCAGGCCGAGCACAGCACAATAAGGGACGCAGGGGAGAACTCCGGCGCCTCGCTACCCGAGGTGTCGGCCAGGGACCAAAGAAGGATAGCCCTGCACAAACGACTCTCGAACAAAAATAAAGACACTGACGCCGACCTTCGAGAGGTCGAGACTTCCAGGGCCAACAAGGAGGAGCCGCGTGGTAAAACAAATAGACCAACGGCTCAAGAAGAGGCCGAACGAGAGTATGCGTATTGGGAGCACCAAAAGACCTTGTGCACGAAAATTCGTGAAGCCGAGACTAAGATGCACGAGCTAAGACAAAGGCCCGGCCCCTAACCCGAGCCCATAATCATCGAACAAAGCACCCCTAAGCGATCGAACTCTTGGCAAAGGATGGAAACTACAAAAGCCAAAAAGGCAAAGTTTACCACCAATGTCAAATCGAGACTGGGGAAGAGGGTGGCCGGCGAGGGATCCAGGACGAGCGTTCATTCTCGCCTGAGATTCCCCGCCGAGACGGATAATTGTCGAGCCCGTAGCGAGGAAGGAGAGTCTCGGCCCTACGCTCAGTCCTCGAACAAAGCCCACTCCAAGTCTCGACACCCGTCTCGCCAAATTGCAAAGGAGGCTCGTTTGGGGTCCCCCGTGAGAAATATGATCGAGGAAGAGCCCGAGGTACCGCAGGCGAAAAAGGGCTAATGGCATCCCCACACAAGCCGCCGTGGCTCGCACAAGGCGAAAGGCCGATGACGTATGCCGAGATTAGGCATGGATTGAAAATTGGAAGCTCTCAGAGCTACGGGGTTAACTCGGTCCTCAAGAAAATTGGGGGGCCATTTATTAAACAGATAAGAGAGGTGGAAGTTCCCTCGAAAGTAAAGATTCCACACTTTGAGGACTACACTGGTAACACAACAGCCCTGGACCACGTGTCAGGGTTCGAACTGAAAATGATCATCGCAAACTGCATCGACGACATATGGTGCTTAGTGTTCGCTGAACCCTCAAGAAGCGTGCTCAACAAGGTACAACGGGTTAGCACCCGATTCTATCACCTGGGATGACTTTAAGGGGGCATTTTTGAAAAGTTCGCTTCGCAGTGCTCTCCCAAAAAGCGAGACAGCACTGTAGCGTGAAACAAGAAGTTGGAGAAATGCATCGGCATACATGGCACGCTTTAAAGAAGTAGCTCCTCATGCGACCAAAGGACACAATCGGCGAGATGTTCTTGATACCAAAGGGTGGCCTGTTGACGGCGAGCAACCCCCACCACAACAAACTCACAAGGGGTCACGCCCCTTCCGCACTGACGCCGCAAATAAAGGAAAAGAGCAGGGAAAGCTCTACAGAGGACGCCAACTCGGCGAAGAGAAGGGAGGAAGAAAGAGGCGCCGCATTCACCGGCGAGATTAGGGGGGCCAAGACGAGAATTCGAGCCGAAGACTTCACCCCCTCAATGAATCTCGGGAACACATAATGGACGCTTCCAGAGAGAAAACAAGATACGCCCACCACTCCCCACGAGGTCACCCGTGGAAGGGCGAAATCGAAAAAAATGCAGCCTTCCATAACGAGATCGGCCATATCACGGAGGAGTGCATACAGCTCAAACGAGCAATACAAAGGGTGATAAACGAGGGAGACGAAGGTTTGTGGCGAGAGAAGTTCACATTCGCGCCCGACCGAGGGCCTCGGGGCGAAAACAGCATACCGACAACCGGCCGCTGGTAAACACCATCCTGAAGATACCTGCAGTATCACACGCTTGAAAAATGCCATCAATCGCCTCGAATGCTCGGAAAACATCATGGACGGGATGGTTGAAAACGAAATGGTATTCAGTGGACACCGAGGGCGGTCAACGATTATGCCGCCAAAACCCGTTAACTCGCAAATCGGCATTCACAATGCCTAGTTAAACGGGTCTTGATAGATATGGGCGGAAGAGATGTGATGTTTTATAAGTGCTTTCGGCACTAAAGCTCGGCGATACCCACCTCACTCCGAGCCGAGTCCAACCGGAGGGCTTTACAGCCACAAGGTCACGGCCAAAGGAACAAGTGGGACTTATAGTCGGCCCGGGCGGGGGATACCACCGTAAGGAAGTCACTTTCCTCGCCCTTGATCTCCCTCTCCGCATAACGCCATCCTCAAGCACCTTCCCGTGCCAAATTTCGAATGGTGGCATCAATGGCCCATCACGAAGTCAAGTACATGACCTCGCTCGAGTAGGGTCCTTAAGAATGATGCTCGCACTACTTTAGAGTACCCGATCACGAGAAAAAAGAGGCGAGAAAAGGTTGAAAAGGCCAGAGGAGGCCGAGGGAATAGAAGGTGAACAGGCCGCAAAACGAGCCAGAGGGCTCGACGGGGAAAGCTCCACCTCGTAGCAACCAAAGCAAGCCAAGGAAGTTGGCCCGCGTCTGGAAGAAGGAACATCGAGTGCCGAGAACGAGAAATCGAAATCGAAAGCCTCGATGTTCGAGATCATCCAATCATACAACCTATGGAAGACGTAGAAGAGGTTATCATAAACTTCAACTACCCCGACTTTAAAATAAAGGTGGGAATGGAAATTGGGCGACGAAAGGAGAGCCATAATTGAGTTCTTAAGGGAAACACAGATGTCTTTGCATGGCAAGCCGAGGATATGGAAGGCATTGCCGAGGAAGTAGCAAGACACGATTAAGTGTCAATCCAAAGATTTGTACCTATACAATGTAAGCCGAGATATTTCTCCCGAAAAGCAAGAGGCCATCAAGGAGGAAATAGCCAAACTTCTTCTGCCGAGATTATAAGAGAAATCCACTACCCTACGTGGATTGCAAATGTTGTGATGGTCAAGAAAAATAACGGAAAATGGAGGATGTGCGTGGACTTCACCAACCCGAACGAAGCATGCCCAAAGGATCAGTATCCACTACCGAGGATAGATCACCGGTCGATTCTATCTCTGGATACAAAATTCTAAGCGTGGACGCCACTCGTGGTACCACCGATCGGGATGTGGAAAGAGGACCAAGGGAACACAGCCTTCCGAGCGGCAAAGCGCCATCGCTACAATATGATGCCGCTCGCCTAAAAACGCGGGGCCACCTACCGAATGGTGAACAAAGTCTTCGGCAATCAGTTGGGGAGGAATGTGGAGGCCTACATAGATGATATGGTGATTAAAACGAAGGAAACATGCCACATTGACGACCTCAGAGAAACCTTCGCAAACCTCGTAAAGAACAAAATGAAGCTCAATCCCGCCAAGTGTGCCTTCGGCGAACGGGAAGTTTTGGGGTACATGGTGAATGAGCGCGGCATCGAGGCGAATCCCGAGAAAATAAAAGCACTTGCCGAGATGAAGGTCCCAATATGCATCAAGCAAGTTCAACAGCTGAATGGAAGAATAGTAGCCTTGGGAAGGTTCATATCAAAAGTCACCGAAAAAGCCTCCCTTCTTCAAAATCCTAAGAGGAGCGAGAAAATTCACATGGGACAAAGAATGCGACCTCGCTTGACGAGCTCAAAAATACCTCTTACCCCCGCTAAGCTGCCCCAAACCAGAGAAAGACTCTTTGTCTATCTCTCTAACTGATACGCCCATAGCATCTGTTGTCGAGAGGAAGAAGGACTTCAGAAACCCATCTACTATGTATCACATGCACTAACTGAAGTTGAAACGAGGTACATGCACATCGAGAAAGTGATTCTCGCGCTAATGATAACGGCGAGGAAACTGAAGCCGTATTTCAAAGCCCATGAAATCGGGGTTTACACCGACTTGCCCCTGCGAAGAATTTTACACAGGCCTGATGTTGCTGGAAGAATGATGAAGTGGGCCATTGAGCTGACGGAGTACGCAATTGTTTACCTCCCAAGAAAAACCATCAGAGCTCAAATCTTGGCCGATTTCATTGCCGAGGCCTCCTTCACCTCGGCAGAAGGAGAAAATAATGCGCCAAATCAAGGACCTTCTACAAGCGAGCAAGTGCCCAGGCAAGAGTGTCCTCGCAAAACGCGACCACCTCAGCCCTGGACATTGTTCGTGGATGGATCGTCCAGCAAAAATGGAAACGGAGCGGGCATTCTCCTCATTACACCAGATGGAACGGAAATCAAAGGCCTTGAAACCGAATTTCCGGCGTGCCGAACAACGCCGCCGAGTACGAAGCCTTGATAGAAGCGCCGAGCCGCCGCCGAGATAGGGGCCACTCAAATCTTGATCTTCGCCGACTCGGCTCTGCCGTGAAACGATTTCGGGAATACGGGTAAACCATCCAACCCTCGACAAGTACCGAGCATTAGCAGTGAGCGTCCTCGCTCAATTCGAATACTGGGAGTTGGAACAAGTAGGAAGGGAGGAAAACACGAGGGCAGACTACCTCTCAAAAATGGCCACAAGTGAACTCGGCGAGCTCCCCCCAGAAACATGGATCGAAATCCTGGATACCCCGTCCATTGACAAAGAGAAAGTATTGATGCTAGAACAGGCGACGGAGTGTTGGATCGACGATATCAAAAAGTACATCGGCCAGGGGATACTGCCTAGCGACGGAGAGCAAGGATGGGCAATGGCAAGAAGGTCGGCCAGATATGCTTTAATTGGGGATGTACTATACAGGCGATCCTACACGAAGCCCCTCTTAAGGTGTGTTCGACCAGAAACCACACAGGGATTACTTGCCGAGGTACATGGAGGGGTGTGTGGTAGCCATCCAGGGGCTCGAACTTTGGCCGACAGGGTCATTTTTCACGGATACTATTGGCCGACGTTGAGAAAGGATGCCGAGGTATACGCCAGAAAGTGCGATAAATGTCAAAGGTTCGCTAATATCCCAAGATTACCTTCGGCACCTCAAACACCGGTAATCGCAGCATGGCCTTTCGAAATGTGGGGACTGGACCTAATCGGCCCATTCCCCCTCGCCAAAGGAAAGAACAAATTTGTGATAGTGGCGGTGGACTACTTCACGAAATGGATCGAGGCCAAGCCCTTAGCAAGCATCACCGAACAAAGGGCCATCGACTTTATTCGAGACAATGTCCTCTGCAGATACGGATTGCCGAGAGCCATTGTATCAGACCACGGCACACAGTTTTCGAACAGATTCACGGCCAGCTGCGAGGAAAGAGGAATTCGACATTGGAAGTCCTCGGTAGCACACCCCCAAGGGAATGGCCAAGCGGAGGCCGGAAACAAGCAAATACTTCACGCCTTGAAACGAAGGTTAGATGACAAAAAAGGTGCTTGGCTCGAGCAGCTTCCGGCCGTCTTATGGGCAATCCGAACGTCTCGCCGAGGATCAACCGAGGAAACGCCTTTCTCTTTGACATATGGAACCGAGGCCATGGCCCCGGTCGAAATGGCTCTCCCCACTGCAAGAGTCATCCATTTCAATGAAGAGGCGAACACAGAATCAAGGACTCTGGACCTGGACTACCTTGAAGAAAGAAGGCTCGAAACCCGGATGAAGGCAATCAACTACAAAAAGCTCGCCAAGGCCCATCATGACAAAAGGGTGAATCCTCGCACATTCTCGGTCGGCGATATGGTGCTAAGAAAAGTCGAGGTGACAGGCAACAGGCCGGGAAGGAACAAGCTTTCTCCCAATTGGGAAGGACCATATAAAATCACCGACAGCATTCGAGCAGGAACCTACAGGCTCGCAAAACCAGACGGAACCCCTCTGAAAAACCCTTGGCATTCAGACCACTTGAAAAAATACTACCAGTGATCTGTAAATCTTCTTATATATATGAAAGGGAAATTTTCAAAGAGAAAGAACTTGTTCAAACCATTTATTCGAGGTCGTATTGCCTCGCCAAACGAGGTCGCATTGCCTCGCCAAAACGAGATCATATTATCTCGCCAAAAAGAGGTCGCATTGCCTCATCAAAACGAGGTCGCATTACCTCGCCAAAACGAGATCGTATTATCTCGCCAAAAAGAGGTCGCATTGCCTCATCAAAACGAGGTCGCATTGCCTCGCCAAAACGAGATCGTATTATCTCGCTAAAAAAGGAGGTCGCATTGCCTCATCAAAACGAGGTCGCATTGCCTCGCCCAAAAACGAGGTCGCATAGCCTCGCCAAAACGAGATCGTATTATCTCGCTAAAAACGAGGTCGCACTACCTCGCCAAAAACGAGGTCGCATAGCCTCGCCAAAACGAGATCGTATTATCTCGCTAAAAACGAGGTCGCACTACCTCGCCAAAACGAGGTCGCATCGCCTCGCTAAAACGAGGTCGCATTACCTCGCCCAAACACGAAAAACACATATATATACGCAGAAAACACTTGCACCATATATACTAAACTGACAACAAGAAACATACTTATAATTTACACCAAGGATAAAGGATGATTACATATAAACATTGTTTGAAATTGTTCATTAAAAAAGAGGATAAAAATCCTAGGCTAAACCCCCCCCCCACCAGCCTCCTCCTCCTCGCGAGCTGTCGCTGCTTGCTCGGAAATCATCCTATCGAGCTGTCGCTGCCGCAAACTTCTTTCGATCTGCCGAAAGTGCAAAACTCGCTCCCTGGTAAAAAATTGAGCAATCAAACTTAAGCCAATACGAACTCGGCACGAAAACAATCTCATAGGGGCGTCGAAGGGAATGTCCGAGGCAGAAAAAACCTCATCACCGAACTTCCAGTGCGGGCTAACCTTCACCCCGTAACTCGCAAGGAGAAACCTCGCTTGACGAGGAGTGACCGCCACCCATCTATCCCCGCACTGCCTATACATAGGACCACCGCGAGGAGACTTCCCAAAGACTGACTCAACGAAGGGGCCCTCGCCATCCGAGTCTAACGAAGAAATCGAGCAGGACCCAGAACTCTCCGAACTAAGAGGACCCACGGTCGTCTCCTGATGGATCACGGTGTCCACCACAATCTTCTCGGCCAAGCAAACCCTCACCTCTACGCCTCTCCAAGCGGGACCGCGAGGAACAGATTCGGCCTCGTCGTCAGGTAGGTCGCCACCCTCAAAACCGCCGAGGTCTACATCCTCGGCATTATTCTCGGCCGAAACCTCGAGTGGATCCTCAACTAAAGGATAGACTACACCCTGAAAGGGCACCAGTGCCCGAGAAAGATCCTCGGCCACTGGAGACTCACTCGGAACGTTCTCGGCCGAGGCAGAAGCCTCGGCCACATTGCCAGAAAGGAAGAGAGGAGGACTCCTAACCGAAACAGGTAATCTAATAACCTGTTCGGTAATCTATCGCCCATGGAGGAACTGCTAGAGGAAGATGAAGACGAAAAAACGGGAAAAGGAATCCTACGGGACATATTACTCTAGAAAAGAAAAGCAAAGGAAAAGAAACCGTACCAAACGAAGACAAACTGGGAGATCGCCGGAGAAATCTACCGTTAAAGTAGAAGATACGCCTGAAAAAAGAAGAATGACGCCGGAAAAGTCAAAACCCAGAAAATGAAGACCCCAAATCCTGTAAACCAAGTCGGAAAAACACGGAAATTACCGTAGAAATCACCCAAGTGAGATGAAAACGTGGAAGAAATACAAAAAACACTTACAGGCTGCAGATAAACGACGAGGTAACGGGATGAAAGCAAGCCGGAATGTTGCCGGAAATCGCCTAAATCGGTAAGGAGATATGCTAGAGAGAGAGAAAGAGAAAGGTAAACAGTGAAAAAACAAAAGGGGATTTTTATACCCCCCCTGCTACGACGTCGTTTCTAACTGGGGCCCGGAAGTGACCCGGGTCGGCCCGCGAATTTTTTCTTAGTGCGCCCAAAACTGTGCCACGTAATCATTTTTCCCAAATTTCGAGACACGGAAAAAGGCGGCAGTAATAATTTTTCGAAATTCGAAAAGCCGCCCAAAACGCAAACCAAGAAACCGCCAAAAACCGCATTTAATGAACTGACAGCCTGAAAAGACGTAACGTCCTGAACCGATCGACGAGAAACGTCCCATAAACTTCCAAACCTCGGCTCGAGCCTCGTCACGGCGAAAAACCCAGAAACAGCCTCAAACCAAACCCGTAAGTCATCCTCGGCCAAAAGCATGAAGCCGACCTCCTGCCATCAGGTAAAACGGTTACTTTTTGCCTTCTCGGCGTCAAACAGCCAAAAAGTAGGGGGCCACTGAAAGGATTGAAATCGAGGGATTGACCCTCGGCATGAAAAGGACCCGACCCTCGGCATAAAGAGGGTCCCACTTACAGACAACACGCTATGCGAGGATAGGACCACTCGTCCCCAAGATAAATCACTCTAGCCTCGGCATCATGACCCTCGGCACTTCGGCGAGCCCAGCCACGGCTGACCTGACAGATCACGGGCTCCCTCGACCTCGCCACCAAATCTGTCCTCATAAATCCCCTACCTCGACGAATAACAAAAGCCTTCGTCACAGAAACCACTCGGCCTCGGCCTCAGATCAATCATTCACCCCGACAAACCATTTCCCTAGGCCCAAGAAAACCGCTGCACGCCAATACCAACCCTCTGACACACGCAGTTCACTCATTCCCCGATTTAACGCCTCAACGCATTTAATAACAGCCACTTTATGCTCCCCAATAACAAACTGCCACGTCGCCATCAACTTCAGGTATAAATATAAGAGCCCCTATTTATGGCAAGGTAAGTAATTTCAGCGATATCCTAACTCTCTTATCACAGCTCTCTATCAAAACAACTATCACGGCTCATTTATTACCAAAACTCTACCGGAAAACTGATTCCTACGCCGGAGGGTTATAGTCGGGCCAACCCGACACCTTAACGGTGTTTGTTGTTTACATTGTGCAGGTTAACCGTGGACGAACAAGAAGCTGCCACCTCATCCTCGCTCACACGTGGACGTGAAGACAAGATCACCACAAATATTGCGTGATCACATTATTTTACTATTATGAATTAAAATTATGCATATATGATTTGCAGAAACAGTAGGATGGATTCTGAATAAATAAATAAATAAATAAAATATTTTCTTATAAGAGTTTATATAAAATTTTGAATATTTTTAAGTATTAATTATTAACGCAACGTTGGTCGACTTTAGTTAATAATCGTGGTTATTATTGAATCTATATTCGGGCAAACGAGCTTAGGGTGATCGTACATATTATGGATTATGTTTGCTAAGCATATTCAGGTAAGAGATTATACCTCTTTTAGGTCTCCAATCTTTTATGTATCGTTCGTTAGGTTTCCATTACTCATTTGATATCGATGTTTCTTGAAACGTACACCGACTTTAAGTCGGTAATTGAATTTGAACTTCGTCGCTTACACTTCTTTCAAACTCATGATTTGACTCTCTGTTTATTCTCATATAAGTATTGAATTTCATGTGAGATACCTTGTATATGAAAAGTATGATTTTTGGCGATGTCTGATTTTGCAAAAGTATTTGATTATTTGTAATTCCACCATGATCACTATGCCGGTTACATGATTATTGAACAGTCGAATTTATCGAGCAGTCGAATTATGATATGATTATCGAACAGTCAAATTATGCTAAGCATTCGAATAATTCGACTGTTCGATAATCATATCCACTAATTGCTTATGTGATCATGGAATTCTGTAAGTAATCTGTTGTCATCAGCTGGTATGGGACGGTTGATGACAATTGGTTACTCGAGTTTACTTGTTGCTTTATTATCTTTCACTCAGAATCCTGAGTATATATCTGTGAGTAGTTTGTTGTATTCAACTGGTATAGGACGGTTGATGGCAGTGGGCTACTCGAGTCAATCGTTGAGTATTTATCTTTCTTTGGAATTCTGATCTTCTGTTTGACATTTGAAAAACTGCTTCCGCTTATCGATTTTGAACAATGGATTTTGGACACTTGATTCATCTCTGATATGTTTCTGGTCAACTCCTCCTTAGTAACCGAGGGGGTTGTATATGATCTTACTGAGCATTGTTCGCTCACTCTTTCATACTCTTCTTTCTCAGGTAATGAGTAAGATTTATTAGAGGATTTTGGCTTGGGAAGACCAAGATGGCGGTTCCAAGATTTCTAGATCTAAACATGTTATCTAGTTATAAGATAGTACTTTGACTAAGCTTGTTGACTTATGCTAAGTTTTAAGTTTTGTATTAAGTTACTTTGGGTTATTTTAATGTTGGTCAAGGGTGTTAAGATTTATTTATTTTGAGATTTGAGAACATTTATGAATTAAGTTATGATTGATGGTGATGTGGCCAAATGGTGGGACCACGGTGTTGGTATCGAGTTTTGGGCGTTACATTGCCGCTGCTTCCACTCCCTCCCCACCCGCTTCTTGGCTATTGGGTACATGGGCTACACATCACGTAACTAGTGATCTAGAAAACCTTTCCCTTCACCATCCTTATTCTGGCACTGAAGAGATAATCATTGGCAATGGTATTGTAAGAATCAACAGTAGCTAGGATTCATAAAAGGTCAATGTAGTTCGCAATGTAGCTTGTTACAAAAGCTACACTGGGAAGTGCATTGGTCATAAAACTTAAAAACAGTGGAAGACTTAACAATTTAAAACCAAAATAAACACAAATGTTTACCAAATAATCTACAAGCCTTATGCTTGTAGATCCAGCCTTCTGGCCAAAAAAATTTCACTAAACAAGATGAATTGTTTTACAAAATAGAATGTGAAATCACCAAACCAAAAACTCTCACAAGACAACAAGTCTTAGAGAGCAAAACCCATAGAAACTAAGGTACAGAAAACGTGGGATTAAAAAATCAACTTCCTAGAGTTTCTAGGAAGACAAACAACCAGTAGTTTCAATGTAGTTCCGGATGTAGCTGCATCCGGAACTATATTCAACTTTCAGCAAATCTAGTTTTCTGAATACTCTCTTTTGGTGCACTAGAATCTGCTCTGCACTGCTATTCTGTTCTACACTCTCTGCCTTCTTATGTTCTACCTCTAAGTCGTGCTCCTTATTTATACAATGGAAGAGACCTACACATCAATTAGGAAACAAACTCCAAACATACTAAGGAATCAGGAGTTAGAATTGGTAATTAATTAAGCTACCTTAATTCCCTAGATTTTCTTACCAAACAAATAAGGACTTTAAGAGACGTTTTTAAGGAATGAAATATTGGCAAGATTTTGCGTCTAAAAATACACCTAAACTTTATGACCAAGAAAACCAAAATACTATGAATATTTTGTTTCCAAAAATACACCTAAACTTTAGGACCAAGAAAGGTAAGAACAAGACCAAAATAGGACATGTTTATTTTGCCCTTACAATCTCCCCCTTTGTTGAACCTTTCTGGTCAAAGAATATGACAAGTGTTTTTCCAAATATCCAACACAAACCAGTTTCACCAAAATCTGCATTATTAATTAGTATAACTCCCCCTGAATTAGGCAATCAGATAAGAACTTATAAAACAGTATACTGCATACAAATATCCCAAACCAATCACAGAGTAGCAAAGCAGGGTTATTACAGACCAAGTATTCAAACCAAATATTCAGACAAAGTATATCAAACCAAATTACATAAAAAGACAGAAACATGCTGATATTGTTTCTTCTTTCTTCTTCAATCTGCTTCAAGCATCCTCATCTTCTGTTCTTTGAGCAGCAGGATCAGAGGTAGCCACAACTGCATTAACACTTGGCATTCTATCTCCCCCTGTTTGGCCAGAATGCATAGCAATCCAAGAGGTGTACTAGGTCTCCAAGGCTTGAAGGTGTGCAATCTGAGACCTAATGTACACTAGCTGATCTTGGATGAAGGATAGGGCCATAGGATCTATTACCCCAGCAGATAGAGGATCAGAGGTTGATGTAGTAAAAGATGCAGCTGTAATGGGAGTTGCATTGGTCAAAGCTGGAGCAGGTGCAGGAACTTCAGGATGGGAGTCAGAAGGAGGAGCAGGAGTAGGCATAGCATACTGATATCGAGGAGCAGGTGGATAGGGATAAGCCAGGGGCAGATTCAGAATTCTATCCCCCTTTAGCAGTTTTGTGGAAATATGAAGGGGTCAAGAATAGAAGTCATTCTCTCAGTTTCTTTGGGAACAATGCCCTGGGCTACTAGAATGTTGTAAATTAGTGAAGGATAAGGGAGGGCTCTCTTGTCCCCTTCAGATTCAGCAAGGGAAACTACCTTCCTATACACAAAGTCACCAAAGTTAAAAGGCAGCCCTAGACCTATTTGACACGTAATTCTTGCATGCTCTTCAGTAACAACATTTGAATTGGAGGTAGGAGCCTAATTGGCACAACATACTTTGTGCATAACAGCATAAAATGAGGTTAGCTTGGATGTACTAACCTTGGACCCTTTCCCCGACCATTTTGAAATCAACCCACCAGTTAACTCCTTTACACATAAATTTAAATCAGAGATAAGCCCAATCACACCAACATCAGGAGTCCCACGGTGCCTATTTATAAGGGTATGAGATAATTATATCAATTGATTCCTAACAAAAACCTTTTCAAAACATGGATCACTAGCAGTCACTATCTTCTTCTCAAGATTGGCATAAAATTCAAAGATAATCTCCCTAACATATGGAGCAGCAGATGACAATGTGGCAAGAAGACCTCTATCTGAATAAAATTGGACCAAATTATGGGCAGTAAGGTCATCCATAGGTATGGTTCTTTCATCTACAATTTTCCTAGTTGTGTTGTATCTTAGTGAAGCAGCAGAGGAAATAAAAATCTCAGAAAAAGGGTAAACACCCTCCCCAGCAGATGCAGCCGTTAATGTAACTTCTCCAGAAGCGGCATTGGTCATGGAGGCAGCTCTTCTTCTTGTGAATCTCACTAGAACTTCATCATTGTCTTTAGAAGCTTCATTTTTTTGTAAAATCTTGGTCTGAGCTATCATCAAACTCGGAGGAACTTAAAGACTTGGCAGGACTAGGAGATGGTGAAGGAATGGGAGATGCATTCTTCAAGTTCACCAAATACTCAGCCAAAGTTCTCTGTTCATCAGAGAAGCTCATGTCTGAGACATTAATTTCAGGTTCAGTAGGGGGATCAGCATTAGAGGCTTCATCATGTGCATGAGATTCAGTCTGAAAGACCACTTTAGGAAAAGAAATTGGGTAGTCTTCATCAGCAGCCTCAAGAGGGGCAGGTTTTGCAGAGCTGTTTCCAATGTTGTGGGAGGATGCACGAGGTTCTACAACAAATTGAACCTCATCTTCAGAAGCCACAAAATCCGCGTCATCGCTATCACTGGCAATCTAAATGTCTTCTTCAAATTGACCAGGAGCAATCTTGTGCCTTTTGGCCTTTTCCACCTCAAAGTCACTGGGGTTTTCATAGTTGCTTGGAATCCCTCGTAATCTCTTTGATTTTCGTACACTAGGGTTTCCAATTTGGGGGAAACCTGTCAAATCCCCATGGTCTTCAAAGATGATGACATTTCCTTTTTCTCCATGAAGGATACAAGAAAGGGGTTCAGGAAGAGGATTGGCAATGACTATTTCACTGCCATGAGGAATTTATGTTGTTGCAGTTTGAGGCGATGTAGCTTTGGGGGAAGGAGCACTGGAAGCTACATCGGCAGAAGGGTTTATTCTCTGGGATTCTAAAGGGATAAAAGGAGCAGATGCCATGAAGAATCGAGGGTTTATCACAGAGGAAAGATGAAGAGAAAATGAGGGTAGCACGGGTCCTTCAGTAATTTGGGGAATCAGCTTGAGCAAGAGGAAAGAGTGAGAGTGGGAGTATTTTCCACCTGGCTGAATCACTTAAGAAGATCACAATTAATGGATTAGCCGTTAGTTACACAAAACCAGGGAATGTGAGTGGGCATTTGTGATAAACCCAAAATTATGTTTGATTTTGAATGTATTTAAGGTTGACCAAAACACTCACAATATCTAAAAAATCTAATTTTGACTTACAAATAGTGAGAGATAAATGAGAGTACTGAATATAGGGATAACCATGATTTCTTTTTCAAAACTTGAATTTTTGAATTTCAAATAATAGCATGGATTCATAACAAACACAATAAAGGATATACCAAAATTGTACAACCCCAAGCTGTTAATATAGCAGCACATATCCATTATGCAAACACTCTTAATACTTTACAAAGATTAGACTCTCACTTAATATTTTTCAACATTGAATACTTTGGTAATTATTTTGCAATTTTTGAGATAAGAACAAAATTTCAATAGGTTGATACTATCAAAGCAGAACATGTCCTAAATTTTATGTCTAACAAATGATGAGAACAGATCAGGCAGATTCTAGTCTAATGCAGTCACACACATGTGAAAAATGTCTAGATCATCATGATGTAGTTCCAAATGAAACTGCATTGGGAGATGCATTCACCAAAATTGTGATTTTATGTTGACTTTTTCATTTTTTTTGTTCATTGCAACTATACTCATCTCCCACAAATCTCATAGGTACTTTATTTCCCTATGAGTATAGCTTTACTTTATTTCAAGCATATACACAATAAGCCACTAGGAACCTTTCACTAGAGCTGTCAAAACGGGCCTACAGGGCAGATTTCCTCGTGGGCCTGAAAAGCCCGCTACAAAACGGGGCGGGGCGGGAAATCCTACAAACATAATGGTCCTTGGAACTCATGGCCCAGCCCAACCCGCGTAGGGCCGCGGGCAAAACAGGCAAGCCCGCAAAAATTGAGTTTATTTAATATTTATTTATTTATTATCAATTATTTGAATTACGATATATTTGGATCTTGGACAAATAAACCATTAAATTCAAAATACTTCAAATACTAAATAAACTTAAAATTCAAAATAATTCAAATATTAAATAACAAAATTATAAAATTACATATCCATTAAATTCAAAATACTTAAAATACTAAATAACAAAATTAAATTACAAAATTACATATCCATTAAACTCAAAATATTTCAAATACTAAATATAAATAGTAAGTTTCAAATTCCATCGACCAAAATCATCAATTAGGAAATCACCGTGTCATCATTAAAATCATATACATTGTCCCTTCCTTCATCAATAATTTCTACCACATTGGATGTATATGCTTCCGATGGAGACTTTTGCACATTTGCATCTTCATCATTACCTTTACCTACAAATTGTATAAATTGAAATGCCATTTATGCATCGATAACTCCAATCACACACTTTACAGTTTAAGCAAAAAAAATACCCATCAAATTGCCTGCTATAAAATCAAATAAGTTCAATTGGTAATAGGTTTCCATTTTCAATGCTGAACTACCAGTCTCACAACAAAATGTTAGAAAGTAAAACAAAACTCTTAACAGGTTGAATTAATCGCAGGCGAAATTAATCGAATATGTAACTCTAATTGTAAAGCAGAAATAGGCAACAAGCATGCATACAAATGAAAAATCCGTCTAAAAGTCTTGCTACAAAGGGTGAAATATATATCATTAATTTATAGGCCAAACAAAATAGCATAACATAAATGAGGAACGAAGCATATCAACCATTCAAATTTCTCGAATGATAACAAAAAAATTCTATAAATTGCAAATAGCAGTGCGATACCTGTGACGATGACGTCGGTGAGGATTGGAGGAGCCGTCGTGCCGGATCTCGAGGTGTGGAAGACAGATGGGAGAGAGAGAGCGTGACTGCGTGAGAGCGAGAGAGAGAGGCGCTGGCCGCTGAGACGAAATCACTAGAGCCTAGAGAAGTAGAGAGTGACTGACTGCGGGAATCGTGATGCTGCCGTCGCTGGGAATCGTGGTCTCTCTCAGATCTGATATTTTCATTTTTGATTTTTTAATCTTTGATGAAGTATTAAGCCACAGCCACAGCTTCTACACTCATATGTCGTCGTGTGTGAGAGCCTAAGAAAGTAAGAGGTGACTGGCGTGAGAATGTGTGAGTGAGAGTGACTGACTCACACCTAACCCTAAGTAAGTTAGACGAAAATGGGCCTGGGGCCTGGGCCATGTCATGTGCAATGTTTTAAACTTTCACTATGTCACTAAGTCAGTCAAGAAAAGTGGGTTGCCCGCCCCGCCTTGCTATGCCCCGCAAAAACCCGCAGCCCGTGCGGGCAAAGCCCATGAGGTCCGCATCCAAACGGTTTTCTATTATATCAGCCCAACCTGCCTCTTTTAGGGGCGGGGCGGGCATGCCCGCGGGCTTTAGCCCTATTTGACAGCTCTACCTTTCACACTATTTACAAAAGGAAGCCATTTTGCTTTTGATCCACCCATGAAATCCAAGGATTCATAGTCCCAAAAGAAAATTACCACAAACCTTGTTCATATGTAGCTCTTTTCCGTTAGGTAGCTTTCACACTTTTTCCAAGGTTATCCAATTTTCTCAAGATCAACCTATGAGAACCTAAGTTCCATAGTACCAAAATAAAGTGCTACAACACTTGTTTTTAAAGGTAACTCTTTCCATTGTGGACTTCAAAACTTGCAATACAAAGAGAGTAGAGAATCAAAACAAAGAAGTCACAACTAATTTTGAATGCAAATCCCAGGCAACAAAAGGGAAAAACATGTAAGATTGACTAGTGTGCCCCCTAAATACACAATGCAAGGATGCCTATTTTATATATATATATATATATATATATATATATATATATATATATATATATATATATATATATATATATATATATATATATATATATATATATAGCAAGTGTAAGGTCACATGGCACACATACCAAGAGATTTCCTAAGATTAATAAATCTCTCAAAATCTAGACTCTTAGTGAAAATATCAACCAGTTGATTTTCAGTCCCTACATGTTCAATGCAAATGACACCTTGTTCAACCAAGTCTCTAATAAAATGGTGTCTAATATCAATGTGTCTAGTTCTAGAGTGTTGAACATGATTTTTTGCTATACTTATTACACTGGTGTTGGCACAATACATGGTTAATACATTACTGTGTAGGCCATAATCCTTGATCATTTGATTCATCCATAAAAGTTGTGTACACTCACTACCAGCAGCAATGTATTCAGATTCAGCTGTGGAGAGGGCAACACAATTTTTCTTTTTACTAAACCAAGAAATCAAGTTATTACCCAAATAAAAGCATCCACCAGATGTACTTCTCATGTCATCAACACTACCTGCCCAATCAGATCACTAAAACCAACAAGGTTGGTATTAGTGTGCTTTGAGTACCACAAACCCATAGCAAAAGTCTCACCAACATACCTAATTATACGTTTTACAGCTTTCAAATGAGATACTTTAGGGTTTGCTTGGTATCTAGCACACAAACACACACTATACATGATGTTTGGTCGTGTGGCAGTCAAATATAACAGACTTCCTATCATGCTTCTATACAGTGTATGGTCAACACTTTTAGAATTCTCATCTTTGCACAGTTTTTTGGATGTACCTATAGGGGTTTTCTTTTTCTTACCATTCTCAAGACTGAATTTCTTCACCAAGTTAAGTGCACACTTGGCTTGAGAGATGAACATCCCTTCATGCAATTGTTTTATTTGAATCCCAAAGAAAAAGGTTAATTCTCCTACCATACTCATCTCAAATGAAGATGTCATGCAATGCACAAATTCCTTTTCTAAGGACTTGGGAGTGGATCCAAACACAATGTCATCTACATAAATTTGAGCAATCAAGATGTGTTTGTCTTTTCTTTGAATAAAAAGTGTCTTGTCCACTTCTCCCCTTTTAAAACCATTTTTCTCAAGATGGTCTGTAAGTCTCCCATACCAAGCTCTAGGAGCTTCCTTGAGACCATACAAGGCCTTCTTCAATTTAAAAACATGGTAAGGTTTATGGGGGTCCTCAAAACCCTTTGGTTGTTCTATAAAAACTTCTTCTTCTAGAATACCATTTAAAAAAACACTCTTCACATCTATTTGTTGAAGACTAATGTCAAGAAAGCATGCAATGGAAAGAAGAAGACATATGGACTCAATGCGGGCAACAGGAATAAAGGTTTCATCAAAATCCACCCCCTCAACCTGTGTGTACCCTTGAGCCATAAGTCTTGCTTTATTCCTCATTATTTCTCCCACCTCATTTGATTTGTTTTTGAAAATTCACTTAGTTCCAATAACATTCACAGAGGTGGGTCTAGGTATAAGGAACCAAACATCATTTTTAGAAAATTGATCAAGCTCATCTTGCATGGTATTGATCCAACATTCATCTTTTAAGGCTTCATGCACATTTTTTGGTTCAATGATAGACACATAACATGAGGCATGAAACTCTTCACACTCAAGAGTAGATAGGCAAGCCAATTTCTTGTAGTGCACTTTACCTTTCTTCCTAGTTGACATTTCATCGTGCACATTACCTATGACTTGTGAAGAGGGATGAACTTTTTTAATGCGGCTAGGAATGTCTTGGCTGCGATCAGTCAGACTGGATTGAGTTTCAGGTTGTTCAGGGTCTATTTCAGCATCTGGTAAGTTTCTGACCAATGTAGCTTCCGATGCAGCTTGTGATGTAGCCGCATCCGGAACTACATTCTAAACTGCATCCTGAATCTCATCCACTGAATTTCCAGAACTTGCAAATTATGTATCTTCTGGAGCAAGTGCACTGTTTGTATTTGCATGATCTAAAGTTCACGCAATTGTCTCATGGTCTCCAAAGTCTAGCCAACCTGAAATATCATCCTCAAATGTTTTGTGGCCAAGATCAGTTAAATCATCAAAAACAATATTCATAGACTCCATAATAGTTTTTGTCCTAAGTTTAAATACTCTATAATCACGACTATTAGTGGAATAACCCATGAAAACACACTTATCACTTTTTAAGTCAAATTTTGAAAGATGATCCCTATCATTGAGCAGATAGCACACACACCCAAAAACATGAAAATATTTCAATGTAGGCTGCTTCCCTAGTAAAATTTTATAGGGTTTCATGGTGCTACCTGGTCTCAAAAATACCCTACTTCCTATATGACAAGCTGTGTTTAGGGCTTCTGTCCAAAATCTTTTTGACAAATTCTTGGAGCTCAACATAACCCTAGCCATTTCTTGAAATGTCCTATTCTTTCTTTCTTTCTGCCACTCCATTTTGTTGTGGAGTTTTAGGAGCTGAGAATTCATGAGTTATGTCATTTGAAGCACAATAGTTAGAAAAGGAGGAATTTTCATATTTCGTGTCATGATCTGATCTAATTTTAGTAAGCTTTAGAATATATAAGTTCATAACACGGGTGTACCATATTTTAAAAGCCTCAAATGTATCTGATTTTTCTTTCAAGAAACGACATATGTGTATCTAGAGAAATCATCAACACAGACAAAGGTATACTTTTTCTTCCTAGACTCTCTACTTTAGTGGGACCCATGAGATCAGTGTTGATCATCTCAAGGCATCTAGATGTGGAACACTTAGATGTGGGAAGGTGAGTGGCCTTGGTTTGCTTACCTTTTTGGCATGGTCCACATACCTTTGTGAAGTTCTTATCCAGACTAGGCAAACCTTTCACTGCATCATGCTTCACAAGCTCATGAAGTTTACGAAAACTCATGTGCCCTAATTTTTTATGCCATAGATCTGTGATATCAATGCTAGCACTATGGCAGGTTTGAGCATTATTGTACATATAGCAGTTGTCAGATGATCTAGTACCTGTCAAAAGACACTTGTTAGCTTGATCAAATACCTCACAAGAATTCTTATCAAATCTTACCTGAAGGTCATCATCACACAACTGACTGATGCTTATGAAGTTGGTCTTAAGACCTTCAACATGGTAGACATTGGTGAGCTTAGGAAGACCATCTACATTTAAAGTCCCTTTACCAACAATTCTACCTTTAGCTCCCCCTCCATACGACACGGACCCTCCATTGATGTTCTCATAATCTTTAAAGTTCTTAATAGAACCTGTCATATGCCTAGAACATCCACTATCAAAATACCAGAACCAGCTATGTGTGATTTTAAAGAAGTGAAGATAACATTGCATTGTTCATCATCAGACCAATTCGCACCAGGGCATATATCAAAAGGCTCACACTACTTGGATTTAGCATTCCTGTAACTACCTTTGGGAACCCACACTTTTTTAAAGGTTTTTGGCTAATGTTGCTTAGGATGTAGCTTCGGATGTTGCTGCATTCAATGCTGCATCTGATACTGCACTTGGTTACGAACTAGGTAAGCTTGCCTAACCTCTTCCTTATAGACAGCCTTTTCTAAGTAACAAAAGGGCTGAATATGTCTAGGTTTGTGGCAGTAGTGACACACAAAATTTCTCTTTCTAGTTTTTGGTTTTTCAAAGAAGTTTGGATTTTAAAAATTTTGTGTGGGTTGTCTTGGTTCAATAGAAGTACCTTCACCTCCTTTAACAAAAGTCTTTGGCATGAATCCAAGCCCAGACTTACCATTATTCCCAGATTTCAACATATCATCCATTTTGTGTTGGCTTGAATTCCATTTTGCCATGGTTTCATTGGCTTTGATGAGTTCTTCTTTTCAAAGTTTCAATCTCCACATCCTTCTTGCTCACAAACATTCCAGCCTTGTGATACACTCCTTCTTATCTTCATTTGCACATTGATTCACATAGTGACCAAATCATTGACACTCCCTACACTGAATAGAATCAATATTATTTCCACTGTAAGAAGGTTTTGAAGCAAAAGGATTAGTAAAAGGTTTTTCTGGAGTATGAAAGGAATTTTCTTTGGGAATAAATTTACCGGAATCAGGTTTAAAGAGGATTTGGAGTTTGAAGATGGAGGTCTATTTAGACCCTTGGGTTTCAAAATGTTTTTAAACTTAGTAGTTAAAAGATCCATAGAATCTTCTCAAAAATCAGACTCATCAATTTCTTTTTGTAATGCAAGCAAATCAGGAGAGACATCAACAACAGATGGCAAAGCAATATTTTTCACAAGAGGAGTAGAAGATGATATACCTTTGCCCTTTTGCTTAATTTGTTCATTTAGGTTTAGTTCAAAATTTTGAAGAACACCATCCAATCTTTCAAAACCCATTTTTTTCAATATCATGTGCTTCCTCAATAGCACAAATTTTTGCATTAAACCTTTCAGGTAAATTACGCATCATTTTACTAACAAGACGGTCATTAATGATAGGATCACCTAAAGCCAGAGCAGAATTAGATATATCAAGAAGCCTACCATAATAAGACATGATATCCTCATATTCATTCATTCATTCTAGTATTTTCAAATTGTGTGGTAGGCAATCTTAGTTTTGAAGCACGAACACTGGCAGGTCCTTCATACAAGGTTTGAAGGGCCTCCCATACATCTTTAGCAGACTCATAATTAGCTATTACCCTAAAAGTGTTGGCATCTAAGGCTTTGTATATGGCAGACAAAACCTTTGAATTGAAGGAAGCAGTGTTTCTATCTTCATTAGACCAATATGCTTCTTTAGTGATTTTTACATCACCATTATTATCAGTAGTTTTTGGAGGATTCCAACCATTTAGAACAGTAAGCCACACTCTTTCATCAATTGATTTGATGAAGATACGCATCTTCACTTTCCAAACAGAATAATTTGCGTTAGTCAAAGTTGGAGGATGAACAACATTCTCATATTGAGAATCCATCACGGCTACAACCAGAATCAACTCTTAGTGGCGTCAAGAGAAGACACTGATACCAATTGTAATAATCAATAGTAGCTAGGATTCACAAAAGGTCAATACAGTTCATAATGTAGCTTGTTACAGAAGATACACTAGGAAGTGTATTGGTCAGAAAACTTAAAAATAGCGGAAGACTTAACAATTTAAAGCCAGAATAAACACAAACGTTTACCAAACAATCTACAAGCCTTATGCTTGTAGATCCAGCCTTATGGCCAAAAAGATTTCACTAAACAAGATGAATTGTTTTACAAAATAGAATGTGAAATCACCAAACCAAAAACTCTCACAAAACAACAAGTCTTGGAGAGCAAAACCCATATAAACTAAGGTACAGAAAACGTGGGATTAAAAAATCAACTTCCTAGAGTTTCTAGGAAGACAAACAACCAGCAGTTTCAATGTAGCTCCGAATGTAGCTGCATCCAGAACTGCATTCAACTTTCAGCAAATCTGGTTTTCTCAATACTCTCTTTTGGTGCACTGGAATCTGTTCTGCACTACTATTCTGTTCTGCACTGTCTGCTCTTATGTTCTGCCTCTAAGCCGTGCTCCTTATTTATACAATGGAAGAGACCTACACATCAATTAGGAAACAAACTCCAAACATACTTAGGAATCAGGAGTTAAAATTGGTAATTAAATAAGCTACCTTAATTCCCTAGATTTTCTTACCAAACAAATAAGGACTCTAAGAGACATTTTTAAGGAATGGAATATGCCAAGATTTTGTGTCCAATAATACAACTAAACTTTAGGACCAAGAAAACCAAAATACTATGAATATTTTGTTTCCAAAAATACACCTAAAGTTTAGGACCAAGAAAGGTAAGAACAAGACCAAAATAAGACATGCCTATTTTGCCCTTACAGGTATGGTATATGCACTGTCAATGTCTAGAAATATTATTTCGATTTCTCAACTTTGTTCCGATAATGATTTACTCATTGAATTCTCTCATACTTCTTTTACTGTGAAGGATCGTCTCACGAGGCAACCTCTTCTCCAGGGTCCAACTAAAAATGGCATTTATGAATGGCCAGCCTCAACTTCTATCCTTGCTCTCTCCAGTTTCAAGCCATGTGCTCTAGACTGACATCACCGTCTCGGCCACCCTTCTTTCCCCATTTTTAAGAAATTTATTTCTTCGTCTCAAATTAATGTTTCTAGTGATTCTGATTTCAATTGTAATTCTTGTCATTGTAATAAAAGCCACAAGCTTCCCTTTAATACTTCTACTTTAGTGTCGCATGCTCCTCTTGACATTATCTACACAGATTTATGGACATCACCAATTCCCTCCTTGGATGCCTTCAAGTATTATATAATTTTTGTGGACCACTTCACCAAATACATTTGGTTCTATCCACTTCAACAAAAATCCGACACCAAGGTTGTTTTTATCATATTTAAATCTTTAGTAGAAAAATTCTTCAACAAAAAAATAAAAATTCTTTACTCCAACAATGGTGGAGAGTATCAAGACTTGACCTCATTTATTACCATTGATGGTGTTTTTCATCTTACCTCTCCCCCACATACTCCCAAACACAATGGCTATGCCGAGCAACGACATCGGCATATCGTTGAAAATGGACTCTCTCTTCTAAACCACGCAAAATTACCACTTATTTTTTGGTCGTATGCATTCTCTACTGCCGTCTACCTCATTAACCGACTTCCAACTCCTACTCTTTTAAATTCTTCTCCTTTCTTCTGCCCTTTTTCAAACTACTACCAACTATCTAAAACTAAGAAGCTTCGGCTGTCTCTGTTATCCGTGGTTACGTCCCTATGTCAAGCATAAGCTAGATCCCAAGTCCCTTCCATGTATTTTCATTGGTTACTCTAAAACGCAAAGTGCATATCATTGTCTTTATCCTCTCACCCACAAAATTTACACATCTCGACACGTTCGATTTGTTGAAACAATCTTCCCTTATCTTTCCTTGTGTTCCAGCTCCTCCTCTACTCCCCTTCCCAACTCGAACCATTGGTGTAACCTCAACCTACCAATTCTTCAACCAGCGCCCCTACCTTCTACCGATCCCATTGTATTTTCTCCTTCACTAGAAACTCCTATCACAAATTCTTCTCCACCAAATAACCCTCAAGTAGACTCATCGCCTGCAGACCCAGCACATTCCTCTCCACCCCCACCACCACCTACAATCATCACCCGCTCCTATAATAACATACACGAGCCTAATCCTAAGTATCTTCATCACACAACCGTTGATTCACGCCCCACAGAACCCACCAATGTCAAACAAGCCTTAAAAGACCCACAATGGCGGGAAGCAATGACTGCCGAGATCACAGCCCTTCATACTCTTCACACTTGGGACTTAGTTCCTTTTACTTCTGACAAAAATATTGTTCAATGTAAATGGGTCTTTCGCATTAAGTATAAACCCGATGGGAGCATTGATCGCTATAAGGCTCGTATTATGGCCAAGGGTTTTCAACAACGCCCGGGTATTGATTTTCTTGAAACCTTTAGCCCTGTTGTAAAACCGGCTACCATTCGAACAATTTTGAGCATTGCAACCACAAACAATTTGCCTCTCAGACAACTTGGCATCAACAATGCGTTCCTAAATGGCACCCTTCATGAGGAAGTCTACATGTCCCAACCTCCTGGTTTTGTTGATACAACTTTTCCCTCTCATATTTGCAAATTGCGTAAAGCAATTTACGGATTAAAACAGGCTCCTCGAGCTTGGCATTCTGAACTTGCCAACTTTCTTCTTCAAAAAGGATTCACACGTCCCGTGGCTGACAACCCCTCTTCATAATGAATCACTCTACCTCGCCAATATATCTTGTTGTATATGTTGATGATATTATCTTAACAGGGCTTGATGTCAATACCTTGAACACCTTCATTTCTCACTTGGTTGGCAGATTTTCTCTAAAAGATCTTGGAGCTCTTTCCTACTTCTTGGGTGTTGAGGTCACCACTACTTCCAGCAACCTTTTTCTTAGCCAAAGGAAGTACATAATGGAATTGCTTGAGCACTTCCACATGCTCAACGTCAAACCAGTTTCTACTCCAATGGTTGTTCCTGATAATCTAACTATTACCTCGGGTGACCCTCTACCCAATCCCACGAACTATCGAGTTGTTATTGGCACACTTCAATATCTCACCCTTACCCGGACTGATATTGCATTCACTGTCAATAGACTCTCTCAATATATGCACATGCCAAGGAGTGCCCATTGGGAAGCTCTCAAACGATTTCTTCATTTTTTTATGTGGTACGCTTGATCACGGCTTCACCATATTCCGCAATTTGCCACTTACTCTTCATGCCTTCTCCGATTCAGATTGGGCAGGCAACAAGGATGATTACAAGTCAACTATAGGTCACATAGTGTTTCTTGGTCGAAATCCAATTACTTGGAGCTCTAAGAAACAAAAATCTATAGCTCGTTCTTCCACGGAAGCCAAGTACAAGGATGTCGCTTCTACAACTGCTGAATTAATGTGGGTACAACATCTACTTGATGAGTTGTATGTTCCTCTCCCTAGCATACCAGTTATATACTGTGATAACATGGGAGCAATGCATCTAAGCTCCAATCCCGTTTTCCACTCCCGTATGAAACATCTTGCTCTCTCCTATCATTTTATACGCGAACAAGTTCAAATGGAACTCTTCGCGTTACTTACATTCCGACCGGGGATCAGCTTGCAGATTTTCTAACCAAACCATTATCCCGCCCTCGCCTCACTTTGTTATTATCCAAGATTGGCCTAACTGATCGACCGTCCATCTTGTGGGGGCATGTTAATGATTAAAACATCCAGCTATGTATATTAGGCAATCTGTAACTATTTTTGGTTGTAATATTGTCAACTTTGTAATCTTGGTAAGACTCTCAAATGTAGCCTTCTAATCATCTCTTAGCATTGTATAAATTTGTACCAATTCATTCAATGAGAATTATCTTCTTCCTCATTTCCTTTCACACCCCACCCAACAAGACATAAGATAGAACACTTAAATCAGCCAGCCAACATGGAAGGCAAAATGAGGATCCTCGAAATGATAACAAAAGAATGCCTAGCTCCCATCCAATTTGAGTCCTCCAAGCTTCAACGTAAAATGTGGTGACAATTTGTGTAAGTCGTCACCTTCTAGAATTAAGAGTCCATACCAGTTGCAACAAGGTAGAACTCTAAAAAAAAGGGTGAGCCAATTATCCTTCCCCTTTTACCAAAAGCAATGCCTGATATATCAATACTTTAGAATTATAGTAATCCGCACATGCCGTACCTAGGATATTCGATGAGTCTGACACGTAATTACTTAAAAGATTGATTAATTCACTACTTGTCATATAAGAGTAGGTGACTAATGTTGAAATCACATGAAATTAAAAAAATAGTCGTCTAATGTTAATTAATTACTCCCTCCGTTCCGGGCAAAGAGCTTACTGTTCTATTTTGGGATGTTTCACTTAAGGAGTCCACTTTAAAAAATTATGGCATGGAGGTATTATTTTATTACGCAATACTAATTATGGAGTACTACAAGTGTTATTTTCTTTAAAAAATTGACTTTCAAACGGGGACTTTTGTTCGGAATGGAGGGAGTATATTATGCTTCCTGTTAATAAATAATGAGGTCTTAAAGCTTCTGACCAACCAATAATTGTCTATAATTTTTGTGCTTAAAACACTTGTGTCCATTTTATATGGCTTTTATTAGTTGCAGTAGAGTTGAGACACGTTAAGCTCAGATTACTTATGTCATGGGATAAAGGCCTTCCGCCATTATTGTTTAACCGGACTATCAAAACCACAATAGAGCTGATTCTCGAAGGAAATAATCAAAATCACTGTAGAACTTATTCTGCTGGCAGAACAGAATAACGGCAGGGACGACTGCCGGAACCTCCTCCAAATGCTCTGGTCTGCAAGCCTAGAATACCTTCTCTCCATCCCCGTTGAAGGGACCCTGTAAAGAATTTAGGATACTTACAGAACCAATTCGGAGCCGCACCAATTCTTCATTACATGGCTTTGTAACAGTACTCGTCTTCAACTTTAGCAGTAGACTTATAATATACCAAAGCTTTTGATTAACAGTCCAAATAACCCAATATATATTGACAATCATATATTGCAAAGGTATCACCTGCAACACACAATTATACAAGACAATATATATAAAGTAATTATAACGAAGTATCATCGGCTCAATGGAGCCTAACTCGAATCTGTCTAGGGCTTATAATGCCTAGGCCCAGATCCCTACTGTTTATACGCAGAGTATAGCAAACCAGTCCAACCAAGAGTTCACAACCGAAAGGGACAATTTCTCCAAGGATTTCACGCAACAATGAAGACAAACCAGTCTTCCAACAAGAAACCCAACAAACCCTAAAAAAAACCCTCACAGAACACTTGATTACAGGGACCTCAAAACTCACGGTGTTTCCCTTCACAAGAGTCACCACTCACAGCTTATAGAAGCAAAGAAGAAGCAGAAGAGAAGTCACTGAGAAAGAGAGATCAGTCGATGGTGTACCTTCGAAGAGGGAGGCAGAGGGAGTATAAATAGTGCCAATAGATAACGAGATTGACTCGCTATCACTGATTACCCACCGCCGCCGTCGAGATTCTAGGAAAGACAACGCTAAACATGGAAGGTAAGGGGCAAACTAAAATAGGGCACAAACAAAGGAGGGAGACGCTGAAAAGAAACAGAGTCGGCAGCACAAACAATGAAAGGGGGTAAGAGGGTTTGGGTCTTGGGTTATTGGGTTTGGGTTTCCTAAGTGGGCTGCCCATTTAGACTAAGTCAACACTTACAATCTCCACCTTGGAACAAGTATCGGGTCAATCATATTGAACTCATGGAAATAAGTGGGGAACATCATAGCCTATCCCAAAATTGTACCAACACTAAGTAGGAAACAAGAACGGGAGGAAAAGAAAGCAAACACAAAGTAAGCACGGAAGCAACCAAATCTAACTCATTCTAACACAAAGTAAGAATAAGAAAGACACCACGACAAACACCAAGCATGTCGTGGATTTCCAGGGTAACTATAAGGCAATGCATCAATCACACGAATCAAATTCCAGTAATTTAAAACAAGATTGAACTTTTGTTACCTCCAAAAATTTTACCTCCCAATTAAATTGGACAACTAAAACAAGTTTAATCACAACCCCTTGTTTTCGAGAAAAACCTTTTACAATCAATCTAGCTTTAAAAATATCAAATTCAGCCACACAAAAGGGCACCAAAGTCCAAGAATGGTTCACATGCAAAGCAATAATATTATCCATTAAATCATTTAACCAATTACTAGGATTTTCATATTTTAAAGCACCATTGTAAATCTTAGGTTTATGACAATTGTTAACAGATTGAAGCACACAAAGTACATACGAGGAAATATAAAAATAGTTATCAAATCTAGACGGCCTTCGAACACCAAGTCTAGGCCTATCCCTAGCAAGTTGATAATCACCTAAATCTCCAATTTTAGGAATTTCATTCACATTTTCATCCTCCTTATCTTCATTAACAATTTCAGATTTTCCTACCATTTTAGTTTGCGCATTATGACTCACATAAAGAGAACTCACACCATAGGGATGCTCCACCGCAAAAGGAGCCATGGGAGGGAGAATATTAGTAGCATGTATAGGTTGAACAGGAAGCAAGCAAGGAAATACAGTTTCGTCAAACACAATATTCTCACAAAATATGATTTTAAAATCATTTTCTTCTTTTAACCACAACCTATACTCACTCACCCTCTCCGTGTACCCTAGGAAAACACACCTAACCGACCGAGGTTCAAGTTTATTGTTTTCATGATGAACATAAGCAGCACAACCGAAAACACGTATGTTTGAAAAATCAACATCACACCCAAAAAACACATTTTCAGGACATTTACCATTAAGCGGGGATATATAGAAGGGGGCTTATTGATCACATAGGCGGCAGTCACAACCGCCTCTCCCCAAAACCCTATGGGGAGACCCGACGTCGTAAGCATAACTCTCACATGTTCTAGCTGAGTTCTATTCATGCGCTCGACAAAATTGCAAGGGAATGATTTTTCATGATCAATCTCACTCTCAACGCAGAATCTCCCGAACTCACCGTTACAGAACTCTAACCCACTATCTGTCCTAAATTTCTTGATTTTCTTACCGGTTTAATTTTCAACTAAAAGTTTCCAACTTTTGAATTTTTCAAAAACATCAAACTTACCATGTAAAAGGAAAACTCAGACTTTTCGTAAAAAGTCATCTACAATAGATAAACCATATTTATTCTTACCATGTAAGGGCACACACATAGGACCTCACACATCCCCATGAATCAACTCAAGACAATCTTTGCTAGAGAATTTTCCTAGAGGGGGAGGTGGAAAACTAACCCTATCATGTTTGCTTTTCACATAAGTATCGCATAAAGGCACACAAGAAATCACATCATCACCACACAAGAAATCACATCATCACCAAAAAAATGCATTTTTGTGTAATATTTTTAAGCATTTACCACTTATATAACCAAGTCTTTCATGCCACAAATCAAGTTTTTCATCCATAAAAACACTTGTTTGATTTTCAATAAAAGACACGGGCACAGCATTGCAAACATATAAATTCTTTTGTTTTCCAGCTTTGAAAATAACCAAATTCCCTTTTGAAATTTTCATCGAACCCCTTCCCCATCTACCCTCTAAGCCATCATCTTCCAAACACGCACAAGATATCAAATTGTTACGCAAATCAGGAATATGTCTCGCATTTTTCAAAGTCAAAATATTTCCATAATCAAACTTCAAGCACACATTACCAATTCTAGCAATTTGAGACGTTTTCTCATTAGCCAAAGAAACTTTTCCAGTTTTTACCTCTTTATATGACGAAAAAAGGTTTTTAAATGGTGAAATGTGAAACGTACATGCAGAATCAATAAACCACTCATTTTCACATGCAGACATAGAATGCACAGAATTCATCACAATATCGCATGTTTCAACCACCATAAAAATATCACATAGGTCCTCACTTGACGAGGCCAAATTACAGTCATCATGCTTATTAAAATTCTCATTTTGAATTTTCCTTTTAGGATTAGGGAAATCCCTTTTAAAATGTCCTGATTCACCGCAATTGTAACAATTTTTATTTCGTTGGCTAGAATTGGACCTACCCTTACCTTTACCTTTTTTTCATTTTGATCATTATGCACATTATTCCCATGAGCATGTCTACCTCTAACCATATTAACCTCACTAATATTCGAACTAGACTTCCCTTTATTAACCTTTAAATCTAACTCTTTACTCTTCAACCTGTTAATCACCGTATCAAGTTTAACTTGGTCTCTACCATATTTGATCGCAAACTTAACATCAGAGTAAGATTCAGGTATAGCATTTAAAAGGACAATTGAAATGTAGTTATCTATGTGCTCATCACATGTTTTCTTTATTTCTTGAACTAACTTGGTAAATGCATCAACATTATCTTCGACATCCTTATTAAGGTTTAATTTAAAATTAAAGAACTTTTCTAAAAGATATGTTTTATTTGGCAAGTTCTTCTCAAAGTAAAATTTCCTCAAGTTTATCCCACAAAATTTTAGTATGCGATTGTTTACCACACTTACGAATCACAGATTCAGACAAGTTTAAAATAAGGCAAAGACTTATGTAGGATGGTCTTACGGATCCTAAATCCGTAAGATGGAGCCCCATTTAGAAATTCGCGGGTTAATAACTAAACATGTTAATAAAAATCACAAAAATTAGCTAGCTGAGTTGGTCAATGGCGAACCTTAAAGGTTTAGCCTAAGGAGGTTAATGGTTTGCCACTCCTTAGATACAAAATTAAGTTTTAATGCTCATTTCCTCTATTTGCTCCTGTGCCCCTCCTCTTTCAATGTTTGCCGCCGAAAGTCTTATGTTTCCCATGTCTTACAGTTTAATCCTTTGTCAGCTCCGTTAGCTATCCGTTAGCATCAATTGCCTTGGGATACTTGACAGATTCTAACGGACTTTGACGAAATGCTAAATGACACATTTAAAACCAAACGTGACACATTGAAAGCACAAAAGTGACACATTTTAATGTTAAAAGTGACACTATAAATGAAAATTTATTATAATTCTTATTAAAATACAAAGTAACACTCTTGATACTAAAAGGTGACACATTTAATACTAAAAAGTGACACTCTTAATACTAAAAAGTGACACTCTTATAATACTAAAAAGTGACACATTTAATACTAAAAAGTGACACTCTTAATACTAAAAAGTGACGCATTTACTACTAAAAAATGTCACTTTAAAACTAACGTTGACTGCCAAAAGTGACACATTTAATACTAAAACGTGATATTTTCAATGCTAAAAAGTGATGCTTTTAATTCTAAAAAGTGACATTTTTAATGTTATAAAGTAAGACTTTAATGTCAAACGTAATGATTTTTATTTATTAAAAAATGAGACACTTTTCAAAGTGAAAGTAACACATTTAAGACTAAAAGTGACACTTTTAAGCCCAAAAAGTAGCACTTTTTTAGGGAAAAATTATAATTTTCATTAAAAATGTAAAGTGACACTTCTAAGGCCAAAAGTGACACTGTTAATAGTAAAAAGTAACACTCTGCATATATAAACATGAGGGGTGGTGCTGTAATTTTCAAAAACTAAGGGTTGCATTGAGATTTCTGAATTTTGTCTCATTTAACCTGGATAGATCTGTCTTACGGATAAGAATCCATAAGACTGTCTTACAGATAAGAATCCAATAGACGAGTAAGCACATTCATTAATTTCAAGCTTAGCATCTTCAGAAGTACCCTCTTTGAATTTTAGAGTTATAGCAGAAAAATATTTTTCTCTTATCAAAATTCATTTCATCTTTTGTTGCCAAATTGACAAATCTGATTTTCTGTTAAATAGTTCTAAAGTGTAAGTAGATCAAATTACAATTAACGTTTATGAAAATCACCAATTTAAACACGTAAGCAACACATAAAAAATAAAATTTTTCTAGCAGGTAAAATATAAATAACAAAGGCAACAAACAAGCAGGTAAATAGGTATACGTAAGCACAAAACAAAGCAACAAAATTATTTGGATCGAAGCGAGCTCCACAAACGTTTGGTTCATCCAACAAAGGGCTCTGATACCACTGTAGAGAATTTAGGATACTTATAGAACCAATTCGGAGCCGCACCAATTCTTCATTACGTGGCTTTGTAACAATACTCGTCTTCAACTTTGGTAGTAGACTTACAATATACCAAAGCTTTTGATTAATAGTTCAAATAACCCAATATATATTGACAATCCTATATTGCAAAGTTATCACCTGCAATACACAATTATAACAAGACAATATATATAGAGTAATTATAACGGAGTATCCTTGGCTCAACGGAACCTAATTCGAATCTGTCTAGGGCTTATAATGTCTAGGCTCAAATCCTCACTGCTTATTCACAGAGTATAGTAGACCAGTCCAACCAATAGTTCACAACCGAAAGGGACAATTTCTCCAAGGATTTCATGCAACAGTGAAGACAACCCAACCTTCCAACAAGAAACCCAACAAACCTGGAAAAAAAAAAACCCTCACAGAACACTCGATTACAGGGACCTCAAAACTCACGGTGTTTCTCTTCACAAGAGTCACCACTTACAGCTTATAGAAATAGAGAAGAAGCAAAAGAGAAGCCACACACAGAAAGAGATCAGTCGATGGTGTACCTTCGAAGAAGGAGGCAAACGGAGTATAAATAGTGCCAACAAATAGCGAGATTGACTCACTATCACTGATTACCCACCACCGCCGCCAAGATTCCAGGGAAGACATCGCTAAACATGGAAGGTAAGGGGCAAACAAAAGAGGGAAATGCTTAAAAGAAACGAAGCCGGCAGCACAAACAATGAAAGGGGGTAAGTTTGGTTGTTGGGTTTGGGTTTCTTAAGTGGACTGCCTATTTGGGCCAAGTCAGCACTTACATACCCGAATCGTTTTATGTTCGTAGGATAAATGGCCCTCCATTGTCTATTGGATAAGCACCATATACAGTCACAATTCTTCATCAAAATATACGATGCAGATATACCTGGTCCTTGTTTGGTGCAACTTTTTAACCAATTTTTTCATCAACTTTTCTAGGTATCACCCCGTATAAACACTACAAACTTGTTGAAAAATTATAGCTGTAAATTCTGGCCGATACCTTTGTTCCAAATTTATAGCCCCTTCAGTCTTTTTTTTTCAACTGCTAAAGTCAATTCTCAAAATATTGTTCATGAAATACCTAGATCGTCTACTTTAATAGCTTCGGCTAACAATTTGGAGTTTGAAAATCACGATTGTTACGCAACGGAACAGAGATCGACCTGTCCGGTCGAAAGGGGCAATGCCCTTTCGTGGGGATTTGGGGATAACACCCCCCCCCTCGATAGGTAAACGATTTTTTCAGTTTATTAAAGACGATATTGTAATGGACCTGGGTTAGGTTGGATGATTTTTTCAGTGGAAACTAAGGCGGCGGAGGAAGAGGAAGAAGAACGCTTACGACGGATGAGGGGGAAGACGAAGGCGTCTGGTTCATTATAATTTTCTAGCACGATGCATCAATCAGATGCTTGACTTGGTGCAACGTGATGCATAAATCGGATTAGATCATTTAAATTTGATAATTTAAGATTTTGTGTATGGAATTGAAGTCAATTTGATATATTATGGAAGTGTGTCTAAACGATAAATTTAAGAGAATATATATAGGTTACAAAGTAGAGATTCAAAAATAATAAAAAGTATAAACCAAGAAGAATGTATAATCTTATTTCTAATAGAAAAGTAATTAACTTTATACTAAAACCCACATGAGCAAATATGTAAAATAAACAACAAACTATTGTATTTTCAACATTCCCCCTCAACTCGTACACGGAACCCTTGTGAAGTGGCCGATCGAATTGGAGAGCAATGAATTGTTAAATCTTTGTAGTAGAGGCTGCCAACTCAAATTGTGGTAGAAGCTGCAACCTAGCAAATATGGAGAAACCGAAATATGAGCCAATCCGATAAAAGCTCCAATAAATAATTGGCAAATTGAAGAGAAATTGGAATTTTCTGGGTTTTAAGACCACAGACCCACACAGTAATGAATATTTCCCCTCTTTTAGGGGCGGTTTGTATTTGGGTTTCGTGTTCGATTTGGGCGAACATGCGGATGGAGCTGCTGAGGGAGGTGTTGATGAGGATAAAAGCGTCGCAAAAGCAGTTGGCCCTCGAGGAAGAGTGTGGTTGGGTGTGCACTGTGTGTAGGAGTTGGAGAGAGATCATGAAAGAGATTGACTTTTCCTATCTCGGTCAAACAGGTTTGATTCCCCCCTTCCCATGTTTTCATTAATTTTTTATGATTTAGTCTTGTTTTTGGAATTTTGATTCTTGGGCTACGAATGTATAGCATATGCATATGCATATGCAGCGGGTCTCTACTCCCTAGTGCAGAAATGGAAGATAGTCTGACAATGGGGTCCGTGAAACATGAATCCTATGAATATTTGTTACGTTGAGTTATTGATTAAGATTCTACCTTTATCTTGGGGATCAGTTTTTTGTGATGTATTTCGGGTTATGGGAATTGTTATGTATCAGATTGGTTAAACACGACATAACAGGCAGGGAGCAGCCGTGATCTTTTCATTCCCAAAAATGTTTTCGGTTCATTAAGGGAATTATAATCTTTTCATTCCCAAAAATGTATTCTTCGGTTTTTTTAAGAAAACATAAGGTGTTGTGAGCGGTTTTTCAACACTTTACCTAGGGTCGGCCTAGAGCCTAGAGGGATGTTTAGAAGGGCGACCATTATGGACCCTCAAATTTATAGAAACTAACTTATACATTCTATATATAATTTATTGTTCATAATTTTCACAATTGTTTGCTTGACATGTTGGTTAAGCCGTTTGTCGGAGAACTTGGATGTCACTAGTTTAAATCCTGGATGGATGCTAAACTTTTTATTAATTTTAGTCTGTGAATTTACTTTTAAACATATATAATATATAATGTATTATGACGACTATAATAGGCTTGTTGTACCAATAGAAAATGAAACTGTTTGTTTGCTTCAAGATCCTAGATTCAAGTCTTATCCTAGACATTCAATCTTTTTTTGTGAATTTTATTTGTTTTATGTGTTAATTTTTTATTTTTATATTAATATAAAGGACCATTTTATTTTTTTTGTCATGGACCCCCAAAACTTCAGATCCAGCCTTGACTTTACCAATACTTGACGCCTCCTACCTAAGCTGATCAATTGATCGGATTTTGGTATGAATCTAATCTCAATTTTTAGATATGGATTTGTATAATGGTCAAATAACTCAAATTTGAATCAGATAATCTATTTATTAGTAGATCAAATATGGATTTACCTATATTTGATATGTTAAGAACTTAATCCGATCCAAAAATAACATATTTGTTATTATACATATACATAGTATACATTATTATGTATGGATATTGTCTTTTGATCTTCTTCCCTTTCATATATTCATTGTTTTTTATTCATAAATCTTTATTTCGAATCGAATCGGATATTTAATCGAATATGTTAACTGGTAACAGATTCGGATATGAATTGACATGCACTTGATACATCGTGTATTTGTGTTATCAGATCGGATCAACCATATAAGGTTTCAGATCGGGTTCGGATATGCCTATATCTAATGCATATTTGATTCATTGACATGCTTAGTCCAAATTTGGTGGGTCTTCAAACCTCCAAATATATATATTTTTTCCTACTTTCAAATACTAGTACAAGGCAAGCAGCATCGAATCCACAGAAAACGAGAATTAATTTCTTTTGAGTGAATAACAGAAAAAAAAATATAAAAAATGGGCTTTTGAATTAATTTAACTAGCAACTAAATTTGTGTGACTACCTAATTTAACAAAGAAAATTATAAAGAAATAAAACAGGAACAAATACAAAATGAGTAAATAAATTAAGGAAATAACAACACAAGAAAACTCTAATTCAAGGGTCGAGATTCAATTTCGTTATCAATCATAGGCTAAAAATATAAATTCTTGCAATTCAAGTATTCAACCAAAAAACTTGTTAGGATGGCCATAACAATTCTTGTGTTTTCCTAATTTAATTGACCAACCCCAGCATTTGGTCAAAACTTATCGTTAATCAACTTAGCACGATAGCGTTCCATATCAATTAAAAATAGCATTTAGCGCTTTGAAAACGATTGAAACTAATTCTGATAATCAAGATAGCTACAACCAAAACTAGTCTTATAGATTCATTTATACTAAATTAACCATGATAGCACAAATAATTCAACATATTATTATAAAATTTCAATCATTCATGATAGCACAAACTCATGAATAGGAGTAGGAAATTATCAATTGAATCAAACTGTCAGATCAATCAATAAACAATTCTCATAAAATATGCAATGAATCTACGAGTAATTGAATATAGAAAGAAACAATTCAAAATATAGCATCACGATAAACGTAATAGAAATTAAAGTGACCCTTGAACCAGAAAATTAAAGAACTTAGCTACTCATGCTTGAATCAACATTCTTCATAAAAATTATAATTGCAATCGTTGTTGATGATGAAAAGAAGAAGGAAATAAATTCGGAGAGAGTGACTCCTAATTTTTCCAAAGGAGAGAGAGAGCGCAATGAAATGTATGTGTGTGAGAGAGAAAAAGAAACGTGAGCTTATCTCTATATGTGTGAGAGAGAGAGAAAAAGAAACGTGAGCTTCTTTCATTGCGACTCTCCGAGTGCCAAATTACTCCACATTTTCCCTAAAACCCCCTTAACTATTATCTAGTTATAAAAAGAGCCAAGAGTTTTAATTGAAAAAAATAATTCTTCATGAGCTTCCAATTCAACAATTGAACTTTTGATAATTCCAAACTCACTCTTCAATTCTTTTCCGTCCGCTTAGTCCGAGTCTTCTATACGCATCCCAAAATTCAACCTTTTAGTCCAAAAATTGATCTACATCCAATATCTCTTCTTCTACACCAAAAGATGACGGCTCAGATCAATTAAGTGTAAAATCAATTAAAATAGGAGAAATATGAGGCATAAAATACAGAATAGTAAATACACATCACCAAGTCCTACTTATCATGATATCAGTTGCAATGTTCTCAAACTCTGTATTATTTCGGGCACATTCCGCGATTTTCCTGGTAGTAACAATGAGGGACCGAAACTACTATCCCAGAATTCAACCTGGTTTTAAAAAAAAATCTAGTCTAAAATTTGGTTTCCTCTCGTCTGTTATTTTTTTTGTTACAATCATCCCTCACATTAATTGTTCATCTCTTTCTAATTAATTAGAAAAAAAGGAAGACGGACAACTCCAAAAGGTTTAAGTTGACCTCCTTCCGCCCCAAGATAAGTGTTTATTTTTAAAATATAAAATGAATATCCATTTTGTGACGGTTCACTAAATTCAACTTTATTAATTAACATGCATGAGTGTTTATTTACATTTTTATAGCTTGAACACAAGGGGCATTCATGTATATTTGCTACTAATGTTGTCTCACAATCAACTTTGTAACTTTTAGTGAAATCTTAAAAAATGACACTCATTTTAAGAAGGGAAGATTATATAAATATATGAGTAAAATTTTGCACAATCGGCTCGGCACATTACGTAGGTGTGTCAATTACAATCTTTGTCTTGATTTTTTAGATTTTAAATAGTCACGCCACATGTCATGTTCCAACGGCAGCTCGTGAAAAATGATTCTACACCGTCGGTGATTAAAAATTTAATTCTATAAATATTGGTGTTAAAAAATGATGATCTCGTTTGACAAGTTATCACCAGGGGTGTAAATCGAAATCACGGAACCGAATCAAACCAAACTGATCGGTTTGGTCATGTTTTGATTGAAGACGGTTCGGTTTCGGTTTCAAAAAAATGGAAAAGCACTCGATTCGGTTCGGTTCACGTTTTTTGGTACCGAGCCAAACCAAACCAAACCCAACTTACCTATAAATTTTTATTTATTTATTATATAATGTATGCTATATATTATTTGTTAACTATACTAAACTTTTAGATCGTCTTGATTTAGTCCTAGTATATATATATATATATATATAAACCAAACAAAATCTTGATTGTTGAAGGATTATTATTTTTTCCCTTGTTTGTGTTTATTTTGGAACTTGTATTATAATCTTTATGATAATTTTATTTTATTAGGTTATTCTCTAATTTTAATGTTAATTTCTGATTGAAATATTATTTTTATTTTTATTCTTAATGATGGTTAAGTTGATTAAAAACAATTTACATAAAACACAAAAATCGAACCGAACTGAGTGATTCGATTCGGTTCAGTTCCAATCCTTCTTCGGTTCGATTCAATTTAAAAATTTTGAAACCAATACGGGACAATTCGATTTGTGGTTTTTGCCTAAACCGAACCAGTTATACCCCTAGTTATCACGGACTGTCTGGATTTGAACCCACTCAAAGCTCTCCAACTTTTCTTCCTTCATCCAATTTTATCTGTCCGGATTTGAACCCACTCAAAGCTCTCCAATTTTTCTTCCTTTCAATTATCTTTGAATTTGTGCCCACCAGATAGAAGATAGAACAGCGATGGTGACAATCCATCAAACAACCAACAACTTCTTTTGAATTTTAGCATGAAAGATCAAAAGGCTCTCATATTTCTACACATACGACATTATGTTTAATCATATAATCTGATAATAGTAAATTCATAGTTAATCGTTGCGTAATATGTGTGGAAAGACGAGAGCCTTTTGATATTAGCATGATTGGGTTGGCAGCACTCAACTGGGATGCCAACCCAACCATGCAGTTGCCAATCTGCCATGCTCCCATCAGAACACGTGCGTTCTTTGGGACTCATCTGGTGTGTCTGTATGTGAGCCAGCACCATAGACGCATGTCCAGTATGGGGCAGTATCTCTCATCTATCTACAGCACAAACAACCTGCCAAATAATGGCAATGATGAGTTGGTACTTGGTATAAAGAGAGTGCCAACGGCAACTCTATGAGAGTCAGAAACCCATCAAACCATCGATTTGCTATAAAAACAACATTAAAGAAAACAAACAAACCTCAAATGCGAAATCGATGCTGTATAAGATTCAAATATGGTCTAAAAAGGATGAGAGACTAAGTTCTTAGTAGCTATATATACAAGAAAAACAAAAGCAACAGAGAAGAAACTAAAAAAACATAGACTAGCAATGGATTTGGCACAAACATCAAATAAACCCAATCTCTCACGACACTGAAATCTGAAATCCTCCATCAGCCTCTAGCTCTCTCTCTATCAAGGGTATCGCTTCCACGAGTTGTCCTCCCTGTTGTTCCTAAATGCGCAGCAACCAATAGAGTAGACAATGATGAGGAAGACAAGGAAGATGATGTTGATGATAGCAACCCTCTTCCAATCGCTCTTTATGTTGTCTAACAGTCCAGCTTTGCAAGATTGACAATTGAAGCACAGAACGTCTGGGTTATTATCCCACTTACCACAATCTGGATTGGAGGCTGCTGTGGTGGGGATGCTAGTCCAGTTAGTTGGGCTGACATAGGTAAAGTTACAGTCATGCGATGGCTTGCAACAACCAGACTGAAAAGTAAGAAGGAAAAAGTTATCAGCAACAGCACTTAGTGTCCATAAAGGAAAAGAAATATAAGATTCACCTCGCACTGTCAAGGTTGATTTTGTAAATAATGCTCCAGCCCCCATTACATAAATCAGTGAAGGGTTACAACAAAAGACTTGAGCTCTTGGGGTAATCAAAGAAAAAAATCAAATATAAACAAAAAAGTGGGGATTGGATGCTAGCACTGAATTGGTGGATATGTCTAATACTCATCGAGAATAGGTCAAAAGAAAATTTAAAGTTAAAAGATGACCCTCATGAACTAGAACTAGAACTAGAACAAACATGCATATTACTTCTAAGAGAATAGGAAGCAAAACAAAAGAATTTGAAACAAAGTAAAGAGGAAAAAAAAAATTACAGCTCTCAATAACAACTTGCTCAACCATTGAATAATAATTGCTGAAACTTTTAAGGCTCACGCAGCCATCCGATAAAAAGAATCCATGTTCTTTTTTATTTCTTGGTAGTGGTGAGAAAAGAATGCGGGTGTGGTATAGACACATAGAAAGATAGATTGGAAAAGTCTTCACATGAAAGCTTATGACTGAAACAAACAAAAACAGGTAAGTAACCTAAGTGCAACTCTGTCTCAACTAATGAAGGTATCACTATCAATAATAACCTATCATATAAATTAAAAAGTGAATCCATTGATGGAATTTCACGGGAGGCCTGTAATGCTAGCAGTCATACAATTGCAGACACAATAGACCAAAACGACCCCAATAAGGTTACAGTTATACAATTTTTGAGCCACTTTGAACCAAAACTAATTCAATAAGGTCCAAGGAGAAGGCACGTTGTGTGAACCCCCCCCCCCCACCAGAGTGTCTACACACTAATATCCACAATGACCAACACAAGGGAATCAGGAAAAGAAGGATCACCAAAGCATCTCTAAAACTGACATGTCCTTTAAAAGAGAGGAACCAATTTTTATACCGAACAAAAATTCTAGACCATGGGAAAACAAAATAGAATACCAGGGATAGTAGATGCCCTTTTGGTAATCTTAACGAATAAACAAGACTTAATAATTAAATAAATAATTCAAGTTTAAGAGTCCAGAGTAAATAAATAAGAAAAGTAAAGTCTCTTTGATTTTTGGCTTTACTTTTATCTATCTCTCTTAAAATTCAACCTCAAAAACACCAAAACACCATGTCAAACACATCCAATGAAACCTGCTTCCATCCACTAAACCTCAATAATAAAATTATAAAAGCATAAGAACTAATAAAAGTAAACCTCCACTTTAATTCAGTGCTTTTAAAATTTGGCAAGACCTTTTCATTCCTCAAGTCAAACCTACAATTAAAAGGCTACCTGCTTTATAGAAACAGCTCAACCCACACTCAACAACCCACGGATCAGCAAACTAAAAAATACACCCCCAAGTGGCCAAATGCGTAGGCATGTGTAAGACCGTCTCGTAAGATGACACTCGACTCTCACAATACACGATGATCCGTCAAACATACAAAATATCATTAAGATCGTCTAACCCAATTTTTTTGCCAAAAATAAAATTCCAATTATCTTCGAGAGATTAAAAGCAAATAGGAAAACAATCAATGAAAAGGGATTAAAATATCAGCAAGTGATATCCTATTAAAATAGACAAGAGGTTATTGGCGAATTGGAGAATCAGATCTGTATAATTAAATAACCAAAGTAAAACTTATTTTAGAAAATTCATTTAAAAAGTTAAGAATCTGTACCTGAATAGAAGAGAGATGCCTCCTATAGAAAACCTCATCCGGAGTATTAACGCCATCATCAATCAAACTCTTGCACACCTTGCTCTTTTGTAAGCAACTCCTAATCTTGTTCCAATTCTTTTCACTGTTCACCCTCTTCTGCAACCAACCCGAATAATCTCCCAATCTATACTCCTTATACCCTCTCTCAGAAATCGCCTCTCCAGCCCCTTTATTCGTCACCACAAACGCAAATATAGTGAAGCAAAAGAGAAGCACAATCAACAAGAACATAACAAACAGGTAGAAGAAGAGGAGCCAGGTGACGCGACAGCAGGACCCGATTAACCCTGCTAACGAGACTACCATGAGGAAGACTCCGAGGGCAATGACGGGTTTGTCAAGGAAACGCTCACATTCCGTGGAGCCTTGCCGGGACAGCCATATCCCGCCGGCGAGAATTGGGATCGAAAGAAGGAATGTTAAGAAATTCAGAATTCCCACCAAATTATTACTGAAACGCACCATCTTTTTGAGCTGGATTATTGAAAAGTTTATCAACTTTTTCTTGAAGGATGTTGCCGAGAGAAAGTCAAAATGCAATGAGGGATTTGAGGAGTATGGAAAGTGAGAGAGATGTGATGAGGGATTTGAAAGAGTTGAGTGGGGATATAACGGGTTCGCTTTCGCTAAATTACACGCGCTGCTGTATAACGTGTGAAGTTAAGAGTAAATGTAAGTTTTGACTCGCGTTCTCATTGGACAGGTGTCTGCCGTGTCATTGCATGGAAGTTTCTTAACGAGTGGGATGAAAACGCAACTTACCAAACTATTTTTGTGGTGGTTTCATTTCATCCTATGTGTCCCCTTGTAGTTTGACCAAGTTTTAGTGTCCCCTTGTCTTTGGGATTTTCATCAATGCCCCTTTTGGTCGACTTTTGTTAACTAAATGTTCTCGACCAACTTGAAAAGAAAGATGAAAGGAAAATAGACTAGTCCCAAATATATAATGAGACCAGGGCCGTTCTTGGGCATAGGTCAAAGGGCGATCGCCTAGGGCCCAAAAAATTATGGGCCCAAATTTTATTTATATGTATAGTATATATATATATATAATATATATAATATAATATTAATAAATATAAATAGGGAATATGGAAAATTGTCTGGAAACAAGAAACGAAAGCAGAAGCTTGATGCGATGATGCCGACAGACGAAAGGTTGATTAGATGAAAGGGCGGACAACGGGACAGTCGGATAGAAGGATCAAGTAGATGGAACGATCAACGACGGCACTTGACCTCGAGATTCACTCTTCAGTCTTCCCTATGCATCTATGGTCACCAAAGTAATTTCCACTCCACCTTCAGGCTCTGCTTCAGTTCGATTTTAAAGGCTCAAAGCAAGAAAAACTTTCACAGTATCACTTAGTCACTCTGTCGTTCCTCATCCACGAACTCGAAGCCGCCGGCACCGGTGAAGGACTGATGATGCAGGTACTCGTCCAATTTTCCTTATTTCAATATCAATTTTCCAAAATTTTCCCCTCTCCAGGCCCTTCTCTGCTTCAGACGAATCAGACATTCAGACCCTAAACCCTCAAAGGCTCAAACTCATATTTCTTTTTGTTTGAGGTTTTTAGGGCTCGTAAAATAATTTTTTTGTTGATCCACAATTTCTTTTCAAAATCATATAGTCTAAAAATTGTTTAAGTAGATAATAGATTAAAAATTTACAAATTATTTCTTATATGTTGGTGCAGCATTCCAGCAAGCAATCGAGCTTGGGGCCCTTATTCGTTATTTTGCCCGAGCCTTTGAAATGTCAGGAACGACCCTGAATGAGACTGCCTTGACACCTGTTCTAAACTAAGCTATAAGTTGTCGTGTGATCACCTCTAATTGATTTCACGAGTAATGCATGTGTTCAAGTCATATGGAAAATATGCTCGTGACACATCGAACACAATTATCATCACATTGTGAAGATGTCATTAAATTGATGAAATAGTTGGCAAGTAGTTGGACTTTCCTAATTCAACAATGAACTAAAAGTTTGATATCCCAAATTTTAATGATGTAAGCTACAATATTTCAAGATTGTTGTGTTATGGTTCACGCCAGAAAGCCTAGTAAGATACATATGTATTTCACCTCATTTGCAACAATGTGTAGGTGGGAGAAAAACTTTGGCTTCATCGCGATAGGGAGATGTAATGAGAGATTATGATTTGGGGAGGTGCTATTTTGGTTTTCTAGTTTAATGGTTGACATGTCATTCAATGATCATTTAAACCTCATTTTATGGATGAGATTTACCATAACAAAAATGGGGTAAATGAATTCAAAATACAAGGGGAGAAATGGAATATGTTTAAACCACAAGGGAAACCAGCATAATTAACCCTACAGCTGTTTAACCAGCGTGATCCAAGTGGCTGTAATTCTGGTGTTGGAGTTACGGTACGTCATCAAATTTGTTTGTTCTACGCAACTCCACGCAGCATTGACTTATTAAGTAGCTTCAATGTGTTAGGCTACCCATACGGGCCATACCCAATTCACCTTTACGCTCTTCGGAATGTTTTTCTATTTTATTGTTAAAGACCGTTTTACGTTTTACGAAGTCATTGATAGCATATCTCTTATAAATCGTTTTATTTATCTTAATTTGTAAGATGAAATCTTATTCTCTTATATCTTAATTCACAAGATCGAGTAAAAATAATTCGTCTTATTAAAAATATCCTTAAAACCGTTTTACACAAACTTTTACCTTTAATTGATCGTTAAATTTTGTCACCATATTTTTTCCGGCAAAATAATTATAGTTTTAGAAAATGTTACAATTTCATCGTTATCCTTCGTTGTTATCTGTTTATTAAAAAAAAATACTCCCTCCGTCCCTAAATTATTGTCTTTGTGAACTTGACGCACAATTTAAGAAAATATGACTGAATTATAATATTAGTTTGATGTGTAATTTTTTTTAAAGCTCATGTATATGTGACTCATAATTAAAATAGGATAAAAAAATATTTATAAAGTTGGAAAAGTATTGTCCTAAAAAAATTCAAACAAAATAATTATTTTAGGATAAACGAAAAAGAAAAGTATGACAATAATTTACGGACGAATGGATTTCCAATTTTCTCTCCTAGAACTTTGCAAGTAATCTGAAGATTATTAATGCTAGCTAAAGCCTAATGTTAGATATTAGAAGTTTAAGCTACAATTATTAATAAACGTCAATTTTCTTAAATGAAAATCCCGAAGTGAGCTTTTACTTTAAGGTAATAATAGCATGAATAATTACGTAAAAAATAAATAATTATTATAAAAAAAGATAATTATTCATGAAAAAAATAATATTTAACATCGAATAATTTACATTTTGCCATTATATGTTGAATTAATATTTTTATTTGTCTTGTTATTGTTATCTTAATTCTAATTAAAGTGGGATTTTAAAGAACATTAATACAAAATTAAATTTATTTTTCGATTATTTTTCTGTACAAAAATTAAACTATACTTAAGAATTGAGTGATGATGACTTCGTGTTCAACCGTAAAAGCTAGCACACCCTTAGTCGGTGGCGGTGTAGACAAATTGATTCCATGGATTAATTTTTTCTAAAATTAGTTAGTTGATTTAGACTTATTTTAAATAAAGACTAGTATTTGTGCCCGTGCCCATGGCACGGCGTGAGTAGGGGAGGATGTTAATATTGAAGGGTGTCAATATTTAAATAAATAAAAATATGTTTTACTCATGTTTCAAAAAGAGTCTAAAATTTTTCTATATGGTGACATAAAGGTGTTCCAGCCCAAAGTGTTTATGAATATGTTCAACAAAGAAAATTCAAACTTACAAAATAACCAATTTAAAATTAACACATTTCGGTAATCAATTAAAATAATATGATCATCCAACAGTAAAATAAAAAGTAAAAAATTACTTTTGTAAGCAAAATCAATCATCAAATATTATTATTTAAGACAAAAAGAAAATTAACATGTAGAAATATATTGTTTTTTTTTTCAATAACTATGTACACATTCCCTCCAATCCATCTTTACAAAATTGTCATACTTTTTTTTATTTGTCTTAACATAATATTTTAATTTCAAAAAATCAAGCTAGATCCATTGGAATATCGAAAACTTTTATCGATAAGTAACAAAATGTAAATATAAATTTTTACCCTTAATTAACTTTTACCAATTAATTTAAAAGTATATCCTGACCTAGTAATATTGTAGCGTTTCCTAATTAACTTTTACCGGTGAAAAATAGAGATTAATTTAAATAACAAAACATGTTATCGGGTGTAATTAACTTTTACCAACTATCGAGCATAATTAACTTTTACCTGTAATTAACAAAATGTAAAAATGATTTTTTACCCGTAATTAACTTTTAACTAATTAATTTAAATAACATTAACTTTTACTAGTAATTAAATCTGTTTGGGAAAAATAAATCTGGCCAATAATTAACTTTTACCAATTAATTAACTTTCTTGGTTGGTGATTGACCTTTTTTTTCTTGTTGACTATTTTTGAAAACCAAGAAATCAGATTTGTCGCACACTCATTTTCCTAATAAAATGGACTTGTCTACTCCACCTTGAAAGACATTTTGTTTTTTTTCCACTGTTCCTCTTCTCCAAAACGTGATTCAGCTAATAAAATGGATTTGTGGACTCATGATTTTCATTTTCATTTCTCACATAACAGTAAAGTGAGCTTATGTGCTACTCTATAGTCTATAATAAATAGTAATGGATTGAGATAAAGGTCGGTGTAAAATGGACGAAGCAATTGACTTTCCTTCTTTTCCCTTCGAGGGTTTGATAATATGGAGTTTCAAAAAGAATGAATAAACAAAAATGAAAATATCTGGACTCAAAAGTAATCAGTTGGATCTGAGCCACTCTTAACTTATTAGTGCATAGAAACGGATGAGAGATTAGAGGATGAAAGAGAAAGATATAGTGGATGAGAGATTAGAGGATGAGAGAGAAAGAGATAGTGGGAGTGATAAGGATCGTGTAAAAAAAACGGTTGTGGATGAAGTGGATGAAATGGAATCCTGGTCGTTGATTGCCTTTGGTAAAATCAAATCCTGGCCGGTAATTAGCTTTTGTAACCGCCCTGATCTGTTTTATATAATAGATATTAAAAAGGTCAGAAATCATAGGGTCGACCCTATTAACTGGAAACATGAAAGGGTTAGGGTTGGGAAAATTCAACCCGTTTAATAAACGGGCTAAACCTATTGGGTCGGGGACAAACTGGGTTGGACTGGCGGGTTCTATGACTGGCCCGCGGGGTGGAAGCTTTTGGCTAAAATGAAGATTCAAAATATTAGAATTGATATTCAAACCCACAACCTCTCAAGATGATAGAAACTTGAGGATATCCTATTACACCACTCAACCATCCTGACTTGTTTATTTGAAAATCAAATACGTAATATATATTATCATTTCATTTGGTAAACCAATGTTTATCAACTGTTAGCTTTGTGATGATGTATGTGTATTTGATGAAAGTCAAACTCAAACATGGTCGTAAGTACAATTCTAAGACATATAAGTTTCTAAAATTGATCAAAATGAGATTTTTAAATACATAATTAGATATGTTAAAATGGTTGAAAACCGCATGGTTGACCTTACTAATCGGGAATCAGAAAGGATTAGGGTCGGAAAAATACAACCCGTTTAAATTCCGTGCTAAACGGGTTGACCTTAGTATTATATTTTACTATTAGATTAAAATATTTGATTATATTAATTTCTTACCAACGTTTATTTTATGTTATTTTATTATTGTAGATGAAGAGGATAATGATATTGAAGAAGATACTTTCTCAAAAAAAAACACGATTTCATGTTTTTAACTCGTATTGTTAATCGTTATCACTTGTCCGTCAATATGTTTGTTACTTAATTTCGATTTTTTGATTTAAATAAGGCATCATGTGTTAATAGGGATGACCCTGTTAAACCGTACCCTACAGGGTTAGGGTTAGGGTTAGGATTAGGGTTGCGATTTGAGCGGCCGGTCTAAATGACCCGTTTAAACCGCAACCCTATAGGGTTAGGGCCAACCCAATTTAACATCTCTAATTTTTAACTTAATATATGTAAGGGTAAAATATGGTCGCCTTATTTTTCTCTATTAATTTTATTGTTAAGTACTTTCCTGGTCCAAAAGCAATGGTAATAAGTTACCATATTGAATACATTTATTGATCCTAAAGCAATGGTAAGTGTTACCATATTTAAATACTTCCAAAAGCAATCAAGAGTCAATAATTAAGTTTGATAAAATATTTGGTAAGATCCTTAAATTATATTAGAAAACTAATTTATGAGACAAATCTGATATATATATATATATATATATATATATATGAAGATCACGTCCAGGCTGATACATGAAGCTCAGAGATACAAGCTGAACACATGCTGAAATACAAAGAAATTTGAAAGCTTTGCTGCTGGAAATCTGGATGTAGCTCCGGGTGCAGCTTCACCACGAGCTACATCGCTGATGTTGCTGTTTGTTTTCCTAGTTTCTATGAAGTTTATTTTTTTAATCTCACGTTTTTTATACCATGTTTTTGTGGGGTTTTCCCCTCCAGACTTGTTGTCTTGTGAGGTTTGGTATTTTGATGATTTCACAATTTGTTTTGTTAAACACATAATCCTTTTTAGTGAAATCTTTTTGGCTACAAGACTGGATCTACAAGTATAGTTTGTGGATTGTTTGATAATCTTTTGTATTTATTATTGTTTTAATTGTTTAAAGTTTTCCATTGTTTACATATTTGACTTTCTGGTCAATGCATCTTCGGGTGTAGCTTTGGTACAAGCTGCATTGGCAGATTCCTTAAATCCTAACTACTATTGATCTTTCAATTTGTATCAAAGCCTCCTCTTGACGTCACTAAGAGAAAATTCTAGTTGTAGCCATGATGGATTCCCAATATGAGAATTTTATTCGTCCTCCTACCTTAACAAATACGAATTACTCGAATTGGAATGTTGAGGAATTTGATTTTGATGAAAACTCAATAGATCTTTTAACAACAAAATTTAAAAATATTTTGAAAGTAAATGAACAAAACAGATCTCCATCTTCTAACACCAAAACTGTTTTCAAAATTGAGTCTAGCAAGTTTGTTCCCAAATAAAGTTATTTTCAAACCCTTGAGAAACATTTTACCAATCATTTTACTAAACAGCCTACATCTAGAGGTAAAAATATTGATTATATTCAATGTAGAGTTTGTCAAGGGTTTGGTCATTATGCTAATCAATGTGCTAACACTTTGAGAAAGAAGGGTTTGAGTTTTTCTGCTACTCTGAGTGACAGTGATGATGAAGATCCAGGTGATCTCATCACTCTCACAGTTGTATACAATGTTCAGACTAATATTGCAGGTTTTTCGGGTGATGTATCTTCAGGTGCAACTGTTTCACAAGCTACATCGGACAAAAGCTGTGATGACTTTCTTTGCCTTAACTCTTCCATCACTGAAGATGTTGCAGAATCTGAAACAGAACTGTTGGATGCTTATAAAGAGTTGTACAATGATTGGGAAAAAAAAGGCTCTTCAAGTTACGATACTTGAAAAGACGAATAAAACACTCAAGAAAGTGAATGAAGATCAGAAAGAGTGCATCACTAGACTGGAGTGTTTGCTTACCAAGAAGGATGTAGAGCTTGAAAATCTAAAAAAAGAACTTAACAAAGTAAATGAGACCGTGAAAAAATGGAATTTCAATCAACACAAACTTGATGATATGTTGAAGTCTGAAAATAGTCTGGACTTGGATTCATGCCAAAAACATTTGTTAAGGAAGGTGAAGGTACATCCTCTGAACCAAAACAGTCTATACACACTTTTCAAAAACTCAATTTCTTTGAAAAACCAAAAACTAGGAAGAGGAATTTTGTATGTCACTACTGTCACAAACCTGGACATATTCAGCCGTTTTGCTACCTTAAAAAGGCAGACTATGGTGAAGAAGTTTATCAAGCATATTTGGTCCGTAACCTGATGCAACACCGTATATAGCTACATCCGACGCTACATCAGCCAAAAATGTTCAGAAAAGTTTGGGTTCTTAAAAGACAGTCAGACTTTGTTCCAGAATCACATAATTCAAAAGTTGAAAGTTCTGAAAATTCAGCAAATACGGATGCAGCTCTGGATGCAGCTGCATTGGTCAAAACTTTTGCAAAAGCTGAAACCGAATCCCAAAATGTTGAAACTGCTCCCACTGTAACTGATCGAAGCCATGATATTCCTAGTCATATATATAAAGACCATCCAACTTCTCAAGTGATAGGTAATGTTCATGATGACATGTCCACAAGGAGAAATGGTAAGGTTGATTCTCACAAATTAGCGTACTTATCAAAATATTTTTGAGACAAGCCTTGTTACTTTTAGTAATTAGTTTAATTTAGTTTTAATCAGAAATTTTTTCTAGAGTCCATTTTTTTTGCTTTTATTGCTTTCTTTTTAGATATGACTCTACAACTTTTATGGATGCACCAAATGATCAAAGATTATGGGCAACACATTGATGTGTTAACCTTGTATTGTAATAACACCAATGCAATTTGTATAGCACAAAAATCCAGTTCAACATTTTCGAACAAAACACATTAATATAAGACACCACTTTATTGGAGACTTGGTTGAACAAAGAATTGTTTGCAGTGAACATGTTTGTGCCTTTTGTTGTTGCTTGGGAATTGCATTCAAAATCAATTGTGATTTTTTTGGTTATGATTCTCACTCTCTCTCCCAGTTTTTGAGCAAGTTTGAAGTCCACAAAGGAAAGAACTACCTAAAATACAAGGGTTGTAGCATCTTATCTTGGTACTATGGAACTTTGGTTTCATGGATTGATCTTAAGAAAAATGAATATCCTTGGAAAAGTATGAACACTACCTAAAGGAAAAGAGTTACATATGAACAAGGTTTGTTGTCATTCTCTCTTTGGACTATGAATCATTGAATTTCATGGGTTGATCATGTGAAAAACGGTTTCCCTTGGTAATTAGTGTGAAACGTTCCAAGTGACATGTTTTTATAGCTTAAAATAAAGTAGAGCTATATTCCTAGGGAAATAAAGTACTTATGGATTTTAGTTATGAGAAAGTTTTTGATCTTGTGAGAGAAATCTGATTGAGAAAAGAAAAGATGAAAAAATTACACAAAATTTCATTATTGTTTAATGCACCTCCTAATGCAGCTTCATCAGGAATTACATCATTTGATCTGGTCTTTATCACTTGTGTGTGATTGCATTTTTTATTCTTTTGCCTAACTTTTAGTAATCATGTTTTAGGCATAAAATTCTATGACATATATTGTTGGCAAATATATCAGCTTGGTGAAATTTTGTTCTAAAATAAACTGAGCAAATCAATTTCCAAAAAATCTCAATGTTGAAAAATATTTAGTAATTGTATAATTTTTATGGGGAACTAAGAGGTATTGAATCTGGATATGAGGTCTCAGTTATTGCTAGGAGTGTGATCAAGTCATGGTGAATACTTAATTGTGTTTTTCAAAATCTTTGGTTTTTGAGAATTCCTAAAAGATTGTTTCTCCTTCTTCCTTATCCGGTCAAATAGGGGGAGAGAGGTCAAGTGTTCTTATTTCTGGTGATGATGATGAATCTGATTCCTTGTAGATTCATCATTGTGATTGTTTCTCCCATAAGCTGTTTCATGTTTGTTTTGTATGCATGAGATTGCATCATTGGTATATTCTGATTTGTACTTAGTAATAATTTTTGATTTTATATCTTGCACAAATTCAGGGGGAGATGAGATTTTCTAACCAATACAGGTTAGATGTTTGATGGTGTTGAAAAACACTTGTCATTTAATTTAACCAGAAAGGTTTAGCAAAATGGGAGATTGTAAGGGTAAAATAGGGTCGTCCTATTTTCCTCTATTGATTTTATTGTTGTGTCATTTCTTGGTCCAAAAGCAATTGTAAAAGTTAACATATTGAATACCTTTCTTGGTCCTAAAGCAATGGTAATTGTTACCATATTTAAATACTTTCAAAAGCAATTAAGAGTCCATAATTAAGTTGGACAAAATCTTTGGTAAGATCCTTAAATTATACTCCCTCCGTCCCTAAATTATCGTCCTCCTTTCCTTTCTCGTCCGTTCCAAAATAATTGTCCACTTTGAAACTCACCTTTTTAGAACATCACTTTTACCATTTTACCCTTATTTTTTCACCCTACTTTAATTATGGCCCACATACACATGGGCTTTAAAGGAAAATACACATTAAACCAATATTAATAATCCAGTCAAATAGGTTTTCTTAAACGGTGCGCCGGGTCAACCAGGACAATAAATTAGGGACGGATGGAGTATTAGGAAACTAATTTCGGAAACAAATATTTTATTTCCTAACATTAGGAAGCAATCACGTCCAGGCTGATACACGACGCTCAGAGATACATGCTGAACACAGGCAGAAATACATAGAAAGCTGAAAGCTTCACTGCTGAAAATTTGGATGTAGCTCCGGGTGCAGCTTCACCACGAGCTACATCGCAGCTATTGTTGTTTGCTTTCCTAGTTTTTAGGAAGCTTATTTTTTAATCTCATATTTTCTATACCGTGTTTTTGTCAGTTTTTCCTCTCCAGACTTGTTGTCTTGTGAGAGATTTGGTGTTTTGGTGATTTCACAATTTGTTTTGTTAAACACATAATATTTTTTAGTGAAATTTTTTTTTACCATAAGGCTGGATCTACAAGTATAGCTTGTAGATTGTTTGATAAACTTCTGTGTTTATTATTGCTTTAACTGTTTAAAGTCTTCCGCTGTTTACATATTTGACTTTCTGGTCAATGCATCTCCGGGTGTAACTTTGGTACAAGCTGCATTGACAGATTCCTTGAATCCTAGCTAGTATTGATCTTTCAAAATATTTTTTTCTATTTGCTTCATTATTATATTTTTTATTATATTATTGAGTAATTAAATTAAATATTTTTTTCTTAATTTTCTATTTAGAAGAGAGAATCCATAATAACTTTAAAACCAAGAAATCATACTTTCTAACACCAACTATTATTAGGGATATCCCAACATTTCAAAAAAAAAAAAAAAACTTTAGATCCACTAAGGGGGTGGTCCAGTGGTAAAGATGTGGCTTCATAATATTTGTGGTATCAGGTTCGATCCCTTCTCATGCCCCCTTAGGAGGAAGAGGAAAAAAAAACTTTAAGGGATGCAATTAAACCTAATTATGTTAGAAATTTAATTTAATGATAGTTACGGTCCTAGGGATAATGGCAAAATTGCATTTCTCTTTAATATTACAATATCAATTTTGCTTCAAAAATTATATAGCTGTTAAATAGAAAGATTAGTCAAAGTACAATAATATAAAACCATTTCCCTACTCTTTTTATTCACTTTACATTTTTAAGAAAGTAATAAATTTTTATTTGAACTTTTCTTTTCATCAACTTTGTTGTTGACGTATGGCCTAAGTTTGTTTCAAATGAATATCTTTGTAATAAATACTTCCCCTATTCTATTAAATATATTACTTTTGACCCCTTTTTTTGGCCGGTTTGATTAAATTTTAACGGAAGATTTACATAATTTTATTTTCTTACAAATCTGAAAAATATTCGATTTATAGTATTCTTAATATAGTTTTAAATTGTTACGATTTTATTTTTAGAATATGATTAACGTATTTTTATTTGATTTAATTTTGTGTTGACTTTTAAATTGTATAAATTTGAATAAATAATTAAATGGCAAAAACTTAGAAAACACGATCTTACATACATTTTATATTAGGCATATCATCTTGACTCAACTCACCGTATATTGATGGATTGAGTTGTTAGAGAATGATGTTTTGTATACATCTACTCAAGCTTGAGTAACGTCAAAATGACCCGTTGTTTTAAATTAGTTCAAAAGAATGACATACCAGAGTACGCACAGACTCCGTTTGTTTTACGAAAAATCATTTCCAGAAAATGATTTCCGGAAAATGATTTAAGAAAATTTAATTTTTTTTCATTTTCAGGTATTTGGTAAATATTTTGAAAATATGCTAGAAAACATTTACAGGTGTTTGGCAAACATACGAAAAATGTTACAAAAAACAATAAATGAATAAATACAAAAAGTATGTTTTAATATTAATGCACATATTGAATATAAGATAGTGTTGAACTTTAAGTAATTTTTCTTTAGTAGCCCTCAATTTATCTTTAGTGGTGTTAAATCAATAATGTCCATCTTTTTTTAATCTCACAATTACAAATACAAAATTTGATAATTGATATGAAAAAATTCATTTTAAAATAAAAAATGGACAATGTTTAGGATATCCCTGGAAAATGTTACGAAAAACTATATATGAACTTTAAGTAATTTTCTTTAGTAACCTTCAATTTACACTACAAGAAAAAGGTGTATTTGGGAAGGCAAAAAACCGTCTCAAATACTGTCAAAACCGTCTCAAAAGGTATTTGGGACAGTTTTGGCTCCGTCCCAAATACGAGGGTGTCAAATACTACCAAAAAGTCCCAAATAGTATTTGGCACGAAAAAAGTGACGTTTGCACATGTGCGTGCTATTTGACATGTATTTGAGACGGCTTGTAATGACCCGAACCAAATAGGTATTTGGGACGGTTATGTTGCCCTCCCAAATACATTTGACACGGTTGGTATGCCCTCTCAAATAGTATTTGGCACGATTGATCTGCCCTTCCAAATAGTATTTAGTACAGTTGGTTCTCACCTCCCACATACATTTGGCACGTTTTATTTACCTTCCCAAAAGCATTTGGAACTATTTTCCTGGCTTCCCAAATGCACCACTACCACATTATACCCACCATTTATTTTTCTCCCTAATATATAACGAAGTAGCAATATTTCCTGAACTGCATCATATACATATATAATAAATCGATATGAATATCACCATACATGAAATCAAGCTCAAAATTGACGAGACAACGAACTAGTTGAAGAAATTATTACTCTTCACTAGCATAACTCTGAGCATGCCTTTATGCCTTGTTTGCCCTACAATATATAAAATGAGTTGTATATTAGTTACAAGCGCATAAATTGATTGTATGAAATGAAATGTATATTACTTGCAAAAGATGATGCAAGCGCCCATTTATTTCCAAAAGGTAATGACTGAAAAGGAAAGAAACTGAATAATTCACTTACAAGGGCAAAAGATGGCAACCAGCAAGAGTAAGACAAGTTAACGAATTACTGCAGAATCCCACTATCGTCGAGCTCTAAATAAAGAAACATAACCGCATTTAGATATGTCAACAAAACGGAAAAAGTAGGAAAATGAAAAGTTAAACATTTCAAATACAAGCAAAAGCTTATTGTGTTGCCTAGCTCCTTAGAGGCCTTTGCTGGTACAAAACCATTTTGATGTTGTACCACTTTGATTAGACGGCTGCTAAGACTAGTGGAGTTGAATAGAATTAGATGAGAAGACCTACACAAAGGAAGTATGGGCATTCAGCTGAATCAAAACCAAAATGAAGGAATTAAGTATTCATGCTGCAGTCTTGCATAAAAAAAGATACATAAGATGATAAATTAAAAGTTTACCCAAAAAAAGAGTTAAGAAAGGAAAATCATTTTGGGAAATTGTGGTTGTGTAGACACCCCAATTTCGTACCCCCTGGTATGTAACATGACATACGATATCAAAACCTGTTAAAACTTAACAAATGTCAAGTTACAGGGTTTAAAAATGTAAAAGACAAAGCAGGATGCGTAAAACAGGGAATTACATGGGCCAGAGTATCAAAAAGGAGGCTAGAAAAGGCTCCAGGCGCCACCACCAAAGGAAGCAGGCGCGGCGCACAGATCCCATGGGGTCGACGCCCAAGCCCAAATAGTGCTCTCCGATTTGAGAATTAGTACAAGCTCTCAAAGGCGCGGTACAGGCTGATGATGCACAAAGAAGAAATTTTAAAGACAGCGATGTCCCTCCTCTCACCTATAAATAAAGGTGCCCGACTTCAGAATTGAAGGCCGAAAATTTCTCACCCATAACGCTGTGCGTTTATTTTACACAGTAGAGAGTGATCGTGAGATAGAGAGAAACCCTTCCTCCTATAAGCCTCAAAGCTTTGGCAAACTCAAAACCAACCGGTCAAAGTGAGCCTTAGCCTTCTAGTTAGGATTCCACCCTATTTCCCCGGTCCAAAAATCCCAGAAAGAGCAGTTACTTTGCCCAAATCCAAAGGCTAAATCTGCCAGAAGCAAGCAGTTGTTCTACCCGATTTTCGCCAGCAACAAGCAAACAACAGCAAAAACGCAAGCAGTTGCTCTGCCCGTTTTACGGTACCTGAAAGCAACTTTCGGAAGTAGCTATTCTACCTGAACCGCAGCAACAGCAAAAGACTCCCTCTCCCAGAAGGACAGAGCGAGCGCACCTCACGCTCTTAAAGGTAAACCTTTAAGGGTTTTTTTATATAAAAATGATATTTTCATCCGGCCTAATGTAAAAAATATAAGTTGTTGTGTTGCCTCGAATTTCTATAGAAATTAGCATTAAAAAGAGTCATTATTATGGCCAAATATTTTTAAACTGTATTTGTAATTATTGAAAGGAGGCGGCTGCAAGTCTGTAAATAATGTAGATACAAATATATATGTTTTTAATGTTTTATTTCATTTGCTAGATAAATATAATAAAAACATATTTTAGCCAAAAACTGTTTTTGAGACCGAAAGGGCGAGTTGGGTGCTTAATACCTTCCCACCTCGTAACTTAGCCTTCGAACCCCTTTTTTAAAAACTGTGGTTATTTTTTGTTTTTATTTATTTCTCCTTAAAATAAAGATGACGACTCTGTTTTAAACATTTTGGATCACAGTGAGGCCCGTAACATCCTTTCTTACATTTTTCTGTTTTCCCCTAAACAAGAGAGAATGAGAATGAAAGGGTGATGCATTTTTTGTATCTTGTTTTCCCCTAAATAAGGGAGGATGAGACACGAGAAAACCAAAGCACTCATAGCGATCCAAAATAAGTCTGAGGTCATGGTGAGGCTCGCAACATCCTTTCTTGCACTTTTCATTTTTCTCCTAAACAAGGGAGAATGAGAATGAAAGGGTGATGCACTCTCTGTATCTTGTTTTCCCCTAAACAAGGGAGGGTGAGATACAGAGAGAACCAATGCACTCATAATGACCTAAGGCAATTTTCAAAAAGTCCATAGTGAGACCGGGCGTGTTCCCATGCCCCTTCGCAACATCTTTTTTTTTTGCATTTTTCCGTTTTTCCCTAAACAAGGGAAGATGAGACTGAAAAGGGTGATGTATTTTCTGTATCTTATTTTCCCCTAAACAAGGGAGGGTGAGATACGGAAAAATCCAAAGCTCTCATAATGGACCAAAGCTCACTTGGTGACCGAGGCGTATTCAACGCGTTTTTTGACCACACCCTTTATGTATTTTTAATTTCGTCTTGCCCTAAATAAGTGAGTATGGAATAGAAAGCGTGATGTCCTTCCGCATGTTGCGCTCCCCTAAAAAGGGGAGTGCAGGGACCGGGAGATTTCGGGGCACTCATAGTGGCGACTCTGATGGCGACGTCGTTTTTATTTTAAAGAAAATAAAAATGGAGGGCTAGACTCAGTTTTCACAAAAAAAGAAAATATCAGTTTTCTTTAGTTTCTGGCTAAAATATGCTTATCATATTTCTTTAGCATTTTAAATATTGCGTTCTTATATATCTGTATATATATTTGTGGATATGATCCTCCATCTTGCAGCAGTTTCGTTCCAGTTACCATTATAGGTATATTTAAAAAAAAAGAATAAAGTAGATTTCCGGGCAGCATAACAAAAGGGCTGGAGCTTTATTTTATTATTGCTTCATTTCTGCTATATATTATTGTTCTGTTTGTTTTATTTTTATCGCGCAAAATATGTACATATTTTTTTTCATTCTGCCATTTTATTTTAGGGACTATGACCAATATGTAATTAATAGGAATAGATAGATTCCTCATTTTTCTTTCTATTTCTTGATGTGATTGGTTGTTTGCTCGCGCTCAAACTAAAAAGCCGAGAGAATCCACAAAAAATAGCAAGACAAACCATATCTGCTTTATTTATTGCTTCATATCTATATATAAAAAAAGTTTAGGAATTTGTTTTCTAATTTTTTTTAAAGAAGAGAATTCATCTCTTTTCAAAAAAAAAAAGAGGTAAAAAGAAACTCATTTTCTCAAAGCAAAAAAAAACAAAAAAAATTGTTTTCAAAAAAAAATATGTGGTCCAAAACAAAAAAGAAAGAAAGGAGAAAGTTTTATTAAAAAAAAAGGTGTTTTCCAAAAGAAATTATTTTCATAGTTATAAAAAAAAAGGCATAGTCTTTTCTTTCAAAAAAAAACAAAACAAAACAAAACAAAACAAAACAAAACAAAACAAAACAAACTTGAAAGGGTTAAATGGGGATAAAGGATAAGAAGGAAACAAGAGAGGATCTAAGTGTTAAAAGGAAAAGGTTAAATATCAAAGTGCACAAAAAAGGAAATGTGGAATATGAACATTCACTTGGGCGCAGCGCCCAAAGTGACTTTGGGTGGCGCCCAGCCTCTTCCTACGTGGCCCGTTCCCTATTTTGAAAAAAATTTGTCCGATGTTGGGTCCATTTTATCCGTTGAATCGCCCATTTTTACCGTTTGGTGCACCCATTTTTCCTGTTACTCCACCTTTCAAAAAAAAAATCATCAAAAACAAAAAAGTTTTCTTTCCTTTAAATCTTGTGTTGTGTTTATACATATTGAGATCTTTGTTATTTTTTTTAGTACCACTAACAATTTTGCAGGGGCTGAAAAATAAAAAAAATTTGATTATTATCATTTACTCTCCTGAGAGGATTGTCCAGAGGTACGTAATCATCACATCTCATTACAAAAAAAAAGTTTTTTAATAAAAAATCATGTGTAATACTTAGTTCTCTTTTCTTTTTTTAAAAAATATATATATAATCGTTTCTTTTCGCAAAAATAAAAATGATCATAAAAAATATATATATGTAAAAATGATTTTGTTCTCTCCAAGCAAGAAAAAAAAACTCTATTCTTTCAAATTAAAAAAAAAAAAAAGATTAGCAGAATGAAAATTTTCTCTGTCAGAGTTGAACTACGATGAAAATGATTCTTAATTTGACCCAAAGTTCTGATCATACCATTCCCACGATGCTTGTTGTAAGTGTTTGTCACTTTCTGCCAGAATTGTGTTGATGTTTGGTTTTTTCCAACGAAACTATCGGTAGTCACGTTCTCCCACGATTTACACAAGGTAACAGCCGCATACGTCGGCCACCTAGTTCTTATTATTTTTCACTCTGAGGAGTGGTTTCATCAGCCATATCATCTTGAATATCAATCTCTTCTTCATTGTCAGGTTCTGGTTGTGTTGAAAAAAAAAGGTATATTTGAAGCTATGGGACTACTCGGAGTATATTCAGATGAAGAACCACCTGGAACTCCCATGGGGAAATATCTTTGATTTAAGTGTGATTGTTGTGTTGAAGAATGAGACAAATTTGAAGGTAATGGAGTATTCCACGGGAAAGTTTGTTGTGGCATCGACAATGACACATGGGAAAATATTGGTGCATTTCCATATTGCATAGAGTTTAGGTCTTGAAAATTCGGATGAACTCCAAAATTTGGAATATTTTGTGTTTCAAAAAAAAAAATGGTAATGTGATGGTTGGTTTTGTGGAGTGGGTTGATGATTCTGACGAGGAGAAGGTTCATTTGGTGTATTCAAACGTTGATTAGTTTGATTTTGAGGGTTTTTGCTTTTACGAGAAATTGGGCATGAAGACATTGATGACAATGGCTGAAAATAAAACAAAATTAGCAAAAAAAATTATACAGTGATGACAACTAATATTACTTAATGATAATATTGACAAAAATAATAACAACTAATTACAATAATAATATGAAATTTAACAATAATAATGGTAATAATAAACAATTAACAATAAAGACAATTGTATGTAATAATCTGCATCCATTTAAAATATTTAAGTAGTAAATAATAATAATATTAATAATAAATAATACACAACTTAAAAATGGATTAATTAAAAAATGAAATTTGGAGAGAAAGAGAAGAGAGAGAGAAAACTTACAAATAAATTCAAATTTTGCAAAAATTCATTTGGTATTCAAATGAGGCAAACCAAGTCTCTATTTATAGATAAAAATGTGTACTGTTTAAAAAAAGGAGTTTTTTTGAATACCCAAACTGCCCTTAAACAGCAGATAAACAAAAAATCTCCCCAACCGCCACTTTAATGAGACGTGGAAAGCAAGGTGCAGGGGCTTGTCGGCTGCTGCATTTTAAAAAAATTTGGCCCATCAAAACAACGTCGTTTTGATGGGCTGTGGCCCAAAACACTACCGTCACATAAGGGACCGTTGTAATGATTTGCTGAATGCCGGGGGTTCATCTGTTGATTCTTTTGGGGAAATATCAATTGTTGATTTGGTTGTGATTTTTTTAAAATCACCGTTGGCAGCAAAGAACCTATTTAGATTGAAATTAAAATCACCGTTGTACTCACTCTAACATGCTAAAAGATGAGTTCTTTGGTAGCTTGGCACTCTACATCAACAATAGATGGTGACTAAGTCCAACTTCAAACTGCAGAAGTTATGCAGTAACTTTTACTTCACATCTAGAAGGGTATCGAAATAATGAGTGTAAACTGACATTCACATCATTCAATAACCCAGAAGAAAAGAAGATATGTTTTCTTTTCCTAACTTGGATGTTTAAAAAATGGAAGCAACTCAATGAGATAGGATTTACAATGACCTCGCTGTAAGAGAGTTTAAACTAGTTTTTGTCGAAGTAATGCACTAGTCACAACAGGCTGCAACGATAACATGCTAAAAATTGAGTTCTTTGGTAGCTTAGTGGGTTGCATCAACATTAGATGATGGATACAAAGTTCAACTTTAAACTCCAGGAGTCATACAACACCTTTTACTTCACATCTAGAGGGGTATCACAAGAGTGAACATAAATCATGGTGGTTATGAGCATAAAACAATTGACTAAAACACTGAACTCATAACTCATACCAATAGCGGATATCATGGGTAATTGGCAAATACCACTAAACGTGAAGAATGATAATAGCATCATTCAATAACCCAGCATAGAAAATGATACGTTTTCTTTTCCTAACTTGGACGTTGGAAAAAAATGGAAGCAACTTAGTGAGATAGGATTAACAAAGACCTCACTTTAAAAGAGCGTAAACTGGTTTTTGACAGAGAAATACACTAGTCACAACAGGCTACAATGATAACATGCTAAAAGATGAGTTCTTTGGTGTCTGCATCAACACCAAACGATGGCAACAAAGTCCAAAACCACAGAAGGCATGTAACAAATTATGCTTCGTACCTATCTAAGGGTGAAAATACAGCACAACAATTAAGAGCAAAAAACAACTGACTAATACACTGTACTCATAACCCATATCATCGGTAGATTCACTTCATACAATAAACCAACAGAGGAATCAAACCCAAGTTACCGCTCCATGGGCAGTGTTAGCAATTGGGCTTGTGGCCCGATTATTTACTTCCGCTCACATGGAATATATTTATATTATTAAAGGTTAATTAGTTTCCTAATCCGAAGGGGTTCGGGATTGACTTAACTTAACCTACAAGAAATATGGTTTCTTGTACAATAATATAAATATGGCAACTAAAGGGATAAAACCCTAACGATAGAAGTCTCACAAAATACTCCATCTAGCCTAACCATCAAGAGGCTTGGATTTGCGGTGTGAACCAGAGATTGATATTCGTGCTACGTGATATCAATCCGATGAGAGAGACTTGCATGATTATTGATCGTGACATACGTAGATCGTAGCTCAAGCAGAAAGTCTTCCGCTTCGCTCAAAGTTCAAGTTCGCACGAGGTAACTCATGATTACTCTTAGATAACGAACTTGATTGGTATATATATTGATATAAACCTTCATTGGTATCAGAGCTTATATGCTTGATTGCTCGTATCGTTATGCCATGAATAGCATGCTTTTATTTTTGGGTTTGTTTAAAAGTTTTAACCGATAACGAACCAAATGAGTTTTATTATTTTATGTGTAAAACAATTTTATTTTTGAGAAAATTTTATATTTATGAGTTCCCTATGATGAGGCGAACAACATACTAAATTCTTGTTGAAATCCGTTGGGTATTTTTCAAAATATCGCAAACCCAAGTTTTGTTGAAAATTGATTTTTCTGAAACTTTGAATGTTATTTTGACCTATTTGTATTCTGTAAAACCGTGGTTTTATGGACTGTGCGTGTAATACTCCGCGAGGGATTTTCAACGACATATTATATGCTTAATTTGGACTTAAAATGAACGTTTTACGGCCTCGCGAAGTTGGCTCACGGATCACGTTCGCGAAATGATTTTTCAGGTTAAAAAATTAGGCGTCTTACGATCCCCATTCTCGGACTCGATGTACATGCCTCTCGTGGCACTCCTTTTGGTGTAAAAAGTACATGACTGGAAAGTACTCGACGAGACGAATTCAACGCCACCGTCTGCGACCTCATCGGATCTCGGGAAGGCGGCGTGTGGAGCCTACTCTCCGATTGGGCACGTGAGAAGGCTGAAGGAAGACCAGTCAACCATTGACTAGTCAATGGTCAAAGATTTGACTACTGATGTGTAGCTACCACGTCAGCCCTAGCGCTGACTCAGCATCCAGTCAGCCTGTCCCAGGAAGCCCACATGCGTAGGTGGCGCGTGCAGACGCGTGCAGAGTCCGTGGAGCTCCGTTTTTGAAACGATCGGTGCGTCTGGACGTGTTTTGGCCTTCTAAGTCCAATGGTAGCCTCTGTTTTGGTCAATTCAACCTATAAATATTTGTTTTTGTTTTTTCGGTGTATAAAAACTTGTTTTTTTATTTATAAAAAATTCAAAAATAATTTCCAGTGGCTGTTTTGTCATTCTGTGACTGTTTAGGGCTATTTGGGACTGTTCTGAAATTTTTTAAAATTCTTTGTGAATTTTAAACTATTTTAAAGTCATTTTTAGCATAATTAATTATCATTTTGGGCTCTAAAATTGTGATTGAGACTATACGAGACTCGATAATTTTATTTTCAGTAGTGAAAATATTTATGTACATGATATGTGCTTGATGGATTTGTACTATCTTATTTATTTTGTTTAAATTATCAATTTATGAATATTTTTACGTTGTGCATACTTTGGTTGTGATTACGAGCCTCGCGGATTTTCCCTCCTTGCGTGTATGATGTAATTAGGTTTAGTAATTATTTTTTAGAACGAAAGTGAATCGAAATATATATGCTAATGTCTTATTTTTTGCAATAAATTGTAGTGAAATGACTTTTAAGAATGTAATCGCTGACTTTAACAAGGATAAGAAATTGTGTTGCTCAAACTATAGTGTTTGGCAAAGAAAAATCACGTGCTTACTACACGAGCAAGAGGTTCTTGAGAACTTAGATACCGTGATGACTAAACTAGAGTTGGGTAATTCTACCCTAGCTCAAAATCACAAAGATGAGCTTGTGGCTAAGTGCTATGATACGAGTCGCATAATGAGTGTTGCAACTTGTGACCTTTCTCTTGTTTCCCTTTAGGGTCCACGCAAGCCATATGGGCAACGTAAGAAACAAGTTAAAGGAATGCAAGCTCAGAATCTACCAAAACAAAGTAAGATGACTAAACGCCATAGAGGCAAAAAGAATATTGCTAAGCAAAAGTGCTACAACTGTGGTACCTTGGGTCATTTAGCTCGGACTTGTGATCTTGAGCCCAAGAAGGTATCCCTTAATCTTATCTCCTTGCAAAGTTGTGTTTGATCTCATGTTTTATTAGCCGAATCTCTCCCTATGTGGATTGTAGACTCAGGCTCAACCAAACATGTGACAAGGGATCGAGGAGGATTCATAGATTATCGAATCGAAAAGTTCCTGCGGGTACAAGAAGAATTTTCATGGGAAACAGTTCGTCTGTTGAAGTCAAAAGAGTTGGCTCATACCAACTTCAATTGCAGAATAGACGCACATTGACTCTTCATGAAGTTCTTTATGCACCTCGAATTCAACATAATCTATTATCAGTAGTACAATTGGTAGGGATTGGATATTCTTTTAATTTTAGTGATGATCACTTGGATATTTGTTTTGGTGATGAGATTCTGGGACATGGTTTTTTGTCAGATAATTTCTTTAAATTAGATTTGTTGGATTCTCATAACTATTCTATTAATTATTCTTCTTGTATGGTTTATGATGATTCTAATTCCGAGTTGTGGCATGCTAGACTTGGACATATAGGAAAAGATAGGATGCCTAGATTGGCTCGAGAAGGCCTATTGGGGTCTCTCACCAAAGTCAACCTACCCTTGTGTGAATTTTGTTTGGCAGGAAAAGCTTGCCGAAAGCCTTTTGGTAAGGCAAAAAGAGCTACACATCCCTTAGAGTTAGTCTATTCAGATATTTGTGGGCCAATGAATGTTAAGGCACGTCATGGAGATTCCTACTTTCTCACTTTCATCGATGACTACATACGTTATGATTATGTTTACCTTATTTTTCACCGCAATGAAGCTCTTAAGTGTTTTGAGCGTTTTCTCGCAAAGGTTGAGAATCAAAAGGATAAAAGCTTAAAAACTTTTAGAACTGACTGGGGCCGTGAATATTTATCTGATCAATTTAAAGAATTGTGTGAGAAAAATGGAATACGTCGACAGTTGACAATTCCTAGAACTCTGCAACAAAATGGTGTTGCAGAACGAAGGAATCGAACATTGTTGGAAATGGTTAGGTCGATGATGACACATGCCAACCTCCAATTACGTTTTGGGGGGATGCGCTAATGACTGCCACATACATACTTAACTGAGTGCCTTCTAAGTCAGTTCCCATAACCCCTTATGAACTTTGGAAAGGTGAGAAGCCTAAATTGGGGCATCTTCATTCTTGGGGTTGTGCAGGTTATGTCCATAGTAGCTCCAATAAGTTTGGAAAACTAGGCAAACAAGTGTGTTTTCATAAGGTATTCAGATACCTCAAAGGGTTATGTTATGTACGGCGGAAAACCTAACGTAGAAATGACTAAAAAAGAGTCGTGCAATATTGATTTTATTGAGAATGATTTCCCACATATAGGTGAAGTTAGGAAAGACTTTGAACTTTTTGAGATGGAAGAAGAACATATGACATCTTTTGGCGAAGGTGGGGAATTGCCTCAACCTAATCCTAGGATACAACATAAGGTTGAGCCTATGGAAGTCACCAATGAGAGTCAAGGTGATCTTCATCCGAGTGGGAGTATAGATCCTAGTGGAAGTCCGATACTGGAGCGAAGAAGTAAACGTGGAAATATACCTCGTCGTCGATTCGCGATCGAAGAGGAATCTTTCCTAACTACTTCTTACAACTCTAATGAGCCTACATCGTTCAAAGAAGCTCTTTCTTTACCTTCAAACAATGAATGGATGACTGCAATGGAAGATGAAATTTCCACTATGAAAAAGAATCAGGTTTGGGAGTTAGTTGATCTTCCGCAATGTCGTAAGACTATTGGAAACAAATGGGTTTTCAAAGTCAAACGAAAGGCAGATGGATCAATCGACAAATATAAGGCACGTCATGTGGCTAAAGGCTTTACCCAAAGAGAGGGTTTAGAATATGAAGAGACATTCTCCCATGTGGTGAGATTTTCCTCTGTTTGCCTAATCTTAGCGATAGTAGCTCACATGGATCTAGAACTTTATCAGATGGATGTTAAAATTGTTTTTCTCAATGGAGAACTAGATGAAGAGATCTATATGACTCAACCAGGGGGTTTTGAAGTCAAGGGACAAGAGCGCAAAGTGTGCCGACTCAAACGTTCCATCTATGGTCTCAAACAATCATCTAGACATTGGTACATTCGCTTTCATCAAGCGATAACCTCAATTGGCTTTGTGATGACTGAGGAAGACCACTATGTGTATGTTAAACAATCAAAGAAAAAGATCTTGATTTTGTCATTATATGTTGATGATATCTTACTAGCTGGGAATGATATGGAGATGATAAATGCCACTAAAGAGTGGCTGTTTGCGCTTTTCGATATGACAGACTTGGGTGAAGTAAGCTATGTGCTTGGAGTAAAAGTCATTAGGGATCGTTCGAAAAGATTTATCAGTTTGTCTCAAGAGACTTACATTAAGAAAGTTATCGAACGATTTGGCATGACTAACTCAAAACCCGTTGTCACTCCAATGAAAAAATGAGGTGTCCTTAGTACAAACCAATGCCCTAAGAATGAAGAAGAGAAGAGGAGAATGTCTACGACTCAATATGCGAATGCGGTAGGAAGCCTGATGTATGCTATGGTGTGTACTCGGTCTGACCTATGCTTTGCAGTTGGGATGTTGAGTCGATTCCAAAGTAATCCTGGACCTCAACACTGGATGGCAGTGAAAAGGGTCTTGCGTTACTTGGTGGGAACCACAAATTTAACCATATGTTACCAAGGTGGGGATTTGAGCTTGAAAGGTTTCACTGATGCGGATTGGGCTGGAGATGTAGATGGTTATAAATCTATTTCGGGCTACGCTTTCTTCCTTAGTGGTGGAGCTATCTCTTGGAGTAGCAAGCGACAGACTAGCACCGCCTTATTTATGATGGGGTCAGAGTACATGGCTTGCTCAGCTGCAGTTCAAGAAGCTGTGTGGTTGAGGAGTTTTCTTCAACATCTTGATGTTACGACGCATGTGGATCGTCCTGTAGTCATTGCTTGTGATAGCATGGCTGCTTTAGTTTATACTAAAGATCTCAAGTATCATGGGAAGACGAAACACATTAATATCAAGTATCATTTCACTAGAGACATGGTTGCAGAAAAGAAAGTTGTTCTAGAATATATTCCTACTATAAGCATGTTGGCTGACCCTATGACTAAACCTCTAGCTAAAGAGATCTTTCAGGATCATATGTTGGGTATAAGGCTTCGTAGGATCTAATATTTATTCTAAAAACACTTTAGTTGACATTTGATTATTATTTTCATTATCGTTTGAATAAATTGCATTTTCACTCTATTCCTTTTATATGTTAATTGGATGTTTTAATATGAAATTGCGTAGCATATATATTTTGATTAAAAAGATGTCGTGGATATTGAATTGACCCTCTCACACGAGTAATTCACCTTGTCGCTAGGTGGGCGAGCAAGTTGAGATAGTAAAAGTCTTTGGCACCTACGAAGGGAGGTACGCAAATAACATTACATTTATCGCCTTAGCATACGGCCAAGATGAGACCTTTTATAAAGGTCGACTTTATATCCCAAGAAAAAGTCTGAATGTTAGATCTTAAAAGAAACACTAGAAAAGTGACTACTTTTAAGTACTCATGTTAGACGCCAGAAGGGCGGCTAGACTAAGGTTCGTATGGCGTTTGAGCATGACATATCTACTTTGTGTGGGAGTTCCGTCATAGCATACACATCATATTGTATGTGACTATAATGCGACTTAAGAAAGTGATTGAATGATCTATGCTTCATCACTGTGTGAGTTCTAGTGATCAAATCCAAGTCACGATTATACCCTATGTGACTTAGAACTATATCATGAACTTGGATGTTGATGATGCTACTTTGGCATGCCGACCAACGGGCTATGCACATACAACCCTACGGAGCATTGCTGGGAAAATAGTTAATCAAGAGTGTCTAAGGAAGATAGTATGATATGCATCTCTATTTTTGTGTTTCAATGCCATTGCGATCATATTAAACATACGGTTCAAGAGATTAATCTTGATACACAAACATGTTGAGGTTTAAGCACCGCTCTTAAGGGATTGAGGATGTTTAAATTGATGTATATATACGGTATGGGGTATAGACGAGTTTTGTTTTCAAACGAGGACGTTCTATGCTGGTCAGATGGTGATTTGGTATAGCGCTCCACCCTTTATCTTTCTCGTCATGTCGCACGCTTCACTTCCAATATGAAGAGGCAGTGTTTAACGGGTTTTGATGATACGATGTGGTAAGAGAAGTGAGTCCATGTGTGTGAGTGGGAGATGTTAGCAATTGGGCTTGTGGCCCGATTATTTACTTCTGCTCACATGAAAAATATTTATATTATTAAAGGTTAATTAGTTTCCTAATCCGAAGGGGTTCGAGATTGACTTAACTTAACCTACAAGAAATAGGGTTTCTTGTACAATAATATAAATATGGCAACTAAAGGGATAAAACCCTAACAATAGAAGAACACGTCTTCTAAGAGGCAGCCCCTTCTCTCTCTCCTACATTCTATCTCACCAAATACTCCCTCTAGCCTAACCATCAAGAGGCTTGGATTTGCGGTGTGAACCAGAGATTGATATTCGTGCTACGTGATATCAATCCGACGAAAGAGACTTGCATGATTATTGATCGTGACATACGTAGATCGTAACTCAAGCAGAAAGTCTTCCGCTTCGCTCAAAGTTCAAGTTTGCACGAGGTAACTCATGATTACTCTTAGATAACGAACTTGATTGGTATATATATTGATATAAACCTTCAGGCAGGTACACAGATCATAAAATCTATAGATCCAGTTGGTCTGCAATATCACATTGAATAAATATTCAAACATAATGATGGTAAGGGTGTGTCATTTTTTTTTGTACCGAAATCCAACACAAGTTATTTATATCATTTTCTTTTGTGGGTAAGCAATAAACCATCGAAATGACTACTGAATTGCATAACACCATTAATCACCTTATTGTCTGAGCAAACTTACTTCGTGTGTGCAAATATTTGATGCCAATCAATCCAAGATGAGCCGTAAACAAAAGCAGCAGTGACAAATTGACATTAAGACATGCAGTGCATACATCATCAGAATGAAGATACAAATTTAGGTGAATTTAATCTTGATACATTGCTTTTAGAGAAATGTATCAAGATATTCTTAGGAAACATTACTTTTGGCATATAACCTAGATTGATCTGCAAACTAAGCTGAATAATCCCCATTTAATTATTCACATAACAATAAAAAAGATATATGTTGCAACCAAGAATGTAACTGAATTAATAGAAGATACTCACATTTAATGCCGACGTTAGAAAAGACCAATTAAGGGTCTTGGAGAAATATATGCATTGAAGAAAGAAAAAAAAGGCACAAATCAATTGAAATGAAAATTGGTCTATCACTTAGTATATTCATGCCCGACTATTGTAATAATGTTGTTTTTTGACTAATAAAAATTGAGAATTATAACTATGACTAAACCATAAACCTTAAATTCAAATAATTTATTCATGTCAGTTCAACTACATTTATCATGAATCCAAACAAAAAACAGACCATAATTAGAGGTGAATTCGAAACTCTTAGTCAACATGAATTAGGGCACTAAACATGAAGGGACACTATTACTTGAAAAGAAAAAAATGGGCGAATAGTTATGCATAAGACGATTTTGTTAAAAGAGTTTGAATTAATAAATACCCTTTTCAATTCCTTCTTGCGAAGCTCTTTGCATATTAGGCATCAGTAAAGTTCATGACTTTGCCTCCCTTTATGGTCTTCAAGGTTGTTTATCTCAACTATTCTTGTCTCAATCTCTTCTCTTTCGACTGGATTTGGGGGTGAAGCTCCAATGCAGCAAAGCAAGCAATAGAAGAATAAACAAAGGATTAACATTCTTCTGCTCTATTTGTTCCTCGCCCTCTCCCTCTGCAAAGATGTCAAACCTGTTTTTTGATTAGTGGGCCCCTTTTATAATATTTAGGGAAAACTTCAAAAACACCCGAGGATATGGAGACGCAGAGGGATTACAACAAGAGAGAGAGAGGGAGATGAATAAGAGAGAGAGAGAGAGAGAGAAAGAAAGAGAGATGCTTACCAGATAAACTCTAATCGGTCGGCCATATAAGAGAGATTGCAACAAGAGTGAGAGGGAGATGAGACACAGAGGGATTTTATTTTGTGAAAAAAATATTGGATGTATTGTGTAATAGCGTGGAGGGAAACTAAAACTTTGGAGAAATTTTTGGAATAGTGTGGAGGGAAAAACTTGCTGGGTTTTTTTTTTTTTTTTGGAGATATGTATGGAATTATCCAATTTTCAATTGGGACTTTTAGTGTTTGAACCGCTATCATCTAAACATTTAGGACAAGAGTGTGACAAATACTTTGGTATTTGGAAAGGCTAGTGCACAAGTGTGCCAAAAAAGGTAGGTCACAAATAGTGGGTTTTCTTGTAGTGTATTATTAGTGATGTTAAATCAATGTATATCTTTTTTTCAATATCATGATTACAAATAAAAAAATTGATAATTGATATGAAAAAAAAACGTTTTAAAATAGAAAATTGACAATGTTTAGGATGTCTCTAAATAATATAGTTGATACAAATTTATAAGCTCATAGTACATAATTAGGCAGCAATATTTAGTACTAGTATTTAGGCTTAAATCATAATTTGGCCACCCTACTTTGGTGAATTATTCGTTAAACTCACTTTACTTTTTTTTTCCTCACTTTAATCGTTATACTTGGACATAAATAACACGTTCATCACTCTATCTAAATATTTAGATGAAAAGCTTAAAACATTTACAAAAACCCAAATTACCCTTACCCAAACCATTAATTTTGAGGGATCCATTAGTAATACTTATAAAATGAAAGGTACTTTGGATTTTATTTATTTTAGATCAGGCAAAAAGACTTCAATGGTTCGGTTACCCTCCATCAATGACAGCTTTTAGTAGGTTAGTAATTGTTTTTTTATATCCTAAGCTCTAGTCGGATATTGGACAAGAGATGGTCGGCAACCTCAGTAGTGAGGGTTCCGGGATCTCGTCCTAAGATGAGATTGACCCACCTTTGAAAGGGGCAAAGCCCAACCTCATTATCATACGATGGACAAGGATCGATAGATCGATAAACTAGTAGGGGGCGGGAGACTTTCATCTGGGTTTGTTTGATGAATGCCGTCACAACTCTCCTTTGTCCCCTTTGCCGTCATCTCTTCACCCTCCCGCAATGTTTGAAGTCACCCACCTATCTTCTTCTTAACAAATTTTAGATATGGGCTTGTTGATTTAAATATGGAAAGCTACAGTTATTTGTAAAAGAAATTCATTGAGGTAATAAATTGATGGAGGAGGTGAGAGCTAGGGACGCCATGAAGATGATGACATTTCTATTTTGTGGTAGTGGCAGAAGCGATCTTTGTGTGTGTGTGTGTGCGTGGAAATTTCTTAAAGATTTGATGGTGGCGGCCATGGTGGACAGATGGGGGAGGGGATTGGGAAGGAGAAGAAAGGCGTGAGAAAATTACATCAATGCCCTTAAATGGCCGTAGAGGACGGTCTTTTAAAATCATATCTTTGATCTTTAGTCTGCCCTCATCTTCAACCTCTTGAACATTGATGCGAGTCAAGAAAAAGTCCACTTTAGAACCTTAAATGGCTCATGGCCAGGCTATGTACTTCCTATCTCTCAACTTGATGACAGGTGGGGAAACCTATGTAAGGAGCATGATTTAGATCTATAGAATGGATCAGTGATTTGCTATGTTGGAGCGTTAGGACACACCCTCGTATATGTGCTTAATTGTTTTCTATTACTGACGAATTGCAGATACAATGTTGGCGATTGATTATCGAAATACGTCAAAGAAGAAGAGACCAATGATTTTTGGTAGTAAACTAGTATACGTGCCCGTGTCATATGCACAGTATCGGTATGAGATCGATTCAATAAATGGTTGAGATAAACAAAACTCATAACTGACGGGGTAATTCAAACAAAACCCACAACTGAAGGTTTTATATGTAATTGTAGAGGAGTAATTCAAATATAATTGATAACTGAGGGGTTCATTTGTAACTTACATACTCACGAATCAATCTGGACCGTCAGTTGTGTTTAATACAATTCGATCAGGACCACCAGTTACTCAGTTAGACCCTGAGTTTTTTTTATAATATAGATATTTCATATAATCCTTTATTTTGATGATATTACAAAACCCCCCTCATTTGAAATTAACCCTTTAATTTTTATAAATTAATAAGGGTTTTTTTGTCTTTTCAAACATTTCCATCAAACTTAACTAACGAAAATGACTCTTTCAGTGACCTAATTATCATCAAATGCCAAGTATAATAACTAAAGTGAAGAAAAAAAAAGTAGAGTGAGCTTAACGAATAATTCGTCAAAGTAGGGTGACCAAATTGCGAGGTTGTTTATGTCTGTTGAGGGAAATGAATTTTCCCAACAAATCTCGTGTTATATTGTTCACGATGGATATTATTGTTTTTTTTTAAATGGTCCACGTAAGTCGGACATAACCCAGTTAGTCCAACTCAGTCCGAACGTTAAAAAATTGGATGACCTGTTAACAGCATGAACCAAAACCTACCAACTTAGTGCTTGTTTAGTGGAGCGTTTTGACCAAAACACTGATAAAAAATGTAGCGTTTTCTCTTTAAAAGTGTTTCAATGCAACGTTTTAAAAACGCATCATTTTAAAACGTTCTAATTTGGAGTGTTTTAAAAATGTGTTGCATTTACAACTATTTTGTTTATAAAAATAGCGTTTTGAAATAGTTTTTCAAACATGTTTACAAGAAAAAAATTACGTTTTGAAAATGTTACGTTTTAAAAACGCTGAGTTTAAAAAAAACTGTGTTTTCAAAATGTTGCACCAGACGAGACCTTATTTAGTACATTGGTCAATTTGAGATTATGAAATGTGGTTGGTTAAATCGAGTAGTTTACAATAATACGATGGTCAAAAAGATAATTTTCCCGTGATAGTAATGCATTTTGTCAAGAAGACGTACAAATTTATAGGCGCATAGTACATAATTAGGCAGCAGTATTTAGTAATACTAGTATTTACTATGGTCTGAGACTCGGAGCGTATATTTATATCGCTAGTTAACTTGTTGACGAAGTCGATCAGAAAAGGAACTTTCACAAGGCTACCGGCTTGGCGTTGGTACTTTGCCTCTCACTTCCGTCTCCTCCACTCTCTCTCCTAGGGTTTCATTCCGCACAATCAATTCGAAGCCAAAAATTCGCTATATCCAGTCCCAAATACCGCTTGATTCCACATTTTGAAGCTCCGATTCGAATTGAAGATGGTACTTTCATACTCAATTTCTCAATCTATTCGATACGGATCTCAAATGTATTCGAATTTCAAACTCACTTTGTTGCCCTGTGTATGTGCGAATATTTGTTCTGTTCACAGGAAGGAGGAGGTAATCTGGATGCACAAATAGAGTCACTGTTGAATGTGGAGAAGCAAATGAGACTTAATGGAGATGTGGCTGGTACAAGGAAGGCCGCCACTGAGATTTTGCAACTTTGCTATGAAGCTCGAGCCTGGAAGACGCTTAATGATCAGATTGTTTTGTTATCAAAGCGACGTGGTCAGTTGAAGCAGGTATCTCTAACCAGAACTTTGCAATATCAGGACGAAAGTTGTTTGATTAATTACTTGTAAATGATGACTTACAGCAGTTGCATTATGTCGAATTTCGGATGGACCTGTATTTGTCCGGTTTACTAGGCCCCACTGGGGTAATTTATCTGAATAATCACATGTGCCTCTATACCTAAATAAATGTAAGTTAGTCCTTGCATTGTCTATTAAAGAGTGTCACAACACTGGGCTCAAAATAGACTTTCTTCCATGCGAGAAAAAGTGATACCAATTTAGTTATTGCATTAATGTGTTTGCACCAAGCCACTTGGTAGTTTTGCCTTTGGTGATGTAATTATCGCGTGGGAAGAGATGGACCTGTTTATTTTTGCGTGTATGGGACCTTAGCATTGACCCTGATTATTTGATCTTAGATCTGCTAATTCTCTTCCTTGTTGTGGTTTGACTCACATTATCTTCTTCATTCTCATATATATATATTTTTTGGGTGGATTAGTAAAGATAGATCATAGATGTCCAAGAAGAATTATGCAGAGCACAGGTAGAAGACATCCTTGCTAAACCGTGCAGAGATTGGGTAGTACTAGATCACATAAATGCATTGAGTACTATTAGTTTATAATTATAATACGAAACAACCTTTAAAGTTTAAGGTTTAAGAGGTACCTGGAGAAAAAATGAATAGAATAACCTGGATACTAAAATGTGGAAGGATTTACTTACCATAATAGTAACTAAAAAGGATGAACTGGTTGGGCACTGTGTAGTGTGTAATACTTCAAGCAGTTAATTAGAGCAGCAAAACACCGAGAATAGAGCTGGTGGCAGCAGGCGGCATAGCACTTGATTAGAACATCCCATAAGGTAGCTCTAGAAGCATCTATGAAAACATAATCTGTTGAACAAACAAGAAACATACTGCATGTGAAAGCAGCATCAGAATCGAGTCAGAGATATGTCAACAAGCTGCAAGAAAAGAAGACAGGCTGCATTAGCCTAGACCATAGTAGATATTACATAGACACCAACATGCTGTCACATTACAAAGGTGCACACTGAAACTGCATATATTGAAAGATCCAGATATGGATTGATGTATAAGGAACCTAATGATGCCAGCCATACAAAGCAGCAAATGCAAAAAGCTGTTTCTATCTGTTTAGATCCATGCAATCATACCCATTAACTAGAGATCTAATACTCAATTCTTGCATCACTACCTGTTTATATGAACACAATTTGCTCAAGCATCAGCCCGGACTCTCCTTTCATTCAAAGAATGGGATCTTGTTTCTCTATACATTTAAAAACATATTCAGATCACTACGATGTTCCTTCTTACTTACCTCATAAACAAGACTAGTAGTATGTTGTTATATTTTTATAAGGTTAAAGTTTAGCCGCAGAGGTGTCCCCAGTCTGTCCCTACATGGTTTACCAGGTTTGAGAAGGAAAATTCTGGCATTCTTATTGACATACCAGATGTGTTGTCATGTTACCCGTGAGCAAAAATATCATTGCTCTGGTGGAGGTGTCCAAGTGGTGACAATCTGGCTTCTTAATAGAAGCACTGATCGCTGATGTTACCTTTTGATTTATGGGAGTTACAAAATAGTGAAACTAAAGAGACTATGGAAAAAACTAAATCTCAAAGCATAATGTCCAATCCCCATGAGTACCCTGTGAAGTCATGAAACCCCCAAGGGAACAAATACTCGTAAGCAAGGTCGCACGGACACGGATACGCGGATACTTGATTTTCAAAATATATACGACACGGGTACGTGGGGACAATGTGTAAATATTCAAACTATAAGGATCAAAATGTAAATATTCAAAATATAAGGGCCAAATTATAAATATTAAAAACTATAACCACAAAATAAATACTTCAAACATACCAAAATGTTAATATGCAAAGTAGCGCAAATATTAATAACATAAGTAGTACAAATTTTATAAAAATTAAAAATCAGACCAGACTACACTACAAAGTACAAGTATAAAGAAATTATAATAAAAATTAAGACCCTTCCTTCGACTTCCACAGTACTCACAAGTCACAAGTCACAAGTCACAAACCTCAGTCAATGTATATACTATATACAGTTGCATTCTACACTCAACAAGTCAACAGAGCAAGTGAAAATTGAAATCGAAGACGACGAAGAGAGAGAAGAGAAAAGAGAGAAGAGTCAAAATACCTGGCTGTGACCGATTCGAAGGGTTCGAACTTCGAATCGAAGGGAGAGAACTCATAGAAGAGTCGAAGATAGACGCAGCCTACGCATGTCATGCACAGGGCGAGAAGGTCGAAGGGGGCAAGGGGCCCGGCCGGCAGCAGAGGTCGTTGGTTAGATGGTCGGCGACGAGGGGATTTGAGGGGGCTAGGGCTCGTTTTGATCGCCGTCTATTTGAGGGGATTTGAGGGACTGAGGACAAGTCGACAAATATACCCCTAGCCATGTTCGACCTCAAGGTACGTGTCCCGACTCTCTTCCGGCCGTACCCGTGTCGGGGTCCGAAAGTTTCGAAAATTCAAATTCGACCCCAAACGTATTTTGGGCCGTGTCGTGTATCTGTGTCCCGTCCATGTCCTACACGGAAAACGCTTGGCCCTGGCCGTGTCAGTGCATCATAGCTCGTAAGCTACTGAGAAAAAACCTTTTTGCCCTGCAAGAGTCCAATGGATTAATAGAAAATCTGACCTCTCCATGCCTCCTCCTTCCATCCCAATTCTCAACGAAATATAGAACACCACAGGCAAAGGCAAAGCAGCTTTACTATCCTTGCCATTACCAAAGTCTTGTTATTTGTATAGCAACATGAAGTGTATTGAAGAGGCAAACCTGCAATGTCTAATCCATTGGAAAGCTGGCACAAAGGAGTTCATGCTACCAGAAAATGTAAGAGATGTGAGTGGGATTTACTGGCTTGACAACACATTGGTGACAGCATAATCTTTAGGAGTGATGAGCTCAAACAATGAAAATGCTATTAGTAAATAACAAGGCGTTGTAATTCAACAAAGTGTGCAAACTGCAATGTGTGACAGTCAAATCTGCAAACAATATTAGTTAAGATCTTTTCAAGATGGTGAACATGGCAAAACACTGTTCAATTCAATTGATAAGACTAGTTAATGAAGTAGTTTGTGACCCTCTCAGGGAACAGAGGAAACAGTTACTTATTACTAGATTTCAGAATCTAGAGACTTTCAATCCAGTTCACATTAGTGGCAAGCAAAAAAGGAAAAAATAACGCAACATTTTGCATCTTTTCTCATTTTCACATTGTACTTCTGGAATGTTCTTTGGCCTTTCTATAAATGATGTTTAGTTTTGATGGATTCATTTTCTACAAATGATTCTCCATATCATGCTAATGTTTGTGGCGGTACTTTTATGTTGCCAGGCTGTCACTTCAATGGTTCAACAAGCAATGCAATATATTGACGAGACACCGGATGTTGAAACTAAGATAGAGCTCATTAAAACACTTAATAGTGTTTCTGCTGGGAAGGTGAGGATGCCTTCCGAATGTGTAGTTGAACAACTTTGCATTTCTTTTCTTTTGAAGATTTGTTTTCTGACTTGTTTCTTAACCGACTTTGTTATTGGTAGATTTATGTTGAGATTGAGAGGGCACGGTTGATCAAGAGGCTAGCTAAGATTAAGGAAGAACAGGGGCAAATTGCTGAGGCTGCTGATTTGATGCAAGAAATTGCGGTCAGTTTGCCATGAAAATTTGGCATTACCACCTTGTAATGTATTTATAAAAATCAAATTAAGCTGGTAACTTTTGTTTTCTCTTTTCTTTTTCTGTTATCATCCATATATGATGTTTTTGATCACAGGTTGAAACATTTGGTGCTATGGCAAAAACTGAAAAAATTGCTTTTATTCTTGAGCAAGTAGGCAACCTCCATCCTTTTTCTTGTTGCTCATTCTGATTCAGTCTTGTTCGCTGTGAAAACTGAGAAGTTAATCTTATAATTGAAATTCGGTAGGTTCGTCTGTGTTTAGACCGCCAGGATTATGTGCGAGCACAAATTCTGTCAAGAAAGATCAGTCCAAGAGTTTTTGATGCAGATGCTTCTAAAGAAAAGAAAAAACCAAAAGAAGGTGAGAGTATCATAGAAGAGGCTCCTGCTGATATACCATCACTTCTTGAATTGAAGCGGATTTACTATGAGTTAATGATAAGGTATGTCGGCCTTCCTTAATTCTGTGTTTCATGCTCTTGAGTTGATGTAAAGATTCGAAACTGTAAAGATCCAATCTGTGCTCTTGCTGTGAATAAAGCTTTTACTTCTAGAGCTAAAATGTATGTTTGAATGAACAAATCTAGAGTATCTTGGGGGAGGACAAGTAAAGAGTGAAACAGAAGTCCTTTAGCATTTGACAGGTCAACTTTTGAATTCGTGTACCAAACGAGTTAAGATTTGTGATAATGCCAATAATGACATGCAAGAAGAATGATTGGGATAAAACTTTTGGTCAACAGCAGTGAGAGTAATGATATACTTGTCCCTGATGTGGTGATGTTATAGTTGTTTGTGGTGAGTGGAATTTGTGTGATTGAGGTGGTCTGGTGGTGCCTTGCAGTTTTGGGCCAAATTGGCAATTGATTCTCCACCAGTTAGGATTAAGTTTTAGAGATTTTGTGACTTGCGGAGGATATTGTTGATGGGTATGTGGGTTTAGCTATAAGACGGTAGGCAGAATGCTTCATTTGTTTATAAAACCTTACCAGAACTTTTGTCAAGAAGAAGATATCCCCTTTCATTTCCAGACTTCCCGCATTTGATGTGGGTCATCTTTGATGTAAAGGAGGGATTACAGTTCTTGCGGGTTTGTGACTTGTGGAGGATATTGTTGGGCTGCCAATTGGAGCCCCTTTCAAGAGTAGATCAATGTGGAATCCAGTGGTTGAAAAATTTGAGCGTCGTTTGGTGGGGTGGAAGAAGCAGTTTTTGTCGAAAGGGGGGCGTCTTGTTTTGTTAAAAGATACGCTTTCTAAAATTATAACATACCTATGTATTTTTTTTTATCGTTATTTGTAATCTCTGCTTCAGTCTGGAAAAGCCAAAGGTTAGAGAAATTGGAGAGAGATTCTCTGTGGGAAGGCCAGGCGATTGAGCGCAAAACCACCTTGTCAAGTGGGAAACGGTTTGCACTGGAATGATGGAAGGGCGCTTAGGAATCTGAAGCCTAAAGCTCTTTAATGAAGCTCTACTTGGGAAGTGGCTTTTGAGGTATTTAACTGATAGGGATGCCTTGTGGTGGAAAGTTGTTGTGAGCAAGTACGGCAGGAGTGTGGAAAGGTATAAGAAAAGTTGGTTTTTGCTCGTATTGTTTCGTTTGAAGTAGGGAATTGGTCGACCGTGAAGTTCTGGAAGGATAAATGGTGCAGGGGTTTGGAGTTGATCATATCTTTTCCTGTTCTTTTCTCTATGACAAGGGAAATGATTGTTTGATAAGCTCAGTCTTTAAGTATGGAGGAAGATGGAGCAATATGGACTCCGATGTTTAGAAGACACTTTCGAGATTGGGAAATGGATGCGGCAATGTGATTTCTTGAGAATCTGTACTCCGAAAAAGTGGGCTGCGGGGGAGACAGGGTGTTATGGGAAGGAGCAGAGGGCAATAAATTCTCGGTAAACAGGTATTATTCAAAGTTGAGTGTCAGGGATAGGAGTTTGTTTCCTTGGCAGTCAGTTTGGAAGTCCGTAGCTCTTAACAGGGCAATGTTTTTTGCGTGGGAAGCAGTGAATGAAGCCATTCTCACAGGAGAGAACTTACGTAAAAGAGGAACAATATACGTCAATCTGTGTTTTTGTGTAGGGAGCGTCAGGAAAATGTAAATCATTTGCTGTTGCACTGATCGGTTGCAGGGGAATTCTGGAACATGGTTTTTTGTTCTGCTCAATGTATCGTGGGGTGATGCCGAGGACAATCAAAGAACTTCTATGGGGTTGGACTTTTTATTGCTGGAGAAAATAATAGAATTTTAATTTGGGAGGCAGTACCTTTGTGGGTGTGCTGGACTTTATGGAGGGAGAGAAATCGGAGGGCATTCGACAATGAGGGAGGGTCCACAGCTGAGTTGAAGAACTCCTTGCTCCGTATGCTGTTTTTGTGGTATTGGGGGGCAGAGCATCATCACCTTCCTCATTCAGATTCTTTTGTTGATTTTGTGCATATTTTTTCTACTATCTAGACATCCTTTTGGTAGTGTATACTCCTAGTACACAAAGGATGCTTCACTTGTCTAGAAGAAGATATCCCTTTTCACTTCCAGACTTCCAGCATTTGACGTGGGTCATCTTTGATGTAAAGCGAAAAATTTATATTCCCCGCCTCTCAATCACCCTATGTTGTTGCAATCTACTAGTTATACACCTTTTATTAATGAACATTTCTATGGTTAATTTCTAGAAAGTTCACCTTTAGTGAGATTTTAGTCATAACTAAACACTACTATTTCCTTAGCCCCATATATATCTGCCAACTTTCCCCTTTTAGTGTTCTCAAAGTTTTTGGCCACTTAGACATCCATTGCACACTAATTAACTAGTAAGTATTTACAAGGCAACACTGATGAAAATCGAAATAATGGTAACAAAATTACAAATGGAACTCCTATATTAGACAACGATTGTTGAAGCATTTAACAATCTAAAAATGTGGGCTCTTGTCTTGTGGACTATATATGAGACGGAGTATTTTACTTGAAGATGCTAAGTTCCAGCTGTAGTTGGTTGATTGTGTTTGTAATAGGTTATAATGGTGATTCCTGCTGGTCTGGGTTCATATAAACTGGCACCTTTATGGGTGATTAGTGAGCAATTGCGTCACTGTTACTCTCTCCCCCTCTGTTTAGTGGTTAAATGTACTCAGAAAGGAAAAAGTATTGAAGCTTAGAACCACTATTAAGGAATGTAAAGATTTTCAATTGGGAAGCTTGTGAGCCATGGCACTATAGGAAAGTTACTCTACAGGGTAGTGGTGTGAGCAGCATCAAGCCTGAAAATGTGGCTCATTTGTCTGCTTTGAAATGTATTTCAAGTTTCTTTAAGTAGACTAATTGATGTTCTGGCCTGTCAATGTGTACTCCCTCCGTTCGAGGCAAAGAGTTCAGTATTAATTTTGGTATGTTTCACATAAAAAGTTCACTTTCAAAAATGCTTATAATTTCCACAACCTTTTATCTTTACCCTCCACTTTTGTTGTAAGCTTATCGGGTGGGGTTATGTAGTAGTATAATTATTAACCATCTCCAATGACATTAATCCATCCCTTAATTTCTAGAATTTTCCAACATAGACTATATGGGGGGAACAGAGGGAGTATATATGGTTGTGGAAGAAAGCTTTGAGTGTCAAATGACTCAAATAACTCTCCATGTGAACTATTAGTTTCTGAAAAAACCTTACCTAATTAGTTTTTTTTTTTACTTTGCTTTAACCTGGGCAGGTTCTACTCTCACAGCAATGATTACCTTGAAATATGCCGCTGCTACAAATCAATATATGATATCCCTGCTGTCAAAGAAAACACAGCTCAATGGATACCAGTAAAAAATCTCTTCAATCTCTTGTTTCCTAGATATATGGTCCTCCAAAACACACAAAATTAACTTCCTGTCTTAATTATAATATTCTGTAAACTTCAATTTGTGCAGGTTCTGAGGAAAATTTGCTGGTATTTAGTATTGGCACCACATGATCCTATGCAGTCCAGCCTTTTGAACTCTACCTTGGATGATAAGAATCTCTCAGAAATTCCTCATTTTAGGTTTGCCTTCTCCCTCTGCAGTATGTTCTCGGATACTTAAGTTTATACACTATCAAAACATTTAATGCCTGTCTTTGAACTTCTGCAGGTCCCTGTTAAAACAGGTGATCACGATGGAAGTTATTCAGTGGACTTCTTTATGGAACACATTTAAGGATGAGTTTGAGAATGAAAAGAACATGCTTGGTGGTGCTTTAGGTGAAAAGGCTGCTGAAGACCTTAGGGAAAGAGTAATAGAACATGTAAGTTAATTTCTTTTTTCTTATGCTATTGCAAGAGGCTCTTGCTTCAATCAGCCAAGGTTCAATTTGCTAATGCAAAACATTTTGTTTTTATAGAACATCCTTGTTGTCTCGAAGTACTACTCACAGATAACTGTAAAAAGACTTGCAGAGCTGCTGTGCCTCAGTATTCAGGTTAGTAATACGTCTCAGTATTCAGGTTAGGTATATGTTGATGGTTATGATGCTCTTATTGAATTTGAGAGAGGATGAGATTGAAAGAAAAGGGAATAAGTACAGATAATTCTTGCTATCAATAAGCAGTCATTGGAGAAGTTGGGAAGAGAATCCTACATGTTTTTTTGTTGCTGTAAGTTTTTTATTTCAGTAGTTTTGAAGGACACATTATATGGGGCCTACTTTTAGATGTTAAGGAGGTTCCAAAAATGGAAAGAAACTCGATGGACCATTTTGACTTTCCTTCTAATTCTGCAAAAGTGATTATTGGGAATTGATTTCAGCGTAAGTGATTCTTTGAAAACCTGTTTTGCAATTTTTGTTATGTTTGGTTACCTTAGGTTCAAATTTGATTATGAAAGAAAATATCTAATTCTTACTGATAGAGAAGGCAGAGTTCCTTGGAAGGGAACTCAAGGTGGAAAAAATTCAGTTAAATCTTATTGTCATGTTGTGATAAATAGGAACATGGCTGTTTTTCCTTGGAAAGGTGTTGGGAAATCTAGAGACCCCCAAAGAGCTAAGAGCTTCCTTTTTAGCCTGGGAAGCAACCAAGTGAACTAATGAAGCATATGCACACCTTTTTTTGTCTTGTATACCCCCTGTGTACAAGGGCGCTCCACCTTTTTTGGTGCCTGATAGATAATACTCTTTACTTATCAAAAATAAAAATAAAAATGCATGAGAGAAGAGGGGGGGGGGGAGTGTGAATCATTTGTTGTTGCATCTATTTCAAACTGGAACCATATTATTTGTGTAAACACGCTGTTGAGCAGATAACCATTTGTTATGATATAAAGGTTGGAAAACTCCTAATTTCTACCTCTTTCAAAATATGATTATATCAATCAAAATACAACTTTCTAAATGAATGGACAATTTAAGGATAATTGCTGTTGGTTTATCAGAATTCAGAAAGAATTTTAAATGTTAACATGGAGAACAATGGCGTACCATCCATTTTGCAATTTGTACATAACTACAATATTTTGAAAACCCGTGTGAATTTGTGAGCCATATGAACTTACAGGGGACTCTGACAATGCAATGTGTGTTTGGGCCTCAGGGAACATGTTACTGTAATGGCACATGACCTTACTGCTATCGCAATTTGCTTACTGCCATTCCTCGCCCACAACTGCAACCCTGTCAATGTTAACATTATAAGTTGAAGGGAAGGTTGTGTTGAATGATGTATGTCTGATCTTGATATGCATATGTTAGTGATTCTGTTATTTTAATGACATTCCTGAGTCATAACTGATGTTAAAGGCACTGTATTGATCACTCTCTTTCTCTCACGCAGGAAGCTGAAAAGCATCTCTCTGATATGGTTGTATCAAAAGCACTGGTGGCGAAGGTTGACCGACCCCTGGGTGTCGTAAGTTTCCAAACAGCAAAGGATAGCAATGACATTCTAAATTCGTGGGCCATGAACTTGGAAAAACTGCTAGACCTCGTGGAGAAGAGTTGCCACCAAATTCACAAGGAAACAATGGTTCACAAAGCTGCTTTGAAAGTTTGAAAATGCTGAATAATTAATAGATCACTTGTTTCTTTTTGGCATGACACCATCAAATGATATTAAGATTAGACTAAGAACTCTGTTGAGAGAACACTTGTACTTTACTACATATTTCAGATTGATGCGATTTTTTCTCATTTGAGGACTCGAGATGGGATGAACTTTACTTGCTTCGATCTGTCCGTTGATTTGTTTTAGACCTGTTTCGATGCGCTCATTGTTTCCTTTCATTATTGTGTTAGTATTGATGAGTGTTTATGATCGGTTCCTTGAGAATCACTAACTGGGTAAGAAATTTCCAGTGTGATGGGGGTCTGGCGTTGCTGACCGGATATAATATACTCTATTACTCCATTGGCACAGGAAATTTGATAATATTTGTGCTCTGGCTGATTAAGTTGGAGATGTGGCTGCAATTTATCTTGTGCAAAAGGAGTCATGCCATCATTCATGAGAGAAAATTGAGGAAGATCCACTACTTGCTCTTCCTTGGCATGTGACACAGTATGCTTATATGGTGCTGTGCATAACAACTAGGCTCGGCAATTGGGTGGGTTGGGTTGGGTTGGGTTGGAATGGTAATGGGTTGAAACAAGTTGAAACCCATTAGAACTCAAATGTCAAATGTGTTGAAATGGGTTGGAATAGGTCGGGTTGAAATGGATAACGGATTAAGGCGGGTTGATCAGTTTCAACCCAAAAAATTCCTCTCAAAAAACAAAAATTTGTCGACCCGTTTCAACCTGAGTCAACCTGTTATTATTATTGGGTTGAAACGGGTTACCCACTTCAACTTAAAAATATTAATGGGTTGAGTTGGATAATTAGTGGGTTGGGTTGGGTGGGTTAATGGGTAATGAGTTATAATTGCCAGACCTAATAACAGCCAACAGTGTTGAAGGGGTTGAAAAAGATAATTTTAATCACACCCCAATATCCTTTTTTTACACTTCATGTACTGTATTGTAAAGCATCTCAATACGGTACATAGGGTGCATTGTAAAGCATCTCAATGCAATATATAAGGTGTAAAGAGAGGATATTGGGGTGTTAAAATTACCGAACAGCTTAAAATTAATTTTGGAAAAAGTGAAAATAGAAATAGATAAAATAAATTGTCTAAATATCATTCCTTTCTACATGTATAATTCCTCAAATACCCTTGCCTATTTTCTAAGACACTCACCTCTAGTGTCTTTCTTTATAAAACTGTCCCCCTTTCATAATACTCATTCTCTTCACTCTCTCTCTCTCTCTCTCTCTCTCTCTCTCTCTCAAGTGTTATCCTTTCCCTACTGTTTGTTCGGTCTTTCTTGAAAAAAGACTGGATAATAACTACCAATCCACGATGATTTTGCTCAAAGTGATAACTATAATACAACAAATTTCGAAATTATTATTTGGTTGTTGAAAATATGTTTTTCTATTCTTTGATCGGGAGTTATGTTGTTCTTTTAATTCATTTTTGCAATGTACTCACTCATCAAACAAATTTTGAAATGTGATTACTTAATTGGTTAATTGAAGCAATCAGCGTCATCTCCCCGCCATCCATTCTGGATTCGTATTGCTCGCATGTTGATTAAGAATGACATGGGTTCTTGTGGGTATCTCATACATACATATATATACATACACATATCCGGTCATAATCTCGCATTTTCTTTCTCAATTCTTGGTGCCAAAGTGCACTGTTGGGTGTATTATCATTTATGGTGGTCAATTGCCTATCTTTGTGTTTATTGTCGAAATGATATCATTGAAAACCTTATCCAACCTAACCTTTGTGTCATCTCTTTTAGTTTTGTTTGATACTTCGTAAGGAAATCGGCCGAAACTTGTAACGTAGGAAATAAATCAGCCATGGCCAAGCGTAATCAGGAGTGAGATTGATGATCATTTTTAAGCTTCATTTTCTTTCTTATCGGTATAAATGGAGTCCGGAGCAGGCTCTCCAGAGCACAAATCGTCTTGCTACTTCAGGGATCACCCTATTGGGCAATATTAAGCTTGCGGATCTTGAATACCTTTTTGACTGGTTCTGGCTTCGAAACAACTATTTCAGCGAACTTCATTGACCTGTATATAGAAAATGGGGGAAAATTCTGTATATATGTGGATGTGGATGATGCTTGGCTACGTTTAGAAAGGAATGAATCCAGTGAAGCAATTTCCCAACAAGCGATAGTCAAATTAATTTTGGTCACTTCATTAGTAATGATTTTATAGGACCATGGTCAGGCATAAAAAAACATTTTAAGCAATGTATGCAAAACCAGGTGAGATGATGACTTCCAAGTTCCAACCACCAGCGAACAGCCGAAGAGAGTAATCATATTTGTCCACAGCAATGAGAAGGAAATCAAACATTAAAATAACATGGATACTGGTAATGCCAAAGAATTTCTGAGCTTTTCTTAAGCAACTTGTTCACAACAACAAAACTAGAAGGAATCACCAAATGTTGCCTTATTAATCAAATATCTTCAGATAGAAACACGGTAATGTAACTCCAAGCAAAATATAGATGCCATAAAAAGTCACGCCCTTTCACTTGAGGGTAATGATCAAATTAAAGAGGCCCGGGGAAAGTCCCATTTGCCCTCTGCTCATTCCACCTCTCAACCTGCAATATTAGTATCATGGATATGAAAAGACTTTTAAGAAACAAACACTCTATTCATAGCAGAATAACTAAAATACCAGAACTGTGGAGGAAAACAGACAAACATACTAGGAGATATTACACATAAAAACAGCTAGTAAACTCAGGACATAACCATGAGATGAATGGAATAAAGAACAAATAATAACTTTCTGATTATAGTTTCTGCTTAACTGGTGAGTATGATTTGAAGATGGCAGAAAATGAGAATATAATTAAGCCAAATTCAGAATCTGTAAATGGTTGGTACATGAATGAGTCATTCCACTCCGTTCGATTGCACTTTGCAACAACCTTTTTAAAAAATAAGGGGAAAATGTAAAAATGTTGGAAAATGCAACACACATGGTTCTAATCGATGCACACAACCTGTAACTTGGTGCATCAATCAGTTACACATAACCTATAACTAGGAGAAGATGGAAAAGCCCAGGCACATTTAATAGTTATCAATCGAATTGGAGATGCTGAAGTTTTGGATGAAAATTTTGAACAGATTTTCTGGGGACAACTGTAGAAATCCACTCCCACCAGAGTATGGATATCACACAAGTACCTACCACATTCTATTTTTTCATCCAACCCTTTAGTTAGCTAAACCAAAAGATCATGATTATGATACTTTCACTCTCCTTTACTCGTAATACATTAGAGCCCAATGAATATTGGTATGAAAGGAGAGGCGAAGCCAGGATTTTGTCTCCCCGGGGGCCATAGATATATTTTCTTTTACCGACCATGAAATGAAGAACCCATAAATAGATTTTGACTTTATGGGGGCCAATAGTACAATTTTTCAATTCACTCCATAGGCTGGCCAACAGTACATTTTTTACCAAAATTAACCAAAACTCAATAACTCGTCGTCCATTGCAGTAGTAGAATTTTTTTAAATGTCCCCAGGGGCCATGGCCTCTTTAAGAGGAAATGTGCTTCTGCCACTGTATGAAAGGGAGGATCCAACTATTGTAGAGCTTCTACCTTCCACTGAATAGATCCCTTTCTTGGCATAATTCCTATTTCTTCATAGAAAGGTCATAATACAGCATTAAAGTGGCTGCAGAAACCCATGAGCATTAATGAGAGGTGAGGCAGATAAAAAGGTTAACTAAAAAAAGGAGGCTCTCCTTTTCCTTTTGATCATCCAACCATTTTTAATTCATTTAACTTCTTTTTTTCTGGCAAAGCCCCTCTTTAGGCCACCCAACTTTTCAAAAACTTGCAAGGCGGCCACCAAAGTTTAGAATTTGCAATTTTGCCAATGTACATTAGTTAGGCTGCAAGCAAGCCTATTTTTTGGACGGACGTTAGTTCCGTCATTAATTCAGAGTCAAATCTCTATTTTGCCCCTTTATATTGACAATTATTCTCTTTGTGTGATATTATAAACCAAAGAGGCTCAAGTTAAACAACCCCAATTTAACTTTCAATAAAACAAAAAAATAAAAATCCCACCAATGGACATTGCTACTCACCTCCGTCACAAGCATCCCCATGTTGGACATTGCTGCTGCAGCATGAATCCACCACCTCAACCATACACCTCTTATTAGCTTTAGCAATAATAAAGATTCCAAAAGAGCGCGTTCACATACAAATTCCAATCCACAACATGCAAATCCATCACTAACCATCTTGCTGGCTCCAACTTTGGAATTGCAATGTAAGTCAGGGCTAAGGTTAAAGCCAACACAGCTACAACTCTCGGCAGACCACCACCTATTGCAGGGACCACCGATTTCAAATAATCAAGAAACAAAATTGGGTACAGAGCATTGTCAATAACTCCAAGCGCCTGGAGACTCGTCGGAATTTGAATCAATTTGGGAAGAAAATTTCCCCCATCAAACCAAGATGAAAAATTTGGGAAAAACCCAAATTGAGGACTCAAACCTTGTAAATTTCCCCCAGCAAACCCAAATGATGAAATTTGGGAAGAACCCAAATAGAGGATGAAGAAAGAAAATAAGCCTTCATTAACAACCCAAATAGGGGAGGAAGAAAGAAAAGAAGCCGCCATCATCCTCATTGTTATCAAGCTGCGATTTTGTCGGATCTAAAAAATTAGGGTTCATTATCCTTCTTAGTGTCGGGAATGGGGGTGGACGCAATTGCAGTTCCCACCGGGCTTTGAGGTGGTTTTTAAAGTTAAGCGGATCTGTTCATCAACGGATGGCTCGACGACAAGGTGAAGTATGGCTAGACCGTAGTTAGGGGAATCGGCGGCGTCAGAGAGATTCTTCGCGGCACGTGATGGGCTTCAAGGAGAGGAGAGAGAGTGTCGAGGAAAGATTGGGATAGAAATTGCAAGGTCTGGTGATTCCACTCCATTGCTGCTAGTTATGAGAGATACGAAGAGATGGAATAAGAAGAGAGGGTATACCGTTCAACTGGGTCAGCCCGAAGTGAGCGAGAAGACAATCCAATTTTTTTCACTTGGACCCCTTTGGTTTATAATATCACACAAGGGAATAATTGTCAATTTAAAGGGTCAAAATAGAGATTTGACTCTGATTTAATGACAAAACTAGCGTCCGTCCAAAAAATAGGCTTGCTACCAGCCTAACTAATGCACAGTGGCGAAATTGTAAATTTTAAACTTTTGGTGACCGCCTTGCAAGTTTTTGAAAAGTTGGCGGCCCAAATAGGGGTTTTGCCTTTTGTTTGTTTTTTTTTTGGATAAGTAATTCATTTAACTTTATTGAGGCTTGAAAGTTGAAACCCCGACCTCCCCCTAAAATCTAATCAGAAGAAGTTGCAGCACTAAAGATTGAAGTCCAAACATCTCACTCCTCCACAAAGAGAGAGAAAAGGAAAAGAAGAAAGGCAGAAACTAAAGTAGAAAAAACACACTTGCCTAACAGCAAGACAGTTGAATTAGTACTGAACCTTAAGATGCCAAGACCTTGGCTGAAGGTCGGCTAATTTTTTTCCTTCTCTTCGTTCTTCTCTCTTGGGATCGAAATTGGAAAGATCAAAGGCAGACACACTACTTACTCGTAAAGAAAGCGCCCTTCCTAGTTCCTTCTCTGAAATCTTTGAATATGCCCTACCTGTCTAGATATTGCGGTAGGTGCGGACGCACGTGGGAGTAATAGGATGCAAGTGAATCCACTTTTAATTTTTTATTTTATTTTCACCTTGTAAAACTACGTCATTTTACAAGGTGACCCACCTTCCTTCCAACGTGACTTCGGTGACCACCCCCCCCCCAATTCATTAATTTCAGATCTGCTGCCGCTGCCGTGCCATCGCCGGTCGCCCATCTGCGTCTCTGCTGCTAGAGGGACTGCTGGACCGAGGGACACTGGGACAGAGGGAGTCGAGGGGGGGGAGGAAACTGGGAAAGGGAAACAGTGCATCACAGAGAGACTGAGAGGAGAGCTTTTAATACTCTTTTGAATTTTAATTTGATTCTTTGACTTCACAGAATCACAATCAAAAGGTATTTTTTTTACTTTTAATTTTTGTTTCTCTTTTGTTTAAATAGTGTTTATAAAAATTGTTGGTTTGAAACATTGAATCATTGAATGTTTGATGTTCACAATTAGGGATTTTTTATTTGGTTGGTTGAAAACTTGAAATTAATTTACTTGTTGGCTTGTTGGGTACTTGGGTTGGGTTTGTCAATTGTCACTTTCTTGAATTTTGAGTTCTTGATGTTATATTCAAAATTAGGGTTTTTTTTATTTACATATTTACTTGTGCAAATTGTGAATTTATTGTTTGAGAATTTGTTTGGTTTAATGGTTTTTGAGCTATTGTTACATGTTACATGCTACTTGTTTAATTGTAATGTGCAGTTGTGACTTGTGTGTGTCTGTGTAATAGTTATAGTTGTGAATCCACTTCAGAATTTTCCTGGATTTGCCACTGCATTGCAGTCCGAAGGTCTTTAAGCATTGGTAATTCTTTCATCACCGAAGTATCAAATCTTCATCTATTGAAGGTGACTTTAGGGAAAGATTTCATTTATCTTGGGTGAAAAAATAAAGTTCAAGTAGTAGGATTAGATAATTAAATTGTAACTAGTCTTACTAGGTTGTCAGCTGATCAGATAATAACCTGATACTCAGGGTGGGGGAAAGTTCAGGTAGAAGGATTCCGTAGGTAAATTTTGAATCTAAATCAAATTAGAGTAGTAGGATTCAGTAGGTAAATTATGACTCCAAATCTAAATTTAAATCTGAATGCTTGATGGCAACCAGATCCATTGGTGACCCAATTGATGCATACATATAGTCTTGGTCATTCATCAAGATTCAAGTACAACCTAGAGAACATACTAGCCATACCAACATAAATATAGGTTTTCCTATTGTAAGCTTCGTCAAAATAACATGATTTTGATAAGAGATTAACTACTGAAGTTGAACAATCAGACAATAAAATGATAATTCATCTCCCTAAAATGGAAAACAGCCTCCAGTACGTTTACAGCCAAACTAGTCTGTATATAAGGGCACATGAATAATATATGTATATATGTACATGCAGAGAGAAGATATAGAGAAGATGAGCAGTTACACTAGCTATGCTCACCCATTCAGCTGGACAGAGAGAACGATAGTACTTGGCAAATCTGTCACATTCGCTAACCTCGTCACCTTTTGCTGCCACACATCTGCAGTTAATAAATGATATATAAGGAAGGAGTCACAAGCAATTCTTTTCCATAGAAGTGTATAAGCAATGTTATGATGTCATACCCAGGGCACATAAACTCACGCTTTCATGCAAAAAAAGCTCATTTTAAGATTCATTTATTATTATAATTATTGTCTTGACTGAGAATTTCTTGTCCTTCAACCCTTCCATATGGAATACAGTAGCTCCTAACCGAGTAGCCTTTTTTGCATGGGAAGTGGCAAATGAGGCTATTCTAACCGGTGATAATCTGAGGAAAAGAGGAATTATATATGTTTTTTTATAAGTATATATTAATAACAAAAGCGGCAAAGAAGGAGCCACAACCTATATACACAGGAGGATTATATATGTTAACATATGCTTTTGTTCAAGGAGAGTGAGGAAAGTGTAAATCACATGGTTATGCATTGCCTGATGGTAGGGGAATTGTGTAATTTTATGTTCCGGTTGTTCAATGTGGCGTGGGTGCTTCCGGAGACCCCCAAAGATTTATTGTGGAGCTGGAGATATTTTTGGCGGAGGAAGAACAAAAATACTATTTGGGAAGTTGCTCCCTTGGGGGTGTGGTGGATGATTTCGATTTGGAAGGAAAGAAACCATAGGGATTTTGACAATGAGGAAGGGTCCATTTCAGATTTGAAGAGTGCTTTGCTCCATCTCCTGTTCGTGTGGTGTGCAGGGGCTGAGCACTAACATATCCCCTTGTTAGCCTCTTTTGTAGATTTTGGGGATAACTTTCCTATATCTTAGTTAGATTTTTGGTAGAATATACTTATTGTGTACAAAGGACGCATCACCTGTTTTGACGTTTTGCTATCTATACAATTACCATTATCAAAAAAAAAAAGTCTTGAAAGTTTCTTTTTTAGGACAAGATTTTTACCATTGTAACCCTTACTTTTTCTACCTACTTTAATTATGGGCCACAAGCACAAGGGATTTAAAGGAAACTACATATCATACCAATATTAATAATCAAGTCAATTGTTTTTTCTTAATCCGCATGCCACGTCAAACAAGACAATAATTTTGGAATGGAGGGAGTATTATTTATTTATTTATTATTTTTGGGAGGTGGGGGGGGGGGAGGGGTGACATGATTGATAACCAAGTAATAAGGTCTAAAGAGGCCAAACTCCTCAGATGTTTCATAAATGAGGCCAATGTATGCGTGCACAGGCATGTTTTTAAACACAAGCACACTTATAAACAATATCACTTGCAATCTACCCAATTTACACCCCATCACTTGTCACAGATCGCCAATTAATGGGCAATCCTGCTCTAGGCCCTACAGTCCCCCTCCAAACTTCTCAAATCATCAGACCAACTCAGAGTGTGTATAGAGCACCAACAAATAGTTTTAGCCTTTTAGAGTGAGTCAATTTACATATGTTACATACATACATATATTTCAAATCTGATGTCACGTACTGTGTCATGCAGTGTCTACTTGCAGGGATTTCTTAATCCCATCCGGATTCAATTCCAGTCAAGAACAGTAGAAAAAGAAGGGCGTGAAGGTTTTCGGAGTATTATTAAACCAGAGCGAAGCCCATACAGTCTAGACCCAGTTTGAGTGTGTAAATTTGAAACCCTAATCTAAACTGCATTAAGAAAGTAAGCAGATGATTGTTTCAATGTAAGCTGTTGAGTTGTTTATCACTACGACAAGAACTGTACCTCTAATAAACCATAAGCTGATGAGAGATAGAGATATTACTAAATCGAGTAACAATTCCCAAGTTCACTTATACTTTAACTACCAAAAGCTTTCTAACATGTATATATTTATTTAAGCAATGAGCCTTATCTGCGTTCTGTTTTAACTAAATTTTTCTTTTCGTACAAAACACCTTAGCTGTAATTCTGACCTCAAAAATGGAAAAACTTGTGCCACGACTCCTAGTGTCCAATCGAATCTCCAATTAGTACCGAAAGCACCTAACTCAGTAATATATACCCAAATTACTGAAACGCTGTGAAATTTTACCTGTGAAACTCTATGTAGCGAGTGAAACAGTGTCTGCTTTGGTTTGTTGTTGGGAAACGAAAATCAGCTGGCGCAGTCTTCAATTCAATTTCAATCTGAGGGAAATCATGGAGAAGAAACATCAAAGATTATCAGTGAAAACTATGTTACGAAAAGCCTTCAAACAGCTTGAATCTCAAACTTGACACTTGGATATTAGGATGGTTTTGGTTGGACCCTTTTCCAATGGAAATGCACCTAACAAGCATATCCAACAACTCAATTTTAACACAAAAGCAAACAATGCACATATATTGCATGTACATATTTTTTCATTTATTATTTTTGTTCATATTTTGCTGCATTTTCAAAATTTATTTATTAAGGCTCCATTCGTTTCAAGGAAAATGATTTTCAGAAAATTTTTGCTGGAAAATGAAAAAGATTTCATTTTTCGGTGTTCGGTAAATCTTTTGAAAATATGCGAGAAAACATTTTCGGGTATTGGGCAAACGCACAAAAAATGTTACGAAAACAATTTATGAATAAATACAAAAAGTATATTCTAATATTAATGCCCATATTGAATATAAGATAGTGTTGAACTTTAAGTAATTTTCCTTTAATAACCCTCAATTTATCATTAGTGGTGTCAAATCAATTAGGTCAATCATTTTTCAATCAAACAAATACAAATTAAAAAATTGATAATTGATATGAAAAAAACGTTTAAAAAAAGAAAATGAATAATGTTTGGGACGTCCCAAAATAATATAGTGGATACTAATTTTAGGACGTAGTGAGTATTTATTAAAATTAAAATTTATAAATAGTGTGCACAAACTCAATTTAGATTTCTAAAAATTTATTTGTTGAGTGTAATATTGCGCGTGTATGTAAATATATGTAATTGTGGAAGGCGGCAGACGGATGTTCGAACATTTGGAAAATGATTTACGGGAAATGAATCGGTAAGTCATTTTCCTGAAAACAAGGCTTCATTTTCCGTTGACTAAATTTTTCAAAGGTTACCAAACACCGGAAAATGAGGAAAACGTTTTCCATAAGTCATTTTCCGTGAAACAAACGAAACCTAAGTATTAAAAATTGATAGTCTTTTGTAGTTAATGTTTGGAATAGTGGAAGGAAGGGGGGCAGCTGTAAGTAATTACTACTAAGACTTGAGGGTGATTACAGAAATCCAAAAAGTGTGACTGAGCTTCAAACACACCCCTCTTGTTTTATAGTAGTAATAGATAACATTTATTATAATCGAAGAGCCCATTTTGAACAGTAAACTTCATGTGGTATTAAATCATCACACATTTAGACACAAAAGTGCACCTGACAGCCATACACAGTCCTGTGACAGAGAATAGAAGTAAATAAAGCCAAACCCATTTGTATCCCCTAATAACCAATTACAACTTTGAACCGATGGAAAACTGTTAAAAACTTGAGCCCCTATGGATAATGGGATGCTAATTGGCAGCCCAATAAATTGAAGCCCAGAGAGTGAAACATATCCATATAAAAGAAATATTTTTTTGTCAGCGGGATATCACATATAGTATCCGTATGTATGACTATGGAAGTAACAGAAACGTAGAACTGCAGATGTTCATGGCAAATGAATTGCAAACTGAAACTTGCAACATTTTTGAGGTCATAGCCCCTTTCTTACTCGAAACAAAAGGGCTCTCAGAATTAAATTCAATGGCAAAATCAATCAATTTAGACAGGTCAAAATTCCAGATTGTAGGTAATTACAATAAACATCGTCTAGTCAAGAATATAACTGAATCCGCAAATAATTCACCCAATTCTTATAATCTACAAAAGAATAGAAACTCCAATCCGACGCTTCTACTTATATAAGCAATTTTACATACCAACCCTAATTGTGAATCAACCACAAAACAAGATCCTGTGAATAGACATCGAATTTTGAATCGAGAATGAATAAACAAATAAATAAAACAGATGGCTTTGTTTTACCTCATCAGCCATTGGTGATCAAGCAGTAGATAGAGCTTTGAATCGAGCTAGCGACAACACAGAAATGGAGAAATGAAATTGGTTTTGATGAGAAAATGTTGTTTGGGTTGTTTTTGTTTTCTAAATTTCTAATAATACGGTATAACACATTTCCGAATTTTTCGTCTCCTATCTGGACGGGCCATGTTTAATAAAATAGGCCCAGCGCAGTTTTATACAGGAATAATTACAAGTCGGTACATTTTTAAAAACATGTTTTCAAATAAATTCATCAAATTTTTGCACATTTCTTTTAGGTACAATTTTTAGGCAAAAATACGTGTCTACCCTTCGTGTACTTGTACGCGCATCAAATGGATAATACGTAATCCCAATTAAAAGGTCCAAAGAACTGCCGTCTTCAATCCTTTCCTCTTCTACAGACTTCTTCCCTTCTCCATTCTTGTCTTCAAACCCCTTCGAAGTTGGAAGAAATCCCAGATCTAGATGGGGAGTGACTTCTGTTTCAAGAGTTCTTCGGTTTCCCCTCCGAAATAGCATCATCCCACTAGGAAATGAATCTTCCAGCCGTCTTTCCCGCGGAGCTTCGAACAGAGAAAGCAAATAGCAACGAAAGCCAAGATCGAAGACAAGGAAGGGATTCCGCTCGACATCTTCACGAAGCAACTTGAAGCTAGAACCCTACCGATTACAACATCTAGAAGCCGATGGCGCAAGAAAAGGAAAAGAAGACCTACACCAAGCCGAAGAAGATCAAGCACAAAGTGGATGATTATTCGCTAAACCGCAAAACCGCTTATCTTTTCTCCGCTACCTCGCCCTGAGATGCGTGATCTTCTCCACGTCCGTCTATTGCCGATTGGGGCTCCGACCCTCGATAGTCGACACCGATCAAGAGTCTAAACAAAAGCTTGAAGACGAGTTTAATACTTTTACTACTGCGAAAGCCTCTGATTTAGCGCCACCGAAATGTTTAGGGGAACCAATCTCCGAAAGCCGCTGTGTTGGAAATGTTTAGGGGAACCAATCTACTAAAGCCTCTGATTTAGATGAAAACATGTTATTGGCTTTTACAGATTTGTTTTGTTTTTACAGAGTGGGAAATGTTTGACGGGCATCAGCATTTCACCTGATGTCAAGATTTGGCATCAGCAATAATTGTAGGCATCAGCATTTCACCTGATGCCAAGATTTGGCATCAGCAATAATTGTAGGCATCAGCACTTCACCTGATGCCAAGATTTGGCATCAGCATTTTTGGCATCAGCAATATTTTTGGCATCAGCAACAATTGTAGGCATCAGCAACAATTGTAGGCATCAGCATTTCACCTGATGCCAAGATTTGGCATCAGCAATTTGGCATCAGAGTCCTGATGCCTGGAATTAATTATTCTGATGCCTAGAATTAATTATTCTGATGCCTGGAATAATCATCCTTATGCCAAGGCTTGACATCAGAGTTTTCATTAATGGCATTTTTGTCATTTGACAAGCAATTTGTAGTTAAATGAAATGTGCAAAAAATTAATGGTTCTAGATGAAAACATGTTTTTAAAATTGTACCCACTTGAAATTCCCCCTTTTATATACTATGGGTTGGGCTAGTTGTAACTCGTGGGCTGAAGTTGTCGTGGATGACTGGGTGAGCGCAAAAAGTGATTGGTGGCCCTCTATCAAAAAAGTTAAGTTCCTCAAGGGCCGTCGATTTCTGTCATCGTAGCCTTTAACGGACTCCATTTAGTCAGTGTAAAGGAAAAAATGAAGGTCATAAATGGTTTCTGGACATCGTTTCAGCGGGAAAATCTACAACTCAGTCAATTTCGTATTGATAAATGGGTCTGAGTCTGAATGTTCTTTTTAATATTTTTTGTATGATTGATTTCCCGACTCACCCTATATTAGTAGACTGATTTGTGAAAGAATGAACTTTGTTTTATAAATTAGAATCCGTAAGACAGTCTGATGAGAGTTAAATAACTAGATAAATGATTTATGTGTAAAGTATAATACTGAAGTCGTTTTTTATTTTGGTGGGGGGTGGGTGTGGAGGCCGACTTTTTTAATGAAATGTTAAAAGTGATGCAGCTGATTTATCTTGTACCTTACTTCAGAAAATTATGAGAACCTCTGTGTGTCGATGGCTCAAGATTTTTGAAATTTTGAAAAGAAAAAACAAAGTGGAAAGACGGATGATTCATAATTTGATAATTAGTCATTTTTGACAAAGAATTATAGGATTCGAATGAGGCAAGGTAGCGAATGTTAAGGTTGAAAGATTAGTTTGATGGATACTCCCTTTGTTACCACCAACAAAGAGTTTACTATTATATTTTGGAATGTTTTACAAAGAGTATTTTTAAAATTAAGACATAAAAATGTCATTTTATTAGTAATGAGCTACTAAAAGTGTCATTTTCCTAAAAAGTTCAACTTTTAAACGGGGATTATTTACCCGAAACGGATGGTGTAATTGTTTTGCTTACCTTTTTCATTTGTTCCAAAAATAATTATCGTATTTAAAAAAATACTACTATTACAATTGTATATTTAATTTTTTTAGCTACTTTAATAGTCGCATGCACATTAAGAGCATGTCTGTTCGCACGTTTTGGGCGAAAATTCCGCCCAAAACGCTTCGTCTTCCTTAGGATTGTGTTTCAATCTCGCGTTTCTAATCTGCGGCGTATGTAAAATGGAGCAGAGTTTAGAACGCTGAAAATTGATGTGTTCTGAAAACGCTAAGGTAAAATGCTTGTCTCTCCACTTCACGGAAATAGCCCTAAATCAATGGTCAACATTGATATTGAAATTGCATAGAGAGTTCCAATAGAGAGAGATACAGGCTGACCCATTACGCTACCTTCTTTAGAATTGTGCATGCTAGACAAATCGGAGCAGAAACGGTGGAGCCTTGTCCAACAAGTAGAAGGTGAAGGTGGGCCTTTGGAGCAGAGAGAGAGAAAGGTGCGCGGCGATGAAGAAGAAAAGGGGTCGGGCGGATCTGGACTTTCTACGCATGATGTATTAAATTAAAGAAAAAACATTTTTCATATAAGTGAAGAATTGTCATTTTTAACACTAATCAATTTATGAAAATAACGTTTTGAAATAGTATCTCAAACGCGTTTACAAGCAAAAAGTTATGTTTTATAAACTCAACGTTTTAAAAACTGAGCATTTTAAAAGCGTTGCACCATACAAACCCTAATTTTTTTACATTTGTATGAGGTTGTAGCTTTTGCCGAAATATTACACGAGTAAATGCCATAAAAAAGCATGCTACAATCGTTAAAACAAGTACACCATCCATAGCGAGGATCAAACTCATTTTTGCAATGTTTTGATATGAGACATTGGAGAAAACAATTTAATAAAATTACATCATTTTTTTCAATTATTTTAATATGAGACATTGAGAAAACTATTTAATAAAATAATGTTGTTGGGTAAGAAAAAATATTGTTCCTTCACAAAGTAAAGCAGATTTCAGGTTTAACATTTTTATGTAATTACATATCTCAATCAATTAATCTGATATTTTAAAGAGTAGATCTTCTATAAGATCATGTTACGGATCTTAATTCGTAAAACGAAGCTTTACTCTCTCATAAGTCATAGCTCAACCCTATCAACACATGATAAGCCAGATAAAGAGAATCCGTCTTACAAGAAATATCTAAGATCGAATTGTAACAAACGCGGATAAATTGTTGAAAATATTACGATGTGAATATTTTGTCTCAAAACTATGTTCGGAGCATTCAATTTGACTAGAATTAACAATATTTTTACTAGAATATCCAATTTTGTTATATTTTACCCAAACAGACTTGATCAACAACTGATTCCCTAAGTATTTAGTATTTACCGCCCGTAAATCTCTGTATCGGATAGATTATAGCAAATGTTCAAATCTTCTTACAATTAATCTGCATGACTTGGTAAAAAGATATCCGAGAGATTATAGCAAATGTGCAAATCTTCTTACAATCCTTCATGACTTGGTAAAACAATGATGTAACTAACTAAAACTATTATTGATGAAGTTAATAATTAATATTAATTCTTCCTTACATAGTATTATTTTTTAACATTACACGTATTTAGTGGAAATGTGTTCCCCCCCCCCCCCAAGTTTCTTGCAATTAACAACCCATCGTTAACTTATTCAGACTATAAAACTTTATGAATTGCTCAACATTCTTGCAGCTTTTACTATCATACTGACATGGCCGAAAACACCAATCCAACACCCGAAACAGTGGCAATTCCAGTAACAGAAGAAAAGAGTGCAGCCATTGCCAACCCCGAGAAAGAAGAAGATCAGAAGCGTGCAGTGATGGAACAAGTTAAAGTAGCTCCTATGACACTTATCATGATTCCATTAACCATACTCTCCTTCCTTCTCTCTCTTCCAATTCTTTCTTCCGTCATTTGGCTGCTGTACATGCGACATTGCGAATGTGAAGATCTCTTGCAATTGCCAAAGCTCCAAGTGGGAATTGTTGCTGTCTTGATCATTGTCTTCTTTGCTAGCAACCTTGCAGTTTACTTTAGATCAAAGCTTCCAATGGTCGGAACAATCATAGTTATGGTACCACTAATAGTGATGCTCACCGTCGGACTTGCCCTCGTGGGTGCTTATCGGGCGGAGAGCCGACAGATTCCTGGTTCACCAGCGTGGCTCAGAATGAAGGTAAATAGCAATATCAATTGGATTAATATCAAATCTTGCATATATGACACAAGAACGTGCGATGATCTAACAACCAGATCGTTTATGGTCAAGCCCTACGACTTCACAAACAGTAAACTTACCCCTATAGAGGTACTTTTCTCTTCACTAACATTCTCTTTCTCGCTTTCTTTTATATATTCAGTTTAAAGATTTTCTATGTCCACTGTTTTTGATAGTCGGGTTGCTGCATACCTCCACCAAGTTGTGATATGGAGTATGTGAATGCTACGTACTGGAGACAAGGAGAAGTGGCAGATGGCTCCAATGAGGACCCATATGACGTTGATTGTGATTTGTGGAGGAACGATGACACAAGTCTATGTTATAATTGTCACGCCTGTAAAGAAGGCTTTATAAGTACAATACGGGAAAAATGGTCCAAGCTCGGGATTTTCCTCATCGTAATGTCTCTCTTGCTTATTTTAGTTCATCTCCTTATGTTTGTCGCAACAATGTGCGAGAATCACCAAAGATAGGACTTGGAGAGGCTCACCCCGCGTGCCTCTCTTATTTCAAAAGTTTTAGGTTTATTCTTTCTTTTTATTTCTCTTTTTTTCTCTTTTCGAATATTTAGCTTTATGTTTTTTTAAATCTAGTTTGTACCTAATTAATTTCAGCTTTGGTTCTACTTTACATTGTTCATAACCTTATTAACTGTGCTTTCTCTGCATGCTAAACCAATCATGTCTAACCAAGTCCCAATTCTCGGATCTTTCTATAATTCACCAAAGACTGACTTCAGACCGTGAGGCGATTTTCAAGTTAACTGCACCTCAACTTGAAGATAGCCGCACCAATTGCTATAACATATAACAAGTTTACTTTAATTAATATACTTACTCATTTATGTTTGATGGTAAACCGATCAGACAAGATCATAAGTTTAAGAGGTTATATGGATAAGCAAAGGCATATATCTGCATGGATAAGCCTTTCACAGTTTTCCTCTGGGACTAGACTAAGATCCCTGCCCCCTACGGAGTGACACTATCTGTTGATAAACACTCTCCTTGACATGTGTGGCGCATGACTTGAGTTAACCATCTCACTGAACAAACTGCCTCTGTTACTAAACTAAGATCCTCCCTCTATGACTATACTACTTACACATGTCAGGACCAATGACCCTCCTTTTTTTTTCTGCAATAAGTCAGAAACAACTTAGCTTGCAGTGGAAAAAGCGATACGAAGAGAGAACAAATCAGACCTTAACATAACACTGGAAAGAGAGAGGGAAGGATATGAAGGTTGGGGGGGAGGCTTGTTGTTAGCCACAAAATTGCTTATGACACCTTGTTTGCAGGCAGGCAGGAATCATATACAGGAAAAATCACAAGAAGATGAACATAAAAACAGGCAAGCCATTCTCAGAGAAACTAAAAACATCCTACATTTTGTATTAAAAACCTTGTACATGACTGTCAACGCAAGAAAAGGGGCAGGGCAGGGGAAAAAGGAGGAGGTGGGGGAGCGTATGACTGAAAATCTGAAGAGAAATTTAGTAGAGATTCTAGATATTGCATTTCATGGGGAAGTAGTGATGAAATCTGCATATGACTCAACCAGCAAAGCTGGTAAGAGAGCCTAGAATCTGCACATGACACAAAGCTGGTAAGAGAACCAATCTGCCAGCGATGCACGTCACATATTCACCTTCGCATGTGTGAGCCGTCATACGCGCTTCCCCAACCAGGATTGCCACTGCCCGGAATATTAGGCCTCCCATAGTTATCAACATAACCCCCACTCATATGCATTGGAGGTGGAGGGTACAAGGAGGAATCTGGATGCATGTAGGGCTCGCCATAGGAGTTTGGTGCTATAGAAACAGCATAACAATATTGTTACTTTCAAGCACAAAAAAGGAAGAAGAAAAAGAAAAAGGAAAGAAGGCAATGCTACAAATAAAGGGCTCTCTTGATAATATCAATAGCTCTCTTTATGTCACGATTATATTATATGATATCTCAGTGATTTGCATCATGCAGACCCCACTGGAAAAAGCTCCACCGAAGAATTTCATGAATATGATAAACGGTTCAATAGAGAGAGATTTTGATATGATTAAGAGAGCTCTCTCTCTTCGTAGCATTATACAAAATCAAGGCGTCTTGAAAATAGAGGGCTCTCTTGATAATATCAATAGCTCTCTTCATGTCACGATAAGATAATATGATATCTCAGCGATTTGCATCATACAGACAGCAGTTTGTTGTTAAGAGAGCTCCAGCAAAGGATTCCATGAATATGATCTATGGTTCAATAGAGAGAGATCCTGATGTTATTAAGAGAGCTCTCTTTGTAGCATTATCCAAAATCAAGACGGCTATAAGGGATCCACGAATAAGAAAGCAAGATTTACCATGTGCTCTCTTCTCAGCATTTACCACCTCAGCACGCAGCTTTTCCACCTCTCTTGCCATACTCACCAGATCCTTCTCCATAGCTTGCATTTGTTCCACTTTCTCCATGTTTAAGCCCTTTTCATACTCAAAAGTAGTTCTTTGCACCCAAAAAAAGGCGGAAAAAAAAATCATTTCAGACCAATTGTCAGCATCGATGAACAGTTACTTGATCTTGACTAATGTACAAGCATGTTATGTCAAGTTTAACGGAACACGAAAAATTGGTGCAGGAAGATCCTTCATGAGCATACACAGACTCACAGTATCATCTCGTTACCCGAACAGAATATTGATGTGAGGAAATAAAAAGGGAACAACTGCTCTTAGTTTGTCCGAAAAGAGTTTCATTTCTAAATTTAAGCTATAAAATTGTTACTTTATATTGTTTCATTAATTTCAAGAACATAATGTTGCTCTTATGGATCTTTCCCATACCAAAATAAGAGAGTAATAGTACTGTAATTTACAGGATACATATAGAAGTCAAAAGTACATTATTAAAAAGAAAGAAGGGTTCACTCACCGTAACCTCTGGTGTTCCTTCCTCAAGCTATCAAGTTCAGCATGCATTTCTGGGACCTTTTTGACATCAGCACGGGCTTTGTCCAACTCTTGGGTGGCCTGTCGAATCTGAGCATCCAGTTCGTTCCTAGCTGTTAACAAGCTCCGCGCTTCAATGTGAGCAGCTTGCAGGTTCTTCCTAACGTTCTCACCAGTTCTGATGTCTACATCCATTTTTGCAATCTTGTCCAATAGAACACGGACTTGAATGTCACTTTCAGTTTGAATGCTTCCAATGTGTGCTCTGAGTCGTTGAATTTCCTGCTGTGTGGCAACAAGATCCTGCCTCAAGGCCACATGAGTAGCTGCTAACCTATGATTGTCGCTAGCAAGCCTTTCTATTTCAGCTGCCTGAGCGAACAGTTTGTTATCTGCAAGCTCTGGAGGAGGGAGTGGTTCCATGCGTTGGCCAGCCGGGAAAGATCCATGACGCATCATCCCAGGAGCTTGTGTAGAGCGTCCTCCATAAGCTGATGGTATGTGTCCTCTTCCAGCCATTTACCTGCTTATTTTAAGAGGACAAAAATAATTGCAGGCATGAGTTAAGGAAAAATACAACCACTAAGATTACAAAAGCTAGGCCACCATAATCAATCACTATCTTGCAACAAAAAACTTTATACAAGAATGAATAGCAACCATTTAAGGATCTCAGCCAGAATGATCGTTGAAGACGCTTTTCAGTGTCAGAGATAAATTATTAAGGAAGTCAGCAGAAATAGGGAAAAATGCGAAGGTAGATTACAGGAAAATTCTAAACCTAAACAAATACATGAGAAGTACTATCCAAAACCACTAGTAATATCTATTCAACTGTATATATGGTCAATATAGCAAGCTTACACCAGTTGAGTGATTATAAACAGCTCCAATAATATTTTATGCTCAAGATCAAGAACTCTTGCTTCCCCAATGTTCAACATATATTCAGAAATGAGGCACAGCCTTGGGCCAAAGTACTGGTAAACCATGTCATGGAACTTGCACTACTAGCTTTAAGCAAAACAAATCAAAGTGAAACAGCATGCATTGGAACAAGGTATAATTAGGAATATACACTAAATGCAGATCTACTAACTTTAATCTGGGCATCCATGAAAATTTGTGTTCAATTACTTGAGCTCGTAATTTGCTGGAAACACAACACAAAGGAAAACAAACTCTATTTCTTCACTCAAATTAGGTTAGAACTTGTCCTAATCCATCCAAAAAAGTTTCCAATAGTGTTTGCTCTCCATAAGCACACATACAGGTGCTAGGATTTGTCAGGGCATTTCTTGCTTGTTTACATGTTAGAGACCACCCATAATGCTGGCCTCAGAAGACGATGATGTCTTAGCTGATGTCTTCATGTTTAAATTAATCAGAACCTAAGCACTGGCTTTGCTGGCATTCAATAAAAACTCCAACAATACCTAATTAGTGACTAGGAACTTTACAGCTTTTTTTTCTTTGAAACTGTACAGATTAATCAGAAGTAGGAAACAAGGAGTAATTGTCCATCAGCCCATCCACAAAGGGAGGAGCCGCTAGAAGATTCAAATATTAGACAAGGTATGAGTACTGCAGAGATCATTGAACTTGCTGATGGAATGGTAGATCTCATTAAAGCATGCATTCTTCAAGTTGCACCTAGGACCGGGGAAATGAGACTGGGTATGGATTGAGGCGTTCACAACAAAGATTGCAAGCTTTAGAACCAGAAAAATCAAAATGCCAAGAGAAAATGTAGTGGAAGAATGAAGAAGATCAGGGGGCTAAACGTCATGATTCACGAATATCAGATCTTTCATGTGCCGATGAAAATGACTTTGTTCGAATGACATAAAGGAATTGCGGTTCAATTTAGTGGAAAAGGAAAATTTTAGGGCTGTATCAAATTTAAGATGGGGGGTCTAGGCAAGACAACTCTGGCTACAAAACTATACAAGCACGAGGATGTTTGGCGTCATTTTGAGGATTTTGCTTTCATCTTGGCAACCTAAGAATGCCAAACACTATCCATTTTGCAGCATATTCCTAAATAACCTACACCAGAGAAGAAGGAAGAGATTACATCAGTAAATTTTTTTAATTTTTTTTTTTAAGGTTGGAGGGGACATAGACCTTACCCCAACCCTCATTTTTTTAATTATTTCTATGTCTTGAAAGGCAACAATTATAGATATATGATGTCTTTTGGTGTGGTTTGAACAAATGGTACCTCTAGTGAGGCTTTGAACACCCGACCTCTCGGTTGAGAGTAATGATGTGCCAGGGTGCCTCTGGTAGAGCTTGAACACTCGACCTCTCCGTTAAGATGAGCGATCAGCTAAATGAAGCCTTTTGGGTAAGGCTTGAACAACAACGTTGCCTCTAACGAGGCTTGAACACCCGACCTTTCTATTGAAAGTTATAAGTCCAGGGTGTCTCTAGTGAGACTTGAACACCCGACCTCTCCGTTAGGAGAAGTGAGTAGTACCAGTTGAGCTAGAGCTCGTTGGTGATTGCAACTGTAAATTGACTCTGCAAATACCATGAAAAGAAATTGCAATTGTTACAAACTGAGCAGGATAGTAATGACTCCAAATGGTATATACTTTAGTTATCACTCACTCCGTTTGGAATGGAAACTACTAAAGCCGAGCTTTAGTGAAAGTGCAAGAAGGTCGCTCCACTGTAACCTTGAGTTCAGGGTCAAACTATGGAAACTACTAAAGCCGAGTTTCTCCTGTTTGTAATGATAAGGCATACATTAGACTCCTTGGCTCTAATGGCCAAAGCCTCGTGGCAATGGCCATTTGTCCATCGGTCTTGGTTGGAGCATGGATATCCCATGTAAAAAGACTTAATTATGCTTCCCCCTCCTATAGTATTGTAATCTGAACACTCAGTTAAGTACCTTTGTGGTGGTCAGTAATGTTCTTTGGTTAATCGTATTCGAAACTTCATATTAGATGCATGGAAGCAGGAGATTAGTGGAGAGAATGTGTCTCCCTATCTCTATATTGAAGGAGACTTTATGCACTTTGCACTTTTAATGACTTGCTGAAAAATGAGAGTATGAGAGCATGGAAACTTCATATTTGTGACTTGTTGCCACAAATCACAATCAATGTCGTATGGGTCCTCATCGTCCGCACACCAAAAGTCAAGACAGGGCACAACAAAAGCCTCCTATGCAGACATTTAAGGATCGACAAATGGCATCACATAAAAATATTTTAAATTTAAATTTAAAAATCTCTCAACCTATATTCATGGGGTAGTGGAAAAAGTTTAGGGATGTGGAAGTTTTAATTTCTATCCCTCACACTCTCACTTTGTTCTTTATTGAAGGAAATTTTCTAAAGAAATTTCTTTCGTGCTATAATTATATTTAGCATATGTATCACGTGAGCAGTACGATTTGTATATATACAGTTATACAACTCCCTCCACTTTAACTAAGTCTCATCCCAACAACTAAAATCCAGGCAAATATAGAGCTACGCAATCATACGTGTATAAATATACTACTCGTTCATCTGGCTTCCCTCTCAATTTTGCTCAGTTTGGATCACAGTTCACGAGAACGGTTAGCCAGATATCGAATTAATGCAGTCTGACGATTTTCTAGGACTAAAACCAAGTAATAGTTGAATTAAAGCAACCCACAATAGCCAGTTTAATTCTATGATCCCAGATTATCAAATTTCCTTAAACATCCCTAACCCCTTGACATTCACAATTTTTTAGTCTTGGAAGCTAGAACAATTAGCTGGACTAAGTTAATCCAAGCTAACTCAAAGTCATAACTCAACTCACCCCAGGCATGAGCCAATAACAAGCGATCAGCTCAACCCAAACCTACTCGAGAGCTTCGCTAAGTTGGGCCCTTGGGGCTAATCGATTCAACTAAGACCTGCTAATATACTCTGTAAAAATTACGTGAATATTAACTGTTGAAACATGATGATAAAACACATGCAATCAAGGTTCATGATTACAATGCTCAAAAGTTCTTCCAAGATAGAGAAAAGGTAAACAATCCCAAGGGTTTTTTTTTTTGGGAAGTACACCACAGTTATACATGGACCGATAGTTATGTCTCTTAAAACATATCCTACATCCAAAAGACCATAAAAATAATTTTAAAAGACAAATACAAAGGTTCAGATAGTTTCAACAATTAACTTGAAAATATTTATATATTCATGTCCTACTAGCATATTGCCCAATCGGTCTACAAGAACAATATTAGCTAGCATATAGTGTTATCATTGGCATCCCACATGTGTCAGTCCTACTATGTGCACCACAAGAAACTAAATAACGAAACAAGTGGGAGTCCATGCCATACTAACATTCACATAGCTAAATAAGGCGAAAAAGACCTCAAGATGACTAAAGGATTTAAGTTGGATTATTTGGAAGGAGAGAAATAGAAGGGTTTTTAACAAGGAAGGGACTTAAATCAAAGATACACTCCTGCACACTATATTCTTTTGATGTTCAGAGTCAGCAGATGTGTCCCTTACTTCTAATTATTCTTTTGTAGAATTTGTAAATTCCCTCCAACTGGTGTAGCTCGAGTTAGATTGATCTTTTGTGTATACCTCTAGTGTACAAAGGATGCGTCACCTGTTTTGACGTTCGTATATAATACTATTACTCTTATATTAAAAAAAAATAGCGATCAAGTACGATTGCAGGTTTGCATAGAGAATATATACAGTTTTACCATCTACATGCAAATTTCAAACCAAGAATATTTGGTAGATAACCTTTATGGGACTCAGTCACTGCCCCTAATAATAATTAAGGTTCAAACAGAATGGGTCAACCACCATCAGGTAAGTTCTACTTGAAGTTGACACAAAGCTTATCAGCAGAAATAAAGGGAAAAAATAGGTTTAAATGGTTGTTAGTACATCAGCTAAAGTGTTGCAGGCACAGCCTTACAGGTCACTCTAATAAGCTTACTTCAAAATTTATATTTATAATCCCGCATAAATTATATATATCCAACACAAAGTAATCAAAATCAACAAATATAACTAAGTTTTCTAGTGTACATACCTCCTAGAACAACGAGAAAATAATCAATGATACAGACGCACCACGTGGCATGCCTACACTGTGCACCAGGACCAATAGAAGCACGCAATAGTGCCAAAGTGGCGTAAGAAGTGAGGTCCACTTTGTACCACTTTAGCATTATAGCGTGCCGCTATTAGTCGTGGTGCACCGTGTATGCATGCTGTGTGGTGCTCCGGGATCATGGAATATTTTCTCTTAGAATAACATATCTCAGTCTTGAGCCCTATTGCTTTATAGTGTTTTCTATATTGTCTAATAATACCCACCTTTTGAATATTTTCCTTTTCCGGCTAGCAATTGAGAGAAAAGTAAAATAAAACAAACTCCGATTTTCACACTACAAACCAATATTTCAAGAATGATCTACAGCCCTTATATACAACTTACTTTATAGTAAGTATGGACCCTTGGCAAGGGGAATGGAGCCAAGGACCTCAAGGTCTTTGCCTTGAGTACCCTTGCCATCTCTCCCACCCCTTGGGGTTAGTCTAGTTATACTTTGGCGACACTTGTATAAAGCAAGTCCTATTTTGCAACACAATGCCTACATAGTTTCAGACAGTGTAACTTCACACATAATATCCAAATTGGACCCCAGTTCTATTGGCTCTATTTTAAATAAGGCTGAAAATACTGAAGAATACCAGTAACATTAAGTAATCTGTTGGACTCAGTGCCTTTAACCTTAAAACACGCCAAGTGAGATGTGACTATAAGTTTTTAGCATATAGTTTTTATTGCTTTTGATAAGGTGTAAAAAGTGAGTATGTGGTACACAAAGCTCATACACCGCCTAGTCACATAAATGTCAAATGTACAAAGTCTTCACCCAAACAAGCAAAGAAAGCTATTATAAAGTTGTAAACTTGAAACCCACGACACAATGAATCTTACTGTTGCCGCAAAGGACCAGCCTTAAAACTTAAATGTTTGGATCTACGTGGATTTGATACTTAATACGCGATTAGCTCTTTCCTATGTGGACCACATGGCTTCAATCTTATAGATTAGGATTTAGTTCATTGCTAAAATGTCAGCACTTCTACTTTTTCATTTCACTAAAAAAGGCCAAATTACTTTTTACCCCCCAAAGTTTCCACCAAATCCCTCTTTGCCACCTAAACTAAGGTTTGTCCCACTTTATCATTCAAGGCTGCCATTTGTCCCATTTAACCTCCTCCCATCGATTTCCGTTACTAAAATGTCGTTAACTTGCACGTGGTCTTCCACATGTGGGTTATTTTCGTCTTTTTCCATCCCAGTTCACTCCCCCACCTCCCTTTCTCTCTCCTCTCTATTCTCCACGTATTTCTCCCCTCAAACCCAGCAACCAAGAGAGATTGAAGCTTAAAGAGATAAAACAAATGGAAAAAATCCCCTTCTCCATTCTCAGTTATGTCCACTATCGCTATCCCTCTCTTACCTAGCAACCATCACTGGCTCCAACTTCACTAAATCCTCCATCTCCGGCCAAACCCATCTTCATTTGCCATTATCCATTCGCTCTCCCAGCACCATTCTTCCGACCCCTTTTTCAGATCTCTTCCAGCCAAATCCGACGAAGATCTCCTCCAGCTCCTCCGATATTTCGCTTCTCCATCTATATCAACGGCAACCTACGAGAGAAAGATGAAATTTTCTTGCAATCCATAAATAAGAGGATTTTAATTCTTTTGTGAACATATTTGCTTCATGAGACTCTCTTGTCGATTCTTAATGCAAAGCAGAAGTTTCTCCCCCGTCAATCCCTCAAAATGCCACCACAACCCTTTCCCCAACAATTCGTAGTCTCCTCGCTTCAATTTAGACCAAACTCGCACAATTCACACTTACCCACCTCGAGTTTTCGGTTTTCGATCTGTAATTGATCGGACCCACAACCCGTTTTCCATCCCCAGTTACAGTTGGGGCCAATCTAGGGTCTTTCCTATCACCATTTATCATCGATTAGTGTTAAACGCTACCAAATATTCAACCTCTGTTGAGACCTGTGTGAATGACAAGAATTTCGAGTTGGTTTATGTTCAGGGTGCTGGGTTGAATGTGAAGCCGTTGGTTGAAAGGATAGACAAGGATGAAAGTATTGTTCGGGATGGTCAATTGGAAGTAGATGAATCGAGGTTTGGGGTTGAGGTTGAGGATGGTGATAAAAATTTACATTTACATAATTAGAATCCCGAGGGATTGAATGAGGCTGTAAGTTGTGACTGTTGGGAAGGAGGAGTGTGTGTTGGGAAGGGAGGCGTGGGAGTTCTTACAGGAGAGAGACAATAGGTAAAAAGACAAAAATAACCCGCACGTGGAAGACACGTGCAAGTTAACGACATTTTAGTAACGGAAATGGACGGGAGGAGGTTAAACGGGACAAATGGCAACCTTGAATGTTGAAGTGGGACAAACCTTAGTTTAGGTGGCAAAGTAATTTGGCCAATAAAAAATGTATATTGTTAGGAGCTCAATGTGAATCATTGAGATGCAAGTGGAAATTAAAGCTCAGTGACAGCTCTAAATTAGCTAAAGAAAAATAGCTCTGCGACAGACTAAATTAGCTACTTAATTTTTAAGGCAAGAAACACATTTATTTTAAAAATTTATTATGCTATCTTTACCCAGATCAGAAAGGACTAAATAACGGCAATCTTTCGAATCAAAATCATTCTTTCTACACTTTGCTTTCAGGAGCCAAATATAAACCACATTCGCAAACTTAAACTTCATCAACATGCCATCTTCTCGCAAAACTTAAGTCTTGATGGCAGGCATGCCAATAAAAAAAAGGAATGAGGAATGCAAAAGCATTACAATAAAATAAGTATGGACTAGAAACAAAGGCATCTTCACTTGAAAATTTTAACAACTAAATATGTTTTACTATGTCCACTTATGCCCCCAAGCAACCCCTCATAACTCACATTAACATGTGGTGCATGCAACAGGTAATGTAGACAATGAACACAGGCTAATCTTCCAAACTGTAATCAATTACAAAATCCTTTCAGTATCAAGGACTTATTGGTCTGATAATATAAGCTCCTTTCCCAAATAACTTTAATATGATGACAAAAAAGAATCTTAAAGCAGTAGAAATTAAGGCACGCAAAGTTTGCAGTTTACGTCATCAAATAAGTGTAATCTATAAAGAATATGATCTTTTGACTATATCTAACAGGAATGAAAATGAATCTTTAAAAAAAGAAAATTGGCAAAGGATAAACTTTTCAACAAATCAAAAAGAAAAAGGGATTACTCCCTCCGTGCCGCTCGAAGAGTCCGTGTTTGAAGGTCAAACGAAATACTGATTTTTAATTGAATGCAATAAGGCTAATTTCAGAAGCACGTAAAATTTATTACTAGCTTATTATTTTTCAAACATGACTATTTGAGCGGGATATCCCAACCTAGAAAGTAGGACTCTTTGAATGGAAGAGGGAGAGTATGTCTGTACACAAAAGAAAAGAGTACCAAAGTTCAATAATTCGCAAAAAAAATTATATTCAGTGCAAGTAAAGATATGTTCAAAAAGCACGAATAAGGGAAGAGGAGAGCAACTAACACAAATGCAAAAGAAAAAAAAACCCATTAAGAACTTAGAACCCGCCTTCATTCGCACTCATCATATCTACACCGATGAATTTACAATGATATCATGTACAAAAAAAAAATGATCAAGAGTGTTTTCCACATTCAATCAAACATAAAACCATGCATCAAAATATTTTCCATCACATTTTCTTGATTCTCGCATAGGGTGATATCACATTCTAAACAAAAGGAAAACAGAGAAAATAAAACTCAACGAAATGTACAAGGAGTGGAAATCATGACACATAACAAGCCAAACAAGTGATTTGAGGCTCAATCCAACTCAACTAAACTCAGCCTTGGTCCCAAATTACTTTGGAGTCGGCTACAAGAATCATTTTTTTGCCATTGGGTACGGTCCAATACTAATTTAGGACTCAAAAGGAAACATCTGGACATTTTGATAAACGGACATAGTAGACAAGCATGAACATAATTCTGGCGATCTTGGCGGCAAAACATTGTCCAGAAAAATTGTGCAAGTGAAATGGGCAAATGTAACACTCTAAAAGCAAACTAGTGCTGAAAAATCAAAGCAAAGAAATATATCAATTTCGTTTGAATTGTTTACCTTGAAGAGAGAGAAATGGCTGCCGTAGAATAATTGTTTGAGTGGGCGAGGTCGAAAATTAGGGTTTCGATTGAGGTGGAGGAGAGAAGTTTATTTATTAATTTTTTTTAAACCATAAAACCGAACGAAATCGAATCGAATCGAGTGGTTCAGTTCAATTTCGATTCTGGACTTTGTGCATTTCAATTCAGTTTGAGAAATTTTGAAATCAATAGGGGTGGTTCGGTTTGCGGTTTTAGCCCAAACCGAATCGAATCGAACCATGTACCCTAACCCATGACTCCATAAGGAGGTCACATGCCTAACATCGGACCAATTTCCGTTGGGTTTGTTTTTGCCCCAAACACAAAAAGTTGCTGCCGTGTATGCAGAACACAAAATTGTACAAAAAACGGGGGATGCTTCGTCATCTGTGTTCTTAGCACTTCTCCTCCACCTAAATCGAAACCCTAATTTTCAACCTCGCTCACTCAAACAATTATTCTACGGTAGCCATTTCTCTCTCCTCAAGGTAAACAATTCAAACGAAATTGATATATTTCTTTGCTTTGATTTTTCAGCACTAGTTTGCTCTTAGAGTGTTACATTTGCCCATTTCACTTGCACAATTTTTCTGGACAATGTTTTGCCGCCAAGATCGCCAGAATTATGTGCATGCTTGTCTACTCTATCCGTCTATCAAAATGATTCTTGTAGCCGACTCCAAAGTAATTTGGGACCAAGGCTGAGTTGAGCTGAGTTGGATTGAGTCCCAAATCACTTGTTTGGCTTGTTATGTGTCATGATTTCCACTCCTTGTACATTTCATTGAGTTTATGGGTTGTGCCTGACTACCTGTAGTACTGTTTGTTACGAGCGCAAACTTAGTACTCACATCTCCCTAAATCATTATCCTGATTTAATTATATAAAATATATATATATATATATATATTTATTTATTTATTTATTAAAATTACATAATATATACGCCTTTTGTTCCTGTCAAGGAGTCCACTATTTTATTTTGAGATTTTGCACATAAAGAGCTTATGTCAAGGAGTCCACTATTTCTCTCTCATACTCATTCTTCTTCCACACTCCCGCTCTCCCTAAAAAACCCAGAAGTTTACAGTCTTCATCCAGATTTAGGGTTTAAATTGATTCCACTGTTTCGCTTCCACCATCCGATCGCCTTCGCACTACTCACATACCACAGAGGCTCTCCTACAGTGAGTCGCTCGCTCTCTCTCTCTCTCTCTCTCTCTCTCTCTGTGTTATTCAGTGTGTGTCGATTGAAATTGAAAAGAAAGATGAAGTAAATACTCGCACTGGTGTAGTGGACGAAGGAATGGCAGAAAGACTAATAGAAAAAGGAGATCTATGGGAGCCTTATGAGTGGCAAATCCTGGAAAATTCAAAAGTGGATTCACAATTATAACTATGTAAATAAATAAAAAACCATAATTTTGAATATAACATCAAGCCCTAATTCCAAGTTTTCAACCAACCAAATAAAAAAGCTCTAATTTCGAACATCAAACATTCAATAATTCAAAGTTTCAAACCAACAATTTTTATAAATGCTATTTAAACAAAAAAGAAAAAAAATGAAAGTTAAATAGATTATAAACATTAAAACATACCTTGTTGTCAGCTTGCTAATTGAAGTTTCAATTTTCAAACAAACAATTGCTAAAAGCTCTCGGTTCTGTGACGCACTATTTCCCACTTTCCCTTTGAGGCTTTGACATTTCCCTGTTTCCCAGCTTCCTTCCCAGTTCCCCCCTCGATTTTCGACTCCCTCAGTCCGGCAGTGAGCAGTCACTCTAGGCTCTTGCAAGCAGAGACGCAGACGGTCGAAGGCACGACAGCGGCGGACGGCGGAGGCAGATCTGATCTGATCTCAGTCCTCTTCCTCTCTCTCTAGTCTCCCTCTCTCCCCGACTCTTACTCTCTTACTCTCTTACTCTCTTACTCGCTATTCGGTACCCGTACACGGTACACAGCTAGGTACCACCTCTTTCTTTTTTACCTTGGGGGATTTTGAAATATGACCAAGAGAAAGTTGATTTGTAGCATTATTTAAAAAATATACTCCCTCCGTTCCTAATTTATTGTCCTGATTGACTCGGTGCACCGTTTAAGAAAACTTATTTGACTGGATTATTAATATTGGTTTAATGTATAATTTCCTTTAATGCTCATGTGTATGTGGCCCATAATTAAAGTAAGGTGAAAAAGTAAGAGTAAAATGGTAAAAGTGATGTTCTAAAAAGATAAGTTTCAAAGTGAACAATTATTTTGGGACGAACGAAAAAAAAAAGAAAGACGATAATTTAGGAACGGAGGGAGTATATTTTATGGCTTCGTTTATTCATAAATACTGATAAAAGATTGGTTTATCGATAAATCAGTTAAAATATACCTTTTAACATTTGAAATCACTAATTTATGATTTATCAAATGGTCAACATATCGACAAGTTGTTAACCAAGTGGTTTACACTGATTTATTGATAAATCAGTGTAAACCACTTGGTCGACAACTGGTTTATCAATAAACCAGTGTAAGCCACTTAATCGACAAGTGTTGTCGGCCAGTGATCGACCAAGTGGTTTAGAGTCAAAGATCATATATATTCATCAACCGGATCAAATGATCATATTTGACCAATCCCACTTTATACATAGGGTAACTCCGAACCTGACCCCCAAACCCACAATTTAGATTCAAACTTCCCCCAAATCCATTCCAACCAACCCCAAACCAAACCTTTCCCCAATTTGGGTTGGGTGAATAGTATCACCCCAAATTTGGGGTAACATTTCATTTAACACCAAATTAGGATTGATGGATCCACTCCTTTTAAAAACAAAACATTGATTTTTAAATACAAAAATTTATTAATAATTTATAGTATGAATTTAAAAATATTTTAATTGATTAAGAACTAATAATAGCTATGTAATAAATATTAATAATGCAATTTATTTTAAAGCATTAAAAAAAATTGCTCTATTATGTAAATTGAAAATAAAAAAAGACATACAACTTGAAATTAAAAATGACATACAACTTGAAAATAAAAATGACATACAACTTAAAAATAAAAATGACATGCAACTTGAAAATAAAATATGACATGCAACTTAAAATTAAAAATGACATACAACTTTAAAATAAAAATAACATACAACTTTAAAATAAAATATGACATACAAACTTAAACATATGACTGAAACTAAACTTACAAGAAAAACGCTAAAACATTTAAAATATTAAACCAGACGATGACTAATATTCTGGGAGATCAGTTCTTGGTCTGCCAAAATAATTGTTAAATTGATTGAAAACAACTGGATGAGCTTGAGATCCTTGCCCTACATCTTGAGATCCATGTCCAGCATATTGAGATCCTTGCCCAACATTTTGAGTTACATGCCGTCATATTGAGATCTATTGAATTGAAATCATTGTCCTACATCTTGATATTCATGTCCGTCATATTGAGATCCTTCTCCTTGACTTGAAAACGATTTAAATCCCTCACTTTGACTTCTTTTTTGCATAATTTTAATTTGCTCACAACGAATAAATTCATGCATGATCAGATTGGCTATAGAATTCAAATATTTGAATAAAATTATATTTTCTTCCCAGTTCCCCCCTCGATTTTGACAGTTCGACTCCCTCAGTCCAACAGTGAGCAATCACTCTAGGCTCTAGCAAGCGAGAGCCAGACGGCGAAGGCACGGCAGCAGCGACGCAGGTCAAATCGATCTCGATCCTCTCCTCTCTCTCTAGTCTCTCCCCGACTCTTACTTGTTATTCAGTACCCGTACACGGTACCAGGTAGGTACTCGTACTCCCTCTTTCTTTTTTACATAGGGCAACTCCGACCCGACCCCCAAACCCCCAAATTGGGTCCAAACTTCCTCCAAATCCATTGCAATCGGACCCCCAAACCTCTTCCCAATTTGGGTTGGGTGAATAGCGTCACCCCAAATTTGGGACAACACCATTCATTTAACCCCCAAATTGGGGTTGATGGGACCCACTCATTTAAAAAACAAAACATTGATTTTTAAATACAACAAATTGATTTTTAAATACAAAAATTTATTAATAATTTATATTATGAATTTAAAAATATTTTAATTGATTAATAACTAATAATAGCTATGTAATAAATATTAATAATGCAATTTATTTTAAAGAATTAAAAAATAATAATAAATAAATTGATCTATTATGTAAATATATATATATATATATATATATATATATATATATATATATATATATATATATATATATATATATAATTAGAGTAGTGTATATAGGGAAAAATCCCGCCAAAACTTTGTTTTCCAAGATAGAAACTCATATTAACAAGAAATAATTAATGAATTTTTTAATTAAATAATTCAAATACTCTTTGAAACTTTTACCATAAATTATTCCAATTTACACAGTTTTCCAATTTACGATTGTGTCAAACAGATATGAATCAACACATTGTAAATGATGATTGATATAAATTGATTAGTTCAAAATCACCGTCTCCTTCTTCATATATGGTCAGCTACCTGCAAGAAAGATGAACACATCAAATATTGTCCGACATTTATTTCACAATCTCTTTTCTCAACTAAACAGTGATTCTTCACAACATATGAACACATCAAATATTGAAATATTATACTAAAAAAATCAAGTAAATCAAGAAATACCCAAAATTAAAACCATTGACAAATTTGAAGTAGTATAAAATGAAAATCACCATAAAAAATTATATTTCAAGAATTTTAAATGATTAAACCAGCTCGAAGATTTATCTAAAAGTAAATAACAAAAATCAGTGTATAAAAAATATAACAAACTCAAAGTAGATCTGAATGTCAAAAATATTTTTTTAAACGAAAAAATTAAAAAATATATATTTTTATGTGATTTCATTAGATCCGAAAAATCACCGAAAAAATATAATCAATATTTTTCTCTCAGAATAAAGTTGGATGTTAGAGAAAGAGAGATGGATCGAACAAGATATAGAGAGAGAGGACGAGAACTTACTGTGATATGGACAGTAAGTGTAATAGAGATCGTTGGTGAGAATAAGAGAGATTTCCAATGAGAGGGATGGAGAATAGGGGAGATAGCCGATGGGGTTTCCTCTTTTCCTCTACTTCTTTCTTCCGTTTTTGTGTGTGTGGTTAACATGAGATTATTGAAATACCACGATAACGTTTCGATTTTTTTTATAATGTTATTATTTTTCGATGTAATTCTTTATAATTACCTTTTCTTCTTTTGTAGTACATTCTTTTGATTATTTATTTACTTTTCATATAATGCGATTACTATATGACCATATATTCACCATATTTTAATTTATAACAATGTTAGATCTACAACTATTTTTAAAATTATTCATAAATTTAAGATTTAGTGAAGGACAAAGTTGTCTTTCACCAAAAGACATTTAACCCTCATCAAAGTTCAGGTATAACAATGATTGTAGGAGTAGTTGTAAATATAACATTTTTGTTTAATTTATACACTACATATTTATTACTCCCTCGTCCCAAAATTATTGTCATGTTTTCATATTTCTTCTGTCTAAAACTAATTAGATTGTTTGAAAATTTCATTTTTAGGATAACATTTTTACCACTGCACCCTTATTCTTTCATCATACATTAATTGTGAGTCATATATACATGAGTTTTAAAGAAACCTACACATCAAACCAATATTAATAATCAAGTCAATTAATTTTTTCTTAGGCTTCGTTTGTCTCACGGAAAATGATTTCCAGAAAATGATTTATGGAAAATGAAAAGATTTCGTTTTCAAGTGTTTGGTAAATTTTTTGAAAATATGCCAGAAAACATTTTCGGGTGTTTGGCAAATGTACGAAAAATGCTACAGAAAACAATATATGAATAAATACAAAAATATATTCTAATATTGATGCTCATATTGAATATAAGATAGTGTTGAGATTTAAGTAATTTTCCATCGGTAACCTCAATTTATCATTAGTCGTGTCAAATCAATAAGGTCTATCTGTTTTTAATCTTAAAAATACAAATAAAAAAATTGACAATTGATATGAAAAAAATGTTTTAAAAAAGAAAATGAACAATATTTGGGACGTTCCTAAATAATATAGTTGACACTAATTTTAGGACATAATGAGTATTTATTAAAATTGTAATTTATAAATGGTGTGCACACACTCCATTTATATTTCTAAATATATTTATTTGTTAAGTGAATGTGTACTTGTGGAAGGGGCGGAGAGGTGCTCGAACTTTTGAAAAATGACTTGCGGAAAATGAATCCGTAAGTCATTTTTCGGAAAAGAATGCTTCATTTTCCGTTGACTCGGAAAAGCTTTTATGTTGACTACATTTTCCTAAGGTTACCAAACACCGAAAAATGAGGAAAACGTTCTCCGGAAGTCATTTTCCGTAAAACAAACAGAGCCTTAATTCGTGTACCAGATCAAATAGGACAATAATTTTGGGATGAAGAGAGTATCAAATGCTCAATACTCCTCAAAACATTCATCATGTTTTTACAACAAACCTTATTATTTACAATTACGTCTCTTATAACATTAAATAGTCAAAACTCCTTGAAACGCACAACATACTATTAAACCCCATTTTTTTTCTAAAACATTGACTTTATTTTCTCAGATCTTAAATATACAAGTCTGTAATTTTTAAATCAAAACAAATCAGATTTTTTTATACAAGTCTTCTTTGTTTCGCTCGAGTATAACATAAGAGTGAGGCTAACCACACCCAAATTTCCTATCTCTACACCTCATGTACTGCATTGTACAACGTAGGGTACATCATCTCAATGCAGTACACGTGGTTTATAGATATGAAATTGGGGTGTGGTTAGCCCACTCATAACTTAATTGAAAAAATTGTATGACTGTGCGTTTAACGCACGGGTTTAAAACTAGTTTAAACTATATTAAATTACTAATTTTAATATATAATTAATTATAAAAATAAATTTATTAAATATAATAATTATTAATTGTGTAATCTTAATAATTACAATTTTAAATGTTATAGTAGAAAATCAAAATAAAATATGCTAAGAAATATTTTTTTTGTGTGTAAGATTTGGTGTAAAGGGTTGTAATTGAAATGATAGATAGTGTTGAAACTGTCCTAAATTTAGATAAGTTTAGACCTAAATTAGAGTTTTTTTTTGGGTTGGAGATGTTCTTAGCATTAACGAATTGAGATTTGGGGGTGGGTCCCGAAGTTTGGTGGAAGTTGGGTCACCTTGTAAATACAAGGCGAAAATAAAAAAAAAATCAGTTTACTTGCATCCTATTATTCTATTAGCATAATGTGCGTCCGCCCAAGCCTTATCATAAAAGTAGTTTCCCTGAATTCAATTAGAGAGCCAAGATTGAACTCATTTGGAGAAGGATTTCCTGTGAGTATGTTTAGGTTATGGTTATCAGATACTCATTTCAAAGTCTAGATTAAGAGTCTGTCAATAGTCAAATCTACAAAGGATTATTTTTAAAATTTTATCAAAAAAAAAAAATTATGGTATCCAATGGGGGATCAGACATTTTTTTGAAACACGATAATGGACACGCTATTTTTGAGATCGGGTTCGGGTAATCCATTATCTGAAAATTTGAGACATTATCTGATGCGTAGAGACTTGAAAATCCGAATTCGAATGCTCTTAAAATTATTAATCGAGGTTAACAAATTAAAGTAAATAACATTTTAATTAAAAAAAACCTAAAATAGATAAGTTTTTAGGATTTCAAAACAAATTTATCCAAATTTTATCAAAAGTATTCATGTTAATTACTCTCTTATTGAATGTTATATTGAGAATTTTTTTAATGTATTAAAAATATGGAAAGTTTTTGTTTAAAAATACTTCATCCGTTCCGAGCAAATAGTCCTCGTTTAAAAGTCAAACTTTTTAATAAAATGATAGTTTTGGTAATCCATTAGTAATAAAATGATATTTTTATGCGTTACTTTTTTAAAGTGAACTATTTGAATGGAACATCCCTAAAATGACCCGGAAGGGACGGAGTAAAAAATAAACCAATCTATTTATAAACTTTTTTAATAACTATGCAAATACTAGTAAGGGGTGGGGATATTCACACCCCAAAAACCTATCTCTACACCCCACTTGAAATAATTACACAAATGTTATTTAGTGAAATGACCTAATAAGCTCTTTTAAACATTACACCCCATCAATTAATCTATACATCTCATTGAACTAACTATAATACTCTTATACTAAAAGACAAATAATACTCCCTACACCCCATTGCTTTATATTTACACCTCAAATTTCAAAATCACAAATACTATACTAAAAGACATGCAAATAATACTCCTTACACCCCATTGTTTTATATTTACACCCCAAATCCCAAAATCGCAAATACATGTAAAGCTGCTTTATGGGACCTCATTGTTTTTTCTTCTTCCAATTTTTTTTCAAAAAACTCTCTCAAAACCAACACAAAACATAATCACATTGTCAAAAATAACATTATAAGGAGCTTAAAGAAGTCATAGGGTCGGTAATGTAAGTATTCCTTTCACTTTTTCGATTAAAATTTGATTTTTTGCCAAAAAAATCGAGTTGCGTATTACGGTTGTTCGGCTCTGGTGTGATGAACACCCTTAAGGCTGTTCGGCCAGTGCTGGACGAACAACCTTAAGGGTGCTCACCACACTCTGGCCGAACACCAACACTTATGTCCATTTCAGCCTAGTCGAACACTCTCACTGTTGTTCATCTCAGCCTGACCGAACATGCTCACATCTGTTCATTTCAGCCTAGCCGAACACTCTCACTTCTGTTCATCTCATCCTGGCCGAACGAACTCACATCCACACACTGGCCGGATAGTGCATGAACAATGCAGAATCATGAATTTTTAACATGTTGTTTTTTATTATTTTTCAGGAAGCAAACATGTTTCCTACTGAGTACAGTGTCGTTGGTCCAGTAAATGATGCGATCATTCCTCTTCAATAACAGATTGTTATAGATTACAACAATGTGTTTGTAAATCACTCATATTTTTCATCTCGGGATGATTTATTTGATTGGGTGCATGCGACCGGAAGGGAGAATGGGCTTGTGATAGTATTACTAGGTCTGATAGTGGTACGACAAATAAAGGACCACGGTTGACTTTAGGTTGTGGACTTGGTGGGCAACTTCGTAAAAAAAAAGGGTGATGATTCGAGTAAAGTAACAAAGAATAGCAAGAGAGAACATGGATCGAAAAAATGTGGGTGTTCATTTCGTTTGAAGGGCATACAATTATGTGAAGGAGTATGTGAACTTCAGGTTGAATGTGGGTTGCATAACCATGCTGAGGCCCCTCACATGCATGGTCATTCATTTGTTGATCGATTATCAGACCCGGAGAAGGCTTATGTTCTTAACATGTCGCATGCCAATTCGAGGTCCAAGGACATTTTGCAAGGTTTACACGAGAAGTTTCAAAGTAATAAGTCTTCAATACAAACTATTTATAATGCTTGTAGCAAGAATAAAATTTTCAAGCGTGATGGTCGATCGCAAACGCAGCAGCTTGTAACAAAATTGATGGAGCATGAATATTACTACCATCATAGGAGATGTGAGAAAACCAGCACTGTTCAAGATTCGTTCTTGGCTTATCCAATGAGCGTTGAGCTATTGCGTTCTTTTCTTAAGGTTCTCTTCATGGACTGCACTTACACGACAAACATATATAAATTATCCTTGTTGGAGATTGTTGGTGTCACGTCAACAAATATGACATTTTTGGTTGAAGCTGCGTATATAGGGTCGGAGTTGCAAGATAACTACATTTGGGCTCTTGGTATTTTGAAAGCTTTAATGAATCAATCCTCATTGCCAACTGTAATAGTAACTGACAGAGATCTTACGTTGATGAATGCAATTGAGGTAACTTTTCCTACCTCCAACACTTCCTTTGTCGATGGCATATCAACAAAAACATCCTTGCGAATTGTAAGAAATACTTTCGCACGAAAGTGCAATGGGATCAATTTACCCTCTATTGGAATTTTTTGGCGGATGCAAAAAATGAGCAAATATATGAAAAATACCTTAAGAGATTTCAGATGGATTTTATTGATTATCCCGTTGCGGTTGAGTACGCCATGAAACAATGGATACGGCCATACAAAGAAAGATGTGTGTCTGTTTGGATGAATAATGTAATGCACTTCGACGACAACACAACAAGCATGTATTTAAATGTTTTCAACATTTCATTGTTTTCTATAAATTTTGTCATGCAATACATATATTAATTATATCTTATTTTAGGGTGGAGAGTCAACATGCAGTTTTAAAACTACAGTTGAAATCAAGTCAAAGTGACTTTGAGACATGTTGGAGACTGTTGCACACCCTGATTGAGACATCTCACATTGCAATCAAGGTGTTTATTCACGAAAAGCCTTACATTTGTTATTTCGAAATACAGATTGGTTATATTTCAACAACTTCGAGGTTTGGTGTCTATTCATGCATTAAGTCTGATATACAATGAGATGACTAATATACCTGAAGATGGTTATATAGATCAGTTGTTGTATGGTTGTGTACTTCGAAGAATATGCGGGCTGCCTTGTCGTCATGAGATTGCTGAGTATATGAGAAATGACTGTCCAATTCCCCCTGATCAGGTTGATTCATTTTGGAGAAAATTAGATATGTTACCTACTCCTGAGAAAATTAAGGTTTCAGTGAAGCTGGATATGGACAATCGATTCAATGGCACGTATGATGAGATTCGTGAATATTATGAGAAAACCCCTAAGTCTGAAAAAGTTGTTAATCATTAAAAGAATGATGTAGGTGAAAGAGGCGAGAACGAACTCCTTGATTGTTCCACATGATGAAGTGCGCACTTGTGGTCGTCCGAAGCCTGCAAAGGTAAAAAAAGATAAATCAACCAAGCGTGATCCGAGTTTGTTTGAGCATGTGGAGTCGATGACAGATATCTGTTCCCTTTGTGATCAAGGATTGTTATACGAGGTTGGTCCATTGCAGCAACCTCCAACGTTCACTACAGTTCCCCAGCTTAACGAAAAGATTCTGATATTAATCTTCTTTTATTTCAAGGATTGCTATACGAGATTTGCTATATATATATATATATATATATATAATGAATTTAATATGCTTTAACTTTCATTAGGTTGTGCTACCACGTACGAGTGCCGGGAAAGCTAGTGGTAATTACGTGGAGCAATTCCCGAAGGAATATCGGCCTTTCATATTAGGCACAACAAATATCATCGGTGACGGTCATTGCGGTTTTCGTGCCGTAGCTGGGTTTATGTATAGAAGTGAAGAGTCATGGAGCAGGGTTCGAGCAGACTTGTTGATGGAGTTGATGTCAAACCAGGAGTTATACACACGTGTCTTAATTGAACGTAATCGTGCTACTAAAGTGAACACGAGTCTCCAATGCAACGACATCAGTGCTTCCAATGCATATTGGTTTGATACAAATGATATGGGTCATTTGGCGGCATCGTATTACAACATTGCTTTCATGGTATTAGATAAAAAACATTGCTTCACTTACCTACCATTGAGGACCGCACCCTCAAAAGATCCACATATTATTTGTATCGGAAGAGTAAACGGTAATCACTTTATTCAGGTTTGATCACTTTCAATTGCTTTACTTCACTTATTTACAATTGGTTAACATATTATTTGGTTTAAATTATTTATTGACAGCATCTCAATTTATTTGTAGGTTTTTTTACGTGATGGTTACCCTTTAGCAGTTGTGCCGTGGGTCTGGGACCAGAATTGCTCGTCGTCTGCTAATGCGTGGAAATTATTTTATATTAATCGACAACTTTCATATAGTGAATCTGTAGGCATAGCTAGAGTTGTTGGTAGTTCTGATAGTATACATTTGGAGTAGTTATAATTGTATTATGTTACAATTATGTATTTGAACGTGCCATTTTGGTTAATTATCTTTTTTTAATGATGCTTCAGTTACGTGTATTTAAATTATGTATGATATTGAGGTTCTACTAATGCTTATTTTATATTGCTATGAAATGTCATATGCTATACAAAATTTGCAATAAGAAAATAGCATTAAAACCAAGTCACACGAATTCATGAAATGTTTGCTAAAAATTTCATAACAAAAAAAAAAAAAAAACTAAAAATTGTTTTTCAATTCATAACATTAAAAAAACATAAACATAGTCCAGATCATTATTGCCTCCTATGAGACGGAGATTTGTCGTCAGCTAGACCGTTTATAACTGTGTGAACTCTAACAAGCAATGAGCCCAACTCCTCATATGGTATAGATCGCTCACCAGATCTCCAGCGCCGCATTATGGGATCAATCTTAGTCCTCACAACTCCCAACATCCTGTCATCTGAGTCGGCTGCAACGGCGTCAGCCGTAGTGGTGTTAACGTATCTGGATCGTCTATAACGGGGTTGGATGACTACATGTGAACGCTCCTGGTACCAGTCTAAATAACTAGGATCACAATCTCAAGTACGAATGACACGCCTATCGAGACGTTCTTCAGATAGGAGATGGCTATCTGGTGTCAACCAGTACCCAGCAAAACCTAGCCACAGAGGCAAGGCCTTCGAGTTATCTCGAGGGCCACAGTTCGGAGCAATGACTATCATCGGAATCGTTTGCACATGCCCGAACTGTCGAAGTACTCTATCTGGATGGTATGGCTCGACAATATAGCTCATTTGTATGCATCCTAGATACGTGGCAATCTGATGCCATACAAATTGGTCCTTGACCTTACTATCGTAAGGAAGCCAGTCAACCTAAAATAATAGACCAACAAAAAGTCAAAAAATTTCAATACAAAACTTAATATTAAAAAGTTGTTGAAATTGATAGAAAAATACGCATACTCATGTCACGGCTCGTCAGTCTATCTAACTGCTCACGTGATGCCAACAAACGGTCTGCACGTCGTCCTTGATTCCCTTGTGGGATCCACCTACGTGCAAGCGAGTATTTGGACTTGTAATCAACATTATGTGGAGGCCTCAGATATGGAAACAACAAGTAGATCAACGCCTAAAAGCAATAAAACATACATTTTAAGAGATTAAAGTATCAAATAAAACATCTTAACTTTAATGGTAAGCACACAACATAAAAGTATAAAATAATTATAATTATTACATCAAGTAATGCCATGGAACCAACTATCTGCTTCGTGTTATACCTAGATGCTTGTCCTAGCTGTCTATATAAATATGTAAGGGTGGCAGTTCCCCACGCATAAGCATCTAGATTTTGAAGATCCTCAAGCCACTCTAAGTATGCAATAGGTACACGGGTCCCGCTTTTATTAGCAAATATCGTGTAACCCAAGACCAATAAGAAGTACGCCCTCACTGCACAACCCACCCTAAACTCATCCTCAGACGTGACATCATCATTAAACCTCACACGTAGCCACTACAATGTCATTGAAGCCCCCCTCTTATTTCCCATGTCCTCAAAAACCTCTTCAAGTGATATTCCCAACATCTGACTCACATATGTGGCATCGACATCCCTAACACAAGATAATGGATCACCCACAATCGGAAGTCTGAGTAGACAAAACACATCGTCTAAAGTAATGATCATCTCCCCGAAAGGCATATGGAAAGTGTTAGTCTCTGGATGTCATCGTTCCACGAAAGCAGAAACTAACACCTTATTCACATCAGTATAGCATACCCACCTCAGTCGACTAAGCGCACTGACACTGACCATACCCCGAAAGACCCTCGAATATTCGCCATTAGGAATGACCCAATTAATCAACTTCTGTGTGTGATTGTGGCATTTTAGAATACCACGCTTTTCTTTACCAACCCAAATATATATAGCTACGTGTGACTCATATGAAGTCAACAACGATGTATCACGCGGACCACCAGGAAATCCGCGTTCAATCTGAGGCTCATAAGTCTGCTGAACCGCCTCGCGATCGCCGAACCGAAATGGCTCGATCTCGCTCAAAAGTCTGGCTGAACCGCCTCGCGATCGCTCAAACTGAAAATGGTCCTGGTCCTGCTAAAAATGCTCATCTTCCTGGCCCTGCAGAAAATGCCCATGCTCAAAAGTCTACTGGAACTGCTCATCATCCTGTCCCTGCTCATGAACCTACTTCTGCCCCTGCCCATGCTCATGTTCTTGTTGGCGTGCTTGTTCCATTTCTTTCCTAGCGGATGCCATCACCTTTTTCCTTGTATAAACGTTTCTAAACATTTTTCCTGTAAACACCAAATAAAATAAATCATAATTAGGTTATAGTTCCAATAAAACAAAATCAAAGTTTGAAAAGTGTGTCTAGTTTGAGTTTCGGCCAGAGTGAGATGAACAACTCATGGGCTGGTCAGCTAGAGTGGGATGAACACCCGTAAGGCTGTCCGACCAGAGTGAGATGAACGCCCTATTTAGTGTTCGACCAGCTTGAGATGAACAACATATGAAGTGTTGGACCAGCTTAAGATGAACAGCATATTGAGTGTTCATCAAACCAGGTCCGAACAGCGAGGTTTTTACAATCCGCCTAAATTCAATTTTTTTTTAATTTTTTAAAGAAAATTCAACACAAATTCATGCATATCATACACTTGATATTTAAATTAGACCTAAAACTAGTATTTAAATATAAAAGAGGATGAAAATTTATACCAATAGATCGATGAAGATATTACTGATCACTTTCTTCAGGTTGGTTGAACAGAATGTTGATGATGTTGTTGTTGCTAAGAGTAAGAGGCTGAAATGAGAATAATGAGTTTGGTTTGTTTTTTGAATTCCCTGTGAATTGCACGCAGGAGTGGGATGAGGCTCGCATTGCTTCCTTGCTTCCTTTCTTCAAACGACAGTGTAGAGTGTTTGGGGTGGGATGGTAGGTATGTAATTAACCTGGTTGAGTTGTAATTAATTGGATTGATTGGGAAAAAATGTATAATGGGTATTTAGCTAAAGTGTAAAGAATAAAATAAAAAAGGAATGAATGTAAAGAGTAATGAGATATAAAAATAGGTTTTTGGGATATAAAAATCAGTAATAAGATATAAAAATAGATTTTTAGAATGTGAAAATCTCCTACCAGTAACTTGTAAAAGAAGTTGACGAAGAGAACAAAACAGTGGACAAAAACTTGTCCAAAGAAAACAGTGGGAAAATAGTGAGTAAAGGATGGGCACAGAAGTGCAAGGCAAGATCCAAGAATAATAGCGAGGCCGATGTAAATCTTCCCAAGTGTCGGCAAGAAAAAGCCAAGCACAGTTTGATCATTAATGGGGACAAAATTAACCGTACACCTCATGGACTATTCGATCCAAGTCACACCGCGTGGGGCCCAGAAAAAAAGCATTTCTTAATTCTTTCCTTCACCATCTCATTTATCGGCTGTCCCCCCCCCCCACCCTCCCCCTTGGATTACGCAGTCATCATCTTTTCCGTATCAATCATTCAGCTTTGAAAAATCATATCAAAAAAAAAAAAAAAGGCAAAATGGAAATCTATATGAAATGACCGATTAGTGGTAACTCATACTTGCGGTGTGTTTGATAACACCATTTGGTTGAAACATTTTCAGAACACTATATTTTATTTTATTTTTATTTTGAAAATAAAGAATTTGCACACAAACCACGTGACTTAAATTAATTCACTTTACAAAAGAATTTAAGCACATATTTTCATTTACTTTGCAAATGAACACACCCTACTGAGATTAATGAAAAGAATTACCATATAGAAGATAAGACATAAATATCACTTGAATTAATAAATTACTATTAACGCTCCATCTCTTGTTAAACCCCAACTTAACCATACTTCTAAACATTACCTTCCATTCTAGCTTGTGGAATCATTTGAAGAGAGGAAAAAAAAAATGGTGTTGTTTAAGAAAGAAATTAATACTGTATTAAAGAATTCAACATTCCTAAAGGAAAGCAATTTAAACATATATAATATAAAAATCATCAATTAATCTCTAATGTAGCTTTTAATTACCCCCAACTGTCATAAAAACGAAAAATTTATATCCAGATGTCACAAAATTTGATTTTTCAAACACCCACTAATCCCCTAAATCATAGAACTAACATCTCAAATGACAATAATACCCTCCATACAAACAAAATTAAAGGTAAAAAATTGAAACGCAAGAGGCAAATACAGAAGAACTACACATTGCTTCATCCTTTACAACTTACAAGAAAGAAGATAAACAACAAAACTAAAGGAGGATGACGGTCTTTCTTCGTTGAGTTGACCTAATCCTCAAGAAAAGAATATGTATTCTCTTTTTTTCTTGAATGTTCATCCCTCAGACTGGATTTTCTTTTCTTTTCTTTTCTTTTCTTTTCCTCCTTTTCTCTTTGAATTTCTTTTTAAAAAGAAAAAGAAAATCCAATATATCTAAACAAACAATAATAAAAAATATTTTGACAAATCAATTTACAGGCTTGCCGTGATTGTAGCCGTAATAAGAGAGATACCATCTAACGAATTTCTTCAACCCGGTTTGCAAATCGGTTGTGGGTTTGTAACCGAGTTCCCTCCGTGCCGAACTGATGTTCGCGTGCGTGAACGGGACGTCGCCGTTTCCCGGCATGTCCACGACATTCCTCTTGGCCTTCACCTTCAAGTGCCTCTCTAGTATACTTACAAGCGTCGGCACCGTCACCGGAGACGTATTACCCAAATTGAAGATCCGGTACGGTGCGGGTCCCTTCTTCTTACCGCCTGATCCAGTGCTCTTCCCCGCTGTGTCCAACGACCCAACACACCCCTTCACAATGTCATCAATGTAGGTAAAATCCCGTGCCAAATCAACCCGGTTCTTACCCCGGTACACCGTAATCGGTTTACCCTGTAGAATATTTCGGGTAAAGGAGAAATAAGCCATGTCGGGTCTACCCCATGGACCGTACACCGTGAAGAATCTCAACCCAGTAATGGATAATCCGTATATATGATTATAGGTATGGGTAATTTCCTCACCGGCCTTCTTGGTTGCTGCGTAAAGAGAAGCGGGGCTATCGGTTCGATCCGATTCGGAAAAGGGAACCTTTTCGTTTAACCCGTAAACCGAACTTGAGGAAGCCCAGACAACGACGGGTTGAGGATTGGCTGATTTACAAGCCTCGAGAAGCGAGACGAGGCCGGCAATGTTGCTGTGTACGTACGATTGAGGATTCTCCATGGCGTATCTCACGCCGGCCTGCGCAGCCAAGTGCATCACGTGCGTGAAAGCAACGACATCGAATAGCTTCGCTAAGAGACGCCGGTCGTTTATGTCACCCTCGACGATGAACACGTTGTGGGAATCAAGGAGAGCTCTTCGGGCCTTCTTCAAAGACGGGTCATAGTAGTTATTGAAATTATCAAGCCCAACGACGCCGTCTCCGCGTTTCTTCAGTGCCAAAGAGACGTGTGTACCGACGAAACCGGCTGCACCGGTAACAAGGACGGACATGCCGTGAGAACGGTGGATCTGGGCGGAAGTGCGAACTTGTTTCTCCCAATGGAGGCCGCCCCAGGAGACGGAGAAATACCGGCTACCGGAATCGACGAAGCTCTGAAAACTCAGGTACGAGGCCGTCAAGGCAATCAAGAAGAGTGCCCAGAGGAACATGGTGCTAGTGGAAGCGAAGCAGCGGTGGAACGTCCGATTCATGGCGTGGGACCGGTCGATCTTAAACTTTCCCGGCGTTGACGGAAACAACTCCTCCTCCAATGACGGCATTTTCTTCTCAATTTCTTGCTTGTTTCACAGCTCCCCTCTTGATGATCCTGTTTGATGCGTCTACGGAGGAATTCGAAAGTGGGTTTTTGATATTGTTTCTTAAAATTTTATTTTTTTGGGGAAATCTAAAATGATAGAGGAAGGAAGAGATAAAAGGTAGAGAAGAGGAGAGAGAAAACAGATGCAGGAACAATGGAGCGAGAAAAGTTCTGCACCTGCTGAAGGAAGGAAGGCGGGGGAGAGGATATATAGTGGTCACCCACCAGGATGCGACAAGTATACGCGTGAACGCGTTTAAGGGTATGAGACTTGAGAGGACGGCCAGATTGGAAAGAGAGTGGGAAGGGAGCACAAATTCGAAAAATTCATTTCTATTTCTATTTTTTCTTCTTCCATTTTCTATTTCTTTGGGTAATTATTAAGTATTTACCCCACTGTAACTTGCATACCGTCCCATTATCCATTAAACGGTAATAAATGTACGCTAAATCGCTACCATGAAAGTAAAATAAAACTCTATTTTATATTAAGTTTATGTACTTTTCTAAATATTTTAGATAATTAATTTTTTAGTACTCAATTGAGAATTTTCTATTAAGTTTACGTACTTTTGTAGATATTTTAGATAATTAATCTTTTAATACGTAATTGAGTAGATCTTTTGATATTCGAGCTTAAACACTCAAGTTTAATTAAACTTAAACTTTAACTTGGTTTTGTGTCAGATTCTCTTTAAACATCATTCAATCAACAATTATACAATGTTCTTACTAAGCATCAATCACCTTATAACAAATTTATTTATATCATGTGATTTTTAAATAATTGAGCTAGCTCAATTGGTAACTAGTGAAGTATTAAATTACTCTTCAAGCATTTCATTCTGATTATGAATAATGCACTTACTCTATCCCAAAAAGTGATTTAAGTTTAAAATATGAATAAAATGATCCAAACAAATTACCTTAACTTCAAAAAAATTACTAATAAAAATAACCGTACCCCGTGAAACTAAGAGGACGTTATATATAGATAAGAGAGAGAGTGTGTGGAGTGATGATAGACAGACACATATCATTGAATTGAAGAGTGGAGAGGGGTGAGTGGGGCTACGCGCTCATGTTGTAAAGCGAAGTTGCTGTGTGGTGTCAACGTCTGCTTTCGCGTTTTTATTTCGTTGCTTGGTTGTCAACATCTGTCAAAACTCAAACTTAATGGAGTACAAACTTTCTTACTTCCTTAATTACTTTATTATATACTCCAAAAAATAAAAATAAAAAATTGAAGTCAAATTTGTTTGTTGGAGTAACAAAGAGAGATTAAGTCTCACTACAATAATTATATAGTTGGACTGCTTACCGGCTACCGCCAAATGCCGATCGCAAAGTCTTTGTTGCAATAAATAATGATTCCACTCCCAATAAATAGTTTTAGTATATTATCACACTTGCGTATTTTTTTATTTTATCATTTTGAAAAAATTATATATATATATATATATATATATATATATATATATATATATATTTTTAAAATTTTAAAATAATAAATTCATTTTTTGTTAAATTTGAATTAATGTTTTGTTTTTTTTTAATTTAAATGAATGTTAATTTTTTTAATTTTAATTTAATAATTAATTTAAAATCAAATTGTGGATCAATTGCTCCAAAAAAATTTTTTTTCAAACCAGTCCAAAACTTTTAAAAAAATTTCTCAAACCAGTCCTAAACCCTAAAAAAAAAAAATTTGGTTAGTTATTTAATTGTGTTTAAAATATTTTTAAATTTAAAATTTGTTAAATTAAATTTAATAAAAAAACAAAAAAAATAATTATGTAAAAGGTATTTTGGTCAAACATTTTTAAAAAGTGTTGTATTAAGCATTTTATAAGTGTTGTATTAAGTATACCCCATATATATATATATATATATATATATATATATATATATATATATATATATATATATAATTTTCATTCCAATAAACTCAAAGAAAATTAATTTATTTTGGTATGCCCGAACTATTTCCTCAACTTAATTTTACTTTCTTCAATTCTCACACGCTCCGTTTAAGGTCCATAAAATTACTTAGTGACAATGGAACCTCCATAAATAGCTTTGGATGCGTATCCAACCATCACTCAATTAAGGTTGAATTTTTTTTTAATAAACAATCAAAGAAAGTTAGCTAAATTGACCAAATTAAAACATGTTAATTAAATTTAGCTACCACTTCAATAATCTCTTTTGTTAATACTAAAAATGCTGTTAATTTGTTATCATGTCAGGCGCACAAATGGAACCTTGGAAGGTATCACTATGTTTATATAATGTTATCTCAATGACAAGATGGTTTTTTGTTGTCACATTAGTGTGTTTACTTGAAACACTTGCAGGTATTACTTTGTCCAAAACAAGTTTTCTTTTAGTATCATATTTTGGGTAATGCTAAAACAAACACTTGGAAGTATTCCTATAATAATTTTAATTTATATTACTTTATTTAGAATATGCGATATTGAACCTTGATGTTTCTTTGTGTCTCAAATATATTACGATCTTAATTCAAGATTGATGCTCATTTCTTAATGCATGAAGATTGTAGTTTCGATGGAGTTGTAATCTAGTAAGCTTTGGGTAATCTTAATCAAAGGTAATATTGACTATCTTGATATCGAGTATCGACAAACAATTTTTTCTCATGGTAGGTATTTTATTAAGTGGCTTTTAGCGTTTTAAAAGTGAGAATTCCATGTCTTGATATAAGTTGACAAGCGGTCTTGTTTAGCCTTAGGTTAAATTTACTTGTAAGTATATTTAGAAATATCTACAACTTCATGATTCTTGGAATAAATGAGGTATTTTAATTTCTTAATCAATTTTTTTCTTCATAGAGCAAGCTAATTGGTTTTACTTTTAAGTTTAGTTTGTATTCTAATACCTCTCTGCACTACTCTAAAAAAATTGTAGTTTCTAATTATAAATGTTTCACTTAAAGATATATGTTTAAAAAGATATATAAATAAGAAGAACAATTTCAATCCTTCAAATTAAAAGTATTATGAATTATAACTTTAATGCTAATACTCTTTCACTTATGTAGCTATGATTTTGAGCTGTATTTTCGTAAATATGTTTAATTAAATGATGGAAATTCAATTTACAAAAATAAAATATAGTTCCATTGAAAAAAAAGTTTCAATGGATCAATCATCGATCATCTTCTCGTGTCACGTAAACTATCTTTGAAAATGATGGTGTGGATTAAATAGCAAATTTGTCATATCTCATATCAAAATTATATCAATTGCGCCTTGATATATATAAACTTAACATTAAGTTAAATATGAGTAAACTTATAATAGCTCGAGCTTCATATTACACTCGTGTCAGGGGCTGAGCTTCATATCATCAGTTTGTGCTCATGCACACTATACTCGTGCCTCAACCCGAGTCTCATTATTGCTATGTACCCGTGCACGCTATGCTCGTGCCACAACACGGGTTTCATGTTATTCTTCTGTACATGCGCACACGCTATGCTCGTGCCGCAGCCTGAGTTTTATATTGCACTCGTGCTACTGCCCGAGTTTCAAATTGCACTCGTGCTACAACTCGAGTCTCATTATTGCTCCGTGCTCGTGCACGCAATGATCGTGCCACAACACGAGCTTCATATTATTATTCTGTGCCAGTGCACTCTACGATCGTGCTACAGCCCGAATTTCAGATTACACTCGTGTCAGAGCTCGAGCTTCAGATTATTATTGTCGTGCCCATGTACGCTACGCTCACGCCACAGCCCGAGCTTCATGTTGTTACCTGTGCCCGTGCACGCTATGCTCGTGCCACAACTCAAGCTTCATATTACACTCGTGCCAGGGGTCGAGCTTCATATTATCTGTTTGTTCCCGTGCACACTGCACACCATGCTTGTGCTGTAGTCCGAGTTTCACATTGCACCCGTGTCATAGCCCGAGTCTCATTATTGCTCCGTGCATATGCATGTCATGCTTATGCCACAACATAAGTCTCATGTTATTATTTTGTGCCCATTCACGCTATACTCGTGCCAGAGCCCGAGTCTCATATCCTTACCTAGAGCCCGTGCAAGCTATACTTGTGCCATAGCCTGAGCTTCATATTACGCTCGTGTCAGGGCGATGTGAAGCAATGGGCCATTATGTAAATGGTAAAGAAGACCTTAAGGGAGTACACGGGCTGGACAATGGTGGCTCAAAAGAACCTAGTTTGGGGTACAAAATGGTTGAAGCAAAAGGGTTAAAACACCATTGCACCGAGGTTACAACAAGTAGGTTCAAACTGTGGGTATGGCTTGGAGTAGGAAGCATTCGAGGTGGGCTGTTTTATTGGAAAAGAGATCCTTGCATGGAAGTTAAAGGGCTTGCATGGCATGGTTGGGCAACAAAGAAGAGCATCCAAGTAAGGGAAACTAAAGAAGGCCGACTCCTACAATTCCTAAAGGAAGAAGGAATCACTTAGTATAGGCTTTTTAATGTAAATCCGTTCTTGTTATTTTAGGGGTTTTTAGTTTTAGTTTCTTTTACTTATTTAGTTTTATTTATTTCCTAATTAGTTAGGGTTTTCATTAATAGATTAGGGTTTATTTTGTAGCCTTTATAAGAAATGTTTGTAATAAAAAAAAGGCAAATTTTGACGTTGAATAAAAGAACCAAGAACACGGCTTGTTCTTCTTCTAAAAATCGATTCCTTTTTCTTGAAGGTGAGTGAAGCCTAAAGAAGTTGAATAGTCGAGATTCTTTACGTTAGATGAGTGAAGCCTAGATGGTGAACCCGTAATCTATCATTTATCTTTATTTTCTTTTTAATTAGCTTCAGATCGTGGCAACCTGTTTTCATCTTCAAAAGTGTGGTTGTGTTTAATCTTCTTGGAGCTTTCGACCAAGGAACATAAGGGCAAATTGGGCTTGTTTTAAAGAGGAAGTTTTGGGTAACATAGTATCCAAGATGTGGGCTGTCTTAGAGGCAGAATAGGCGTGGGTTTGGCAAATATTTTAGACAGCTTATATGCGTGGGAATTGGGAGACAGTTTGGGAAGTCCAAAACATATTTTAGTTAGGCGTGTGTTAGGGTTTGTTGAGAGGAGTTTGTTTGTTAATTGGTTAGTTATATTTGTAAAGAAAACTCTATTAAAACAAAACTGTTTAAGAGAGGTTAGAGACGAAATTGGGACTGTTTTGGGAAGGGTTTGTGTGGCTTTGGGGTTGTTCAAATTATCGTGGTCAGATTGGTTGTTCCAAGTATTCCGTTACGCATCACAGGGGCTGAGCTTCATATTATCAGTTTGTGTCCGTGCACGTTATTCTCATGCCGCAACTCGAATTTTCGATTGCACTTGTGCCACAGCTCGAGTCTCATTATTGCTCCCTTCCTGTGCACGCCATGCTCATGTCACAACACGAGCTTCATGTTATTATTTTGTGCCCATGCATGCTATACTCGTGCCAGAGCTCGAGTCTTATATTCTTACCTAGTGCCCGTGCACGCTATGCTCGTGCCATAGCCCGAGCTTCATATTACACTCGTGTCAAAGGTTGAGCTTCATATTATCAGTTTGTGCCCGTGCACGTTATGCTCGTGTCGCAACTCAAATTTCATATTGCACTCGTGCCACAGCCCGAGTCTCATTATTGCCCCGCGCCCGTGCACGCCATGCTTCTGTCACAACACGAGTTTCATGTTATTATTTTGTGCCCACGCACACTATGCTCGTGCCACAGCCCAAGTTTCATATTACACTAGCACCAGAGCCCGAGTTTCTTATTATCACTCCGAAGACCCTTACCATGGTGAGGTTGCTGGATTTCTCGAATACCCCACCATGGTGAGGCTTTTGAATTTCCTTCATACGCTTACGCTCCCCGTTTAGGCATCCCACGACTGAGCTTCTCGCTTGAGCGTATGGATTTCTGGAGGACTCTCACCACAATGAGGCTGCTCAGATTCTCGAAGACCCTCACCACGGTGAGGTTGCTGGATTTCTCGAAGATCCTCACCACGATGAGGCTTCTGGATTTCTTTCATGCGCTTACGCTCTTTGATTGGGCATCCCACATGCATCCCACAGCTAAGCTTCTCGCTTGAGCATAAGGATTTCTATAGGACTCTCACCACGATGAGGCTGCTGGATTTCTTGAAAACCCTCGCAACAATGAGGCTTTTGGATTTCCTTCATTCGCTTACGCTCCCTGTTTGGGCATCCCACGACAAGGCTTCTCGCTTGAGCATATGTATTTCTAGAGGACTCTCACCACGCTGAGGCTGCTTGGATTCTTGAAGACCCTCACCATGTTGGGGTTATTGGATTTCTTGAAGACTCTCACTATGTTTAGATACATTACCCTTGCGCTCGAGCATCTCGTGGTCGAGCTTTATCTTATCCTCCCGCTCAAGTATCTCGCGGTCAAGTAGATTATCCTCCCACTCAAGTATCTCCCAATCGAGTACTTTATCATCTCGCTCGAGTATCTCGCGGTCGAGTAGATTATCTTCCCACTCGAGCATCTCGTGGTTAAGCTTTACATTATCCTCCCGCTCGAGCATCTTGTGGTCAAGTACTTTATCCTCCCGCTCGAGTATCTCGCGGTCGAGTAGATTATCCCCCCTTAAGCATCCCGCGGTTAAGATTTACATTATCCTCCTGCTCGAGCATCTCGCGGTTGAGTAGATTATCCTCTCTCTCAAGTATCTCGTAGTTGAGCTTCACATTATCCTTTCGTTCGAGTGTCTTGTAGTTGAGTAGATAATCTTCCCGCTTGAGCATCTCGCGGTCGAATTTTATTTTATCATCTCACTCGAGTATTCTCGCGGCTGAGTAGATGTCCTGCTTATCATAAAATTATACTCCTTACCCTTGAGATAAATCCTCCAAGGAAGAAGGACTAGGGGGCTACTGAAGTGCCTATATTTAATCTGCCTCAAAAGACATTTGGGCCTTGCTTAGGAAAGGGGGATCTCTAATACACCTGACCCATTGTGCTATACATGTCTATTGAATGCTTTGGGTCGGGCTCATACGTGACAAGTAAACCCTAACCCATTAGGTATAAATAAACCCTACTAGCTCTTAGTAAAAGGATTCTCTCACTCTCTTTCATATACAATTTTCACTCCACACACGAGAGCTATGCGCCTTCCTGTTTTATACATTGGATTGATTATCACACAGGAGGGTTTTGGGAGACATCCCCACCCACTCACAGTGCTTATTTTGTAGAGATTACTTGTCAAATATTCGACTCACACGATGATTCTACGACCGATTCAATCAACAGACGATTCACGTACGATCACAACTTTCGGCACCCCCGGTATGATGATATTTTTGCATCATTAGATACTAAGTTGAATAATGTTAATGGCGTATTATTTAGAAGAAGTTTGGCTAATTCGAAACCTATGTCGTGGGAGATTCTATGTGATGTTTGTAATACTCGACCATTGTTAAATGAATCGATCATATGTATGAGAGCGCTCGTGACTAAGATGCAATATGACCGAGTCATTTTAGCCGTTGACTTTTTTTACTTGTTCTCAAGCAATTGATCAACATAGTTTAATTAATGATCGAGTTGACGTGATTTTGATCGGGCATAAAAAAGATCTCATAAAACCTCTCCATAGAAGTTTCAAATCCCTAACTAACATGCATTTCTAAGAACAATTTAGAAACATGCATTTACTTTTGTAAAGGCACACATCAAGTATTTTATTTATGTATTTTTTTAAGAATATTATTGACATTTATAATTTTCGTGTGCTTCTAATATCATCTCCTTCCTTTTTTGATTGAAAATAGTTTCGTTTCTGAACATATAGTACTCCCACCGCTCCATCCAAATAGTCTACGTTTGAATAGTCTAATTATTAAGAGGTACTCCTTTCGTTTTGGACAAATAGTCAACTATTCCATTTTGAGATGTTTCACTTTAATCACGCCAAAATAGTGGTGACATTGTTGTATTGTCCAGGTAAAAAGCAAAGCTGATGACATGAAGTACTTGATTGGAGTGGAAGCTGATAATTTGGCAAAGACGAACAAACGCCGTTAAGGAGTCGGGGGGTTTCCCGGCTTAAAACCTTCTGACATGAGAGTGAGATTTATGGTCCAAAAAAATGTAATAAATGCAAGGGAGAATAGTCTAGGTTTTCCGTTCAAAAGGGTATGAATCGTACTAAGTGTAATAGGATATAACACTGTTTATTTTATTTTTTATTTATTTTAATGTAGGGTATACCTCCTATTTATTCTTGAAGGTGGCCGTAACGTGGAGTTTCCTTGTAGGATGAGGGAGAAATAATCATTGTTCTCTGATGTCCTGTCTGGCTTGTAGTCGAGCCATACTGAATAGATATGTCAGTATAGGCGGTTTGGCTAGGTTGTATGTGATAGGTTTTCTGACATAAGTTGTAGCATTTCAACTGCTCTATGGACTTTGCACTTTGTCGATAATCGTTGTAGGACGAGATCGAGTGAGGGCTTGTCACTGAAAGGAAGAGGCCTTCGGACGTCGACGCAAGGCAATTAGTTATTTGGAGACCACTTGACGGTATTTGTGTATGACCTTCTCGGCACAATTGATTAAGAGCCGAGTTCCCAGCTTGGCACATATGATGGGAAGATGACGGTGGGCCCGTTGACTTGGGACGAGGTGGTCTTAGACCGAGTCCCTTCACACTTAAAAAGTTTATTTTCTTAAATTAAGACATAAAACTGTCATTTTATTACTAATGTGCTACTAAAAATATTATTTTCTTAAAAAGTTTGACTTTTAAACGGGGACTTGTTACCCAGAATAGAATGCGTATATAAATAGTATTGAAATTGATCATAATTACAAAAATACTTATAAACAACCATTATGCTTATAATATAAGTGGATGATAAAACTAAAAGGTTACGAAAATTATAAGCATAAACTTTTTTAAAACATTTCAAAATAATTACAAGCAAATAAAGATAGAACTTTAAAAAGTACTCACTTATCAAGTAACTAATTTTTCGAAACAGAAAACTTTGGACTACTTAAAAAAGGAATTTAAAAAGGCAAAAAAACACGTTGAAGTTACATGGTAGTAAGTAGTAACTTGTAGACTCGAAGAGTGGGAAATAGCTTCCTCGATAAGGGTATTTACGTATTTTCAACAAAAAATAAATAGACAGTTATACCAACAAGCAACAACATGTTTGATCACTTGATTGGTTTCCATACAAATTGGCTGGTTCTAAAGAATATAAAATCCAAGGTGTGGGCAGGGGGCCAGGGGCACATAGAAATCGTAAACCACCGGTGAAACCGGTAAGGAATTGAAATTGAGCAGAGAGGAAAGAGTAACGACCGGCAATTGCCCGCGATGCTCGTGCATTCGGTTGCAAGTCCACTTTCGTAAATTTGGCGGTGCTCCATTCATTTTGATTTTTGACTCTACCACCACCAAAGTTTTGCACTCTCCGTTTATAAAAAGTCTGCTGTCTTGTTGGGACTTGGACAACTCATTATTGTTCCATTTAATATTTAATTATTAAAAATACATAAATATTAAAGTTAGTATTAATCATAAAAAGATTTAACCACAGTTAAAAAGTTTATATTACAATAAATAGTAAAGCCTAAAAAGTTTTATTTTAAGAAAAAAAATTTACAATTTTTTATAGATAAAGAGTCTATTATTCCATTTTAAAATATTTTATTTAAAAAAATTATTTTAAAAATTAAAACAAAAAAATATCATTTTTTTTAAATTTAATTTTTAAACGGGTGCCCAAAATGAGTAAAATATCTGACATAGAATAAGTTGAATAACATAGTATTTGACTGGGCCCTTTTTTTAGTTAATAGTACGCGCAAATTTATTGAAAGATGTTCCTTGGTATATTACATTCACATAATCACATGCATCCATTTATATATTTTAAAAATGAAATGAGAATGATGGACTTTAATGGTTCCGTGGATGTCATGAAACTTCCGACTTCTTTCAATGTTTCCTTCTCACTCCTTCCGGACGTCCTTTTCAGTTTTCACACCACATCCAGCATGAGTCATTTTTGAAGTAAATGAGCTGAAACCCGCGCGTAACTTTTTTTCACAACCAGAGAAATATTCGTTTCGGTCAAGTTTGTTGAGTTATTCTACTGTATCCTTCATTCGTTTCGAGTAAAAAGTCAACTATTTTATTTTAAGATGTTTCATTCTTAAAAATTACGACATATTCATTTTGTTTCATGTAAATAGTTCACTATACTATTTTGAGATGTTTCATTTTAAAAGTCCACTTTAAAAAATTATGCTTACAATTTCTATAGCATTTCATATTTACTCTCCACTTTTGTTGCAAGTACATTATTTATGCTTAAGTATTTTTGTAATTATAACAAACTTTAAAGACATTAATATATCCATTAATAATTAGATTTTTCAAAGAATGACTCTTTGGGTAGAACAGATGAAATATACTATTATTTTTTATTTTTAATAAACTATTAAAATTGTTTTTTTTTTAAGTATGACTTTTAAACATGAAATCTTACTCAGAACAATGGGAGTAGTAAATAGAATTATGAGGTCTTCAAAGCTCAAGTTAGCTTATATGCTTTAAGCTTCTTTGCTTTACCAAGGTGAACCCAATCTTACGTATACCATTTTATTTTATCATTATAGCAAACATGCTTAAACCTAGTTAAAGAGGAGGAAATGGAGCATAAATTAGTTTGGTTATGACTACCCTTTCTTTTACTTAAAAAAAACTCATTAATTTAACTTTTTAAAGTTGGTTTAACAATTCCTCAAATCAATATTTAACACGTCTTACTTTACTATAGACTATAGTTTACATAAACTACACAAAAAAATTACTTAATTAAGTTCATGTTTTATAGGTTCGGGAAGACATTTATATATTTATATATATAATAAATAAATTTTCAGTCCATATATTCTTGCGTGAAGAACTATACACGTAAATATAAAATTAAGATATTAGTTTGGTTTGTGGGGGGAGATGAGGTTTAGATTATAAAAGAGAAGAGATCTTAGGAAAGAAGATACAAGGAGATCAATAATTTTGTATTTTGCTTTGAAGCAAGGCATGCGTCTGATTCTGGACACTGGACAGAGGAGACCTAATAATCAACGAAGACACCTCATGTGGGAATTGAACTAAAATTAATATAATCTTAATAAGGCATCATTAATTTATCAACACAATCATTAATATTAAATAAAACAATTCACAAAAGCTAAATCAAAGTTGATCATATATCATTAGTGCGTATGTCGTGTATATCTCTCAGTTTTTGCATATACTAATATTTCTTCCTTATTATTCTCCATTTTACAAGTAAAATTGACTATTGCACATTTTTTGTAACATATGTAAATTGGCCATTAATTTTCACATATAACATTAAAGTTGACGATGTGACATGATATATGTCAAATATAAAATGAGTAGGTCTCCTGCAAGACAGTCTTACGGATCTTATTTCGTACGATGGATCCTCACTCTCTGATAGCTTAACCCACCAACACACTGTGTGTTGGTTAAAGATGATTTATCTTATAAAAAATATCCGTAAGATCGTCTTAACCAAATTTTTATTATATAAAATTTGTAAAATTATACAAGAATAGATATTTATTTTGAAAGAAAAAAAAAACCAAAAAACTGGACACTCGTTTGGGAATAGAGGGGTTACCAAATAAGGCAAACAAGACCGCCCCCTCTCATAAAAACTAAATACTTATTCGTTTCTTTGTTTTTGCAATATAGATAACATTCTCTCTATTGTTTGTCACCTCTTTCTCTTGGTATTTTGGATATGGGTTATAACTTATAAATACCAATTGCATGATGATTGGGCTCAAGAGTGAAAGAGAAATTCATGAGTATCGCCAAATCCAATAGGAGACAACGGCGTACTCTTGAATCAACACATAAATATATATTTTTGGTTTAATGGACATTTTTGTTTAAGAATAATTTTAAAAATGGTGAAAATCATGAGTTCTGCCTATCGGGGGTGGCACACACCAGAATTGCCAATCGTCGGGGGTGGCACTCATGATTTTAAACACACATGTAATTTAAACCGATAAAAAATATTGAATCAAAATCATGTGTGTTGCCAATTGGGGGTGGCGGTCACTATATACTCATGATTTTAATAAAAGAAAATTCTTTTTATAACTAACCTAAATCATACAACAACAATTAAGCCAAAAAAAGATATTACTGAAAAAAAATTAAAACATGAGGGTTTTAAGGGTGATGTTTTATAAGTACTTGAGAGAGCAGAGACGATTTAGTGTTTTTTTTTTTTTTTTTTGCACGGGGCAAAGCGCATTATTTAGTAGAGAGCGGGGTTTTAAATTAGGGCAAACTACCGAAATGGTCCTTGCGTCTTTTGGTTTTGGTTTCTCGGTTTTGGTCCCGATTGTTTGAAATTGGTCCTTAAGTTGAAATTTTTCATGGATTTGGTCCTTCCGTCCAATTCAGTTAGTTAAATTTCCCCACATGTGTGTCGCGTGATTTTACCTAGGGGTAAAATGGTCATACCAAGTTAGAAAGTACATGGACTAGTTATGTAATTAATAAACCTTGGAGCAAAAGTTCACTGTACCCCTTCTTTTTTCTTCTACATACCCAGCTCCTCCGCCCTTGTCAATTTTATTTATTTTTTCCCCCATCTGTCAAAAATGGGAAGCAAAATTGGTGGGGTTGAAAATGAAGAGAACCATGACCATATCAATTTCAATCTAATCCAAAAGTTAATCATCCTCATAATTAACACATTTAAACCCAAATTAATTTAAAAATTTTCATTGTACCTGCTTGAAACAGTAACAAACCCTAAAATTAAAAACTCAAATTAATTTAAAAATTGCATTGTATCTTCATAATTCTCGTTGTCCAAACAAACATCAAACCAGGATCAAACCATGAAACAGATCTCATGATGGCCACCATCATCGCCGTTATATGCCAAGGCTCTGTTTCAGCAAGAAATAGAAGTGATGAGCCATGACCACTGTCGATTTCCACTACGCGTCCTCAGTGTGAATTGTGAATTAAGAAAGTGAGAAACATTTTGGTGGGTTTCTCTTTCGCTCTCTCTCTCACTTTCACTCACACACACAGGTTTACTCATAAAAGCCTTCATTAGTTTCTGGTAAGAATGTATTAGGCGTTTCTTAAGAGAACCCTTTTTGGAATTGTCATTAGAGAGACAAGGAGAGCGACAACCAAGCAATTCTAATGTCTAAAAACTTGCCACCAGAGGTTAAGAAGTAGAGTGGAGGAGAAAAGTCAAAGATGAGGCCATTTAAGATTCTGTTTCAAAAAGAACATAAAGAAGGTCATTGGGGTGGTGGTAATGAAAATGATTATGATTTGGGTAAAAAGCAATAGGTATTTAATGGTTCGAAGAAATGGATGAAAAGTGATTCTGAAGATGAAACAGTTCCATTATCGCTAACTGAAAGATCTGATGGTGAAACTTACTTAGGCCACATTGTTGAGAATCCAATTGGGGATGGACGAGACACAAAGCAAATCAAAAGGAAGTTGCATGCTGATGGCTCATCTTCAGATTTCCCGTCGACAAGGTTTGATTTTGCTTCCCAAGTTGATCAGGATAATGAAAGAGTAATTGTGATGGGGGAGGTGGTGGTGGGTGGGGGGTTTCTTGTTGTTTTTATTAGAGTGTTTCATCGGAAGGGATGTGTGAGATCGAAGAAGAGGGGAAAATGGTAGGAGGGAGCTGGGTATATGAGGAGGAAAGAGAAGATGTACAATTAGGCCCCTCAAATAAGATTTTTTTTTCTAAATAATCCCTTATAAGTTGAAATGACAAATTTGTCGCTACCAAAAATTACGTGAGATGCACGTTGTTGAATTTAACGGTAAAAATTTAACAGAATTGGACGGAATGACTAATTCCATGAAAAATTGAAGTACAAGGAGAAAAATTTCAAAAAAATCAGTTCAAGTACGAAACCCCAAAAGCACCTGTACCATTTGGGTAGTTTACCCTTTAAATTACTACCACTATTTTTTTTGTTGCTTGTTGCTCCCACTCAACTTTTAGGTTTGTTACTTTTCAAATTTTTAATTCTCAAATATTGGCAAACTGCCAGATATCTGGTCATGTATTTTGGACTAAAATTTTCATTCTTCTTTTAGATACCAAAATTGATATTTTTTTCCTTTAGTTGTAAGCCATATTTAGAAAGTGGTCTTAACTCCATATCTGAAGAAAATTTCTATTACTTCTCGTTTGGTCCAATTTAAACCCTCTTTGGTTCCATTATCTTCGGCACTTTCTCTACAATGTTCGCTTGTCGATATGTTATTCCAAATGCTATTTTCCATTCTTTAATGTGATTCTGAAAGTAATATATTTGCTCAAGCTTTCCACTAAAAGGCCTGTTCTATGTTCTTTTGCGTCATGGCGTCATCTTTCTTATTTGCAAAAAAAAGGTTTTTTTTTTTTCTTTTTTCCCTATATCATTTCATAATCAAAATCGAGGACATCACGTCCCAAAATTAGAAATAGTGATTGCCAAATACAAGTCGCTCTAAGCCTTAACGACAAATATGGTGAGTATATATATAGTTTCTATTACTTTTACTTGCACGAACCCCTTATGTATCACAAATAGGTCTGACAATTATAACCCAAAAATTGTTAATTCATCTAACTCGACATAAAAATTATCATACTCGACCCATCCTGTTAACTATTGTGGGTCGAAACGGGTAATCCATTACAATCCTTACCGTTTTGTTCTGATAGATTTTTACTATATAAATGTGTGAATTTTTGGGGAGAGTTCGAGCTAACACCGATCAACTTGCTTTATCTCATTACTTGTTTAAACCCGTCACGATTCAACCCGACGCATTTCGACATGTTTGATATTGGGTTCTGACTCGTTTCGACCAGTTACCCCTTTTAACCCAACCACATATCATATCCAACTCACTCATTTGTCAGGGTTATGAACCTGCAGTTTTAGAACTAACTAATTTGCATTAGCCTTCAGGGATTGGAGGCTCCATAAATTTCATGAAATAATTGTAGACCATTACACTTTTCAAAATGTCTAATCGCTATGGCACCTTTTTTTTTTTTTTCAACCGCATAAGTTCATTTTTGTAATATTTTTCCTCAATTGCCCATCCTCCTCCTACCGAAATGGAAATCTGAGCTAGCGTTTTGTCAGCTTCCACATTTTCTCTGTCTCCGAACTCTCCATCTCTTTTTCCCTTTTCCTTTATCTTTCTCTCTCTTTATCAATTGGCAGCTAATACTCAACAATACATACCCATGCTTCCACAACTGCATCTGTATATCCTCGATTTATGATTTCATTTTACATTGCTTGTACCATACAAACGAAAATTAGTGCAGTCAAAGAACAACGAAAAAAGAACTTGAGTTGGGAGGTAGTTAGCTGCAAAGCAACCAATCCACCTAAGATATAGTTTTCATCGAAGAAGTCTTAGGTCCTAAATAGTTGTAAACCTTACATTGATCTGATAAGAGCAGCCAATTTCCTTCTAGATTCTTTATTCATACCTTTTCTCTGGCTTAATTTTTTTCATTGCCTGGTCATCGTATCCTTCCTTGTATCAATGCATTTGCAATTTCAGGATGGACGTGTGCATAGATTTGACCTCGATTTGTTCGCGAGCATCAGATGTTTCGATGAGAGCACCATGTGTTTCGATGTGGGCATAAGATGTTTTGATTTGGGCATCAGATGTTTCGATTTGGGCGTCAGATGTTTCAATGCATGCATCAAATGTTGGTCTCCAGAAGAAAAACAGAAGGTGGATATTCGTTTATTTCCTAATGCCTTTTCCTTAAGTTCTTATCCTAAATAGCTATTTACTTTTCTTCATTCAATTTCACATTGATTTTGTCATTTGAGTTTTCACCCAACAGTTCTATATCTGCATTCCAAAAGTATTTCTAGTTGAGCATTTTCAGAATTCCTTAGGTGAAGAAGATGCCCAATGTTTTTCCTTAAGATGTCAAAATTTGAGCAGTGACTTTTGCATTGTGATGCCCAATGTTTTGAGTGATGTCCAATGTTTTCATTACGATGCACAGATGTGCAATGTTTTTGCATTGTGATGCCCAAAATTTTGAGCGATGCCCAATATTTTTATTGCGATGCTCAGATTTGGACAGTAGCTTTTACATTGCGATGCCCAAAATTTTAAGTGATACCCAATGTTTTCATTGTGATGCCCAGATTTGGGTAGTAGCTTTGTGCGCATGTTATTTATTCAATAAGGGTATATTCGATATTTTACACAAAATAATGTACTTTACTGGTTAAATAAAAAATAAGTGGACTGGAGAAGTTATATTTATCCAAAAGGGACCGGTCCGGTTCTTACCCAAATTTCATTATCGTCAATTCATACATGTGTCAAAATTGAAAGTTGTAGCTGTTAGCTCAATAAACTAAATTTATGGAAAAATTACGGGTCAGCCCACTTTTTAAAGCTTCTAATCACTCACGTACTATGTTTTTTTTTTCAACCGAAAAAAGATACTTTTGGACGCGAGAAGACAACGATACCCTTAATGAGTATGAGACGCGGTACATAAATGAATCGCGGTGCCTTGATTATTGAACCGCGATTCATCAATGTTATTGCATTAATTTTTGCACTGCGGTTCAATAATTTAATTGCCTAGTCCTATTGCACCACGATTCATTAATTTTATTGCATTAATTTTTGTACTGTTGTTGAATATTTTAATTATCTATTCTAATTGCACCACACAATTAATTAATTTTTAAACCGCGATACAAAATGATAATGAACCAGACCATGTCCTCCACATTCTTCTTCCATCTCCTATGTCGTAAGCATTTTTCTTCCCCATCATCCTTTACCTTCGTTCTACTGAAAAATCATTCAACCCATCACATATCCATTACAATTTCGTACATAAGAAATCAAAGAAACGTTTCGTTGCGCAACAATTGTAATTTTCGAATACAAAGTGTGTTGCTGGAGATGTTGAAGGAGACAATGACATTTTCGGAACAATATTTCGAAAAGTTATCTCGTGCGGTTGAAAAAATAACGTTGGACTTTTGAGGTTAAAAACTTGAACCGTTTTTAATCGTTTCGGTCCACTTTTCTAAGTTTCTAATCGTTAAAGTACCCATCTTTTTTTTTCAACTGAAAAAAGTAACTGTTTGTAGCAAAATGACTACGATACCCTTAATGAACGGTAGGCGTGCTACGGAGCTCATTATTTTTGCATCGTGGTTCAATAATTTAATTGCATCACGATTCATCAATTTTATTACATTAATTTTGCACTGCGGTTCAATAGTTTAACTACCTAATCTATTTGCATCGCGATTCATCAATTTTATTGCATTAATTTTTGCGCCGTTGTTCAATAGTTTAATTGTGTAGTCTAATTGAACGCGATTCATCAATTTTATTGCATTAGTTTTTGCACCGTGATTTAATAGTTTAATTCTCTAATCTATTTGCCCCGTGATTCATCAATTTAATCCAATATTTTTGTACCGCAATTCAAAATAGTTTAACTGCCTAGTTTGATTGCACTGTGATTTAAAATCGTAATGAAACAGACCATGTTCTCAATTTTCTTCTTCCTTCTCCCCCGTCGTAAACCTTATTATTCCTCCTCCTTCGCCTTCGTCCCTACTGTGAAAATCATTCAACCCAATACATTTTCAATAACATTTCGTAGTTAATTATTTAGAAAACTCGTTTCATTGTGTAACAATGGTGATTTTTGAATCTAAAGTGTGTTACCGGAGTTGTTGAAGGAGACGATGACATTTTTGTAACAATATTTCGAAAAAAAAGTTTTTTTGCGGTTGAAAAAAAGAACGGTAGACTTTTGTGCTTAAAAACTTTAAAAAAGGACCGATCAAAATTTTATCTTAAAAACTTTGAAAAAAGGATCGACCAGAATTTTACTCTAAAATCTACCTAGTAAATGGATTGAAATCATATGACGAGTTTATTTATGAATTATGACTATGAAAAGTACACTGATATATCCATTACGCATATTTAGCCCATATACATTTTACAGGCCTATTTGAGATTGATCAAATTCAATAATCATGGGCCTCATAATTCTTGGGCTTTTGACTGATTAAATGCTTGGTTGATAACCGGGCCGGTCCACTTTACATAATATTTAGGAAAAATTGCGTCCGGTCCCCTTTTCTAATAATTTAATTGATTTTCAACCACAAAAGGTTATTTTTGAAAGCGAAATGACTACGTTACACTTAATGAACGTAACAGATGACTAGTCGCGTAAATCGCTGTGTATCGATATATTCCGGATGCGTTTAATATTTCACGAACTTTAACCACAATTTTTGTATCGCGGTTCACGAAAAAAGAAATAAAATGCCACAGTTATTCATTTTTGTAACGCGGTTCAAATATTTATATATCGCGTTGTAACTACTTTATATGAATATTTATTACGCTTATTATAAATTTTGAATTGCGGTAAAATTGTTTCTATATCGCAGTGCAACTATTTTCTATGAATTTTTTTTATTACGCTTATGATAAATTTTGAATTGCGGTGAATATATGTTTGTATCGTGGTGCAAAATCTATACTTTAAATTTAATTTTTATCGCGATATATAAAAACTATGAACTGCGATACAAAAAGGAACAGATGTGCACTGCGATATATATTTTTCAAAAAAATACCATAATAAAATTGATAGTTTGCACTGCAGTATATAAATCTGTGAACCGCGGTGCATTCCGTAGTTATTCGTAGCGCACCTCTTGCTCATTAAGAGTATCGTAGTCTCTTCGCGTCTAAAAATGACTTTTTCCGGTAAAAAAAAAAGAAAAAGTATTTTAACGGTTATAAACTTTTAAAAAGGGACCGACCCGAATTTCACCCAAATATTTAACCCCAAAAGTCCTCATATTTTTATTTAATAAAAAGGCACTTTTGAGCGAAAATACGATTATGCCATTAATGAATGAAAAACACGCGCGCATTAGGCACGTGGTGCATCGCAAATCCAAAGTCGGTGCATTACAATTCAAGCACGCAGTGCATCGCAAATTCGAAGTCGGTGCGATGCACCTCGTGCCTGATGCGAGAATGTTTTCCTTTCATTAATGACATAATCGTCTCTTTGCCCCAAAAGTGTCTTTTTCTAGTTAAATATTTAAAGGAATTTTGAGATTAAATATATTGAAAAGTGGATCAGCACCCTTATTTTATTGGGTTAATATATAGAAAGGTCGCGGCCTGACCATTTAAACTGGAAAAACAAGGGTCAATTTTGAAAATTTATTGGGAGAATTGTGGGTCCCGTTTGTGGCTTTTACAACTGTTTTAATACCCCATATTTTTTTAAAACCGATAAAAGACACTTTAGTAGAGAAATGCCGTTGATGACATTAAAATTTTGAACGAGTGCGCGATGTATCACAATCTCAAGTTGATGCATCTAGATTTCAAATCGAGGCATCTCGATTCTAGGTTTATGCTTGTATGTTGTCATTTATTAACGGTTGAAACTAATGGAGAGGGTTTTTGAATGGAGTCATAGGCTCCAACTTGGTCCATGTAAGAGCATCCACAATGGTTACACCCTAAAACACCCTTTATATAACCCCCTAAACCTTTTTAGAGACCCTTTAAAAAAGTTTCAACTCCAATGAACATCCTCTATATAACCCTTTGAATTGATGACATCTTAACTAACAAACCTAACTACCAATATATTTCTATTTTTTATTTTTTTTTTATTTTCCTACGCATTTGAAATAAAAAATTTATACTTTTAAATTTTATATTTTATGAAAAATATATTATATGTTTTGATTATATCAATTATTTTTATTTAAAGAAAGTCTTGTCACGTTTTTTAATATTATCAATATATCCATAATTTTAAGTTATAAATAATAAAAAAAAGGGAAATGATAGTGCAAAAAATACACTAAATTAATTGAAAAAGAAAATGGAAAAAAATGTGAAAGCATACCATCATCAAAGTGATGATGTGAGTTGAGTTGTTTATTTAATTCATAGGCTCTCCACTCTTGCACATCAAAATTTTGGCCAAAAACTGGATGTTCTGATCAAGCAAAAAAAAAAAACATCAGTTTTTGCCGCCTTCTTTAAATTTTGGAACAAATTTTTTGAAAAAGAACGAATACTAGGAAGAAAACCAATAGAGAAGGAGATAGATGGGGGAGAGAGAAGAAAGAGATGAATGGAGGCCGGCTAATACTCACCCAATAAGTTGGGGGAGAGTTAGCTTTTTTTAGGGATAGAGTGATTGATAGGGTGTCCACTGTGGGATTAAGTGTGGTAAAAAAAACCTTAAAAAAGTTTTAGGGTGTTAATAAAGGAAACCACTGTGGCTTTTAGGCAGCATCATTGTAACTTTAATCATTGCAACATTTAATTGGATGAATATATAGATAGGTTGCAGCTGATTGGTCATTTAAAATAGAAAAACAACTGTTAGTTTTGTTTTGTTTTGTTTTGTTTTTTTTTGGAGAATTGCGGGTCGGTCCCATTTGTGGGTTTAGTCATTTTGTTTAAAAATACTAGTATGTTATTTGCTCCTATATAATCTAACCATTAAAAGGGAAATAATTGTACTTAAAATTTTGTATGGAAAATTTTACTATAGTGGCATGCATAAGATAGTTTATATGATATTAAAAACTTCCCCCCAAAAATAGAGTCTTCCTTTGAATTTTTTATATCGTATTTATAAACTTTACTAATAAAATCTTGTTATTTTGCAGTTGTCATCGATCATCAAAGTTTGGATGTTGTATCTACAAATTTTTACAAAGATACTTTATGTCTCACGAAGGATGAACGTGTTTCACTTTCCTTGCTCGGTTTGTACAATTTTCTCACTGTGTTTTTTACCTTTACTTTGCAATATGTGTATGTCTTTTATCATTATTATAAGTATACTATTACAATTTCTTAAATTTTTTAGGTTATTGGGATATTGGCAATCCAACTTTCACATGAACTTTTTATGGCGCTTGGTTTTGGTGCAAGGAGAGATTAGCTCGACATTATAAGACACGCAATCCAAAGTTTAGTTGATGTTGTAGTCAAGGAAAAATACAACTTCCTGTTCTAAAACCACCCCCACAAGAATTACAAGTATTGTTTGTTATATGAAAACACCGATAAAAGTAAACACTTCCGCCAAAACATATGTTCGTATAACAATAAGTTCTGTTTCACTTCAATGGGAGGAAAGATAGAGTCTCGTATAAATCAACGCGGCTCTCCTCCTGTTTTCAAACTTCATGGTCAAAACTATCATTTGATATGAAGTCTTCTTCCATCAATGGGTGCAACACCTAAGTTTGCACAGTTGTATATTTATAATATTGAAAATGAAATTGCAAATCGAATTGTTGTTGTAAGGTAAATACATTTCAATCATTAATTCTATTTTTTATGTACATGATTCCCAACATATATATATATATATATATATATATATATATATATATATATATATATATATAATCAAATCAATTTTTATACAGGAAAGATGCCAATTTTCATGATCTACATTCTGAAATTGTATCTAATTTGAAGACCATGTTAGATACAAATAATGTTCTGGTGAAATCTTTTCGAATAGCAAAAGATAAAAAGGTTCAAGAAGGTAGATCATATGTGAAATTAAAATTGATTGGTAGACGAAGTGGGGATGCGAGAAGGTACAATCTCCCCACTGTCGATGAGGTTGATGCATTAGTTGTTGGTGATTTTGATTAAATGTTGGGTGATAGGGATATTTTAGTTAAGACTCAAACCGAACAACTTAAGTATATAAATGAACTACATCCTGCTTATCTCACTCTTCGGTATCCCTTGGTTTTTCCATACGGCGAGGATGAATACAGAGAAGATATTCCATTTTCCGAATTAAAAGATGGTTCAAAAGGACCGAAAAAAATAAGTATAAGAGAATTTTTTGCATATAGATTGAATAAAGGGATTGCGAGCCGACAACCATTATGTTTTCAGCAATTTGTGTTCGATGCGTATACTATGATTGAAAATTCTCGGTTACTGTACATTCGATTTAATTAAAAGCAATTGCATTGTGCAATATATAAAGGGTTGCATGAAGCTTTGTTACGTGGTGAAACAGATACATCGACACAAGGGAAACAAATTATATTGCCCTCATCTTTTACTGGAGGAGTCAGATTCATGATACAGAACTATCAAGATGCTATGACTATACGTAGATGGGTAGGTTATCCGGAATTATTTCTGACATTTACATGTAATCCTAAATGGCTTGAAATTGTTCGATTTATTGAAAAACGTGGATTAAAGCCCAAAGATCGATTGTATATTATTTGCAGAGTATTTAAGGTGGAGCTTGATGGGTTGATCAAAGATCTTCGTAAAAACAAGATTTTTGGAACTGTTCGATCAGGTACCTTTGTCTTTTATTTATACATGAATGAATATCTAAAAAAAGTATGTACTATCCTTTACAATTCTAATTTATTTACACTTTCTATGGTTTATATGTGTGTTATTTTTTGCAGTAATTTATACTTTCAGAAGAGGGGTTTGCCGCATGCTCACATATTATTGTTCGTTTATCTAGAAGACAAATATCTGACCGCGGATGCTATTGATCGTATAATTTCGACAGAGATTCCCGCTGAAAATGAAGATCCAATTTACTATACTGCAGTTCGAGATTTTATGATACACGGTCCGTATGGTGGTGATCAAAAGAATGCTCCTTGCATGATAGATGGTCGTTGCTCAAAGTATTTTCCAAAAAAAATTGTTGAAATGACTACAATTGACGAAGATGGATATGCAGTGTACATATGTCAGGATAATTGTAGGACGATAAAAAGAATGGAGTTGTGTTTGACAATAGACATGCCGTTCCAAATGATCGGTACTTATTGGTTACTTATGGGGCCCATTTGAATGTTGAGTGGTGTAATCAATCGCGTGCGATGAAATATTTGTTCAATTAAATAAACAAAGGAAATGATTACGTGACTGCAACATTTTATCACAGTTCAGGTAATGATACAGTGGATAAGAATATCGATAAGGTTAATTTGTACTACGACTATAGATATTCATCTTGTGAAGTTGCTTGGAGAATTTTTGGATTTGAAATACAGTACAAAGACCCCCGTTGTGAGTCTAAATTTTCATCTTCCGAATCAGGAAAACGTTGTTTTCTCGATCGGATTCAAATAAAATTGATTATATCATGGATCGGGAATCCATAAAGCGTAACATGTTTTTGGCATGGATGAAAGATAATAAGAAATATCCTCTAGCAAGAGAACTGACATATGCAGAATTTCCAAAGAAATTTGTTTGGAATTCGAAAACACGTGAATGGACCCAGAGAGTACAAAATGGTTTTGCAATTGGGCAGATTTTTTTGTTCCTCCAGGATCTAGAGATTTGTACTACTTGAGATGCTTCCTAAACGTAGTTCAAGGAGCCACTTGCTATGAAGATTTATATTTAATACATGAGGTGCAGTATCGTTCTTTTCGAGATGTTTGTTATGCGCTGGAATTGTTAAATGATGATAAGGAGTATATAGTTGAGATAATCGAGGCTAGCCATTGGGCACCAACTCAATCATTGAGAACTCTTTTTTCCACCCTATTATCATTTGAATCGATGAGTCAACCCGAAGTAATTTAGGATACATGTTAATTGGTCTTATCTAGTTAACAACATTCTATACAACCAACGAAATTTACTTAAGTATCAAGGTATGTAACAATTACTTTTTTTTTAATAAATTTTAAGTTGTTACGTATCTCATATTAATTATTTTATATTTTATAGGTTTGCAATCAAACGAGTATTAAATCAGGAACTATGTACTTGTGGAAGTTGAGAAGATTTTAAAACGTTATGGAAGGAGTCTACGCGAGTTCTAATCAATACCATTCCAGATGATCGGTTTTTCGAATTCTCGCGTAACAGATTAATATATGATGAGATGTGTTATCACCGAATAAGCTTAGTAGACAAACACACGAAGTTTGTGTCAAATTTGAATGACGAGCAACATCATGTTTATGAAACTATCATCAAATCAGCTAATTCAGACAATGAAAAGATTTTTTTTCGTGTATGGTTATGGAGGTACTGCAAAAACGTTCATTTGGAAAACTCTATCTGCTGGATTTAGATCAAAGGGAGAGATTGTATTAAACATGGTGTCAAGTGGCATAGCTTCGCTTTTGTTACTTGGTGGGAGAATTGCTCATTCAAGATTTAAAATTCCTTTAAATCCGAATGAAGATTCGACTAGCAACATTAAACAAGGGAGTCCTACTACAGATCTTATACTTAAAGCCAAACTTATTATATGAGACGAGGCTCCAATGATGCATAAGTACTGTTTTGAAGCATTTGATCGAAGTATGCGAGATATCATGAATGAAATTCATCCATCTAGAGCTAATATTCCTTTTGGAGGTAAGACAATCATATTTGGGGGGAGATTTTCGACAGTAGTTCCAAAGGGCAGTAGGCAAGACATCATTCATGCCACTATTAATTCATCGTATTTGTGAAGGGATTGTACTATAATAAAGTTGACAACTAATATGAGATTGCAATCTATGGGGTCGAACGAGAGTTATGAAGAATTAAAACTTTTTGCTGTGTGGATTGCACATATTGACGATGGGAAAATTGGTGAACCGAATGATGGTTGTGCTTCTGTTGATATTCTCGACCGGCTGCTGCTTAAGGAATTCAACGATCTGATTGCTGCAATTGTTCAAAGTACATACCCTTCATTTGAAAGTAGTCCCGATGAGTCATCATTTTTGGAAGACAAAGCTATTTTGGCCCTGACTCTTGATGTTGTTAATTTAGTACTCCCTCCAAACCTATATATAAGCAAAAAATACCAAATTTTGGTGGACTTAAATATATGCAAAAATTACCATATTAAACTCTACTCACAACTTCCAAGAAGTTTGGTACCAAAAATACCCCTCGTTAATTTTTTTGTTTTTCAAAATGTGTGCACATTCCATATACACAAAGAGCCACTAATTATAAAAAGAGCTATAATGAATTGATGACAATGAGTTAATATTGTATTAATTGTCATCAGTTTTGAGTGGGATACTTAAGGGTATTTTAGTAAGTATATACTTTTGTTTTATATAAAATCAAGACAATTTAACTTACTTTCTTAATCATTGTGAAATCGGTTAGTTTGCCTTATATATAGGTCCAGAGGGAGTAAATGATTACATGGTATCAATGAACAATTCAGAAGGAAGACTTTATTTAATTTGAGCTCAGATTCTCCGTGTCATTCTGATAAAAACGTTGATCTTCTGAACGATATACATACTACTGAATTTTTAAATGGAATTACATGTTCTGGAATACCAAATCATGAGTTGAATTTGAAGGTTGGAATTCCAGTTATATTACTTCGTAACATTGATCATTCTCTTGGGTTGTGCAATGGTACGAGGTTAATCATTACGAGGTTGAGAAACCATGTTTTAGAAGGTCGAGTTCTTTCAAAGTGTAATTCTGACGATACTATTTTGATTCCGAGAATGTCATTGACACCTTCTGATCAAAGAATTCCATTTAAATTTGAAAGAAGGCAGACGTAATGTCTATAAATGAAAGTCAGGGACAATCATTGTCAACCGTGAGACTTTTTTTGAAAAAACCAATTTTTAGTCATAGCCAATTACACGTTGCGTTGTCTCGAGTTACTAATCCTAAAGTTCTTCAAAATTTGGTATGTGATAGTGAGAGTAGTAATTGTCGTGCATGTTAAATGACAAATGTAGTATATAAAGAAGTATTCCAGAATCTGTAATAATATTTTCAAATTTATGTGATAATCTATATTTACTTTCACCTTTTATTAATTTTTGTTTAATTTATTCACATTGAACTTTTTAATTGTATATTATCTATCTTCATTTAAATATATTATTTTCGACCTATAAACTATCTGTGCCTCGCATGGGTGAAAAATTAGTATTTTTAAAAACGATAAAAGAGACTTCAGTGTAAAAATGTCATCTATGCCCTTAAGAATTCCAATAGGTGTGCGATACATCACAATTCTAAATCGATGCATTGTAATTTAATTCTAACTTAATGAATTGTGATTCTAAATTGATACATCATGATTATAAATTGATATTGTTGTGTGCTATGCTATCATTTATTGATATGTGAAACTTATGGAGAGGGTTTTTGAATGACTCATAGGCTCAACTTGGGCCATGTAACAATTGCATCCTTTGCGTGTGTTTAGGCAACATCATGGTAACTTTAATTATTGCACTGTTTTTGGGTGAATATATAGATAGGTTGCGAGACTATTTAAACATGAAAACAAGGGTTAGTTTTGAAAAAAAAATTAGAGTCCATTTGGATACATCGTTTTTTAATTCTATAAAATTTAATTTTTTTTTTGTGCCGGTCCCCTTTTTAAAGTTTATAAGTTATAACCCCTCCAGTCTACTCTTCTTTTTCATCAACCGCTAAAGTCTCTTTTTGAAAATTGTTTCTAAAATGCCCAAATTATCTTCTTCCAGCTCTGTTGAGTTCGAAAATCATGATTGTGCGCAACGAAACAAGGATCGACTTGCCCGATCAAGTCGTCGGGGTCGAGGGGGTAGCGCCCTTTCGTTGGGTTTTGGGGGCAAAGCCCCCGAAAGGTAAACAATATTTTTGATTCATGAAATACGAAATTGTAATGGATCTGTGTTGGGTTGAAAGATTTTTCAGTTGGGATAAAGGCAGAGGAGGATGAAGAAGACGGCTTACGACGGAGGAGATGGATGAAGAAGGTGTAGGACATGATCTGATTCATTACGTTTTGTATCACAGTGCAAAAATATCAGGATTAAATTGATGAACCGTGATTCAATTAGACTAGGAAATTAAATTATTGAACCGCAGTGTAAAAAATAATGCAATAAAATTGATGAATCGCGGTGCAATTAGACTAGGAAATTAAAATATTGAGCCGAGTTGCAAAATTTAATGCAATAAAATTGATGAATCATGATGCAATTAGACTAGGAAATTAAACTATTGAACCGCGATGCAAATATTAATGAAATAAAATTGAAGAATCGCGGTGCAATTAGATTAGAAAATTAAACTATTGACTGCAAATATTAATGAAATAAATTTTTTTATTTGCGGTGCAAACATTGATGTATCGCGGTTCACTTGTAAGTGACATCCGAACGCTCTTTCAGTTCATTAAGGGTATTGTAGTTATTTTACCCCAAAAAGTGACTTTCCAATTGAAAAAAAAAACTGGACTGGGGGGATTATAAATTTCAAAAAAGTGGACCGACCCGAATTTCACCCTAAATTCTATATAACTTAAATAATGTGGATTATGTTTCCAAAATCATAACAACTTCATGATTTGTATAATGCGTAGAATTCAATGTAATTCTAGATTTTACTTAAAATAAGATTGCAATAATTATTCAAATATCTAGTCTAGCCTAGTGGTAGTTGTGGTTAGTATTTTCAAATGACATCGGTTCAAACTTGGTGGTTAACGATGCAATGGATGCCGAAGTTGGCGGCGGAGGGGTTGTGGTGGCTGAAGGACTGAGGAGGCTGTGGGGGTGTTGATTTGACATGATATGTAAAAGCTTAGAGAGAGTAAATACATTTTTTTTATATATTAACATTTTATACCACTTGGTAATTCAATTCAACTTTTTTATTAAGGGCATTTTGGGTAATATTTTGAAAATTTAAGGTCAAAATAGACGGACGTCACGAAAGACTAAATGCAAGCCAAAAATTGAGTTCAAGTATCGAATTAGGAAGACTCAAAGTAGTTGAACAAAATCAATATATGATGTTAGTTTTAGGGACCAAATTATATATTAAACCTGTTTTGATTGCTATAGTCATGGCTTTGATTGCATATCTTCTATAACGCAACTTTTCATAAGTTTAACCACTCTTTCTTTTCTTTCTTCTCTTTCTTCACAAAGTTAATATTACTCGCTCTTAGGTGAAGAGTCACTGTTTGAAAGTTAATTTTTTAAGAAAATGATATTTTTAATAGCCTATTAGTAATATAATGATATTAGACTCTTTAAATGAAATATAAAAAATAGAATAATAGATTCGTTGTCCAAACAGAGGGTGTATTACATAATTTGGTAGTTTAGTTTGAAATGTTTCAGTTTTTTTTTACATTTTGTGTTTCAACTTCGCAAGAGCATTTTTGTTTTTGTTTTTGTTTTTTCATTTTTTGAAAACATGTTTTTCAAATAATTTATTTATATTTTCCTCTTCTTTCAAAAATGGCTTTTCTAGATGCTCATTGTCTAGTAGCTGTTTTCCTTTATCCAAACGCAACAGCAGACAAACCCTTCATATATCGATCCCTTCTTAAAAAGCCCTTCATATATCTAGTTAGGTATTGTAGCTCCGTAAAATCTATCTTTTATTTGGATCATCTTTTTCTCACTTAGCGAGTCTCATTTCTGTAACAAAAAAATTAAAATTAAATAAAAATTAAGTTCTCGGTGTGTGTATATATATATATGCATACGTATATGTATATGTATAGTAGCACTTAAATTGCAAAAGATAGAGTGACAACAGAACTGACCTTTTCTACCAAAAAAAAAAAAAAAAACACACACACACACACACGCACACAGAACTGACCCTTAACGAGCATGCATGCTCTGAAATGACAAGTACATAGAGCTTTGTTACCATAAACAGATCTGGCTCATTTGCCATGCCCATTTCCAGACCCGTACCCCCCACCTTCACCATATCCTGACCCATCGCCACGTCCAGAACCAGACCCGCGTCCTGAACCTTGACCACCGCCAGATCCTCCTCCTTGATTACCACCTGATCCCGACCCAGCTCTTGACCCAGCATAAGAGCCTGCAGAGGAACCAGCTTCTGAGCCTCCACCGCCCGAACCTGAACTGGACCCAGATGATGAAGACGAGCTTGAACTAGAGCTAGAGCTAGATCCTGAGCCGGAACCCGCCCCAGCGCCCGAACCACTACCACTTCCTCCTATGCCAAGGCCCACTCCTAACCCAAGTCCAATGCCACCCAAATCCAAACCCAAGTCTTTTCGTGCTACCCGGCTTTCGGACACCTTTGGCATAGCAAAGGTGGTAATAAGCAAAGCAAGAAGAGCTAGTGACTTAAAACAAGCCATATCTGAAGCCCTAAAAAGATCGAGTAATGTCTTTTTTCCAAAGACTTGTCTTATTTTTAACCTAAAAGCTTTTGTGCAGTAGTGACGGAGAGAGGAATAGAATGGGTCTATTTATAGTTGAGGGTGTCTAAGGTTTGTAGCCAAACATGGCCTAAAGATAGAGATGTAGTGAATTAGTGGGAACACACAATAGCTTTTAATATTGACAAATGGGTCGGATACTATATTTGATTGAAGATGAAGCAAGGTTTTCGTGGCTGAGAAATGGGATTGAGCCATAGAGGAAAAGGAGTGGAGATTTATGAGATGGCCACATTTATCATTAGAAATGGGCCGACCCACAGTCCCACTCACCATAGTGCATATATATATATATATATATATATATAATTGTAAAACTAATATCATGATTAAATTTTTTAACGATAATAAATAATATAAACAAATAATTGTAACGTAAAGATTGTGAGTTCGATGTATATAAACTGAAATTATTATAATGCATCAATTAAGAAAAAGTAAAATTATTAATAGAGAATACAATAAATAAATAAAATCTTTTATAAATTTTAGAATATTTTTAAATACAACATTTTTCATTAAATATGTGTGATTATTACTACTATCACTATGATTAAATATGTACAATTACTACTGCTATCACTATCACATAACAAAATACACGTAATCAATATTAATATAATTTTTTTAAACTTTTTAGTTAGTGTGTTATGAAAATTAAATACATAATTAAAATGTAAGGATAAAAATATAATTAAATTTAATTATTGCTTATTACATGAATGAAAAATCCATATATATATTTTGGAATACATCTTTAAACGAATATATATTTGTTAGATAATAAAAATTACACAACAAATTCAATAATCACACCCCTCTAGAGTCATTGTACATGTTCTCAGAGCAATTAGACTATGATTTACTTGCTCATATTCATCTTTACTTTTCTACAATGTCAATAAGTGAAAATAGAATCTGGTAATGATGATATTATCACCTTTCACCAGGACCATGTTGATCTTTAAAAGTTCACTTATCTAGCATGCCATAACTGATGCTACTACATTTACCGGTGAAATTACTTGGTTATAAGCAATAAAAGTGGTCACATGACATTTATATTCAAGGAGGAAACACATTTATGGCTGAGTAGACAATGTTTGTTGAGTATCAAATTAGACATGTCAGACTTTAAGGATTCATAATTGTTCATCAAATTATATTTCACTATGTACTTGTTTTTTAACTTATATGGATATAATTTGTCGTGACAAAACTCACAAGTAAATTAATATCAATGTAGGAAGATCTTATAGTATAATGAATTTTTAAATTGTTTTTCTTGTTTCCCTTGCATATTGGTAAAAAGAGAAAAAACATTCCCTCTTAGATTGATAGTATTTAATTTCTTAATAGCTTCTTATATATGTTGTTTCATTTACTTATCAATACTTGTATATATGTTCATATGTAAATATAATCATTATTTCGTAAGTAGTTACAATGGTTATCTAGCAATCTTGAGATAAACAAATTACATTTGTCATTATATATATCTTCCTATTTTTGGCAAGTAACAAAACAAAGTGTTTCAATTTCCAATGCACTGTTAATTAAATGTTTAATATAAAACTAAGAAAAATGTAATAAAACAAAATATTTCAACTTCCGATCGATGCATATTTGTGTTACATTTATGAAAAACATTACAGTTGTTATTATATATATATATATATATATATATATATATATATATATATATATAGATTGCCGTCAATTTTTTTTTTTGAAAATAACAAAAGTACCCTTTCCTCTTTCAAATGACGAAAATATAGATATCATATTAACTTTTTTTACAAAAACAAACCTGCTTCCTTACATTGATGATGAATTCTTCCAAGAAACTTATCAAATCTTTTCAGGCCCTCCTGGAGATATTCACCTTCCTTTCTAGCTAGTTCTACCAAGCAAAAAATCTTATCCTACAAACCAATATCGACTTCTCACAGTTTTCACTGTCCCGATGAGGTGTCTAATATAAATTTTACACCCCTTCTTCCCCATTTTCAGCCCCCTCACCTTCGGTTGCACCATAGTTGCCATATCTAGAGCCATCAAATAAGGCTAAAGCCCGCGGGCATGCCCGCCCCGCCACTAAAAAGGGGTGGGTTGGGTCAAGAAATTGAAGGACCGTTTAGGAGCGGGCCTCACGGGCTGTGGGACAGGGCGGGATAGGGATGGGCTACCCGTCATTTGAGTGATAATTGATACTTTTGATTTTAGGCCTTCAATTTACAACTGATTAGGAACATTGCCCATTAGGCTTGACATATAAATTTTATTATTTAATAAACTTGAAAGATTCTTTCTACCCTAACGGAAAGGAGTAGACGGATTCCGAGTAGAAGGGGACGACGTGGTTGTAGATACGTAGTGTAGGCGACGTGGTTATAGTTATCGTTGCTGTGTTTTCAGAGTAAGGATACTTTAGACTTTGCCAAACAAAACTTAGGGGTACTTCAGACTTTTTGTTGATACATTAGACAAAAATTGAAACATTAACGGCTCTATGGGTGAATTTAACAACAAAACGCAACATGGACCAAACTAATTCTTTTTTTAATTGTAGGACCAAACAAAAAAATCAATACAAATCGAAGAACCAAATAATTATTTAAACCAAGATTTTAAAAGGAAAAATTGCAGGTCGATCCCCTTTTTGAAGTTTATAACCCCTCTAGTCCACCTTTTTTTTTCATCAACCGCTAAAGTCTCTTTTTTAAAAAAATGTTCCTAAAATACCCAGATCATCTTCTTCCACAGCTCCGTTGAATTCAAAAATCACGATTGTGCGCAAGCTGAGGGGATCGATCGGTGCCGTCGTGGGGGTTTGGGGCAATGCCCCCGAAAGGTAAACAATATTTTTTATTCATGGAATACGAAATTATAATGGATCTGTGCTGAGTTGAAGCATTTTTCAGTAGAGACGAAGACGGAGGAGGAGAAAGAAGACAACTTACGACAGAGGAGATGGAAGAAGAAGATGTAGGATATGGTCTGGTTCATTACGTTTTATATTGCGGTGCAAAAATATCAGATTAAATTGATGAACCACGATGCAATTGGACTAGGAAATTAAACTATTGAACCGCGACACAAATATTAATATAATAAAATTGATGAATCGCAGTGCAATTAGACTAGGAAATTAAATTATTGAACCACTGCGCAAATATTGATACAATAAAATTAATGAATCGCGATGCAATTTGATTAGGAAATTAAACTATTCAACCGCGGTGTAAAAATTAATGCAATAAAATTGATGAATCGCAATGCAATTATACTAGGAAATTAAACTATTGAACCGCGGTGTAAATATTAATGCAATAAAATTGATGAATCGGGGTGCAATTAGACTCATAAATTAAATTATTGAACTACAGTACAAATACTAATGCAATAAAATTAATGAACCGTGGTGCAAACATTGATGTTTCGCGGTGCATTTAGACTAGACAATATTACTATTGAACCGCGATGTAAAAATATTGATGTATCGCGGTTCACTTGTAAGTGACATCTGAACGCTTTTTTGATCGGTTCATTAAGGGTATCGTAGTCATTTTGCCATCAAAAGTTATTTTTTTCGGTTGAAAAAAAATGTTTAAATCTCAATTTGGTCACTCTACTTTCGGCTAAAATTCATTAAGCTCACTCTACTTTTTTCTTCTTCAATTAATTAATCACTCTACTTGGCTCCGAAAGTCAATAAGGTCACTAAAGTCATTTCCATTTTTTAAGTTGGATAAAAATCTTTGAAAAAACAATAATACTTCTTACCTTTGAAATGCGTGTTGACAAATTCAAGTCACATAATAAGAAATTATATTTGAGCACAAATTAAATAATAATAATAATAATAATAATAATAATAATAATAATAATAATAATAATAATAATAATAAATATTATTTTATTTCAGCACTATTTCAACTTATTAATCAAACATACACACACTAACTTATGAAAGCTAATAAGCACTTTTAAAAAGATGGCAAAACACACAAACGGGCCACCCAACTTTGGACCATATTGCAATCCGGCCACCGAAAGTTTGGTTCATCTATTTTGGCCACCCTACTTCATTTCTGTTGCAAGCGAGCCCATTTTCTAACGCCCGTTAGAAAATGGCGTTAACTTTTTCTGATTTCCCTATTTTGCCCCTGTTATTAGACAAACGGATGATAGATCGCGGGGGAAACACACTCCAAATCAGATCACTCACAAATCGAAGAAAAAAACCCCCAAATTCTAGGGTTTTCGATTTGAATCGAAATTCAAATCTCTTCGATCCCGTAAGAAGAAACCGACTTTGAGGCATCAATCAACAACAGAAGTTACTGGAATCTAATGTTTTAACATCGATTCGAAGATCCCAGGTGAGTACGATAACCCTAGTTCTTACTCGTTGAATATGTTGTCGTTAATGAAATTTGTTTCAGTCTATGTATGTGTTTACTTACCTTTGCCTTTTGCCTTCATATACATTGTGGTTCATCTATTTTGGCCAATGTGTTTGGGTTTACTTACCTTTGCCTTTTGAACATGTTGAAAATTGTTATATCAGTACTTTATATGGTCCATGTTGGTGTCTTGGTGTAATTGATTGTTAATGGTAGGTAGGGTTTTGCCTTGGTTTTGTTTTGCCTTGGTTTTGCCTTTTTGGCTTTTATATTCAGTGGTGGTCCCATAACCTTAAAAAATTAGGCTTTACTGGTGTGTGTCTTTTATATGATATTGTGGGGCTTTAATATCATATAGTGGGGCTTTAAAATAGTGTTTTGCCTAGACACTAATATTGATAGTCTGTCATTTCTTATTAAATGCAGAATGGAAAAGGAAATTGGAATATTTTTACATCATGGTGGGGCTTTTCGTAAGGTTAATAACAAATGGAAGTATGAAGGAGGGAGTGTTGATTTTATTCCTGAAGTTTGTATGGATACTCTAAATTACTTCAAAGTTGAAAAGTATGTGAAATCATATTTAAAGTATGGAAATGTGAAGCAAGTATGGTATAGGTTGCCTGCACAAAGTATTGAAAATGGATTGTACTCAATAGATACTAATGAGGGAGTGTTAAGAATGGTAAATGAATGTAGGAATATAGGGTTTGTGTATATGTATGTTGAGCATGGTATTGATGTACCAGTGCTTGTACGTGAGTCGATGAACCGATAATTGTAGATTTAGATACAGAAGAACATGAAATGTTGGATAAGGGTGGGGATGAGATGGAGGTTGAGATGGATGATGATGACCCTGACAAGAGTCAGGTTTACAATGAGACTGAAAAGGGTGAGGCTTATATGGGTGAGGGTAATATGGGTCAAGATGAGTCTGAAAAGGGTAAGGGTCAGACTGATATGGGTGAAGATGAGTCTGAAAAGGGTAAGGGTCAGACTGATATGGGTGAAGATGAGTCTAAAAAGGGTAAGAGTCAATCTGATATGGGTCAAGATGAGTCTGAAAAGGGTAAGGGTCAGACTGATATGGGTGAAGATGAGTCTGTAAAGGGTAAGAGTCAATCTGATATGGGTCAAGATGAGTCTGAAAATGGTAAGGGTCAGACTGAGATGGGTCAAGATGAGTCTGAAATGGGTAAGGGTCAATCGATATGGGTCAAGATGAGTCGAAAAGGGTAAGGCGCATCGAGATGGGTGAAGTCTGAAGATGATTTTTCTTGGAATGAGGATGAGATTGAGGTTGTGATGGCTCAATATGAAATTTGAAAAGAGTCGGGTTGAGAATGATGAACATGACAATACCTTGAATGTAATAATGTTAGGCATGAAAAAAGTAATGAACAAACAGGTGCTGAGGCTGATATGGCTCAAGATGATATTGATTTTGAATATCCATATGAGGTAGAAGATGTGGGGATCAATGTAGAAACATGTTTAAGTGATGAGGATTTCCATGTAAGTGATGAAGAACTTGTAGAAATTAGGGTTGCTGTGAACAATAATAGAAGAAACAAAAAACAGAAATTGTTTGATCCTGTTAGTTTACCCCAAGAAGGTGATCAAGTTGATCCAGTTGAGCCTACACCTACTAGGGGACAACCACAGACTCAGAGTAGAAATGATGGTGGTGGGTTGACTTCTTCTGATAGTGATTATGATTCTAGTGATGAAGAGGATAAGGTAGATGACAAAATATTTCATGGAGAACAATTAACTTTGAGGAAGAAGCAAGGTCTTAAATTTCCAGTTTTCAATCCAAACACAGACATGGAAGTAGTGCAATTAAAACTTGGGCTTCAGTTTGAAACAAAAGAAATTTTTAAGGCTGCAGTTGTTAAGTATGGATTGGATGAAAAAAAGGATATTAAATGGATTAGGAATGAGAAGATGAGGATGTCTGGAGTGTGCATGAACTCAGCTGTATGCCCATGGAGAGTTTGGGCTGGATTCAATCAAAAGAAGTTCTGGCAAATTACTGCATTTAATCCTCAGCATGATTGTGGGATGGCACTTAAGAACAGGCAAATCACAAAGATCGCTTTTGGCTAAGGAATTCTTTGAAACATTTAGAAGAAACCCTGCTTATAAGTTGACTGATATGAAGGCTGATGTTTTGAAACAATTTGGGGTGGAAGTGAGTGACTGCATGTGTAGCAGAGCAAGGAAGAAAGCATTGCAAGAACTAGATGGATCAATGTATGAACATTATGCAAAGCTATGGAGTTATAAAGATGAGTTGGAGAATAGAAATCCCGGTAGTACTGTGATCATTGAGCATGTCAACCCTATCCCATCCAAAGGTTTATTCTTTAGAGAATGTATGTCTGCTTTTGATCAAGTGAAGACAACATTTATGGAGACTTGTAGGCCCATGTTGGGGATTGATGGAGCATTCTTGAAAGGAATACGTGAAGGGAGAATTGTTATCTGCAGTTGCCAAGGATGCAAATAATCGGATGTATCCGTGGCTTGGGTAGTTCGGTGGAAAACAAGGACAACTGGACCTGGTTTCTTCAGAATTTAATTGAAGACCTTGAAATGAGAGATGGAGATGGGTGGACTATCATTACAGATCAACAAAAGGTAATATCATAATCTTATTACATTTTTTCCTCGTTAGTTTTTATTAAAATTGGTTTAATGACATTTATTTATACTTTATATGATTGATAGGGATTACTACCTGCTGTTACAAGCTTGCTGCCTAATGTTGAGCACAGAATGTGTGCGAGACACATCTATAGCAATTGGAGGAAAAAATACAAAGGAGGGGAGTATAGGAGATGCTTTTGGAGTATCGCTATGTCTTGCACAGTAGATAAATTCAAAGCAGAATTTGAAGTCTTAAAGAATGTAGACAAGCGGTGCAAGATCTAGTGAGGACGATCCTATTCATTGGTCCAAGGCTTATTTTGACACATATTCAAAGGTAGACAATGTTGAAAACAATATTGCGAGAGGCATTCAATGGTAGTATAGTATGTGCTAGGTCTAGACCTATTATATATATGCTTGAGGAGATTAGGTTGGCAATGATGGTCAGAATTCAAAAGAGAAAGGAATGGATTTCAAAATATGGCCATAATATTTGTCCAAGGATCAGGAAGAGGATGGAGAAAAGTAAGGAAGCTGTTAAGCATTGGTCTGTGGTGTATAATGGTGGAGATGAATTTGAAGTTAGGCATGTGAAGGATGCATTTAGTGTTAACATTAGGGAGAGGACCTGTTATTGTAGAGAATGGGATCTAAGTGGCATTCCTTGCACTCATGCTATGGCAACCATATACAAGATTGGTCAAGATCCAGAAAATTATGTCTCCAACTGGTACAAGAAGGAAACTTTTGTTAGTACTTATTCCCATCTGCTAAATCCCATCAATGGTGAGAATCAATGGCCAAGATCATCTGAACAGCCTCTTCAACCACCACCAAACAAGAAGATGCCTGGTAGACCAAAGAAATGTAGGGTTAAAGACCCTAATGAAGAAAAAAAGCAGAAATCTAGTCAAGATCCAAACATCTTGAGTAAAAAGGGAAAAGAAATTACTTGCAGGTAATAAGTTGCATTTGTTGTACTTAATTTACATAATATTTGCAAATTGAACATTTTGTATTAACTTGAATGTGTCTCCAACTTTCAGGTTTTGTAAGGGAAAAGGGCATAATAGTAGGTCATGCAAACTGGCTAAGGAGGCAATTGGAAGAGGGGAGGTTGTACCTAAGAAGACAAAACAGAAGTCTACAACTGCAGCAACTGAATCAAGGCCTCCAACTGAAGCAAGGTCTCCAAAGGTGTACACCAAATGTAGGTACAAAGGAGTGAGCAAAAGCAAAAAAGCAAGAATAGATGTAACTGAAAAATGATTGTGGGGAGAATGTTGCACAATATAGGTGATAGGGATTAGATGTTTAAAGTAACTGAGGTTCAGAGTAACTCATTTTTTGCTCATCTCTGTTTTGCCTCTCAGTTGTGTAAATTTTTGTTCTGCACTGTTTAGTTAGACCAAACAGTTTTATGGACAACTGGACCTGTTTTGTCAGGCAGTAGTGTTGGCACACTCTGTTTCATGTACATCTCTGCAGTGTTGGTTTTTGTAAGCAGTTTATGTACATCTATGCAGTGTTGGCTTTGTTTATTATATAAGCAGTTTATGCTCATCTATGCAGTGAAGACAGATCATGTTTTCTCGGTTGGTTTGGCATTGTTTATTATGTAAAGCGTTTATGCTCATCTATGCGAGGCAGATCATGTTTTCGTTGGTTTGGCATTGTTTATTATGTAAAGCTTATGCTCATCTATGCATGAATCATGTTTTCTACCGTTGGTTTGGCATTGTTTATTATGTAAACCTGCTTATGCTCATCTATGCGGTGAGGAGATCATGTTTTCTCCTGGTTGGTTTGGCATTGTTTATTATGTAAACTGTTTATGCTCATCTATGCAGTGAGGACAGATCATGTTTTCTCCTGGTTGGTTTGGCATTGTTTATTATGTAAACTGTTTATGCTCATCTCTTTTGCAACAAACTAGTGGCAAAGAAGAAGGAACCATTTGTTTGGTGCTATAGAGTATTTGTTGTGCATGGATGCTTTGGCTAATAAGATGAAGCTCTTTTTGGCAATCAACTCCTTAAATAAACAGATCCCCAATGCTCTTACATAAACAGATCCTGGTAGATCCCCAATGCTCTTACATCCTTAAATAAGATGGTGCTATAGTTTCAAGTAACTTGCTAGTCAGAAGAAGATCCCCAATGCTCTTACATAAACAGATCCTGCCTTACATAAAGAGATCATGCCTGGACACAATGCTCTTATTATGATATGGCTTGAGTTTGAGATAGTATGTCCATTATATGTGTTGTAACTAGATGAAGTTATTGCATAAGGTAAACAGTTTTATGTACATTTGCAATGTTGGCTTTGTTTATGTAAGGCAGCAATGCTTTTACAAACACATTACAAAACTATGTTTCCACAAACATTTCACAATTAAAATTTGCACAAACACATCACAATGAAAATTTGCACAAACACATCACAATTAAAACTTGCACAAAGACATTACATAATGCTTCACCATTTTATTTCTTAATTAGAATTTTGCAATCAACTAAGGCATTAACATTTTGGCAGTTACATCCAATTTGAAGTGTGATGCCATCAACACACTAATCAATATCATCATGATGAATATTGCCAGAAGATACATCTTTTCTCTCCTACCATATTGACCAATACTACATTTCAATATCTTTATTTTTTCCCTGTTCTTCACAGATTCCTTTTGAAGTCTGTCACACTCTTTCTTCAACAATTGTTCTTCTTTGAAGTCATGTTCTCTGTCTCTCAAATCCTTGACCAATTTCTTCAAATCATTAATCACTTCCACTGACCTCTTCGTAAATTTGTCATCAACCCACAAATAGAAACCACAATCATGTTCATCCTAGAAGCAAAACAAAATATTAGGGTCTTGTGACAATAATGTGGGAGAGTAACAGAAAATACTACTACAACAGTTAGGGTTCTTGAAAAAATCTATAGCAAAAGTGGCAACATTGCTTACCATGTATCTAGGGCATCGAATGAATCTTCGTCCTGGGTTCTTCTCAGTCCCAGATGTAAATAGGGCCACCCTAAGGTTACATCGACAAATTTTATGACGATATTCAGTAAGAAAATCGGACCCTCCTGATGAAGACGAGCCTTCTAACCTTGATATCTCATACCCACTCACTGACATTGTTAAGTAAATGTCTGGGCAGCTTCAACGATGAAAACTACCTTCTTCGTTTGACGATCGTTTGAAGATGAAATTGGGTATGGGCGCGTCTCACAGAGATTATGACTCGGAAGAGATGATGAAATGGGTGTGTAATTCATATGCGTTCAAGGTATATAGCTTACGGGATCGAAGAGATTTGAATTTCGATTCAAATCGAAAACCCTAGAATTTGGGGGTTTTTTTCTTCGATTTGTGAGTGATCTGATTTGGAGTGTGTTTCCCCCGCGATCTATCATCCGTTTGTCTAATAACAGGGGCAAAATAGGGAAATCAGAAAAAGTTAACGCCATTTTCTAACGGGCGTTAGAAAATGGGCTCGCTTGCAACAGAAATGAAGTAGGGTGGCCAAAATAGATGAACCAAACTTTCGGTGGCCGGATTGCAATATGGTCCAAAGTTGGGTGGCCCGTTTGTGTGTTTTGCCTAAAAAGATAAATCAAACATCACCAGTCATTAGTCATCAGTCATAAGTCATAAGTAATAAGCCATCATCATATATCAATAAGTTAAATCAAACGTGCCCTTAAAAATACAGTTTCTGGCGGAGATTCAATACATTTTGTTTGTTGTGGTGAAAAGGCTTTGTAAGAAAATATTGGGAATAATTGTGAGTCGGTCCACTTTTTAAAATTTTTAATCGCTTCAATCCCATTTTTTTAAAACCGAAAAATGACACATTTTGAGGGTAAAAAGACTACGATAGCGTTAATGAGCATGAGACGCGCTACGAACATGAATCGCGATACATTTATTATTGAACCGCGATATATTAATTTTAGGGGGATGCTTAATACAACACCTGCTAAATACTTAATACATAATTTTTTGTTGTAAAAGTACTACATTACCCTTAACGAAAAATTATTTTTTTAAGGCATAGGGATCGGTTTGTGAGCAGTCCTAAAAAAAATTCAAGCATAGGGATCAGTTTGGGAACAATCCTTAAAAAAAAATATTCAGGCATTGGGACCAGTCTTAAAAAAAAATATATATTTTTCAATCATTGGGACCGGTTTGGGACCAGTCAAAAAAAATATTCAGTCACTGGGACCAGTCCTAAAAGAAATAAAAAAAAAATTCAGGCATTGGAACCGGTTTGGGACCGGTCCTATTTCTTTTTTTCATTTACTCATAAAATGGCAAAAGGAAATTTGAATTTTTTTAAAAAAATGATGTATTAAGTATTTTATAGGTGCTGTAAGTACTTATGTAATTTTATTGCATTAACTTTTGCATCACGATTTATCAGTTTTATTGCCTAGTCTATTTTTGCACCGTGATACATCAATGTTTGAACCATGATTCATCAGTTTAATTGGGTGTATTGATTATTAAACCGCGATGCATTAATTTTTGCACCGCGATTCATCAGTTTAATTGTCTAGTCTATTTTTGCACCGCGATACATCAATGTTTGAACCACGATTCATTAGTTTAATTGCCTAATCTATTTTTGCATCGCGATACATTAATTCGATATTTTTGCACTGCATACAAAATCATAAAGAACTAGACCACGTCCTCCACTTTCCTCTTTCATCTCCTTCGTCGTAAGTATTGTTTTTCCTCCTCCTTCTCCGCCTTCGTCTCTACCGAAAAATCACAATGCAACACAAATCCATTATAGTTTCATATTTCATAAATAAAAAAAATTGTTTACCTTTCGGGGGCGTTGCCCCCTCGTCCCCGTTTCGTTACACAATAATGATGATTTTCGAATCTAATTTGTTTGTCAGAGCTGTTGAAAGAGACGATGACATTTTCGGAAAATAGATCGGCCAGAACTTTACCCAAAATATTGCTGCTATGGATATATTGCCAACTGCTAAGTGTATTACAAAATTAAATATAGATTGCTTTTTGAGTAGGTCTCATGTAAGATCGTCTTAGGGATCTTAATTCATAAGACGAATCTTCATTCTCTCATATTCAACCAACTAATACACGGTGAGTCGGGTCAAGTAAATCCACTTTATATAAAATATTTGTAAGACCGTTTTATTCAAGTTTATGTCTTGTATTTTTATTGTATTTTTATAGGTATGTGTCGTAACTTTACTTTAAAGCGAAATGAATGACGTACAGAAAACAGAAAACGATTAATGTCCCCTACTGTAAATAATTGGGACTAAGAGCATCCTCAATGTTGTACTAGTCTTTGCGTGCGCAGCGCGAAGTAGGAAGGATGTCAAGATCGAGGGTGTCAATATTTAAATAAATCAATATATGTTTTAATCATGTTTCAAAAAAGTCTAAAATAACAAATTGAAAATGAAGACCTCTAGATAATCAATTAAAACATTATGATTATTCAACGGCGGAGAAAAAAAATTAAAACTTTTATTTGTAATTTTATTTAAGAAAGCAAAGGCGATGCCTTGTTAAATTTTATTAATAGAAATAAAATTATAAATTTGAGAAGGGCAACCAGCTTTGCCCTTATACAATTAATAATCTTTCGTTAAAATATAAACTTTTTTTAACACATACACCAAGTGTATTAATTTTTAAATTTTTTTTTAACCGCGTAACATGTTTTATGTTATAGATTTACTGTGGAAGATAGACACTAAACAATTAATATCTCTTTTTTATTTTAGTATAAAAAAGTGACTATGTGATTAATGAAAAGTGTATTTTATATTTTATACATATTATTAACAACGTAAAAAATCGGAAGAATTCCAAATTAGTAATTATACTTATTACTTAAAACCCAAACCACCTAAAGAAAAACTCAATAAATTGTGTTTTAGATATTTTTAAAAATCGGAAGAATGTTTTAAATTGACTTCTATTGATTTAAATTGACTATTTTTCAATTTAAAATCTTGGTATTTTTATTGATTTAAATTGACTATTGTTCAATTTAAAATTTTGGTATTTTTCTTAACTTTGTAAATAAGACAACATAAAAAATAATTATTTTTCTTAAGAGTCATGAGCATCTAATTTAGTCGTCCAAAATTATTACAATAACTCAACAGTTTTGAAGCCGTCTTCGAGATATAAATTATTACAATAACTCAACAGTTTTGATGCCGCATTCGAGGCATCAAAACTGATGTCATTTCAAGTCCATAATAACATACACTGGGTGTAGATTTTTAAATGTGTCAGCACTGCTGAGTATTTTGGAATTTTGTACCTTATTATAATTTTAGACATGTAGGAGATTAGTGAGACAGTACACTATACTCCCCTTTCCTACTAGATAAAACTTTTGCTTTTTTCAGAAATAGGGTCGGTGCAGGGATTGGAGAGGATTTCCTCCCTAATTTTACAATTGAGTTGACATGTCAATTGAGTTGCATATTTAGAATTTTTTAAGAGTTTGTTCATTATTAAACAAATAAAAGAAAAGAAAAATTAAAAAGAAAAGAGGGGAAAAGAGGGGAAGTTAGAGATCGTAGGGAGAAGTGGGGGAGTTGGAGAGGGGTTGCATAACTACCTTTCGCACATGTGAAATCTAGATGAAATTGAGATCGTAGGATATCGGTAAATGAATTGATCTCAACCTCTCTTTATCCCAAGTCAATTGCACATGTGTAATCCAAGCTGTATTATAATATAGATATTCTTATACAACTTCTTAACTGAGTCCCACTGCCGCCTATACACTTTTTTCTTCTTATACACTTAAGAATAAATCTTTCCATTGTATAATCTTCTTACACAACTTCTTACACAAATAATATTAAATTTAACACCATTCCAAATAAAATAAAAAATCCTTCCCCCCCACACACATCCCCCCTGACAGCCGCCCACTTCCTCCCCATTTGCAGTCAAAAGTGACTTCCTAATTCGGAAGTTAAATATCTTTCTCTCTCTCCTAATTGGACAATAGGTGGACACTATGCATAATTATCAATGCACTAAGAAGTTCCATATTCAAACGTTGGGGATGCTCTAAGTTGAGTTAGAGTTCATGTGCGTTGATATGGACTAATTGAATTGTCAGAACGACAACGTCGATCAAACAGGATTGAGTAAGGTTGCCTCCCAGTCCAAGCCTTTACTTTTCATCCTGAAAAAATTACCGGACAAGCTAGCTAGCTAGCAGCGTCAATTAAAAAAAAAACTCGGTAATTTTGGCCCTGTTAAACCCAAAATTCTGCTTCCAACGTCAGTAGTGGTGACAAATTATGTCCACGCTCATATGTCCGTCCAAACCGCCCACTAAAATATGGACATGGACACATTTAAATTTTAACCTGGGTAATGGGCATGCCCACTTAGACCATTAAGTTTTATGGGCATAATATTGGCACAAATGAGAGCCCACATTTTCACCTCTCACTTTCACGATCAATTTTTTTTTTTCTGATACCTAATAATCCAAAGTTGTTTCTCTCTATATATTTACATTTCTATCAATAACCATTCATTAAGACAGAGAGAGTGAGGGGGTAGAGAGAGAAACTAGAGAGAGAGATGCATGGCTATTACTTGTTCTTCGGGTTTGATTTTCAGAACCAAAGAAATTGTCAGTAATGGTGGAAGTAACCGTTATTTTTTAAGAATAAAAAATTGACCCATTTTTTATTTTTATTTTCGATATCATATTACTTTTTATATACGGTCAATTACGTATTTTCTGGTTATGAAAAAAAAATCAGATTTCCATTTAAAAACAATCGATTTGACGTAAAAATTAATGAACTAAGAGAGTATTTTATTTCAATTAACATACGACAAAAGTGAAAATATGTTCTTGTTTTGATATTATTAGTGGTTCTGCCAACACTAACACGTCATGTAAAGTTTTTGAGTTATTTTTAGAAATTTGGTTGCATTGGAAATGGTGACAGATGTTAAAATGTTACAAAAAATTATTGGCATTTTCCAATTATTCCGGTTGTAAACATATATATATATATATATATATATATATATATATATATATATATATGGTTAGTTGTAACTTTTGATATTTTTTTATAAATGATTTTTAAATTTTTTTGTATTTATTTGATAAATGCATGTTAATGAGTAAATAAGCGCCCATGCCCATTTAGTGTCCGTCCATATATGCCCATGTTATTAAATGGGCACTTACTTGCCCGCCCATTTGAGTCCGCTGCCCATTTAAGCCCACTCACACCCGACTATACCCGTCCGTTTGCCACCTCTAAACGTAAGTTACGATTGCGACAAGAAATGATTTTGGGCTTAATCTTTGGCGTTACTTTTCCTTGTTTACTTTTTCAAATTATTATTTGCTTAGTTGTAAAATAAAAATGTGAGTATAATAAAAGAGTTATTAACCATCTTTAACAGTTTGGTGTAAAAATTGCATGAAATCTTTAAATTTGTGCAATTTTTTCATCAAATTTTTTCTACCATCTCTAACAGTTCTACTTCAAATTTTACTCTAAAAGTAATATTTCAAATATATTCTTCATTAATCTACTTAAAACATGTGTTTTATTTTATTTAATTTGTATTAATGTATTTTAACAAAACAAATATATTATTCATTGAATTAATATTATATTAAATTAAATACCATGCATTAAAATGAATAATTAAATGCAAGAATTTAATAGTGTAAAAATCAAAACGTGAAACTAATAATATAAATAAAAACTATAACACAAAAAAGTATTGAATTAATTTTATATAGTATTTAAACAAGACACAAAACTAGCATTTAACCTTAAACACAAAACTAGTCCTTACCCAAAATACAAAACTAGTACAATATATAAACCAAAACACAAAATAAAAAATATAAATATAATTTAAAAAACTAAACTATTATTAAAACAAAAGAAAAAAAAGAAAAAAGTAGGAGAGTGAAGATGACGACCCCCATGTTGTACCAAATTTGAAGTAGTTGGACAGGGTCTTCATTTTGGAAAATATTTGAAGTCTCTCTTAGAGGGAGAAATAATTGATTTTTGCTATATTTTGAATGTTTGAATGGAGATGCTATTAGTAAACTCATTGTGAACTACTTTTCAATTATTATTAGTAAAATCATAAGGGTTTCTCCTTTAACTATAGGTTAATTTAAATCTCTAGTTGGTCACCCTACTTTCGGCCAAAATTCATTAAGATCACTTTACTTGTTTTTCCCTCAATTTAATCACTCTACTTTCACATAATTAGCATGTTCATCACTCCATCCATATATTTTGGATGGAAAGTTTAATTTTTTTAAGAAAATCAAAAAATACCCTTACTAAATTTGAGGGTTTTGAGGGTCTCCTTCTCCTCTCAAACATAATTTCTTATTGTATGACTTTAATTTATCAACACACCTTTCAAAGGTAAGGGGCATTATTGTCTTTTCAAAGATTTCCATCTAACTTAACTAACGAAAATGATTCTAGTGATCTTATTGACTTTCGAAGCCAAATAGAGTGATTAAATTGAGGAAAAAAAGAGTAGAGTGAGCTTAAAAAAATGTTAGTTTTGAAATTTAAAAATATGACCGAGTTTAAAATAAAATTGTTTTTTGGCGGAAAAATGATGTGGACGAGAAGACTCCTGCCCAGTCCACGTAGGCGGCTACGTCGAAGTCCAGTCACCCTTCCCGTCCCAAAACTAACTGGCTTTAAACTGAAAGTTTTTTTGGAAAAAAAAATTTGATTGAAGTTTTTCATACGAAAAAAAAAAAAAACAACAACAACAAAAGGTTGAAAAAAAAAAACTAAAATAGGTGTGGATTTTTTTGGCAATTAACCATGTATAACCCATTATAGACGTGAGAAGGCTGCCATAGCCTCAGCTTGCAATTCATGATTAAGAAGTACTTTTTTTTTTTTTTCTTTTTTAAGAAGGGATCGAACCTCGAAAACTCACACATCAAGCCCCACGTTTACCATCGGGCCACCCCCCAGGCGATTAAGAAGTACTTCATTCTTTACCAAATAATTGTTTTCTTTTCATTTTCTGGTCCAAAATAATTACCATTTTCCAAAAAATTCATTTTTTGAAAAAAAATATTTTTACTACTTTATCATTTTTTTTCTTTTTACTTTAATTATGACCACATGCATTAAGTCCATCTCCAACCGAAAAACCTCAATTTGGGTCCAAACTTACCCCAATTTGGGGCAGTTTCAGCACTATCCACTATTCCAACTCCAACCCTTCACACCAAATCTTACACCAAAAAGAATATTCATTAGCATATTCTGTTTTGATTTTCTACTATAACATTTAAAATTGTAATTATTAAGATTACACAATTAATAATTATTATATTTAATAAGTTTATTTTTATAATATTATTTATATAATTAATTATATATTAAAATTATTAATTTAATATATTTTAAATTACAAACCATTTGATAAATACAAACACATACATTATGATAAAGCAAGCAATACATCTATTTAGATGTTAAAAACTATTTAAGTTGTATGTCATTTTTATTTTCAAGTTGTATGTCTTTTTTTATTTTCAATTTACATAATAGATCAATTTATTATATTTTATTTTTCTTTTTTTAATACTTTAAAATAAATTTCATTATTAATATTTATTATATAGCTATTATTAGTTATTAATCAATTAAAATATTTTTAAATTCATAATATAAATTATGAATAATTTATTGTATTTAAAAATCATTTTTTTTGTTTTAAAAAGAAGTGGGTCCCATCAACCCCAATTTGAGATTAGATGAATAGTGTTGCCCCAAATTTGGAGTGACACTATTCACGATCTCAAATTGGGGAGAGGTTTGGGGGTTGGGTTGGAATGATTTGGCGTAAGTTTGGACCCAATTTGGTGAATTGGGGTATCGATTGAAGTTGTTTTAAAGAAAATTACACATTACATCAATCTTTATAATATATCGGATCAAATAGGACGGTTATTTGAAAACGGATGGAGTAATAGACTTGATTTATGCGACATTTTTTTCTACGTTAAAGCTCTACGTATATAGATGTACATACAAACGGATATCTTCGATCCCTTCCCACGCATACATACAAACAATGAATTTAACAACGTATGCAGAAATGAATATACATATATATTGTGACGAATTGGTAATACGTGCCCACTATTTCCAATCTAGAACTTTCTATGTATCATTTTTTATGTCATCGTCTATGTTTTCCTCTTCTAAGATTCCACGTTTCTTATTATAATTTTTTTTTTCCTTTTTCTTAAAAATGTCGGCCGCACGCGGGGTTCATTTTCTTCTTCTGCATTACATCTTTCTGCATGCTCTGGCAATGTTTAACAAATCAAGAAAGGAGGTAGTGAGCAAGTATTCCACTAGGGTTAGTGGAATTGTGGGTCGGCCCAATTCGAAATGATAAATGTGGCCATCATATGAATCTCCACTCTTTTCCCTTATCAACATTCTCAGCCACAAAACTTTGCTTCATCCGCAATTCGGTATAGTATCCCTGTCCCAGACACTACAGTTACTTTTTATAGGCCACGTTGCTACCCACCTTAGACATCCTCAACTATAAATACACCCAACCTATTAATTCTTCTCTATAAGTCACGACCCCAAAAGCGTTTTAGTTATTAATTGAAGTCGTACGTAGCTAATTAAGGGACATTTCCGAAACAAAAACATTATTATTATTCTTCAAACATGGCTAGTTTTAAGTTATTAATTCTTCTTGCATTGCTTGTTACCACCTTCGCTATGGTAAAGGTTTCTGAAAGCCGGATCGCTCGAAAAGACTTGGGTTTGGATTTGGGTGGTATTGGACTCGGATTAGGAGTGGGCCTTGGAATTGGAGGAAGTGGAAGTGGTTCCGGTGCAGGGGCAGGCTCAGGATCGGGTTCAGGCTCAAGATCTAGCTCCGGCTCTAGCTCGTCCTCATCTTCTGGATCGAGTTCAGGTTCCGGCGGTGGAAGCTCGGAAGCAGGCTCGTCTGCTGGCTCTTATGCTGGATCAAGGGCTGGATCGGGTTCAGGTGGTGGAAGTTCGGGAGCGGGTTCATCTGCTGGCTCCAGTGCTGGGTCGGGTTCAGGCGGAAATGGCAAATAAGCCAATATTGTTTGCCGACGAATAACTCGATCAGGAACACAAAAAAAAAAAAAAAAAGAAAATCGTGTCTAGGAGTCTTTTGAGATGGATATATAAATAAGGTTATGGTAAATCTAAGTCATTGTAAGTTGTCATGATCACATAGTTTGCCTGTTAAGTGTCATTTCAATTGTCCTCTTTTATTTATGGTTTCTTGTTTTTGTTTTTTTGTTTTCTCTCGCTGAAATTCCATGTCTGTACTTGTACTGTAATGTTTGGTTTCTATATATATATATTGGAGTAGGAAGTTATAATTAACCTGCGCTGCAGTGTAAACCCTTTGCTCGTTTTTCTCCCCTGTCAAACTAAGAAATTAAGCTCGAAATCAACAGCTACTATTACTAGAGTGAAGTTCATGCATGCATGCATGCTCTCATCTATGGAAATGGCGGATTTAGAGCTGTGGAATCATATCCTTGAGAGGTAGGATTTGATGACCCCTGCATCTACCAATCATTCATTTTATCCTTGTGGAATAAGACCAGCTTGTCTCCATTAATCCAACCCCAAGGTACTCACCAACTCACCGAGTCATTCTTCAGGTTCAATATATAGCTAAAATTAAGAAAATTAATTTCTTCCCTATATATGTTTACGTCAAAGTAAATAGAAAAACGTTCAAACTCCGATTTTCAACGCTCACGAAGAAGAGTTGAACCCAACGAACCCTAAAATCCTAGAATTGACGGGTAATATATAGTTAAGGTTTAAATCTCAATTTGGTCACTCTACTTTCGACCAAAATTCATTAAATTCACTCTTTCTTTTTTTCCTTAATTTAATCATTCTACTTGGCCGAAAGTCAATAAGGTCACTAGAGTCATTTCCGTTAGTTAACTTGGATGGAAATCTTTGAAAAGACAATAATGCCCCTTACCTTTGAAAGGTGTGGTGATAAATTCAAGTCATATAATAAGAAATTATGTTTGAGAGGAGAAGGAGACCCTCAAAATCCCAAAATTTAGTAAGAGTATTTTTTGATTTTCCTAAAAAAATTAAACTTTCCATTCAAATATATGGATGGAGTGATGAACGTGCTAATTATGTGAAAGTAGAGTGATTAAATTGAGGAAAAAAAGTAGAGTGAGCTTAATAAATTTTTGAAAGTAGGGTGACCAAATTGAGATTTAAACTTTGAATATATATATATATATATATATATATATATATATATATATATATATATATATATATATATATATATATATATATATATATATATATATATATATATATATATATATATATATATATATATATATATATATCAATTCATCCAACAATTTTTATTTCATTATCTTTTATTTCATACTTTTAACAAAATGAATAGATGAATTCGTTGTTATTGTGGAAGGATGACGGTCATGCGGACATAATTCATCCAACAATTTTCATTTCATTATCTTATATTTCGTACTTTTAACAAAATGAATAGATGAATTCGTTGTTATTGTGGAAAGATGACGGTCATGCGGACATCATTGACATATAAAAATCAAGAAGAAAGTTCTTAGGTTGTGAAAGATATAAAGTAAGTTATTTATTTTTGTGATTAATTAACTAATTAATTAATATTTTATTTCTAGCAAAATTAATTAGTTAATTAATCACATAAAATAAATAACTTACTTTATATCTTTCACAACATAAGAACCTTCCTCAATTTTTATCTGTCCATGATGTCTGCATGAAAGTCATTCTTCCACAATGACAACAAATTCCTTTATTCATTTTGTTAAAAGTATGAAATAAAAGATAATAAAATGAAAATTGTTGGATGAATTGGTGTATGTGTATATATATATATATATATATATATATATATATATATATATATATATATAACGCGAGCTCATTACAAAGTTTTAAAAATTGTTCGAGGTTTTTTTTGCAATCAAATTTGAAAAAAATATGATAAAAAAGGTTGGTTTTGAAATTTATAAATAGGACATGGTTTAAAATGAAATTATTATTTGGCGAGAAAATGACGTGGACGAGAAGACTCCCGCCAGTCCACGTAGGCGGCCACGTCGAAGTCTAGTCACCCTTACCGTCCCAAAACTAAATGGCTTTGGATGGAAGGTTTTTGTTGGAAAAAAATTGTTTGAGGTTATTCATGCAAAAAAAAAAAAAAACAACAACAACACAAAGTTTAAAACGAAAAAACTAAAATAGGTTAGAGTTTTAAAAAAATGCATCGTTTTAAAACTAAAATAGGTTAAAGTTTTTTTTTTTTTTGCAATTAACCCGGTTATATATTTCGAAAAGGCTTCGAAGTTATCATAATGATCAATTCGTTTTAATGCTTGTTTGGTGGAGCGTTTTGACCAAAACACTGGTAAAGAATGTAATATTTTCTCTTATAAAATGTTTCAATGTAGAGTTTTAAAAATGTGAAGTGTTTTAAAACGCTCCAATTTGGAGTGTTTTTAAAAATATGCTACGTTTACAACTACTCTGTTTATGAAAATATCGTTTTGAAATAGTTTCTCAAACGTGTTTATAAAAAAAAATTACGTTTTAAAAATGTTGTACCGAACGAAGCTTTAATTGTGAGACATTGATAGCGCAACTGTATTATAAATTAATTAATTTGGCATGATATGATATTATAAGTTATAGTCAATGGTATAGAAGTGGGATTGAGGTTTTTACTAGAAATCTTCTTCTTCGAGTATTAAACTAACCATGAAGAGTACATTTAATAACGTTAGAAAAGGTGTGGGTTGCCGGTTGCCCACGGGAAGGAGAGCAAAAATAATTATTAGTCAATTTTACGATAATTATTAGACAATATAAAATAGGAATACAAAATTGATGTATCTATGGTACTTACTGTATATTTGAAATTTATAGTAAATACCAAGGACTATGATAATCATGCTTTAATTTTTAGGTCCCGACTAGTCTCCTAGGTGCTGGTCTGGCGTCTAACGAATTTTAGAACCTCGGGTATTATTACAAGTTTTAGTGTAATGTTGTTCGATTAAATCTACTTAGATCTCTACACCATTAGATCAAAAATATTTTTTTAAGTAATCACATAAACTTTTCAAATCATCACCAACTTAATTACCTAACAATAAATATCACAAACTTTAGCTCGTAATATTATTTTCCTAAGGGCTAATAGAAGTATATATGTATAAAATAAATAAATAAAATTACTTGAGCTCAAATTAAAGATTATATAAATTTACTTTTCTGTTCAACTTCAACTTCTACCTCTCCATTATTAATTATTATGAAGCGCAAACGATTTTGAGTTCTAGCTAATGGCAAAGACTTGTGTAGGACGGTCTTACGGATCCTAAATTTGTAAGACGGAGCCCCATTTAGCAATTCGCGGGTTAAAAAGTAAACCTGTTATTAAAAGTTAGAAAAATGGGCCAGCTGAGTTGGTCTTTGGTGAACTTTAAAGGCTTGACCCAAGGTGGTCACGGGTTTGAACTCCCCAACTATCAAATTTTGTTTTTATGCTCATTTCCTCTATTTGTTACGGTGCCCCCTCCACATTCAATGTTTGTCGTCGAATTCTCATGTCTTGCAGTTTAATCCTTTGTCAGCTCCGTTAGCCATCCATTAGCATCAATTGGCTTGGGATACTTGACATATCCTAACGAACTTATAAATGAAAATTTATTATAATGACACATTTAATGTGACACATTTTAATGTTAAAAGTGACACTATAAATGAAAATTTATTATAACTTTTATTAAAATACAAAGTAATACTCTTAATACTAAAAAATGACACATTTAATACTAAAAAGTGACACTTTTAATACTAAAAAGTGACACTTGTAATACTAAAAAGTGACACTCTTATAATATTAAAAAGTAACACTCTTATAATAATACTAAAAAGTGACACTGTTATAATACTAAAAAAATGACACTCTTAATGCTAAAAAGTGACACATTTAATATTAAATGTGACACTATAAATAAAAATTTATTATAATTCTTATTAAAATACAAAATAACACTATTAATACTAAAATGTGACACATTTAATACTAAAAAGTGACACTCTTAATACTAAATAGTGACACATTTAATACTAAAAAGTGACACTCTTAATACTAAAAAGTGACATTAATTCTTATAATACTAAAAAGTGATCATCTTAATACTAAAAAGTGACACTCTTAATATTAAAAAGTGACACTCTTATTACTAAAATGTGACACCCTTATTAATAAATAGTGATACTCTTATTACTAAAAAGTGACACTCTTAATACTAAAAAGTGACAAATTTAATACTAAAAAGTGACACTCTTAATACTAAATAGTGACATATTTAATACTAAAAAGTGACACTCTTAATAGTAAAAAGCGACACTTTTATAATACTAAAAAGTGATCCTCTTAATACTAAAAAGTGACAATCTTAATACTAAAAAGTGACACATTTAATACTAAAAAGTGACACTTTTAATTCTTTGATTCCTCTTCACCATGACTCTCTCATTTTTTAGTATTAAAAGTGCCACTTTTTAGTATTAAATTTGTCAATTTTTAGTATTAAAAAAGTCACTTTTTAGTATTAAGAGTATTACTTAGTATTTTAATAAGAATTATAATAAATTACCCTTTATAGTGTCACTTTTAACCTTAAAATATATCACTTTTGTCTTTTCAATGTGTCACGTTTGGCTTTAAACGTGTCATTTAGCATTTCGTTAAAGTCTATTAAGATCCGTTAAGTATCTCAAGGCAATTGATGCTAACGGGGCTGACAAAGGTTTAAACTGTAAGGTGTAAAAAACATAAGAATTACGGTGGCAAACCTTGAAAGTGCAGGGGCACCGGAGCAAAACAATACATTTCTAGCAATAAAACTGATCACTTTTGTCTTTTCAATATGTCACGTTTGACTTTAAACGTGTCATTTGGAATTTCGTTAAAGTCCATTAAGATACGTTAAGTATCTCAAGACAATTGATGCTAACGGGGCTGACAAAGGTTTAAACTGTAAGGCGTGGAAAACATAAGAATTACGGTGGCAAACCTTGAAAGTGCAAGGGCACCGGAGCAAAACAATACATTTCTAGCAATAAAACTTAATTACAGCACTAAGAAGTTTCAAACCATGGACCTAGGCGCTAACAACTAAACCCTATGCATCTTCTGTAAACCACCGCACCTAACTTCCTTTTATGAAATTTTATAACATATTATTTATTTATTATGACCCGTAAATTTTTAAATGGGGCTCCATCTTACGGATAAGGATTCGTAAGACCGTCTTACTGGAGACCACCTCCTAGCTAATTAATTTTGTCGTCAATATTTTCAACAACCAAAAAAAGAGGAAAATTTCTTTCATGATGAATATTGAATACATTGATGATCTATACTCTAGAGTATGTTGAGTAACATTTAGCTAGATTAACATTTTTTCTATTAATTGAATCATTGCGCCTTTCAAACAATGCTATATATGGCAATAAAAGTTTGATTAACTAAAACAAGACTCTAATTTCTATATATATATATATATATATATATATATCCTTTCAATTCTCAAGCTTGATTAAAGAAAGAAATTACAAGTCCTTATTGTTAAATCATATCAAGCAAGATTTCATTTCGTCAAATGGATACTGAATTTTCATGAAATACTCCACATTTTTTATGATTATTATGATAGCTATATATATCTATGAATTGTTTTGACAAAATAAATCTTGAGCTAGGGAAAGTAAACCCTAAAAGAGTATATCAACAAGAAAAGTTAGAGGAAATATATTAAAGGCGAATACAAGGACGATGCAAAGGCAGATGAAGGATGACGAGCTGAGTGTTGGAGGATTTTGTGGCAAATGATCGGATAATCAAACCTTCACATTGACATGAGAGCCGGAGGATAAACTAGCTTTAGCATGTGGACCATACCCACCACCATACCCGCTACCGTATCCTCCATCATACCCTCCACCTCCTCTTCCATACCCACCATCACCACTGCCGCCGCACCCACCTCCACCACCATACCCACCACCTCCACCATACCCGATTCCACCTGAAATAGAGCCAGAGCCAGAACCAGAGATGGAACCACCAACACCCCCCACACCCCCACCAATTCCACCGGATATCCCCCCTCCTATACCACCATATCCCACGCCACCTATACCAAGACCAAATACCTTTCTTGCAATTACTCTGCTTTCAGCTAGACTAACTACGGTAGCAAGAATCAAAACAAGAAGTAATAGGTATTTTGTTGCCATGCTTAATTTAATTATACGAATTAGCTCCAAATCTAATAATGCTAATGTCTATATATTTTCTGAGTTTTGAAAGAGGTGGGTTCATGTGGATCCATATAAATAAATTCAACAATTAATTACGACGTATTAATTAACACAGTTTATATTTCAACTTATAGAAGTTATAGGCGTGTGTGATTATTATGCAAGTTACTTAAACAAGGTCTTTACTTACATTTATAAACTGTCTTGTATTTATAATCTCAATGGTGTTCTTATATTTATACGTTGTTGTGCAAACATAATACTAATCTCACTTTTATTTGAAGAGTACGATATGTTTTGAATTTACACATATTTTTATCACTGAGCACATAGATGAAATATGGGTTTTTATAGCTTAGCCATAAAACTCGGGTTCAAACCATGAGTTTTGAGCCTTCAAGCTTGGGATACATTGTGAGAGGGTGAGCCGATCTTACGAATTAAAATCCGTAAAACGGTCTTACAAACCTACTCATATTTGTGTGTCTTCCCAAAAGTTATAGAAGTTACAAAATCATAGATTTCTAAACAAATTGACTTTTTTTGGAGGGAGTATTATAAATAAACATCACTGACTGTTGAGCTTTAGTGGCATATATTTGCAGATGGTTTCAAGAGTTGGTTTGTGTGCGTAATGCAAAAACGTAGGAGCGGCGTACGGCGCATGCGGAATAAAAAAGGTAGCAGCCGTACCGCTCCTGCGTGGATCATAAGGCTGGAAATTCTGTATGTAGGAATCGTACTGTTGGAGCCAAACCAAATGGCTTGCTCTGGAAATTCCTTTTCTGATTTGGACTCCGTTTTGGCTTGAGAAGTAAATATACAACATATACATTGAAAACCCCTGCGATGTGTAGACAGTTACCGTAAACCTAGAAAGTGTGTTTTGTTTTAGGCTTGAACTACGTTAATTCTAAAGATTAATTGTAAGAGATTGAGTGATTGGTTTTCCTGCTTCTCTTGTTCATTATATAGTAGATTTGTCGCTGTGGTTTTTTACTCTCAAGGTGAGGGGTTTTCTCGTAAATCGTTGTGTTATCTTTTGTTGTTGTTCTTGCATCAACTATCTCTATTACCAATAGGCTAGCGATTGGGTGACTTGCGTAGTTTTGAGACCGGTATTAAATCCATTGGATCGGGTTTAATCGAGTCGGGTTAAAATTGATTGACCAATCTTAATCCAAATTCCCCTCAGGAAAATTCATACATTTATAGATTAAAAACTATCTGGTCAAAACGGATAAAGAAATTCAACATGCTTAAACCCCAGCCGACTCAACCAATTGATATTTTACTCATTTCGACTAAAAAATGTTAACAGTTGGGTTGGATCGGGTCGAGTGGGTTACCAGGATTGGGGTTGTAAGTAGAGCTGTCAAAATGGGTTGACGGGAACCCACTTCAACCAGCCATTTGGCGGGGCGGGGCGGACCAGCCTAAAAATATGACGGGCCTAAAAAATACCAACCCAATCCCCTTTTTTAGGTGGCAGTGCAGGTTAACCAACAGGTCCAACCCATTTTGACAGCTCTAGTTGTAATTGAGAAGCCTAATTACCACCAACATCAAATCAACACCTAAATCCTTCCTTGTAACCCTGCTTTCCGAACTTGATTGCAGAAATGGCAAAAATCAACTTGAAATGTACTACTAATTTCAAAAAAATATTATTCCCATGTTTACCTAAGATATCTAAAAAATAGGGTGAAAATGATAGTGCTAATTACTGTATTCCTTCTGTTCAAAAGTCTAATAATTAAGAGATATATAACTAGCATTAAAATTAGTCATATTATAAATTTACAATAACTAGTCTTATAACCGTGCGTTAAACGTACAAAGAATATATATTTTTCAATTAAATTATAGTCATTCAAATTATAATTAAGCAAAATGAAGACGAAAAACAAAACTAAAAGAAGAAGAGATTACTTCAATATATAGCAAAATATCATTCGATTAAACTTTTATTATCCAGTTTCAATTTAAGTAAAATTACATCAAAATTATTATGAAAATAAAGAAAAATATATGTGTCAATTGATTAACAATTAATAAAATACATAAATTGGAATAACTGTAATTTATGAAAATTAAATAAATAATTAAAATATAAATACAAAAAAGTGTTTCGCGGTGTATTGAATTTCAGTAGCGATTCATCGATTTGGACTCGTGATGCATCAATTGGGAATCATAATGCATCACAATGAATTAGAATGGACTAGCTTGGATCGTGATGCATCAATTTAGAATTGTGATGCACTACTTTGAAATAGGAATGACAATTACACAATTTTGAATTATGCATTGCGAGGATGTATGATGCAAAAATCATGAATCGCGATGCACATAATTATACATCAAAATCATGCATGACAATGTTGAAACTGATGCCTACTGCAAGCGTATGAGCGTATCTGATTCATTAAGGGTATACTCGTCCTTTCCCACCAAGAGTACTTTATCCAGTTAAAAAACGTAGTACATAGCAGTTGAAAACCTTTCAAAAGAGACCGGTCCAAATTTCACCATATTCTATTCAAACCTTTAAAACGCTAAAAATATAAATGAGTCCGACGTGTCTGTAATCCAACATATTAATTGAATGACAAAATTTATACTAAACAAATTTAATTGACGATGAGCAATTGAAATTGATTCAAATTATTCTAGTTGTAACGATTTAAGCTCGTTCAGGGTCCATTTCAAGATTAATAATCAATAACAATTTAAAAAAAACAAATTCAATCTCTTTGCCTGCTTACTCCATCCGACTTGCCGATAATAAAACGACATCATTTTAGCGCGCACACACACACACACATATATCAAAAACCCTTGTCTTGTTTACCCTCTTGTCTTGATATCTATTCCGGTAGCCTTTCCCTCTCACCGAAAAAAACAAAAAAAGTATTAACTCACCTTATCTTTTCCCAGAACCAACTTACATTTTAGTTTTTCTTCTTTCACTCCATTTACTCATTATCCCTCTCCTCTTTCTCTATCCTCGAAAATCTAAAACTTTATAAAGGGGTATCATCTAGATAGTTTTTCAAGTGAGAAGATTTGAGAACTCTACAATTTAAAGTAAATCTGACTACTTTTCGGACGAAACAACAAATTAATTCACCTGTGATTAATTGGCAAGCTCATCATTTTTTTTTGAAAGAGAGATAATTTTGCACTGCCGAAACCTTTTCTCTAACAGAAAAAACATGTTGCAATATTATTTGTTTCATTTTGTGATTTTATCATTATATAATTATTGCTACTTGAAGTATTTGTTAATTTTATTTATTTGAAATCAATTTTTTTTAAATATGTCAGTCATTTATAATTAATTGTGTGTATTCTTGTTTCTGATGAACTTTTTATGTTTTTAAAATTTCAAATATGATGAAATGGACAAAAAAATTTCAAATCGATATATTTTTGTTGATCAGTCATATATATCGTGGGTATTGGTGATTTTGTTCATAATATTTGTTTTAATAACTTAGATCCGATGAAATAGACAAAAGAATATTCATATCTTTTATTTAGTTATAATTAGTTGTGGGTATTTGTAATTTCGTTGAAAGTATTTGTTTTAATAACTTTGAATCTAGTGAAGTAGACAAAAAAATTCATATACACACACACACACACACACATTATATAAGAATTTTGTTAAAAAAATAGATTTTTATAAAACAGCAGCTACACACTTGCGGTACTAATATAAAATAGCCGCTAAGCCCTAGCAGATGGTTTTTCGAAATCGAAAAAAAAATGCAAATCAACGGTTTTTTGTTCGTAATTGAAAAGAAAAAATAAACAGAATAAAAAACAATCCAATTCACAGGCAATAACAAGCCTTAACAATAGAAAACGAATCAACAATGACAAGTAATCAAAATTACGTGAAGGGGGGAGGGGGAGGGATGGTGTTTGTTTTAGGGAATTAATGAATGAGTAGTATAGTTTAAATGTGGAGAGGCGTAGTGAAACAATTTTACCCCTTAAATGATGTTACGTTTAGAAATTTAGGTATTACGTAAATGTATTTTGTTTTGAAGATTACAGACATAATTTTTCAAAATAAATTATTTAAGTAAAACATCATAAAATAATATAATTTTCTCGTTACCGGGGAGGGAGTATATGTTTACTATATCAAGTAAGCTAATGAAGAGGCTTGCTTGAATCTTGATGATAGAATTTGCGTGGGGATTTAGGTAATTATAGTTGTTGAAACTAATTAAGGTTGGTGAGTTGAATGGTAGATATATTTAGTGGAAGAATGAAGTGTCATCCTTATAATTTGATTCAGTAGGTGGAAGGGTTGACATATACACAAAACCAGCTTATCGGCACAGCAAAGGCTTCCACGATTACTGGGTTTTTGACACGTGTATACAATGCAACGACCCTATGAGATGAGATCCACTCACTATAGTGGAGTTTAGTTTGACCATAATTGATAATTCTCTTAACATTTGTGTGGGGTTTAAGTTGGGATATTTTTCAATAATCCATAATTGTGCGTGCAAACTGAAAAAACAGGCGTGCCATCTAGTTTGGACCCAAATTTAAATTTAGAATGTGAATTATGTGGGGCATTTGGATAGTTGTAGGCAAAATAGTTTTATCAGCTGATATAGCCTAGCAGAAATGAGCGTGAGCGTGATCGCTTCAGTTCTTGTCAGCAAGGTGGAAATGGCAACATGGATGAAAAATTACAGTGACTCAACTTCATAGTGAGTTGAAATAGTACAAAGTTCTTGGCGAATCGATGTAGGTAGGCTCAATAAGATGCAGGCTGAGCCAGCAACTTGGTTCATTTTGAATATGCACGTGTAGACTTTCCTCGCTTTCTCAGATTGTTACAACACAAGCCAACAGCAATGGAGAAAATTTGGCTTGATGGCAGTTCAAAATATGCAATTTTCATGCAAGTGGAAGATACAGATATGATAGCTACATAGTTTGTGTCTTTCTTTGATCCTGCTTGAGCTCCTGAGAATCAACTTCCCTTTTGACACTCAATTTAGACCTTTTTGCAGCCAACCGTGGCCTCAACTGCATGACACCAAATTGACTGTCAGATACTGAATAACTAATTTGCAAAATGAATCCAATAGATGCAATAGAACAAGATTGAGTATGATCAGTATTTCTTTTTGATAAAACAGTAATATCAAGTACATGATAGAACTCAATCGCTCGATTTGCGTTTGATCAAACTGCCAATGACTATTGATCAGATAACACAAGACTACTACTGAGAAAGATACACATGCCAGAGTCCAAAAGCACCGATAAGAGCATATACACATTTGAACTACATTACAATCCCAAACATGGCATCTAGTTTTCTGATCTTTTCTCTTGTTCAGTCTGTGATGTCAATTGCCGTTAAGTGGTGGATACATCCGCCAAGGCATACCCACTATACCCTAGAAAAGGAATCATATAGTCAAACTTTTTAATAATGCATTTTGACTTCACATAAATTTCCTTTCATTTCCATTAATATCATTTTTTTTTCTGTATGACACTTGAGAAACATCATGTTCTCGGAAAGGATGAACTGTTGTCAGAAAAACAATAGAACTTCATGACTTAAATCACGAAATGAGACTTTTTCTGGGACAATCTAAAAGGCAACGTAGGAGTCCTTACAAGACAGAGCCAGTACAGTATCACCTCCCAATTACTTGTAACTGCCAAAGAGTATAAAAATGAACAACAAAACATACCATCTCTATATACTTTAACTGCTTCAGAATTTGATCTGTATCCAGCTCCTGAAACAGAAACAGTAACAAAAATGAGGACTACTTTTTGGGAAACAACTTCTTTAGCTGTTGTTTAGACTCTTTGTGGGGGGAGGGGGGCGCACAAACAGAAGGGCGTTTGAGAATGAGGAAGGTTCCATACTTCAGCTTAAAGACACTCTGCTTCGCACTATTCTTTAGGTGTTCCGAGTCGATGGAGACTCTATTTACTAGTTATTCTTTTGTAGAATTTGTTTTCTTTCAATTAATGTGTATAATTCTGGTGTACAAAGGATGCACATTAACAATAAAGCATAAATGACTGTCACATTTGCTGAATTTATATAATTCACATTGCATTGTTCCTTGTACTTTTCTTGACAAGGCAACACCCATAACACCATAAGTGCACATGAAAGATGAGGTGAATTCTGTGAAAGATGGTTTACTATTTAAACTAGAAGGCACAGAATGACCACAAGTGTCCTACCAAACGAAATTAATGAGAGCAGAAGGATGAATCCACCTGATCCTAATAAAATACTGTCCAAGATGACATGATAATCTTACGACAATTTAAAAAGAAAATGGTTTTACCTGAGGTACAGCACAATCAGAATGGGTTGGATCCCAGTGGACCGAGGAGAAACACTCCCAATTATCACTTTGAACTTCAAATAGAGGAGCCCTAGGATATCAACAAACTTTGATTCAATAAGCATCTTAAGCGGAATGCCACGCGGGCTAGAGGATGCACAAAGTGTACAATTTCGTACTGTACAATGTAAGCATGTAAGCAGGTATGTCTACATAGAGTAATGCAAACTTTTCAAACATTTCCCGCATTACCAGCCCTGACTTAACATTTTCTCAATAGTGCAATAGTATGTCCCAGATTTACCTCCTCAATATCAGAGGTGATATTTAAAACAATGCAAGCAAAAGGATACATGAATTGTAGACTGCGCACAGGACAACTACGCATGTATGCATATATGAGTACAGCCAACTAGAAAAATATTTCTCAAATTGCAAACCTTACTAATTTGAATTCAATATTTGTTGTATTTTCTTGATAGACGAGTATGTCCCAAATTTACTTATCAAGATAGAAGGAGATTTCTAGGGCAATGGCCAAGAGCAAAGCAATGAAATAGAAAGCCAGAGCATTTCCATGAAGAAAGGGAAGGAGCTTTCTGGTGAGGTCTGTAGTGACTAGTGAAGCAGCCAACTTCCTTTTTCAGTAAGCTAACAAGCTCTGGCAAGGTGCAAGGGATGACCATATCCTGCAAGTTATGCACTAATCCTTAAATTAAAAAAAATGGTTTAATTAATTATTTGGTCCCTTGACTTGTCAGAAAACTTTGGTTTGGTCCTACAATTTTAAAAAGAATTAGTTTGGTCCTACATGTTGCATTTTGTTGTTAGATTCCCCCTTTGGCCGTTAACTTTTAATTTTCCGTCATTTTTTAAAGAAAATACCCAAAATACCCCCTCTCTCTTCTGCAACAAGTCAATTGCATATCACTTCCCAAACCTAGCAATCCTTTCCAGAGCAGGATTTAAGCGAATCCACCAGAGCAAAGAATTTAAGCACCGAGCAGTCCCAGAATTTAAGAAAAATTATAAAAGCAATGATAAATTATACCAAGAATTTCAATCCAAAACACCCAAACTCCAATAATACAAGCTTTTTACCAAGCTCTTTCACACGTTCAAGCACATACAGACAATAGTGAAAGGCAACAACAGTCAGATTTTCAAAATTATATAAACAATATCCTTCCAAAAATACAAAGGGGGAGAAAGCAAATGGATTACTGTATTTTATACAAATTCAAACAAAACAATTTCTTGACAACTGGAGAATATATGTTAAATCCATGAACATCAACGGAGCTACTCCATCATTTATGGGTTTTAAAACTCAGATCTGGGTTTTACAAAGCTTCCCCAATTTATGAACATATAAAGAATGGGTGGTTCGACTGCATCTCGATTATGCAACTGGGTTATTCGAAATTGGAAGATCTTACTTGAAATGCACAATGCGGGTTTCAAATTTCGCGCCCTAGGTTTGAATTTGCATAGATTTCACGAAGAGGTGAAGATCGGAGCTTGAATGAGAACGCACGACACATCTGGACTGGAGTTGACGAGGAGGAAGAGAAAGGACGAAGCTGAAGCGGAGGTGGCAGCCGGCGATGATGGAAGATGGCGGGGCTGGAGTTCCAACCTTGTAGAAGAGAGAACCGGAGAGAGGAGCTTGAATGTGAGGGAGAGCCAACTGGGAGAGAGAGCGAGAAGGGAGAGGCAGATCGCAAGTCCATCTGGGTGGACTATGACTTTGGAAGAAGCCGGAGAAGAAGACAATAGCAAGAGCGCACCAGAAGAGGCATACCGTGATACTAAATCACCACGTTTATGACGTTCTTTCATGGCTCTGCTGAAGCCACTGATCTACACAAAGCCCCACGTTCTTGATTTGTATTTCTAGTTTCTGAGAAAACCTATATTTTGGGTACCCCTTTCCTTCATTTATACAGAGACAAGGTGAGAGGCATGAAGAAATGGCTATTTACATCTCATACATCGTTACCAAAATCTCCGGTTGTAACATCAATCAATTTTTAATTTCGGATCAACCTTAGATTGGGGATAATGGATGGGGGATGAAGACAATGGTGGAAGAAGAGAGAGTGGGTGGACCCACAAAGACTCTTCTTCCCGAAGGAAGAGACGGTAAGGGTAGTTTGGACTTTGCCAACCAAAAGTTAGGGGTACTTCGGACTTTTCGTTGATGCATTAGACGGAAAGTTAAAAGTTAACGGCCAAAAGGGAGAATCTAACAACAAAATGCAACATGTAGGACCAAACTAATTCTTTTGAAAATGGTAGGACCAAACAAAATTTTTCGGACAAGTTGAGGGACCAAATAATTACTTAAACCAAAAAAATCATTGATGAATAGGAAGGCCAGATTGGATTCAGTATCCATCAAAGAAAAAAGGAGATTGTTATTTCAACTTTATGAATGCGTTGTATGGCACAAGAATAAAAATTCTTGAACTCGATGAGAAAGACCCATAACTATTTACGAGACTATGAACAGTAAAGTTTGAAAGGAAATTTGGAAGGTGCAAGATCACATGGGCTTGAAATACCCTTTGCTACCACACGGATATGTTACAACATCATAAGAGAGAATGCTGCCAAAAAACCAACTAGCGTTATAGATATAAAATACTATAAAACAATAATGCATTTTTCTCTAAGAAATGTACATAAAACCATCTCATCTAATGTATCAATTCAATTCCTTAACGTAATATTTACCACTAGCTTATAAAAGGCCACTATCATAAAACAGACGATTTTCAATAAAGAAAAAAAATCGCAGTTGAAGTGTATATGATATCAAATTCATCAGTTTAAATCTTGTTCCTAGAGGATGTAAGTCCAGGTAATCCAGAGGTTTATCTACCGGTCACAAAGAATTCATTAAGTATCACAAAGGGGCTGAGATATTGATACATAACCAGAAGCGGCATACTGAAACTAGAATCCTTGACAGAAAGATCTAGTCCCCAGGATTGGAGGTTTTCTTTCCAATTTCCTTAAAAAATAAATAATACATTTATAAATATCCCTCAAGAATATAACAATATATGGCAATCATCAGAAATTAGGCATGCAATTCAATATTTATATATCTTCCTATTTGGAGAAAGTATTTTCATCAGCAGATGATTCATAAAGCCACCTAACTTCCAATTAAAACAATTAAGAGTTAGTATTATAAAAATGAGTACACCAAAACCTGCAGCTCACCTGCGCCATTTTCCACAAATAGTTCCATCGACACCTGGTCCAATACCATATAGGACCTCTTGACATTGAATCCAATTTCCAATAGGGCTGAGTCTAGAAGGCTTGCTGGAGTTCCTGCCCTAGAATTATACAATATCTTCTCAGTACTCACAGAACTCCATTACCAACTAAAACAAAAACAAAAAAAATGTGTAATAGAAGCCTTACTTGATAGCTACCACATTCTGAAGGATTTAATTCAGTTGCTTCGCCAAAATATTCATCCTCACTGCAAGCACATCAAGATAGCAAGCATAATGTAAAATCAAATGGTCAAAGATAACAAATAAATAATAATAGATGATGTACAAAGTAAAAGAAGACGCTGAAGCAATTTCTCCCATGGTACTGTATAAACACTTTGAACATTAAGACAAAAGCAGCTGCATTTGATTTCAGGCACACATACTAATGTCTTTGTACACCTTTATTCTACTCTATTCTACTGTACTTGGACAGAGGCCTAAGAGGTCAAAACGTAAAATAGAATACGGAGATCCCTGAAATTTATGTATGTTTAGTTCATGTCTCAAGAACTTAGATGTATTCAATCCACTATTATACTAACCACACCATCACTTTTTTTGGGTAAATGCTAACAAGTTAAAAGAAATGAATTCTTTATGAAATATTAAACTTCATGAAAGCCTGAGAAACACAAATGGATCCACCAAAGGCAACTTGTCCAAATCAGACACTCCGTGTCATGGACAATCCCGGATATCGATTCAACACTACGCTGTTTCTTAGTACAGTGTTGACATTTCGAAGTACTTTGACTTCTGTCAACACGGGATTGACAAAAACTGCTGTTATGTATGAAAAGGGCAGTTAAATTTGTAACAACGGATTGGACAGGCAGGGAGAGACATTACCGGTTATGAAGTCCACAACTTAGGCATAGAATACGACATTTTAAGATGTAATTTTATGAGTTTATCTATGTATATGCATTATGTTTGTATAATACTGTGAAATTGCCATATATACGTCCTAGTGTTTTTAGGTTGCATCATATCTGTGTCTGGTAAGTGGTATCAGTGTCAATGTTTCATAGATGACATTTTTTAGTTAAGGCATTTATCAACTTAATAATATATAATATATTCAGTCTTCAACCATTTTCTGTCAAAAAGCTGAGGACGTTAACAATTACATATACAATGGAAAAATCAAATGTAGTGGATACAAGAAGACATAAAGCTATGACGAGACAACCAAAAATAAAAATAAAAAATGAGTAGCATAGTTGCGTAAGTGATATTGAAAATGCCTGTAGTCTAAAGACAAGGAAATATAAATTGAAAATAAAACCTAATGAAACAATAATTACCAAATGGGTGTAGTATGGACATCAAAAACCTAAGCACGATAAAAGTAGTCAGTCTACTTTAATCAGAGATTTGGCACTTATTACTTACACTGCGAAGGAAAATGGCAAAGGTAACCTTTTTCCCCTTCATCATGAAGGTTACTATAAATATGACTTTGTTGTCACCGTGACAAAGTCGTATTCCAAAGGTGGGACCATTAGGATCTAACATCATCTTCTGAAGACTATTTTGTAATAGGAATTCAAGCACGTGAACATACTCAACTCTGCCTTTGTCCCCAATTACTTGGGGTAGGCTCATGAATCCTTTTTTGTCCTCAGTTTTGTCCATGGCAAGGTCATCACTCAATCCTCACTCATATCCTTTTTAATTGTTGTACATGTTAGCTCTGGTCATCCGTCATCCCCTACCTGTAATAGGATTGTTGATATTTAGGTGATCGCACTTTTATCTGATGTAGTTAGTGGTCAAAGTTGTACACGTCAAAACTATCTCAAGAGATTTTCTCTCATTTATATCAGATAGGGGCTACTTATACGAATTCATTAAAAAATTATTTTTTGTTTTGCCAGGCATTCATCTAAGCACACTCATTTTATTAACATGTTTCTTAGTTGAGTTGCCCAACGTTTTGTTCAATAAAGTAAGGTGGGTTTAATTTTGGTTTTACAAAGATATCCTTTCAACTTTGAATCCGTGCAATAAACTCTGGACACACTTCTCCACTTCACCCAACCTCATTTAATCCCATGACAAACATCATCACCCACCTCCTCATCTTGATATGTAAATAATCCTAACTAATGAAATTGATCACATCATGGTATTTCATGGTCCCCTAACCTTATTATCTTCACCAGTATTCTTCTGCCACTAAAGTTGCATTCTGCATATTCCGTCCGACTCCTAGTCATTTAAAACCCTTTGTCTTATTATGTTATATCATTGACCCATGTGACATGTCTTCTTCTCAACTATCCATTGTTGAGGCAAGAAGATAAGGACTTAAGATTGATCCTTGATGTAGTCCTACACTAATGGAACTCACTAGTCTTTCCTGGAAATAGTCCAGCATACATATCTTTTAGCGCTCACACGAGTGCACACGCACACACGTATATCAGTTTAACTCTTTCCTTTCTCTAACACCCACGAAATTTATCTCTCGTGACTGAACATACGCCTTCTCTAAAGAACGCATGTATATCCTTCCTTCCCTCTCTATATTGTTCCAACAAACTTCTCAATTGATAAGATAGTTTCCATTGTTGAGGAATCTTTAATTTTAAACCTCTATATCAGTACAGCTTAGGATATCACCCTTGCTTGTGTAAATTGGCAGGACAATGCTCTTCATCCACTCATTAGACATTATCCTTGACATCATCTCATCAAATAATTTTATGGCAGTAAATAAGAGAACCTAGCTCGAGTTCAACTTGTGCATGCTCCGGATAAATGATCTGAACTTGAATACAGTTTCAAGCTCAACTGTGCCCACCAGTCAGACTCGTATAAGCACGATTAAAGTAATACCAAAATTCCATGCATATTATCAGTTCTAACTGCGATTTATTACATCTCTCAATAACAGGCTCAAGCTCAGAATGACTCCTGATGTACATGAAGCGAAGCTTGAGCTTAGGTTGCTTGGTTCAAGTCAAGTCAAGTTCAAGGCGACTCAAACTCTGTTAAAATTTAGGGAGCTGAGCTTGAAATTTCACAGCTCAGCTAAGCTCCATTCGTTTACAGCCCTAAATAATTTTACCAGCCAAGACACTCGTATATCTCCGAGGCTCTTCCATGCCTTAAATAGGATTTCTTTCAGATTCAAAAGCCTTGTTTTCCTTTCTCAATGCCATCTACCTCAGACTCACTAATTCTTGGGAAAATCTTAGTTTCCAAGCCATTATTTTGGTTCTCTACACATGCTTCCTGAATGTTGCCTGTCTAATAATTTATCAAAATAGGCTTTCAATCTTCCTTCAATTTCTTCGCCTTTGACTAGGACTTGTGAATCTTCATCCTTAATACATTTCACATGATTGAAATCTGAAATCTCTACTTTCTGCTCTCTCAAACTCAAATTGCACATTTATATCGTCTATTCCCCATCTTATGTATATTTTAGTAAAAAATTCATCAAAAGCTTTAAACTGCCTCCTTTACTTCTTTTCTGACACAATTTCATCCTTCAAAATCATCATAAACCTTTAGATTTTTGTCAAGTTCCATAAAAATCTCTTTTTACTTTGATTAATTTGGACTTCTTCATTCCACCTCTTTTCTGACACAATTTTATCCTTCAAAATCTACCTTATGAAATACCTAAAACCCCTTTGATTGTTACACCCTCAGAGATTCTACTCCATGTATCATTATTTCGCTCTCTACATTACATAGCTTCCTTTAACATTTTATTCTCTAAACAAACTCAATCTCTTGCCTTTTATACTCCACCAGCTAGTTCTCTGGTTGCTTGTCTCTTCTCTCTGATGTTTTTTGTTCTTAAAAATTAATTCTAACGCCATTTTGTTGTGAGGTTGGACACCCCCCCAAGTAAAAATAACAATAATAATGATAATAATAAATAATAATAACAACAAAATTACCTAACAATGTTTGCGAGTTAGTTGGTCTAAATTCCACATTGCGAAAACTTCTATCAGACTCCAATTTACTCCACTTTTAGAAAAGGTATTAACTATTCTTCCCTCTTTTCAGCATGTATTTGCTACACAAGAAGGTAAGCTACTGAAAAATCTAACATACCCTATCCAACATCAACATAATCCTAATTTTCAGCTAGCCATATGCTGACATGCTCCCCTGGACAAACCCAAATCAGTGGTGCATTACACCATGTTATGCTATTGATGATTTAACTGAAAAAAACACCACCGCATTTTAGAAAGGAGCAAGGTCCAAGCATGTAAACAAGTACATAAGCTGAGATGGCTGCTACTGCAATATACAGACTTTGCAATAACTGCCTAATTTGCAAGGTCCAAGCATGTAAAACAACATGCTGCCTAAGCAGCATTGTGACACTTCTCTAATATACAGACAGGACAAAATTTTGCACAAAGGGCAGGCATATGACAGCAACATTCCCATAAAAGTCTCCAACATAATGTGTGTGTGTGCAAGGAATGAAATGGAATTTATCCCACATTGGGCAAGTATTTTAGGTGGTAGAACATAAAAGATACATACTGTAGCAGCTTAGTCTAATTCAACTATCTCACTTAAGAAGAATGCTGAATTAGACCACCACACAAAAACATGAGCCAGTAATGGTGAACAGAAACTGTGCAAAGCCTCTCAAGAATCAATAAAGAACATACTTGTATATTGGACCAGACCAGTCCGGAACCTCTGCCTGAAATTCTTTACCCACACGAACATTCGTTGTATATGGCTCTGTGTCCCTCAACATAAATGCTATAGGACCTGATCCATCCTTTGAAGTTACAGTTTTCCGCCTGCCTTTATTGCTGACAACATTCAATGACTTACTGGAACCTGTCTCCAATATTTTAAGCTTCTTTCTGAAACAAGAATGACAGAACCACTCGTCAACAGGTATCTTCTTTATACTGGGGTTGCAGCAAGATACATGAAATGCATCTTCACAATGATCACAAATTAGCATCTTTAGCGTCATTTCTGACTGAAGACAAACTTTACATGATCGCGAACAGTTTCTATCATTTCGAATGCCTATAGGTTCAGCAGTAGGACAAGTCTTCGGAGGCTTAACTCCTCCGAGTACCCCATGGTTTCTAAGAAAAGAGATACAAAGATCCTTCTCAGATAGATCCTCTTGCAAGCCCTGCACTATTAGATCTCCGGAAGATGAGCACTCTCCAGTGTCATCAGTTTCAGGCTTCAAGGAAGCTGAACCAAGATCCATATTGGACTTTGACGATGAGCAACTGTCATTTATACCGCACAAGTCTAAACCTTTGTGCATCTCCCCTTTCGTGTCTTGCTTAGTATTAGGCTCATCCCCAAGTGGACGTCCATCAACAGATCCCAACTTTGAAGAAAGGTCAAATTTGTTGCATTCGGTGGGGTGCACACAAGGGGTTGTAGACACTCCTTTACTTGAGTGAACAAGGGAGACCACATGTTCCTCAACAGCAACAGACAGCGTCTCAGAACTACTGGCAGAAAGACAATAACCACTCCTTCTGTTAGTTAAGGCATTTGCAGGGAAGACGGCAGCAGGATTCCTTTGAAATTTCCTTCGTTTATATACAGAAATAGGTGTAGAACTTTCAGACGTAGTGGCGATGGATAGCCGGGAACAACTTATGAGGTCTGGAGAGTAGGAACTATCATCCTTGTTTTGGCACTCAGTAACTGGAACAGCTTTTCCACGACCATCTTGAGGATGGTTATTACAGTTGAAACTTGGACCAGAGATCCAGACCCGTGTAGACTCTTGTTGCCCATGGTCAGAAACAGAAGAGACAGAAGCTTCAACTGAGCTAGGAATGGAACTCTGTATCAACATCATAGCCAGCACCACTTATATAGTAAGTATACTATTTGCTTCTGTTATTTTTTTGTTTTCCTCAATGAAGACATCATAAGAGTTCCATTACATATTCCTGAAGGTCCACAAAAGTAACTAGAATCAGAACTCTCTTTCCAATAACACCGTGAAGCTACCTGATAAGGAAAGGAGTACGGAAAAGAAAAACAAAATGAATGACAACAATAGGTTTATCTGTCTCGAAACATCATTCCAAAAACACTAAGGAGAAACACTTCAATACTGTAAACAGTTCAAAAAAGTCCTGAACCAGCACTCTCTTCTTTGAAATTGTCAAAGGTCGGACCAGTGGGCAAGGACCTCCCTACTTGTGCTCAAGAAAATTTGAACTCTAAAGCTGGTGTAAACGTAAGCCCACGGGCTTCAAGTAACACAACCAGCTTTAGTGTTGGGGATTACGTGTTTGCGTGTACGTTGGGCGTGGGGGTGATGCATTTCATGATATAATACAGTATCCCATTTATTTAAAATACTAGTCTATGAAGCAGCAATAGAGATTCATCAACCATGCCACAGGTACAAGGATAAGGAAAAACCTTCACAACTTTGACTATGATCTGATGCGAGAATTAAATAATTACTGATTTATAAAATAATTGAATACTACAATATACTCCCTTCTTCCCAAAATAAGAGTTCCCTGTTGAGGTTTTAATTAAGTTTTTTATTTCTGGCGTTATTCGTTTAACACCCTCATGTTATCCCTTAGTGGTCTCAAATCAATTGGACCCATTTCTTTTTCTATCTTCGGGTATTAATAGAAAACTGGTTGAGGAAAAAAAAATCAAAAAAAGAAAGTGGAAACTTGTTTTCGGACGTCCTAAAATGGACAAGCGGACACTTAATTCGGGACGGGCAGAATACAAAATACGGTACATGTTTCATATGAATTTGAGACTATAAGATCTCTAACAAACAACAACGATTCAACCTTCAGAAATCACAAATCCAATTCAATGAAACACTAATCTTTAGACCACCAGAATGCCATTAGCAAAAAAAAATTACCATCAGTCAGATTCTAAACAATCATGTCTATCATGATCATCTATGATAATGAATAATGCTAAAGGGTAAAAACCACATTTATGGGCATTGGCACTGCTACTGTGCTCCATTCTATTGGTGCTTCAGAAAAATGTAAATGATGGTTCACCCAAACTAAATCACAGGCTTGAAATTGAATATACATAGGACCTATATTCACATTGTCAAGCATAAATCCATAAAACTAACAAGGTTTTAAGTAAAATTATGTTCTGAGCAACTACAAAGGTTATCAATCCTGCTATGTGCAGCAATATGTTGGTGAACGTATACAAGCATTGGTCATTAAAAAGGTTTCTATGAATAGAATCTTACCAATTAAATGAATTCATCTGGTGTCCGAGTATTAAGCTACCGAATAGGTGATGGACTGAGCTGCATAAACCAGATAGATAATGGAGTGAGATAAATGACACAAGTAGCAACGCATCAATTAGTTGGCAGGCTAAGAAGCAAAATTATATTAGAAGGATGAGTATGGCCGAAATTAGAGATGATAATTTTCACGTAGCATCCCTATAAGGCAAGCTCACCCAGATTGAGTCCTACCTTTCTAGCAAAGCTATTTATTATTCGGGATTCTGTGAGCACTTGGGGGAATCATGAGACATTTTTTCGTGGGTGGGCAATGGTGAAGAGAGCTGAGATTATTTAGTGGCTTGGAATGTGATGAGATATCAGAATGTGAACATCTTATAAAGGATGAGGGGGTGGCATGTCGTCCTAGGGACATGGAGGTTTGGGTATTGTGAATTACTCCCTCCGTTCCAGTCAAAGAGTCCACTATTCCATTTTGGGATGTTTCATTTAAAGAGTCCACTTTCAAAAATTAAGACATAAAAGTGTCATTTTATTACTAATAGACTACTAAAAGTGTCATTTTTAAAAAAAGTTTTGACTTTCGAACGGGGACTCTTTGTCCGGAACGGAGGGAGTAGTTCTCAAAAACGCTTCTTTAATTGCTAAGTGCCTATGGCATTTTCCTTTAGGTGCCATTCCTTTTGGCAGCAAGTTATGAGAAGTTAATATGGGGTAAGAAGCACTGGAAGATATGTTGGCGTCGTACACCTGCTACCGTAGCAAGCCCTAGGAAATTCATACACCAACTTTCTGAGCTTTTCTTCTCCCATATGCATCTTATTTTTGGGAGAGGCCTTCACGTTCATTTCTGAGATGATATTGGGTAGTGCAATCTTACCTATCCATCGTGTTCCCTTGATTATACAGTATTTCTTTCTCTTCACAATTCACCCATTGCTCTTTAGGTGCAAGAAGATGGAATAAACTCTTGGAGTCTACACTTTTTTCTGGAATCTTAATCAAGGAAGGATAAGAATTAGTTGCTTGTTCAGATATTCTTGAATCATTTGTTTCGCTGACTCTTCCGACCATCGGGCTTGGCTATAAGACCCTGCTTGTAAGTTTTCAATGAAGTCTTTGGTTCAATCCAGTCAACCATTCCCATTCTCTTTGGCCTTCTTCATTTGGAAGTCTAAGGTCCCATTTTAAATGAAAGCTTTTTGTGTGGTCTATTTTGCTGAGCAGCTGAATAGGTTGGATACAAATGACTAGATGCAGAGGCGTAGACCTTAGAAAGTTCTCTTGCCAGACATGTTTGACATGTGTCCTAGAGTGAATCTAAAGAGCGCCTCTTTCTTCATTGCTTGGTGGCCCGAAGTTGTAGAGCTACTTGTTTTGTATTTCTGGGGGGAATCAGTTTATCCCTCATCTGCACTCAGCAGAGGGCTTTCCCCTTATTTTTAAAGGTTTTTGCTAAAGAATGGAGGGTTCGCTACTGTGGTGTCTTCGGCATTCTTTGGCGCTTATGAACAGCATCTAGCTCTCCTTTTCACTTTTTGAGGGAGAGAACAGTATTTTGTCTTCTTTGTGGGCTTCAGTGTTGTGGAGTTCTGCTTACCGATAAGTGCTACATCAGATAACTGATTTGGTCCCATGATTTTGTGTTTTTTCTCTCCCTCACCCATGCCTCTTATTTTAATTTCATTGTATTTATTTTCCTTTTTTTTTTCTTCAGTTGACTGCTGGTCAGCCTGGTTCTCTACCATTGTGTATTATTTCTCCCTTTTCTCATATAATTACTCTTCTATCAAAAAGAGAAGTCAAGAAAAAATGGCATGTACCAAGAAAAACAGTAATGGCAAAAGAGGATAGCTTATTCGAGTTAAGTTCGTAAAAAAATAAGCATGTACCAAACTATTCGCCACAAATGAGAATTTAAAAAAATGGCACATGGAAAAACAAATCCAACGCTTCCTAATTCCAATGGGCAATCAGTGCATAATTTTGAAACTTAACAGCCTTGGTCAATTTTAAGCGGAGTTTAAAACAGTGAGATAGGATGTTACATGGAACACAGAGTTTTCCTTTCCCCCATGAAGCAAGTAGGACATCTTGCAGCAGATTACAACGCACTACAATGTAACACACTAGAGGTAAGTTAATGTAGATGTCATAGCTAGAAATTGTCTTCAGTTCAAAATGAAATAGTGCATTACATGAAAGAAGGAACTTCTTACTTCAGAAGTTTGTTATTTCAGAAATAACCATTAAAAAAGCGCCAATATATCATTATATAGTAAAGCTGACTGACTACATATAATTGTGGTACTAGGCAAGGAAAAAGAACAAACTAAGACAGAAGGTTAGGTCCCCTTTCAACCCAAGAAACCTGCTGTGATAGCATAATCATTCCATTTCAAAAGTGAAAGTTGATAGCATAATCAAGAGCCTTTCCCAACCTTTTCAACATGGCAACCGATAAAGACGTGAAGGTAAGTTTGTATCTTCAGTTCGAAAATGGAAGGGTCCTTTGGAATCCAGCTTTTAGAAGGAATTTCCAGGATTGGGAATTTGAGTATTTTCTTCAGCTATCTGAGTCTATTTACTCACACCAAGTCGATCGGAACATGGAGGATAGGGTCATTTGGACGAGGTCAAAGGATAAAAGTTTTACGGTCAAATCCTACTTCTTTGCCTTGGGTAATCAGGATAGAGGCATGTTCCCATGGAAAACTATTTGGAAGTCAAAAGCTCCAGCAAGGGTGGCATTTTTTGCATGGGAGGCAGTCAATGATGCTATTCTCACGGGTGATAATTTGCGGAGACGTGGCATAGTATATGTGAATAGGTGTTACATGTGTAGAGGGGATGGTGAGAGTGTGAATCATCTCTTACTTCATTGTAAGGTGGCGAGGGAATTGTGGAGTTTGATTTTTGGCCTTTGTAATCTATCATGGGTGATGCCTGATTCTCTCAAGCAATTATTCTCATGTTGGTCTTTGTATCGGAAGGGGAAAGGAGATTACATTTGGAGCCTTATTCCATTTGGAGTCTGCTGGGTCATTTGGAAGGAGAGGAATATATGAGTTTTTGATAATGAGGAGAGGACTGTTTCTGTTTTGAAGAATGATATCCTTCATTAGCTGTTCTTTTGGCGCACAGATTCAGCTGGGTTTTCAGTCAACTCTTTTGTAGAGTTTATGGACTGCTTTAGCATTTCATAATTTCTTGTGTATACTTGTGGTGTACAAACGACGCAGCACCTGTTTTGCTGCTTTTTGTCTATAATACATTAACACATTTTACTTATCAAAAAAGAAAGTTGATACTTACGGCAACAAGAACAGCCTCATGACCTTTTCGATTAATCAAGTTTTCTTTCACTCTCAAAATTAATTATTCTACTGTATGCCTCAAATCTGTCATTAAAGCCAAAACACCGAATGTACTAGTTGGCCAGATTTTCCATCAACTAATCCTCCAGATCCCTAGCAAATCAAACGCTTTTAAAATTAAAACAAATCTAACCATCTTTAAACAACCAATCAGGTAACTTCTATAAAATTTTCTAAACCAAAACCCTTGTTCATAAGTTATAGATAAAAATATCCCATAATTAAATTTAGAGAACATTATTATTTACTTAACCTTTCTCATTGAAAGACCTTCTCATCAACAGAGCTGATCAAGTCAGTCCCAGAAACAACTATGCATAAGGTCAATATCTTATCTATGACCATAATCCTTTCAAACAATAGATGAAAGCCATCATTCGTTGTCAACAGCTTAGCTCAGAGTACAATTAGACAGATGACCTTTTTCTTCTCTGGGATCATTTATAGTTAGTTACAAGAAATTATCCACTTGGCAGCCAGGTTCTGATATGATAATCTCTGAGAGCTTTAATCTTCCGATACTCCCACATTAATCAAGTCTTTTTCTTGGAGAAATCCCATTTTGGAGACTGCCCCTTGGGGCGTTGGTGAACGATATGGAGCGAAAGAAACAGCAGAGCGTTTGAGTATATAGAGCGGTCGGTGGATCAGTTAAAGAATTCCCGTGTGTACCCTCTTTCATTGGTGCTTTGAAGCGGATCATATAGGAGATTCTTATGAGTATTTTGTGAATAATTTTAGCATTGTGTAGTTCGTTTTTGTATACGGCCTCTGTACAAAGGATGCACCACTTTTTTGACGCTCTTTATATATATATATATATATATATATACACTACTCTTTACTTATCAAAAAAAATCAAAAGTCTTTTTCTTCCACTAAGACAAACTAGAACCTGATAACCCTCTTGTCAGTCCAATCCTAGAACCAGGTAACCCTCTTGAGTTGTATCAAATCTAACTACCTTTGCAATTTGCACAAGATCTAGAATCGTTCTTCCAAAAAATAGATGTCGCCAATCCAATTTTTAGCAACAAAGAGCTATACTGCTTACTAGCATCCTAAATCATGCTATAAGCCTATAACCCCTTTCTCAACTTTCCTACTCGGCTCTCTACATTCCTCTACTTAAGTCCTGCCAAAACTATGTTAAACCCTGATCTACTATGTTCTGCAAATCTAAGTAAATATTTACCTAATCAATGTATTCTTTGGCTAAATACAAAGTTGATGATACTTCTCTCTTGTTCAAGAATCACACCATAGACGTGATTTCATTCAAGGCATATACGAAAAATAAATATTTATCAATTAAATCCTAGGAAAACAAATCTAGAGTAAATTTATTGATCACATAAACACTGACACATGCATAAACAATCAAACAATGTTTTCAATTGTAATCCAGTACTAACTGTTTTCTATGAGCAGAAACAGGGTATAAACATACATACACACAAACAGACACAAATATAAACAAGAATAAATGGTGTAATGGTGAATGGGGGCTTACCAAGAAGGAAGAAAACCGCTGGGGGGAGAAGTTGAAGTTTGATTGCGGAGAGTCCTACCCAGTTTAAATGGGTTTCATTTGAACCTGATAAAGATACAATTAAAGCTTTGGCAAATTCAACGAACGGGTTTCATCCGGATTCGAGCTTGTTGGAGGCCCAAATCAAATCAAGAGCCGCCTTTATTTCTATCTGTCTCTCCCTATGAACTCTCTCCCTCTCTCTCTCTCTCTCTCTCTCTCTCTCCTCTCTATTTGGGTTTTGGGCTGGGGTATTGGTGTATGGGTTATGCCATATGTGTGTGTTTGAACACCAACACCAATTTTCTAATCAATTTGCTTGCAAGAGAGTTGAACATATACCCTCTTCAAAATAACTTAGATTTCAAAAGTTAAAAGGCAATTTTGGGATCTCGATTATTTAACTAGATTTTGGTATTTTTTATTTTTGGTTATAACGATCAAATAAAAAAAATAGAGCAATTGTAACGATGTCGTTGGGTTAGAAAGAGAAGGTCAATAACTTTAAAACAAGTCGTTAAATTAAATAAATGAAATATAGTGCGGCTTACTTTTGTCAAGTCAATATCGTTATATTTGTATTAAAAAAAAATTGTGTCTAAAGAACATGGTAAGAAGAACTTCATACCCAAGCAATATTTGGATGAAAAAAGTGTCTATTAAGACCATACAATACTTCGCATAATTGAAAATAAATGGCCAACAACTAACATGCAATTTGGTTTTTAGTTTCACACCCATTAACGACACAATTTTGTTGTAACTTGACAATATACGAAGTTTATGTAAACTTATATGCTAATTGTTAAGTATTCGGTTACTCTTCAAAACATTACAGATATTTTTGTATTCGAGCAACTTTTGAAAGATATTCTATGTAATATGTGTTATATTGTAACGTATTTTAATGTTGTCTACTAAAATGTAATATTGTAATTTCTTAGATCGAAGCAACTTCCTCACTAACACCTAAAAACACTAAAAAAAGCTTGAGGAGATGAAAAAAAGGAAAAATGAGAGCTATTTAGCACTCGATCTTAATAGGTTAGGTCATCTGTTTTGAACACAAACAAATGTAAAAGAGTTTTATACTCAATTTTTCATGTAATATATAAATCATTCAAGACACCAATATTATTACCATGATGCTTTTTGTTTCTGACAACAAATTACAAATTACAGAGATTTATCTATACAAGAACATTCATGTAAACCTCTTTGGAGACTTCATTTGCACTATGACTTTCCACAATGTCAATTGTTCCATCAATATATCTTGAGAAAAATGAATGAATCTGACATATAAACCAGTTAAAACATAACCTTGGTGCATTTAAGGCTTACTCCAACAAATCCTTATAGTTGGTAGAACATAAGAGATATATACTTCAACTGATCAAACAAACAGTGATCATTCTTGCATCATTGATTCATACAAACAAAAAATTACACTTCACTTTCAAGATAGAGGTAGACTGTTACACTCACACACGGGATATTGAAATTGTAAATGACAAAACTCAATCATTTGAGAACAAGTGGCATCGATGTTCTTGACATAACGAAAATCGTATTTATTATCAATGAATATTGCAAATCCATTTTTGTTGGTTAGATTGCTCGAGCTCTGGGGAAGGGGCATCTAGTTTCTTATCATTTGGGATTTACATGTTCAAACAAACAAAAATGCAGATGAATGCACAATTTATTGCCATGTGCACCTCTGGTTGCTACATAATCTGAAACCCTCGAAAAGAAAAGATCTATACAGCGAGCAACCTCGCAAAAGAATATCAGCATCAAGTTGGTTGACTAACTAACTGCTACACTCTTTTTCATTTCCATTTTCCTTTTGTCTGGGTTGGTAGAAGAGCGATTACTGTATTTTGAACAAGTTTGATGAAACCTGAAAACAGAATAAATTTTCAGAGCTATATAGAAAATTTGAATCTTCATGGATGACAAATGATAAAATAACAAGACGGTAGTGTAAATTAACCTAATTCAACTAAATAGCATCCATTCAAATCAAATTTAAAAGTTAATGATTCTATTGCCATAGACCTTAATGGCCCACCTGATAATAGAACTTAAGAGAAGATGTCCATTCACTGTCCTAATGAGTGAAATCTACCTACAATCAAGATCATAATGATCTATCATAGACTACGGATCTCCCATAAGAACCATATTGCACACCATAAGGAAAGACTAACAAGCATAAGTATGATAAAATACTTTACTTTTTACTTTAGCGAGGATATTTTACTTTTTTTGTTCCGCTAAGAGGAACAACCTTTCGCTTGTCATCTGCCCATGTGCAAGACTCTTCCCGGAAAGTTAAGAGACAGGACAACTATTAGAATAAAAGTCATTTGGGCAACTCACCACCAAAGGGCGCATATCTTTTCTTTAAAATATGAAAAATTCTACCCAGATCTCAATTCCTGACTTGTTTTCTTTATTTTAGGAATGGCAAAGTATCCAAAGGTCTCTAAGCACTAGCAAACAAATGTGCTCTACATTATGCCTGCCCCACGCCCATGCACATCACACACCTACCAAGATAATCGCTTGACCCAAAAGGACAATTGTAAATAAACATCTCGCCCTTCATCCTGATTTCTATAAATCTATCACTTCAAGCTCAAGCAGCTTTAAGAGTTTAAACAGCTCATTCAAGCAGATAGGCCCACACTGCCCAACTACAGCCCAAGTATAGAGATCTCAACATGTTCTCTACCAGCTTGGTTGTTAGTTTTCTCCAGAAACGACCAGGACAAGGACCATACAGAAAGATTTATGACCAGAATTCCTACAGAAGTGAGATTAACAAAAATTTGCTATCTCAAGGATTCTAGTTTTTCCAAAGATTTTTGGCTTTTTGTGGGCTGGGGGTGGATTTTACCAAGTTTCCAAACAAGAAGTCGAGTTTCACTTATGAACCATAAGCCCGTTCTCAATTGTTGAACAGTATAGTGTAGACCAAGGAAATAAAGGCACCAGTCCATAGATTAAATAAAGAATTCACTTTCTTGTGAAATGAAACATGTCCTCTGGAGTATCTCCACGAAAGTTCTAGGGCTATCCAGCCTACCACTCCTTAAGATTAGAATCAGCCAGCAAGTCAAAAAATAGAATAAACAAAATTACAGATATAAAGAAAAAAAAAAAGAGATATCTTTTACAGGAATATGTAAGCCTACCTTCACGTGGTGTGGCATGATTTTTATGTCGAACGGTACATGAAACCACGCCTCTGGTTGATAGAACATAAAGTTCTCTGGCTTACTAGTATACACATCGGCATACTGATGGATGTTATAAGCGAAAGCTGATTCTTGGCCTGTGTCAGTGAGGAACGTGGCCCCAAAAGATCTATGGAACATGGATTTCATTGTGTCACGTGCCTTCTGCCTCTCTTTGTTGAGCTCCGACAAAAGGGACTTGTATGTATCACATGTCTGACTATTAGCTACGGTAGAATGTAATTTACCAAGAAGTTCTTGTATGATATGAAACTTTGCCTGTATAGGGTAAAAATAAGAATGGTTAAAAACTAGGAGACATAACTAACGAAATGATGTAGAAAATATCCAGTCTGGCATGGTCCATGGATGCACTTTTCTTGGCAGCGAGCTTCCAGAAGTCATAAAGTTTTCAAGACGACAACCCAGGTGCAACTAAAATGGAGCTAACATATGGAGCATTTAAATATATCATAGAGTGCATGGACACAGCACAGAGGAATCCAACCACTCTTTGAACGCAACAGACTGAAAATAATGTCAAAAAAGGTGATATGAGACTTCTTAGTCCAGCCAATGGATAAAAATGCTGGGGTGGATCATGATTTAAGAACAAGGTTTGCTAATACTACTTTCTGGCACACAAATACATCCAAAATGATGGGTGAGTACCTTAACGTATTCAAATTTTAAGTACCAAATCGGTTACCAAACACCAAGTTTGTTTATTATAAGAACTAGTTTTTTTACCCGTGCGATAAACGCACGTCAACTAAATCATACATAAACAAAATAAAAAAGATAAAAAATCTTAAAGGATAAAATAAGAAGAATCGGTTTATTAACAATTACACATAAGTATATCAATAATCATTATAGATTCTAAAAAAATTCCTTATACACAACATTTGTTATCTTATTAGTTGGTTTTTCATTTTCACCGCATGTCAATATCTAGTTTCTTCAAAAAGAGACTTGAAGCTACATGCAATTATTGACTTTGACACTTATTAATTGTTATTACATATGATACCAACAATGGTAATTGTCTTCTTTGGAACATGAAAGACAATTTTACATCGGATGGAGTTAATGACAATTTTAGAATAAAAGCATTTTCTCCAACATTGCTTCATTTCAAAAAAATTGTTTCAATAATATGATCCCCAAGATTTATGATGATTAGTCTTGTTCCATTGCACAACTCTGCAACATGGTCAATGTTTCTCAATAGCATTACTGGAACACCAATTTTAAGTGTCAATTCATGACCTGACAACCCTGAACACTTTATATTATTCAAAAACTCTGTAGAATGAATGTCTTCGAACAAACTTGATTTTTTTCCGCCCTACAAATAAAATATGAACTCAAATAAGTTCTTCATTTTGAATGATTACTTTTATTAAATTATATTTGTATTTTATGAATAAATAAATTTCTGATAAGAAAATAAGCTAAAATTAAAAAATAACGAAATTATTTTAGTAACCTTAGTTTAAATTGTTTTTGTTTTATTGACTCCGTAACTATTATTTTTGTTCCATCAAATATTTTTATTTTACTAATGTATTTTTGTTTTTCTTTTTTTTTTATAAGAATTTTTTTAAAACTTTTGTTCCGTAAATTATTTTATTTTACTAACCTCTGCATTAAATTAATTTTGTTTTGTTGATTCTGTAACATATATTTTTATAGTGGCTTGTTCCATAAATTATTTTTATTTTACTAACCGCTTATATTTTTGTTTTCTTGACTCCGAAACTATTATTTTTGTTTTAGTTACTATTTTTTTTTGTTTAAAGAGAGAAAAATGTTTAAACATAATTAAAAGAGAGGAGATGGTGGTGATGATAGAGAAAAATATGGAGAAAACAGGAGAGAGAAGAGAAATACAACCAGAAGAGAGAAGATATAAAAGAGAAAAGTGGAATGGTAACTCAAAAGTCAAAAATTCAAAAGTGTGATTTTGGAGGGATAAATATACCTTTGCCATTATATATATACTAGTATACGTACATGTGCCATAGGCACATTGTTGGTATGAGATCAATTCAATGAATGGTCGAGATAAACAAAACTCAATAACTGACGGGATAATTCAAACAAAACCAACATCTGAAGATTTTATATGTAATGTAATTGTAGAGAGGTAATTTAAGCATAATTCATAACTGAGGAGTTCATTTGTAACTTACATACTTACGAATCAATCTAGACCGTCAGTTGTGTTTAACACAATTCGATCAAGGTCACCGGTTAGAACATGAGCTCTTTTATAATATAGATAGATAGATTAACCCGATGACCCCAAAACTAAACTTAAAAAGCTACTCCCTCCATCCCAAAAAAAAAAAAAAATAGCACTTGATAAGTCAAAAAAAATTTCAAATCGTTTTTCTACATTTCCTTTCAAATGCAGTAATGTTGTACATGTTTTTGTATCATGTGTAAGGTAAATATTATATTTATGAAAGAAAAAAAGTAGAAAAAAATGATGGAGTTTATAGCTTCAATTTTAGAAATGAGACTTCCTTTTCAAATAAATCAAAAGGAACAGTATGACTCTTTTGGGACAGAGGAAGTATTAAATATGATTCTCTTTTTCTTAAATGAGTAACCATTCGATTACTAAGGGCGAGGGTTGGCACAGCAACAAGGTTGCCCATTATGGCCTCGGTCTGTTTCAAACTAAAGATAAATGGCTGGATAATTCTGAAGGGGTAGGGTTTCACTTGTGTGTTAATGATTTCGTAGGCATCTGATCAAAAACGTGTGAAGTACAAAGTCAAAAGTTGTGATTTTATAATATGCAAGGATATGCTTTTCTTTGTTTTCTTTTTTTATAATTAATATGCAAGGATATGCTTCAAAATAGTCCTCGCTTTAGGAATATAAATAATAAATTTCCACTGTTACTTTGTGAAATCGAGCTATAATTCTTGTGCGGATATAATATGGGAAAAACTTACCACCACACTATTTATTAACCATGACGTTCCATGTTTTGCCTTTTTTTTTTCTTTTTTCTTCTTTTCTGGTTTGAGTAGATAATGCTTTTGTGCTACAGAGTGTAGTGGTTTAATAGCATGTTCCACATAATAAATACTAGTCTCCATGGCACAACTGACTATGCATTTAGTTTACATATTTTTATTTTTATGTAAATTTTCCTATTTATTTTTCTACAAACTAATCTCTTATTTTCTATTACAAATTTTTCCTCATCTTTACCTCTATTTCTATCCCCATTTTTTTCTCTCATGAACCTTATATAGTCTCTTTACCAGACCCCCCCCCATTGTGCGGGAGCTTCAGCACTGAGACGCCCTCTTATGAACCTAATATAGTCTCTTTTCCATGTATCAATATTCCTCTTCCTTTTTTCACCAATATCCCTCTTTTTTCTCTTTCCTATATGTTGTCAATATTTTCTCTATTTTCTTGTTGTGCCACGAGACAATTTTAAACAAATAAAGGCTTAGTATGAAAACTGTCAGGAAACAAAATTTCCCCTTCTTGCTTAATAGACATATTAGGTACTATAGTCATTTAACATATGCAAGACATTACTTATTCATATATTTTTGATAGAAATGGTGATAAGTTACTCAATAGGAGGCATTCTTCCCCTTCCCCCCCCCCCCCCAACACCCTGGTAACCACATCTGTCTTGCTTTTAGTGAGACTTGAACTCCCAACCTTCACTTGGAGCATTGGTATGCGAGAACCCTCCCGCTGTCTCGCACCCTCCAATGGTAGGAGCCTCGTGCTTTCACTTCCAAGATGTTGATGTTCCAAAACATCAAGTGGTAATGCGGTATGCAACAATAAGAAGAAAAAAACAGAACCACCAAGCCGCAGTTATAAGTTGAGGTTCAAGATTTTCAGGTGTGGTTTGGTTCGGTGGGTTACTAAGAACCAAGAATAAAACCAAAAATGGAATGATTCCTAACCTAACACAAGTTGTTTGGCAAGTACATTTTATAAATTCATGCGTACATACATATACATACATATATATTTATATATGACGAACTAAGGAACAAACAAATTAATCTCTCGTTTTTCATTACTTTCAAAGGCCTTCAAGAGCTAACGGTTATTTTTCATTTTATCCCACTTTTCTGCAAAAGTTGGATCCGTAATTTTCTTCTTGTTTTTCTCTGCAAAACCTAATAGCATTCTCCCCTCCCCCACCCTCTAGATGTTTGCAGCACTCATGGTTTTTGCATCAATTCACCTCCTACCTCCTTTCTTCTCTCTACTTGTGTAGTAACAGTAGCAAGAGATGGTTCTAGTAAGTGGATGGGACTGACCAAGTTTATAGATGCTTATTCACTTGAGAAAGGACTTGGGGAAGAACAGGTTTGCTGCAGATTGAATTTTGGAGGAAGGGACACACCTGAAAGGGTGGCGTTGACATATTATTTAAACAGTGGTTAAATCAAATCTTAGCAAAAGAGCCATTACTGTTACGGAGTCGAAAGATGTTTCATTTTTTTGCTTCTCTATTGGTAAGTAGTGTGTAAAGAATTGGATTGATACAAGTAGGGTTGCCACTTTTTTTACCCAATCAGCAAAACCATCCATTTTATCCAAAAGAAATGCCCTAATGGGTTAACCATTTAAGCACTCAATATTGCAAAGGGTAGTAAATGGGTAAACCAACAAGTAACCCGCTACTATAACGGCTTCGGTTTTTATCCAACAGCCCAATAATGTATGTCAGGAAGTAGCCCAAATAAATCTTTTGATCCACTTGACGTGAGACCGAGTAATAATGGGTATTGGGTAAGTTTAGGATATACCCAAATTATCCAACGAGATTAATGGTAGCTTAACATAAGGTGCGAAATTATAGCACATGTGCTAATTAATAACTGGATTTAATAATGTCTTCATCATATAAATCATAAACACTTCTAAATATGTTTGAAATCAATGCCTAACACGAACTGGATAGAAGTAAGCTGTGAATACTAACACATTTACTAAGTGTCATGGCAACCGGACATAGAGAGAGAGAGAGAGAAGTGGTTTAGATTGGGGAATGTTTTGAATATTGAAGTTCACTGTCTAGGTAAAGCAGTAAAGTTTAGGGAAATTTTCTGAAAAAATACAGATAAAAAGAAACTCCTAACAAGTAAGAAAAAACCCAAACGTCTATGCACCACATTGCATACAGCATTATTTCAGCAATATGGTTCAAGTAGTTTTCAAAAGAATACCTGTTCAAAACGATAAGCATCCTCATTCTGTATCTGTATCTCATTCTGCAGGCAATAAACTAATTAATAAGGTGGAGATGAGTAATTTGACACTCTAATATTCATAAATAGAGCCGACAAAACTTACTCAAACATGACAGTAATTATGCTCAGCAGCCAGACGTATTCTCATTTAGGTATAAATTAATCAGATATTGCTAGCCAAACAAAAGATCTTTTTCCTAGACCCACCAACCAGCATCCCTTCCATTACCCAGGATAAGAAGCCACAAAGAGATGTTGAAAGGTTTGCGAAGAAAATTGAGAGTTGGCAAAGCAGATCAGTGACTATAGGTTAAATTTGAAAGGGCAAAACTTTTCTCGCTTGAAATATTGATGAAATGAATTATAACTTCCAGAACAGTGCTTGATCAGCATATACCAGCACATGTGCAATATGTTTGAGAAGCTCACCAATCTGGCACTCACTACTCAAATACACAAGGGGATCAAGATGAGGATGGAACTATGAAAAGCTGTGGAAACAAGATGGATATCACGATATAGTTAATAGTACCATCCGTCAATGAGTCACTTTTGAGATTTTAAGACCATAATGACTTTAGGCTAAATCGTTCACTGCCACTCAATGCTGTTAAAGGCGCACCTAGGCTCAGAGCATATCAAGACCCAGATATTAAGATATTTGGAATTTACTAAGCAAGGAGACATCAGGCATGCACCTAAGGGGCCTAGGAGCTGGACCTCGCTAAGCAAGGAGACATCATATCCCTTTTGCGCAAGGAAATGACACGAATACAAACTTTTTTATACAAATTTCTCATCCCAATCTAGCATGTGGTGGGCTAAAGGGTGACATCACATGATTGTCACCTTGGTTGGGATGAGAAAGTTGTACAAAAAATTTGGTCCCTATCATTTCTCTTTGCGCCCGGAAAACAATAGGGACACAAAACAATTTTGTACAATTTTTTCATCACAATCTAAGTGTCAAGCATGTGATGGGTTAAAAGATGACATCACATGCTAAGTCATTCGATATCTAACCAATCACATGCTTGTGACCTAGGCTGTGATGAGAAATTTGTACAAAAAATTTGTATCCCAATAACTACTCTTTGCGCCATGGATTTAAATGCTAGCAATTAAGTTGATTTCCTTAATTCCATGCAAAAAGAAAACGTGACATTCATTTAAGGATGAGTGTAGTTGAACGTGTTTTCTAGTGACAAATAGGTAATACACCCTCAAATAATTAGAAACCAACACCACCGGGGAAAATATCAAGTGTAAGAGACCCCGCATCCACGTTTCTAACTATTGCTTTTTCTAAATATATTGCCTTGACATAATCTGAGATATACTTAAGTACACTGATGCTTGTTGTGTCATGTCTTGAAGGGTGTTTGAAACTTTTGAAATGAGATTTCCTTCATATATGTATCTGCAATTTCTTAATGAACTCAAGTAGTAACTATATGTTTAAAGGGGATGGGGAGAGCGTCAACCTGTCACTTGTTGCACTGTTCAGTGGCGAGGGAGTTATGGTCCTTCATTCTTCATCTATTTCCCATTTTGTGGGTAATGCCTAGCTCGATCAAGGAGCTTCTTCTATGTTGATCCCTGTAAAAGAGAAGGATGAGGAGTAGGGTTTGGGATGTCGCTCCTCTAGCAGTATGCTGGACCGTGTGGAAAGAAAGGAACAGAAGAGTCTTTGAGAATGAGGAGCTCAGTGTGGACAGGCGGAAGGAGCTCGTTATTCAAACCTTGTTCTTTTGGTGCACGGAGTCGGTTTCGTGTATAGATAACTCTTTTGTAGATTTCATGGGCAGCTTTTCTGTTATTTAAGTGGTGTTGGTGCTTGTATACTCCATGAGTACATAGGACGTGTCACTTGTTTTGGCGCCTTTGTTTATATATCATTATTCTTACTTATTAAAAAAAAGTATTAACTATAGAAAATGTATAATAATGCATTCATTCTTACGTCCTTCATGCATCCATATCATTTTTTTATTCATGAGCTGCATTTATATCCTACTTTTTGGGATTTTGGATTGCATCATTCATATTCAGTACCATGCACACATCCTTGCTTCAAATTCAATGATGCAAAATATGCACAAATGAGAGTATCCAGCATGGCATTCACAAGTTAAAGTCAATCATAAACCATGAAGCCAAGTCCAAAATAATTTATTACTAGGATTCACCTGTAAATTCAAAATTTAAAACAAAATGCTAAGAAAGGAAAAGGTCACAGATCATTACGATAGTATTCTCAGAAGTCAGAAGGCCTATCCTCGGTATGTAAGAAAGTATACAAATAAATTAAGAAAGAATTGAACATTATGCAAGAGCAGTTGTATATCATTTAATTACTATCTGTTTGCATGCCCTTCTTCAAAAATAGCATATATGCTGTATCGCAAACCATTCCAAATTTGGATGTGTCAATTGTTAGGTTTAATAAAGATGCTATAGAAAATGTATCAAGTGGAAAACTAAAAAAGTAGCATGAGAAAGAGGACATACCTCTAATTCGTGGATGATGGCAGCAGTACGCCAGCCAGCTTTCGAAGGCCCTCTTAAGTCACTAAAAAGGTGATCCCCGAAGTATATTACCTAAATTCTTGGTTGTTAGAGCTCATAAAGTGAAAGAAAAAAACGGAAGCAGTTATGTGGTCAACAAGAATATTAAGATATTAAACTTTTTACAGAAATAGTTACCATTCTCCATTTAAAAAATAAAATAAGGCATGTAAGAACAAATTGGATTAATCATAAACATCAAGATACAAAGCAGACATGAATTACCTCTGGCCCATTCCACTTGGTAATTTGCAAGAAAGTTTTGAGGCATCCATGGTAATAAATTTTATCAGGAAGAAAAGCATCCACCTTCGAGAAGGCCAGGTTGTCCTTCTCTACGTCATAACAACTGCATAAAGTCCCAAAGGTATTAATTAAAAAGAGCTCTAGACTTAAATGAGTATAGTATCTAGTGCAGCAACTCAGATGTGTTTGTAAAAATGAAGACAAGGAAAGTAAGAAATGAATCTGTTAAAACAAAAGAGAAGGAAAGGTTTTAACTACACTGGTCAAATTTGAACAATATACAAAATTACAAATAAGTCGATAACCCTATCCATTTATTTATTTTTTGATTTTTGATAAGTAAAGAGTATATATAAAGAACGGGCGCCGAAAGAGGTGATGTGTCCTATTTACAGAGGTAGGAGAAGGAGCTCCTACAATCCTACAAAACTATTATCCACAAGCTCTACAAAGGGGCTTAGCCACTGCGAGACCACATCGTGGCACCAAAAATACAGAAGCCGGATGATTTGCTCTTTAAGATTCTTGCAGCTCCTCTCTATATTATCGAACGCCCTGGAATTACGTTCTCTCCAAATAGTCCAGCAAATTGCTGCCGGAGCAGCCATCCAAAAATTGCAAGGTTTCTTCTTAAGTTTGAAGAAAGCCCAGCTCGTCAACATCTCTTTAATAGAAAGAGGATTCACCCAGGCCACCCAAAGTAAACAGAGAACATAATTCCAAATTTCCTTTGCCATTGGCCAGTGGAGCAGAAGGTGATTCAGAGTCTCTTCCTCCCTTTTGCACATGGAACACCTATCGACATATATCATCCTTCTTCTCCTCAAATTGTCTCTCGTAAGGATGGCTTCATTTGCAGCTTCCCATAGAAAAAAGCCCACCCTAGAAGGAGCTTTAGTCTTCCAAACACTACCCCAAGGGAAGTAGTCTTGCCCCGTTAACAAACTGTGATAGAAGGACTTGACAGAGAATTTTCTACACTTATCTCCAGCCCATACCACAGAATCTTCAGCATTCCTGTTCACCTTTTGTTTATATAGAAGCTCAAAAAATTGACCAGAATGTCAACTTCCCAGTCTTGCACATTCCTTCTAAAAGAAGGAGTACATACCACAGTGTCCCCAGCGAAGTGCAAAACAGAGCTGACAGTCTCTTCTTTATCGACTGCTATGTTGTACAGGGAAAGCTCTCTGCAACTCTCTCGCCACACCACTTATCATTCCAAAAGCTGACTGAATCCCCCTTACCAATGTCAAAGGATATAAATCTCTTCTACACTTCCCATCGTTTCCTAATGCTTTTCCAAACTCCCACACCATAAGAAGAGTGAATCACATTTGGGAACCACCTATGACTGTCATCCCCAAATTTTCCTACCACTACCTTCCTCCAAAGGGATTCTTTCTCACCAAAATATCGCCAAAGCCATTTCCCCATAAGAGTTGTATTAAAAACCCTAAGATACTTGACCCCAAGCCCTCCAAATCTCAAACACGAACATACTGTTTCCCACTTGATCAGATGGAATTTTCTCTCTTCCGATTGACCCTCCCACAAAAAATCTCTTTCCAGTTATTCTAACCTTTTTGCCACTGCAACCGGCAAGCCAAAGATAGACATAAAATATGTAGGTAAGCTGGAAAGAGTACTTTTAATGAGAGTCAACCTACCCCCCTTTGACAAGTACTGTTTCTTCCACCCCAATCTACGTTCAATCACTGGATTCCAAATGCCCTTGTTAGATGAAGCCCCTAATGGAAGGCCCAAATAGGAGTTTGAAAAAGTGCTCACCTTACACCCCAGGAAGCTCGCAAGCTCATCAATACCATCCACGCCACCCACAACATACAACTCACTTTTATTAATGTTAACTTCCATCCCTATGCCCCTTGGAAAAATACGAGCGCTAAGCGAAGATACCCTAATTGATCACTATCAGTCTCGCAAAACACCAAAGTATAATCCGCAAACAACAGATAGGATATCAAAATCTCCACGCCTTCTGCTCTCCCCACATTAAAACCACAGAGCAGGCCTCTAGAGACCGAAACATCCAAGATTCTGCTCAGGGCTTCCATAACGATAATAAATAGAAAAGGCGACATCGGATCTCCCTGCCGTAGGCCACGCGAACTACCAAAAACCCATCCGGCTCCCCGTTGACCATCACCGAGAATTTGACTGAGGAAATGCAAAAAAGAATCCATTCCCTCCAACGTTCACCAAACCCCATTCTGAGTAGCAAAAAATTCAAAAACCCCCAATTAACATGATCGTAGGCCTTCTCAATGTCCGGCTTGCAAACCAACACAGGGTCCCCACTTTGAGATCTCGAGTCGACAACCTCATTAGCGATGAGCACTGCATCTATAATATGACGACCCCCCACAAAGGCATGTTGGGAATCGGAAAAAACCTTTCCAATCACTTTTTTCAGCCGAATGGAAAGGACCTTAGCAATGATCTTGTAGACACCCCCAATCAAGCTAATAGGTCTAAATTCTTTGATGTTCACCGCTCCTTTTCTTTTTGGAATCAACGCTATAAAAGTCGCATTCAAACTTTTTTCAAACCTTTTGTGGGCATGAAAAAAATGGAAAATCTCCATCAGTTCATCCTTGATCATCGACCAGGAAAAAAGTCATGGGGAATCCATCCGGGCCGGAGCTTTGTCCCCTTTCAGACCATTCACCGCTGCCAGCACCTCTTCTTCTAAAAATGGCAGTTCTAATAAGTCCCTTTCTGCTGCATTCAGTGACTTAAAATTCAGCCCCTCCAGCTTTAGGTGCCAATCCCTATCTTCTGAATACAAACCTTTATAAAAACCTGCTATACCCTCTCTAATATCAGATTCCTCTTCCAAATGCTCACCATTAATTAAAACCTTACGAATCTGGTTGCCTTGTTTATGGGCATTGGCCATCCGATGAAAAAACCTAGTATTATTGTCCCCTTCTCGTAACCACTGAATATGAGCCTTCTGACTCCAACTAATCTCCTCGCTGCGAAAGAGTCTATGCACTTCTATTTTTGTTGTGTTCCTTCTAACCAATTCCACCTCACTCAAGCCCCCACTGCCTTCTTTCTCATCCAACACTTTCACTGTTTCTAAAAGGGCGTCAGACGAACCTTGACATCCCCAAAAATAGTTATACTCCACACTTTCAGATTCAGCTCCTCTTTTAGCCTTCTCAACTTCCACACGAATCTGAAACACGGGTTACCCTCTATTGCAAAAGACTTCCACTTCTCTTCCAACCACTCCCTAAAGCCCGGCTCTTCAAACCACATAATTTCAAATCGAAAAGAGGACTTCCTTTTACCTAAGCTACCACAGTCCAGCTGCAGAGGGATATGATCAGATATCACCCTGGGAAGACAAGACTGTGAAACTCCACCAAAGTGCTCAATCCAACCCATAGAGACAAGGAATCTATCTATTCTTGAACCTGCATCAACTCACTATTCCTCGACCAGGTTGAATCCTCCCCCTTCTAACGGTAAGTACTCCAAGTCATTAATCAGATCATTGAAGTCCGACATAGACTGAAAAAGTTCTAGTTCCAGTACGCTCATGAGGAAATCTGATGGCATTGAAGCCAAAGTCCTGATCAAGATAAAAAGTATAAGGTCTGTGGTGCTTAAAAAGCTCAAGCTCCATTTGGATAAACAGCATTATGATTCAATTGGAATTATAGAACTGATATCTGCATATTTTCATTCCACTAGAATTTGAATACTGTTTGATGGAGTCGCATAATCCATTCAGAAGTCTTAAGTCAATTTTCGAATTTGAATGACCACTCACATTTATTATTATACATTAGGAGCCTTCGCATTTATGAGAAAACTGAACTTATCAACAACAAAAAAGAGAGAAAACTTAACCAACTTTGCTCTTGTAAAAGAGTAAAAATTCTAATCAACTGCCAATTTTCAGAGGGATCAATGCTCTGCATTCCCTTTTTTGTTCCTTTGCCTTTTGTCTCTTTTCCTATTGGTGTTGTCCCCTTCTTTTGTCTTTTTTTCCCGTCACCTTCATCCTGTCCACTTGATTTATTCTTTCCTCTATCAATGAAAGCTACTCTTTTTCCGAAAAAAGATCATGGGAATATGAATTCAAATGGGAAGAAAAGATACGTAAAAGGAGTGTAGTCTTCTCCCTCCCTCCAGGGTACGCCTTCAGTAAAGAACACAAGCACAATTATGAACAAGCCAATGTTCTCCTGGAATTGGAATGAGCGTGGGATCATATAATAAACAGCATGCAATAAAGAAAAGAAGGATAATTTAATTTCAACATGTGATTCAACCTCAAATAGATCTCTTTAAAATTATTCATTAATCAATGGCAAAAAGTATAACATGGTTAATCAAACTTCCACATTTTCTCGTGGTGCTCGCCTATTTTAGAGACAAGCCAGCTCATGGGCACACTTAATTGGGGGTATGAGAAATAAAGCCGTCCGTGTGGCTACTATGTTGCTGACATTGTAATTTTTTGTATAAAAGAAAACCATAAAGGAAAAAGAGTCCTCAGCCACACACCACAATTTCTCCAGCTACAGGACCATCACTAATCACATTTTTCTCCCCTAAACGGTGTCTCTTTCTCTCTCCTAAACGGTGTCTCTCTCTCTCGACCAGTTTACCTTCCACCTTAACAACCAACATGGACTAAAACCCACCATTTCTCCAGCTACAGGACCATCACTAATCACATTTTTCTCCCCTAAACGGTGTCTCTTTCTCTCTCCTAAACCGTGTCTCTCACTCTCTCTCTCTCGACCAGTTTACCTTCCACCTTAACAACCAACATGGACTAAAACCCACTATATTCAACAAAATCCCACCCAACATTGCCCCTACACACCAACAACCTGAAATATTCACACAAACTCTCTCTCCCATGTCTGGAGTTAAAAGCTTCAGAATCAGAGGGCACGATGGAGAGAGAGAGAGAGAGAGAGTGAGTGAGAGACCTGGAAGTTTGTAGAACTTCTATAATTTAGGATGCCATTTGAATTTAAAAACACTGGTTTACTTTTTCCCTGAAAAACTCATTTGCACAAATCCAGACTTAAATTGATTGAAGTCACATGTAATCATTCCAAAGAGTGGCTTAGATCAACATCATGCTCGTTGGTGAAAGCAACGGCAATGGCATCAGTGTTTGATGCGTGATGTTAGAATGGAGAAATTGTAGCTCTTTGGGTTTCTTGGGTGGGTATAATGAAAAGGATGGAGAGGGTGGCAGCCATGGTATAGTGGTGGCGTGAGAAACAACCTTTTAACATATGTTTTGAAAATAATTGGCAATAGAGGTTTTTTGTAGTTTGCTCTCCATGGTGGCATTTGTAATTTCCTAATCAGCTGGAAAAATGTTATGTGCTGCTCACGACTTACTGCCGGCAATAGATAGTTATTTTGTAGCATACTCTCTGTGTGGCATTTTCATTTCCTAACCAGCTGGAGAAAATGTTAGCGCAGCATGACTCACTGTTGGTAGCAATCTAGAAATTCCGCCCAAAATGTCAGAACATTGCTAAATTTTAACACCTGATTGAAAATGATAGAATAACTAAGCATCTTACAAGAGAAATATTAGGTGACCGATTTACACTTTTGAACTTAATTAATCACAGGCGGCTAAACACGTGTGAATGTTACCCTTCCAATTACCCGTAAAAACTTGATGAAGTGAATATTGCCCTCTCGATTGCCCTTTAAGAAAATAAGAAAAGATACCATGGATACTAAAAAATCTAAATAGTAATATGACAATCAGGATCATGTATTCAAAACCATGACAGAAAGACAAGAGAAATTATGAGTAGAAGAAAAAAACCGGAATGGATGCTCTGATGTATAAAATTCTGGCTTGTTTGCTTTAGCAATCACAACATCAAAAAGTTCCCTCCAGGAATCTCCACAACCCAAAGAATCCTAATTAACATGCCAAAAATAACAATTAGAAAACTTGATTTCAGTAGTTCATGTCTCCTCATACGAGGATAACAAAGGACTAAGAAGCCCACGAAAAGGAGAGAAACAATGAAAGCGAATGCACATTGGTTCTGGAGTGATGATATGTTCCCATATAATACAAGAAGATGATATCCACAATTTAGATTGTTACTTCTAATAGGAGGCAATGCTACAGGACAAGTATACGACAGGGGTAACGATCAATCATCCTTGCCTCAACATCTTATATTATGGTAAATCATGAATAACAACACAAGTATACATTCACCACATCAAAAAAAAAATCAGCGGCGTATTATAAAGAAACAGCATATCTTAGAATACAATTGAAACATCTCAAGGTAAATGCTTAGATACGACAAACATAACCATAATTTCTTTACCTTACACTACACAACTATTAGCAATCAACCACATGTACAGCTAATTTCTTTGCCTTACGCTAAACACCTTCTAGATGCCAAACCCTTCTTTCACTACAAGACCATGTAGATAGTTCAAGTCTAAGCGAAAAACTGATTCATATAAACTGAAACACCCGAATTTATGGGCTCATATGCAAACACATACACTGCCAACCTAGAAAATCAATCCGTGTATCAAGTTTATTTCACCTTCCATACGTTGTTATTTGGCCTTAAATCATCAATACAGCAAATCATTCAAATGCCATCTGAAACTATGAATTTCCAGGACCCACATCAATGATTCCAAAAAAAAAGTATGCTTTTCAGTCCCCTGACAACAAGGGGCAAACATAAAAAATGTGAATGGACAAACAAGGAGAAAACATCAGAAAGCAGAATGCTGTCAAAACCACTCATCAAAAGGACAACCACCAGGGAAGAATCTATCAACTCATTAAGCTACAGATTATGGGAGAAAGACCAGCTAGAACAACAATAAGCTGCATCCAACAGTTCAACTATAACAAAGAGGGTTGCAGCACAGAGCAACAGAAGAACAGCATATCCTAATTCTTATAATGAAAAAAAAAGGGAAAAGAAGAAAAGATAAAGTGATTGTGGAAGATGTTATAGGATTCACCTCCAACATAAAGCGCATCCCTCCATCCACAAAATAATAGGGAGAATTGGTCAACAAGAAGAGTTTTTTTCCATTTTCCCTTAGCATCCTGAGAAAGCATAGCAACTGGCCCTGCCTTACATGAACATGCAAAGCCAGAATAAGAATAGAGCCAGAGGCATTCAGGACAGATTTCTCATCATGAGGCATAAATCATAGACTGAAGAAGAAACAACAGATAAACAAATTAAAAGCAGAGAAAACAAAACATGCTTGATATGATCAATCATGAACGCACATTTTTAACCAGGTATCTATGGGGATCACAAAGAATTCCTCTGTGGACCAATCCACTTCGGTGAACGTGCTGAATAGCGCGATTCACATCTTGATAGACGTAAGAAGCATCAAATTCCAGCTTAGCATCAACAAAATATTGGACGATATCAGCAATAAGACACACCTACAGGCAAAGAAGAAAAGATTTCAGTTGGGAACAACACAAGTAAAAAGTTTCCACATGCAAGTAGTGATAAATAAACTTGAAAGGAGGATCCAAGTACCTATGAAGAAAGAAAGTATTTATATCAATAGGGATCTTCCGATCAAAAATCAAATAAAGGTGGCAAATTCTTGTACAGAATCCATCTCTAATTTATTTTTTACTCCCTATTTTTGATATACTTAAACAAAACCAAATGCCAATAGTTACTGTGCTAAAATTTCTTCGCCTTCTTAGACACCATGCTTCTGAAACACTTGTGACATTATGTTCTCTTATGTATTCCACAATTGTAACAATTGATTTGCAACCATCAGCTTCTAAGATGGCCAAGGGAAATCCTAAAAGTCAAGAATGGCAAGTTCATGGAGCACCTCGTTCTAATACATTTTCTCAAAATAACTCTCTAAAAAGCATTTTGGAAGAAAGAAAATAGAATGTAGGACCAAAAAAACCAATCCATAACTCCTCTAAGGTTGATTTGGAACCCATCCAGTAAAACCCTCTCCCAGTAAGCATGCATTGAGGATTTGACGGACACCTCCTCTATCATGCTGAGAGGCCGCAGGACTGGAGCTGATCTAGTGAGGCATGATTGGTGATAGGTGTGAACTAAGACTCCTCACAATTCATTCATATCTAGAAAAATCTGTAGACTGGATGTAAGGTAGGCTACCCCCCACCCCCTGAAAACAAAGCGAACATCCCATCTTCAAGTTAATGATACATCGAATTCATTCATATAAGAAATGAGGTTGAAGAATGCTTCCATACATATCCATGACATAACATACAGCATTCTTTCATTTTCTGGATAAAAATTGTGTTGAAGAGGTCATGAAATATAATGCACATGCTTAAACTAAGAATTTTCTTTTAATTTGAAGATAAACATTGTGGAGCAATGAACTAACCAGAAGCAGAATCCCTATGAGTGTTTAAAGCCGAGTATATCCATCATTACATGACCATTTGCAATTACAGTATGCTCACAAAGTTGAACGAGTAGAAGGAAGACTAATCATTTCAAACGAAAGCTATTACACAAAAATTAAAAAACTTTATAGATAATGCCAAATAATAATGGTACTAACCTCACTAAAGCAAAAGAAATCCATCAAACCAACGAGTCCTCGAGCTTGATCACGGCCAATATGTCGTGTTCCATATAATTCTTCTACTTCCTTCCGGCTAAGCTGAAAATGTATATTGAAGAGGTAATTAAGCATCTGATAGTAAGGGATTTTTTAGCTTTCCCTAGCCAAAGTTATTTTGTAGCTTTTACTAGCCAACGTTTTTTTTTCCTTTTCATTTCATAAGTACTACTCCCTCCATTCCACCCAAAGAGTTCATATTTGGAAAGTCTAATTATTAAGAGATATATAAGTTATATAACTAGCATTGGAGTTGGCCATAATTACAAGAATATTTGAGCATAATCAATATGTTAATATCAATGTGAAGGGTAATATTGAAATGTTATGGAGATTGTAGAAATGATTTTTGAAAGTAAACTCTAAAAGTAAAACATCCCAAAATAGTAGAGTGGACTCTTTGCCTAGAACGGAGGGACTATAAATTAAAGAGAGCTCGAGACCCTCCCAGCAACTTGAAGACATTTTGTCTTCGCATCTTTCAGTCTTCTATACTCTATAACTTGTTCTTTATATACGTTGATGTTGGTTTATGTTCTTTATTTGGCTGTGAAAACAAACAATTGAGCTCCCTGGTACAACTTCTAGTCTTCTACTAGTTCATGTTATCTGCAGACACACCCCTCAACTACATATGCACTCATTTGAAATTAGCTTCCACCCAACCACATATACACTCATTGCTAGTATCTCTCAATCTTTCCATATACAAGTTAGCTTGAACTCTCCTAAGAATCCCAGAATGAGAAAAGGGTATATTTCATAATACACAGAACAAAGGGGACAGAATGTTTATGCATTTTAAGTCACACTAACATGACACCCTATCATTGCATCCCTCAAACAAAGGGAGGAGAAACCTAGGGTCAGATGATTCCATTAAATGGCGAAGCAAGTAATGGGCTAATGCAAATATACAAAGAAAGGATTCAAAAATTAATGCTTAATGAATCATGGCAAAATGAGTGAACCATGATATAAAAAATACATTTTTAGCAATCTACCTTGCGCCGGCCAAAGAAACATCCATCTGGCTCAATTGATCCAAAGAAATCTAACTTCAAAAGACAGCCTTTTAACTTGTCGTAGTATAACCCTCTAATGGGAAATGAAGGGTCATATTTGAATGCCAAGCAACCATCTGGATACCTAAGCTGGACACATAACCAACATAACATTCGGTTCAACTACTCACAAAACAGCTTTACAAGGTTGCATTAGATGAAAATTCAAAAATTACCTCATTAACCAAATGTTCTTTTGCAAGGTTGTAGATCAAACATTGTAAGTTATCAGAGTAATGCGCCAATGTGTAATCGTAGTCAAAGCCATAAACTTGTATGTTGTCCAACCTCAGGTTCTTATTAACATATATACCTAAAGTTTGTAAAAGACGCAATCAACACCAAAAAGATGGCAAGTGAATGTGAAACTCAGCTAAAAAACATAGAATCACACTTTTACCTTTGGGGTTCATTTTAGGCATTCCCTCCAGAGCACAAGGAATCTTGAGAAACAACTCTTTCGCTGCGTCAAACTCCTCCTGAATCTTAGTTATCTCATTTTCAAAACCCAAGTTTTCCACTTTGGGTACCCGGTCTTCATCTTCCAATTTCAGCACTTTTCGATCAGAAGAAAAACCCGCACTGATAACCCGACAACTTCCTCCAAACCCTAAATACCAACAAAAAAATAATAATAAAATATATAAATGTGTTACTTCCTATTTCAAGTCACATTCATCTACTACTAGGAGCATGCTATACAAACTTTACATTCAGACTAGGAATCCCGTTAGTTCTAAGATGCGAATTTTCTCATTTACTCCCAAATGGAATGTAAAAATTACTTTTTCTCTATAATCTAAAATTAAAAGTTGACTTTAGTTTCCTCAATAGTAATTTTAATGTGAATTCAATTACTAAGAGTGTACATGGCTTGGAATTGGAATTGGGGCCTCCAAAACCAATTCCACTGTTCGGGAACCAAATAAAAATGTTGAATTAGAATTGAATTGTAATTCTAGATGTATTAATTCCACTAAGACCAATTTTATACCAAAGCGGATAATTTAAAATCAAAATTTTGGATCTAAATATTGGGTTATCACACACTTAATATAAAAAAACACTCAAAACAAGCACTCAACATCTATCACCCCTATTTACACCTATAACAACTCACCCTTCTTCCACTATCACTGTCGCCACCAATGGGACCCGAATCCGGTTATTTCATGGCGGCCAACGTATCCCACTGTTCCGTCAAGATACTTGCCGACCATCCCTTTTTTTCATTGGGTATCTATCCCGATCTCTTCAATGAGCCACCAAATCCACCATTAGAAATCCTCAACAATTGATATAATTCAAGATCTGGATTTTATTGGATTTGGGTGATTGTAGAGTAAGAAAGTGGTGGTGTGCTGGTAGTTTTAAGGAGGGTGGATGCCAAATGAGGGAGTTTGCCACCTCTTTCAAGAAATCACCGGACCCTTCCAAGAAATTCTAGAGAAATGTAGCTGTGACAATTTGAAGCAACTGTAAAGAAGGAACCTTAGACTCCTAGTTTAACACAATTGAGAAGAGAGTGGAATAAGTGGGTGTAACGCCCCGAGCCCGAAAGTCCGGTCCGCTACGTGTAGCCCACACACTAGCCCACAGAGCATGTAGCACCTTGGGTCATCAAGCCCACCACAAGCCGACCCAAAAGTCCATGGATGATGTTGGTGCCCAGAGGTAGTGTGTGGCCACCTTATAAATCTAACACAATTCCCACACCTACCCAATGTGGGATGGGGTATTACAATCTCCCCCACTTACCACTTAAATCCTTGACGTCCTCGTCAAGGCCGAAACATACCCTAGGCGATGAACCACTAAAATCCTAGACGTTCTCGTCAAGGCCGAATCATACCCCAGGCGATGGAGGATTCAAGAGGTAGCTCGTACGGGATCAAGAGGCGGCTCCCACCTTTTGCGGTATAGCACTTTGGCCCGCACAGCACTTTATTTCCACATTTCCGATCAAGACCCTAATACCATTTATGACGCACCGAGCCTAAAAGCCCGGTCCGCTATGTGTAGCCCACAGTACGGGGATCAAGAGGCGGCTCCCACCTTTTGCGGTATAGCACTTTGGCCCGCACATCACTTTATTTCCACATTTCCGGTCAAGACCCTAATACCATTTATGACGCACCGAGCCTAAAAGTCCGGTCCGCTATGTATAGCCCACATACTGGCCCACTGAACACGTAACACCTAGGGTCATTAGGCTCACCACAAGCCGACCCAAAAGTCCATGTATGATGTTGGCACCCAGAGTTAGTGTGTGGCTATCTTATAAATCTAACACGATTCTCATACCTACCCAATGTGAGATGGGGTTTTACAGTGGGTCATCTGAGTCGCCCTTGGGGTGTAAGACAAACATTTGAGGGGGGTAAAGTGGGTTCAAGAGTCAACAAGTGGGTTAATGAGTTTGAAACGGTTAGAATATCACCCAAACAATGAATTTGTTATGTAAATTTCATAAATTTTTAATATTTATTGAATTTTGAATGGACGTTGAAACAAAAATTAAGAAAACTATTTCTGTTCACACACATATATAAGCTCTGGATATAAGAAAAAAAATCGGATTGAGAAGGAAATCGAAAGGTATGGTACCTTTTAGTAGTCCACAAGTAGAATCGCTAGTACCCTGCAACCAAATTGGCAATTATGATTGATATGAGTACATCATGTATATAAAGATCAAACTGTGATGTACATTTACGGATAGAGATATATACGGTGTGTGTGTGTGTGTGTGACAGAGACAGAGGGAGGGAAGAATAGTGTACAAGAAGAGAGGATCGAATGGGAAGGAGCCTGCGAAAGAAGGCCATGGAAGTGACGAATTCAGCTGAGCACCAGATTGGTTCTGTTAGGGTTTGTTTTTGTTTTCAGAGATTTTTGGGGAAGAGACTTGGAGTTGAGGAGGGAGTCATGACCCATGACAGCCGCCATTTTAAGGTGTTTATTTATAGGTAGCAGATATTTGATTTGAACGTTGGTTGGTCGCTTCTTTCGATGATGCCGCTTTTGCGTTTGGGTGACGTAATAAGGACGGGAATCTATATATATATATATATATATATATATATATAGATACTTAGATCTTCATGGATGGTGTCTGATTTCGTTAATTAAAATAAGAAGGTGTGATTTAAAAAAAATGTTACAGTTCAGAGATACATTATTTCAAGTGATAGTTGAGGGATTGATGTTTTATAAAGGGTTACTGTTCAGAAGAGATAATACTCCCTCCGTCCCTAATTTATTGTCATGGTTGACCCGACGCACCGTTTAAGAAAACATATTTGTTTGGATTATTAATATTAGTTTAATGTGTAGTTTCCTTTAAAGCTTATGTGTATGTGGCCCATAATTAAAGTAGAGTGAAAAAATAAGGGTAAAGTGGTAAAAGTGATGTTTCAAAAGCTTTAAAGTGATAATTATTATTTTAAAAAAGGAAAGGACGATAATTTAGGGACGGGTAGAGTATTATTATAGGGGATAACTTTTAATAAGGAAATAAAAAATAGGGAGTTAAAATGGATAACTACTCACACATATGAATATGAGGACAAATTTCAAACGTTAAATTTTTTAAGATAATTTAATTTCAACCTCTGAATAACCTAGTTAAATTACAAAACTTAAGATTTTTTTAAAAAAATATTTATATACAAAATTGTGGGCTGAAAAAATTTAAATTAATTAAGTTAATTATGATAACAATTAAAATAAAAAACATTAAAATATAAATATTCAAAACTTAGACATAAATTAAATTGAGATTTAGTTCCAAAAACTAAATTTATTAAATTAATTACGATAATATTTTAAAAAAACAAATATTTCAAATATTTTTTGTGCCACCGTCATATCTGCCACCTCACAGAAATGACACCGTACGTTTACTAGCCGAGTAGATCCAAATCGCGACTCTCCGTACGTTATTATTGTAGCGAGAGATTCGTAGGCGATAGAGAGAGGGAAAATTAATCGAACAAAATAATGAGCAGCGGGAGTCGAGTTTTCGGTAAGTCATTATTGGCTCCATCTTTAGCTTCAACACACTACAGGTTTAGTAAAATTTTCACTTCATCAAGATCAGCTACTCCTCCTCCTCCTCCGTCTAGGGTTTGTCGAATGTCTTCGGAAGCTTCTTCTTCATCTCCCTCGCCGTCATCCGCCATTGATTTTCTCACTCTATGTCACAGCCTCAAGGTGAAGTTATATGAAAGTGAATGCATGTGTAATCAAATCCCAGAAGTTTATTCCCACTTTTACCAATTAACATTTCTGTTTGTTAAATCTGAGTTCTGATTAGGCGACAAAGAGAGCAGGATGGGTGAAGAGGGATATCAAGGGTCCAGAATCAATTGCTGACCACATGTATCGAATGGGGTTGATGGGTCTCATCGCTTCAGATGTTCCCGGTGTTAATCGTGACAAGTTAGTTCTTTCTTATTATTTTTCTTTCTGAATATCTCGTATTAGAACATTATAAGCACTCCTATTCGAAGAGTTCATTTTCGAAAATGCTGAAACATTTTGAGCAATACAACAGTACTCACTCTACCCCCCCCCCCCAATAAATAATGCCATTTGACAAGTCAAACTATTTAAGGTTTTAGTTTTACTTGTTGTACCTTCTTCAAGTTGCACTAAGATTATTATTTATTTATATGTTCAGAAATGGGATAATTTTTTTTGGGGACAAATCAAAGAGGAAAGTGACTTTTTTTTTTTTGTTAGACAGAGGGAGTGTTACATTTGTGTCCGATTTGACATCTAGCATGGTGCAAGGGTTACCATATGGGACAAAAGGAGTGTTATTTTACTTTTTGAAGCACACCTACTAAATATATGGCTCTTTTGCTTGACAAGCTTCATCTCTTTTCTTCATCTTCCAGGTGCATAAAGATGGCAATTGTCCACGATATTGCAGAAGGTACTATATGTTCCAACTATTTGGTTTATTTATGTTTGGTTGATGATAATGAAAAGAGAAAGTTCTGTTTGAGTTAATGTTATGCTGGTAACTTGCATTGAAAAAACTCACCTTGATCAAGTGAAATACCATAGGATCCATGGCAATTCGTTATTTAAGGCCAATTATTATTCAAGTTGGAGAGGTTAGAACTTAGAACTTACCAATGCTTTCGTAGTGTTGTTTGATCGGGATACACCTGGCTAAGTTGGAAGGAAAATTATATGGGAGAGTTATTATAGCTTAGAGCCAACGTTACTTGCTCTCTGCTATGAAATAAAATTGGCCTTTTGAAGTCAATCCTTCGACTGGCGTCTTACAACTTAGTAACATCTTAATGAAGTGACTAACCAAAATAAGAGTGTTAAGAGATGAATGTCTCATAAAGCTAACATTACCAAAATTTTGAATAAACATATTTGCAAGATGATAAATCTACAATAAGATATATATATATATATATATATATATATATATATATATATAGAGAGAGAGAGAGATAGAGGAAATAGCTTGAATTGTTTAGGACACACAAGACGCAGATCACAAAGTACTCTAGTTAAGTGGTGTGCTAATATCCAAATTATCAATAAAAAAAACTATGCAAGGGGTAGGGGTAGGGGCAGGGCCGTTCCTGAACTTTTGGGGGCCAAGGGCAAAAATGATAAAATGGGCCCCCTATAGATATATAAAATAAAATTTTGAAATAAATATTTTTTAATTTTTCATTGTTCAAAGTATTCAATTGGTATAACATCTACGAGCATACTAATATATAAGTATATGAAATAATTATTTAAAATTACTTTGTTTGCATATTTCAGTACACTAGTTATTTTCTTGGTAATTTTCTTATATATTAAAATATGCAAAATGTCTATAAAGCTTATAGAATATCTATAAGATATTTCAAATCTATTCACTCTTCTAGGATCTTTCTCAATTATATCATCAAATTATATCACCTTCTCTCATTTTTTGGCTCATTCGTTACATGTTCATTTGGTTTTTTGTTGATTATTCGATTATTGTAATCCATTAATTAGATTTTTGACAAAAAAAACTATTTTTTTAAAAAAACTTATCAATTAGGAGCTACTCTCTGAATTTTAATCACCTCATCAATTCTTATTCTTTTATTCTAGGTAGATATTTTCTTAAAAATATGTTTTCCCTACAAATTCAAATTTTAAAATAAAAACTCATAATCAGCTAATGAAGCTGATAATCATACAAATATACGCAACGAAAATTATAGTCAAAGTGATATAAAATCAAGTTTTTGCTTGAAATATTGATAGCCCCCTCCCCCCCCCAAAAAAAAAAAAAAGTGGACAACTATGCTATGGATTGAATCCAAAATCTCTAAGCACATACATAAGTAGCTTATCATTAAATCACAAAAGCAATTACCAAAATTGGACACATTACATATTATATATATATATATATAATACATGATAATTCACAACTCAAAAATAAAATAAATTTTACATAACTTAATTGGACACATTAAATATTATATCCTCCCTCCGTTCCGGGCAAAGAGTCCACTATTCCATTTTGAGATTTTCACTTAAAGAGTCTACTTTAAAAAATTAAAGCATAAAACTGTCATTTTATTATTAATGAGCTACTAAAAGTGTCATTTTCTTAAAAAATTGACTTTCAAACTAGGACTCTTTACCCGAACGGAATGAGTATATAATACTTGATAATTCACAACTTAAAAATAAAATAAATTTTACATAACTTTCAAAGAATTCGAAAGTAAATAAAATTAACATAACTTTCCAAGAGTTGAACCCATGACCTCTCAACCAAATCGAAACACCTTATCCAATGGGTTGCTGAATCATATATGAAATTTAAGTAACAATATAATATTTATATGTATATATGGTTGTATTATAAGTTTGGGCCCCTCAAAATTGGGGGCCAGGGTTGTCGTCCTTCCGGACTACCCTTAGGGCCGACCCTCGGCAGGGGAAGACCAACAAGAACATGAATGTCAATAATTGAAAGCAATATTGTTAAGTGTGGTTTGAGTAGTCACCTTGCATTGGATCGGAAAGAGTGGCAGAAAAGAATTCTGTAATCTACCCAGTAGCAGAGGAGACAATGGCTTAGTGTAGTGGGGTGGAGGGGGAGTTGCGTTGTGAAAGATTATGCCATTCATTTGGAAGCCATTCTAGTTGGTTAACACTTTGGTTTCTGAAAGGTCACATTCTAGGCTCTAGCATTCATACAACGAGAGCGAGAAAACTTTTTATGAGAAAAAGTCACACTTAATAGGTTAAAGAATACCAACGCTTTTCTGAACATTTCCAGTGATAAATTACTTATGAAGGATCCAGCAATAAGAGTTTATGAGAATCTGTTAAGGGGCATGATAGGGGGCACTCAGATTCCATTGACATTGCTACAGCAGCATAAATGAGTAGAGTGTGTTAGAGAGAGATGTAACTTTGGGTCCATGTGTGATCATAGCCATCACTTGGATAACTTATGTTGAAAATGGAACTCTGCTACGAGACACTTGATAAATTTGAGTAAGTGTTCTATTTCCTCCACCATGAGCTGTCATTCTTGAAATTTGATTAAGTAGCTACTCTGCCTCTTTGGAAGAGACTGGTAAATAATGCTTTCTTATATGTGTCCAAACCTTCTTTCTCGATAACATTTTATAATTCAAAAAATACTTAAAAGCTAATAGTTTAAGGTAGTTAAGTGTTAGTGAAGATAGTGGGTTGCTATTTACAATTTTGTTTCGGTGAAATAATTATTATTTGAAAGTAAGGGTATTTTTGACAATAGAAAAAAGTGTGACAGCCCTCCCACATTATATTTGTATAGATAAGGTAGTTATTAAATATGAGAATGCAACTAAACTATTCGCAGGCATTTAATAAGGGTTTAAGAGGATGAGCGTTCCTTGCATTGGTAAGAAAGTACATATGTAAATATGTTACTTCTTCACTGAATGCAACTAAAATGCCAAGATCGATCAGTTCAGAGAATAGGGGCCATTAGTAGTTTATGGAGGACATGTTGGATTCTATAAGGGTTTGGAAATGTCAGTCCCTCGCATTGCACTCTGCTCCTCCAACATAACTCTCATACCGTTCAATGCTTGATATATGTATATCGTACATATCATGAATCAGCCACAAAGGGCTGCTCCTGAGGACTGGTTTCTCATAGAGAGTTTGTGGTGCTTCGGTCAAGAAATACACTAATAGAAGGTACTTCTGCACTGAATGCTGATCTTGGTTATTCTTCAAACCCCAACTGGGTAAATGAATCCCAAGATTCTTGCAGTTCTGACTGGAGTTGGTTATTCCCTTATGCATATGATGTAAAATGGTATTCTTTTGCATAAGAATCTATCAATTCATTATTTTAGTTCTGGATGGTTTCGCTTCTAAATGGACCCCATTTAAGTTGGACCTGTGATAGTCATCTTGACTTTGCTTAAGAATCTATCAATTCATTATTTTAGTCCATGGTCTACCGGATCATGACTTTGATAAATTTGTGCGTTTATTGGAGCAGTTCTTTGAATCATATGAATGACTAGGATATTGGGGGTGCTTTTTCTGTTACTATTATGTGCTAACTTTTATTAACATTACCTTCTAAAGTGAGTTGTTCTCTTGACCTTTTTCATTGTTTGGATAGCCATTGTTGGAGACATCACTCCCTCAGATGGGGTCCCAAAGGTGGAAAAGAATCGGCGAGAGCAGGAAGCATTAGACCATATGTGCAAACTACTTGGAGGAGGGCCTAGAGGTACAAATCTTACTTTCCCTATATGAGTTCATTTTCTCAGCCCCGGTAATGTTGAATATGTAGTATTTACTCGTTCACTGTTTGCTTACTCAAATTGACATAATGCAGCCGAGGAGATACATGAGTTGTGGATGGAGTATGAAGGAAATTCCACACTTGAAGCAAAGGTCGTCAAGGACTTTGACAAGGTATAGTTTATGGTGCAGTGAGACTGTTGAGAAAATGTAGAGTTCTTGGTTAACCACCCCTCACCCTCTCTGCCGGGGGAGGTAGGAGCGCAGTAATGTTTCTGTGAATGGGAGAGAGGAGGTATTAATATACTTGCATTGGTTGTTTCTTGGTGAAATGCTTAGGTTGGTGTTTTATGTTAACTAGGGAGAGCCTATTAGGAGGAGGGGTGGCGTCGGCCATCGGGTCTTTAGCATCGTTAGGAGGAATCTGACGGTTCGGTTAGGGTCTTGGAAGTTACAGTAAGAGTCCTCTTGTCTTAGAGCTGGTCCACAATTAGAAGGCAGCTATTGAATGTTAGTCCGTATCTTGTTTTGGTTCGTTGTTAGTAGCGTTTCCTCGTTCTGGATTTCTTATTCCCTTCTGTTTTCCCCTATCTATGTATCGGGTCATGCACACACACTCACGCACATCTCTCTCTCTCTCTCTCTCTCTCTATATATATATATATTGTGAATCATCTTAATATAACCTTGTGGTATTCTGCTAGATATTAAGGGTTCACTCATATATGAATAATATCAGCATAGTATTAGTGATTGATATCTACCATCACAACTCCCATGTACTCCATTATCAGTTGTAGCGGGTGGTAATTATAGCTATATCCAATAATCTATATGTTTGTGTATTAGTGTGGCAGTAAGGTGGCGAGAGGGCGGTTGATGAGAAAGAATTTGTTGTAGGGTAGGCCAAGTTGACAGAAACTGAAGACATTTTTTTGATAGCTCGATATTGTTTAATAAGACAGATTTACCCTCATTTTGTTCTTACAAGCCAAGTAGTTATATTCAGTGTTGCATTACCTGACCCTGGTATTTCTTGTTCCATTCAGTTGGAGATGATACTTCAAGCGTTGGAATATGAAAATGGTGAGCCTTCAGTATGATTGATATCTTTTCTTGCAACTTTTTGTCCTACTGTTTGGTGTTGGGATCTTGGGTTTTACTGTTTCAGACTCTTGGTTACTGTAGGGCTGGGAATTTGCTGCCCCTTCTCTAATGAATAATGCTAAGTGCTGAAGTAAAACATTAGGCGGTCTAAAATCAGTCATCAATGTCCTTCTACTATTTTCAAGTATAACATACAAGCTCATGATTGTATGTGCCCCTGCTGATTTCAAAGATGATCTGAAGACGATTTTGTTAGAAAGTCGTAGCGATCTAGCGTTTCCAAAGCTCCCAAAAATTAAAGAGTTGTTAAACAAAATGATATATGCTATAATTTTCTATGGGTTTATAGGATTACATCCATCCAAGTAAATACTACAAACTGGGTTGGCTTACTTTCCTGGTTTCTGCATCTGCAGCTTGCATGCTACATTTTGAAGTTGTGATATTTCTCAACTAGAGATGAGAGAACTAGTTAAAGGTTGATATGTTTGGTTTGTGAGTACATGCCATGCTGGGATATAGTGATTTACTGATTATTGAGGTTCTGAAATAAAAAAATCACTTTCATAGCAACTTGCATTATTCTTCTTGATCTTTTGTTTTGTGTATGCAGAGCAAGGCAAGGAATTGGATGAATTTTTTCAGTCTACTGCAGGTAAATGAACTATTATAATTTTTGAAAATTTTTCAGGTCAAGTAGCGCATGTACTTCTGTTTTCAGATGATTTATGACACCTGCTGGCTATCTCTGTTTAAAGACATAAATAGCAAATTGATGACCCTACTTAGAACTTTTAATCATTAAGGTCACGCTATTATATTTTATGTCAATTTCATCACTGCACTTTAACTTTAAGGTTACGTTAGTCACTCCATCCATTTTTGTCAAGGATTTTGGAAGAAGAACATTAAAAAGAGTTAACTCTCTTTAGTAACTGAAAAATCAAATGAAAACCCAAAAAATTTCTTATATAAAAATTTTTGATTTATAAATATGTGCATATATACATATATATATATATATATATATATATATATATATATATATATATATATATTTATGCATATATACATATTTATATATGATAAAGTTAACTAATATAGTACTAAATAAGATTACATAACTTTTGAAATAACACTAGAGTGAGAGAGAGAGAGCTTTGTTTTCACCTTTAAAATGTGGAAACCAATATAACATTTAAAGGCAAGAATGATTAAAAGGAAGAAAAGGTAAAAAGTGAAAACGACAGCGTGGGAAAAATGTTAGAAGTCTTTTTTTCTTTTTTAAATTCTTATTTACTTTGATTTGGGCTAAAAAAGTTAAGCTGTAAATAAATTAGACATACTATTATTTATATTTTGATCTCCATCTTTTTTTTAAAATTCTTTTTTTTTTGTGTTGATAAAAAAGTTGGCATAAATCTTAGTTTGTTAGATGTCAATTAGTCAATTTATGAAATGAATTTAACAATTATTTATGATGAAAAGTGGTCAAGTACCATTATTTGATACATATAAGCCTGCAAATGTGTATCAAATAAATTGCTTATATAAAGATATTTTGGATTTTCAATTGCCTTTTCAGTTATTAACGAGAGTTAACTCCTGTTAAGTGTTTACATTTTCCACCAAAATCCTTGACATAAAGTGGATGGAGTGACTAATGTGATTGCAAAGTTGAAGTATAATGATGAAAATGACGAAAAAAAATTGTAAGATGATCTTAGTGAATAAAAGCTCAATGTACGGTGGTCAATTTGATATTTAAGCCTTTCTTAAATGTCAATACAATCCATTCCATATTCTCGGACTAAATATATTAAATACAATGGGAATCTCATGCAAATTGATTAACGAGAAGATTCTCAAACACAGATTTCATGTAGTGACTGGAGCATATGATATGAAGGTATAGTTTGGTAGTGGATTTCCTTGTATTAACAGCAATAGGAATGTGCCATGTTTCCAGTTTCTCATGCAAAGAAAAGTGAAATTTCATGTAGTGACAGCCTGGCAGGAGCATATGATATGAATGCATAGTAGGGTAGTGGATTTGCTTGGTGTTACAGCAATAGGAATGTGGTGCATGTTTCCAGTATCTCAGGCAAAGAAAGTGCTAGATATAACAATCTTCACTAGGAGGTGATGATGAACAACAAGCCTCTGTTTTTGGAATGTTGGGATCCAGTAGCTTGCTGTCACCAAAAAGGACATCGACCTAGCGAAGTATGGATCAGGGCGGTGGGTTTGCCTTTGCATCTATGGGGTAGGCAAGTGTTTCAAGCCATAGGGAACTCCTGTGGAGCTTTTATTCGGGTGGATGAAGATACGGAGCTTCGAACGAATTTGAGGTGGGCGAGAATTCTAATTCGTTTCTATAAGGAGATTCCGGGCTCAATCAGAATTGGGGTCAAGGGGAGAGTCTTTGAAGTGCCTTTGTGGGCAGAGACGACGGATTTTTGTAAATATTGGAGAAGATTTGGGAGCAGCAGCGGCGGTAGAGGAGACTCTGGTAAAAGGAATTTTGGGGAAGACGACGCAGGTGTTCATCACGCGCCCAATACGAGCGTGAGAAGGAGATCCTCTGGTCATTTGTGATTTTGCGTACTTGCTACGGTAAGAATAGCAGACATTCTGACTTGGGCACGTGATTCAAAATTAAAAATGAAGGAGAAGTTAAACGACGTAGTTTCGGTTAGTAGTGATGGTTGCTTGAATGAGGGTTTGGATTTGGAAGAGTTGGGGGAGCCCAAAGGAGGTAAGGAGGCAGGCCCAAGTGGCTGTAAGAGTCCAACCAGTAAGAAGAATGTTGAACAGTGTTCGTCTATCTCCGTTGGACTTGACACTTAAGTGGGTGGTGTGGGTATTGTGAGTGGGTAGGTCCCGGAGCCTAGTACGTTCTCGTATGTTCGGGGAAGATTAGGTAATTACGTGGCAATTACCCGAAGTGATGTGGCATAACCCCTACTACACATTGCAAATTCAGAAGCCCATTTTGTCAAGACAGAAGAAAAGGTTAATCCAGAGGGATCGACTCCTCAAGATTTTGCAGGAATAGTGTTGGATATCTCGATGGATAAGGCTGGCGAAGACGGGAGCCCTTTGCGTGCCGCTAGCTGTGGCGTTAGCGAGGAGAGCAGCGAGGTCGACTGCGAAGGGGGAATCCCTGGTACTGGTAGTAAAACCCCTGTCGAGCCGGTTGAAGCTCTTTCGGATTTGAACGGCGCTGTAGGAGATCCCTTCTCGACAGACTTTCCTATGGCTAGCTCGAAGGTTCCAGTCATTTCGAAGGAAATCTTGGTTTTTGAAGGGCTGCAAGAGGAGGTTCAGGATGAACCTATTGTATGCTCTCCGATATCTGTGGTCAGACCCGAGAATATTTTAGTTGATGAGTTGTTGTAGTGTGGGTTAAAAGAAGAGCGAAGAGTATTGGGAGACTTCTTGGTGTATCGTGCACAGGGTATGAAAGTAAAATTCTGGAAATACTGAAAGACATTGAAAAGGGGCATAAATCAGCAGTGAGAGATATCAATTCAAGCAAGTCAAAGTCTCGGACAAGCTGCAATAGGGAACTGATAAATTGGAGCTGCTGTCTAAACTTCGACCAGCTGAACAGGAGAGGGGGATTGAGTCCTATTAACAATTCTCAGATTTAATTATGCATACACGAATCATATCCTGGAATGTTAGAGGAATAAACGAAGGGTCCAAGAGACTAGTGATTAATTCAAGCATTGAAAATGGGCGTAAATCAGCAGCGAGAGATATCAATTCAAGCAAGTCAAAGTCTCGGACAAGCTGCAATAGGGAACTGAAAATTTTGAGATGCAGTTTAAACTTCGACCAGCTGAACAGGAGAGGGGGATTGAGTCCGATTAACAATTCTCGAATTTAATTATGCATACACGAATCATATCTTGGAATGTTAGAGGAATTAACGTAGGGTTCAAGAGCCTAGTGATTAATGTGTCACTTAGAAGATGGCAACCTCATTTAGTTTGTTTACAGGAAATGAAAATGGAGAAAATAGACTACAAGGTTGTACTGGAGGGAGGATGAGGTAGATGGACACAGTGGGACTTTCTAGCGGCAGAAGGGACTGCCGGAGGTATTCTAGTGATGTGGGATAGTAGAGTTCTGCTGAAGGTGGGGAGTTCTTTAGGAGTTCATTCTATCTCGCTTATGTTTGAAGGTGTAGAGAATGGTTTGAGATGGATGTTTTCGGGGGTTTATGGTCCTTGTGTGGATGCTGACTGCAGTAGTCTTTGGGATGGGCTCATAGTGATTTCCAATTTTTGGAATTTGCCGTGGTATATAGGCAGTGATTTCAATGTGGTCAGATTCCCTTATGAGCATACGGGGGGTAAGATCATCTCGCAGGCAATGGTAGAGTTTAATGAGTTTTTCAACGATCTGGAGTTAGTGGATCTTCCCTTAGAAGGAGGTAAATTTACTTGGTCGAGAAATTGTGAATGGAAGTCTTGCTTGCGGATCGACAAATTCTTGGTGTCTTCGAGCTGGGTTGAGTGTTTTGAAGGGATGGCTCAATCATGTCTACCGAGAATAGTGTCTGATCATGCTCCTTTGAGTTTAGAATTCGGGGGCCTGCTAAGGGGGAAGTCTCCGTTTTGTTTTGAGTCTATGTGGCTGGAATTTCCGGGCTTTATGGAGTGGTTTAAAGAGAAGTGGGAGTCCTATGTGGTGGTGGGGGACCCTTGCTTTTTGTATGACGAGGAAGCTGAAATTACTTCAAGAGGATCTTAAAGTTTGGAACAGGGAAACTTTTGGCAATCTAAGGTTGAATGTGACCAAGTCTTTAGAAGAGGTAAGAGTGCTGGATGAGAAGGAAGGGGAGGAGGGTTTAAACGATGCGGAATTCTCTCGACGGGCAGCTCTTAAAATTGAAATCCAAAGGTTGCTGCAGAGTGAGGAGATTAGTTGGCACCAAAAATCTCGGATACAATGGCTGAGGGAGGGTGATAATAATACGAGATTTTTTCATAGGATGGCGAGCGCTCACAAAAATTTTAATCAGATTCGGAAGGTGTCGATTAATAAGGAGATGCTAGAGGATGATTCAAGGATTAGAGAAGGCATAGCAGGCTTTTATCAAAGGCTGTACACAGAAAGCAGCGCTTGTGATTTAAAGCTGGATGGATTACCATTCAGGTCTCTCAGTTCAGAAGATAAGGATCTGCTGGAAGCTCCATTCTCTGAAGAGGAGGTCAGTGCAGCAGTCCGAGTTTTGAAAGGGGATAAAGCTCCGGGCCTCCCAATCATTTTTTTCCAACACTGCTGGGAGGTGATTAAGTCTGAAGTTATGGAGATTTTCTCTTCTTTTTATGCTCAAAGGAGATTCGAGAAAAGTTTCAAAATTATGCTTAAAGCCTTTCGGCCCATGAGGTTGGAGGAGTGTACAAAATTATCGCTAAGGTTCTATCAGTGCGTATGAAATCAGTTCTAGGGAAGATCATTTCTGAGTCTCCGCACGCTTTCGTGAGTGGTCGACAGATTACAGAGGCAGTGTTGATTGCAAATGAGGTTGTAGATTCGAGGTTAAGAAGCGGGAAGCCAGGTCTGATTTGTAAAATGGATATAGAGGAGGCATATGACAACGTAAACTGGGGTATTCTGGATTATCTGTTGTCCAGGATGGGTTTCGGTAGCCGTTGGAGAGAGTGGGTTTTCTTCAGTATTTCTACGGTAAAATTCTCGGTGTTGGTAAATGGTGAACCCACAGGGTTCTTCTCTAGCTCGAGAGGGTTACGACAAGGAGACCCTTTATCTCCCTTGCTCTTCATCATAGTTATGGAGGCGTTGAGTAGAATGATGGATATCTCGGTAGATAAGAACCTGATTCAAGGTTTTGATGTGGGAAGAATTGGAGATCAGGAGTTTAAAATCTCTCACTTGCTTTTTGCGGATGATACTCTAGTGTTTTGTAAGGCAGACCACTCTCAGTTGGGCTATCTCTGTTTAGTCTTACTCTTTTTCCAAGCGGCATCGGGTCTAAAGATAAATATTCGCAAGAGCGAGGTGTATCTGGTGGGGGAAGTGAACAATATAGAATATCTGGCAGGTTTCTTTGGGTGCAAAGTGGGAAAGCTACCAACCTTTTATTTAGGTCTTCCTTTCGGGGCTGTTTCAAATAGCAAGAACATTTGGAACCCGATTATTGAAAGGTTCGAGCGAAGACTTGCTGGATGGAAGAAGCAATACCTGTCGAAAGGCGGTAGATTGACTCTCATCAAGAGTACTCTTTCTAACTTGCCTATGTATTATATGACGGCGTTCGGTATGCCTGCATCTGTAGCAAAGAGGCTGGAGAAAATGGAAAGAGATTTTCTTTGGGAGGGACAATCGGTGGAGAGGAAGTATCATTTGGTTAAATGGGAGACGGTGTGTTTAAATATGAGTAATGGAGGCTTAGGTATCAAGAATCTTAAGTTTTTTAATGCTGCTCTTATGGGTAAATGGCTGTGGAAATATCTAAGTGAGGATAATACTCTGTGGAAGAAGGTGGTGCTGGGAAAATATGGAGAGGGGGTGAATAGGTGGACTCCCAATGTGTGGAAGGGCATTAGGAAAAAAATGGGACTTGTTGAAGAGGTGGATTTCTTTCGAAATTGGCAACGGGAGTCGATTTGTTTTTGGAAGGATAAGTGGTGTGGTGATATGGAGCTGCGAAGTCTTTCCCACGCTGTACGCCTGTACAACATAGCAAGGAATAAAGATGTGACAGTTAATTCGGTAGTGCAGGTTGTAGATGGCGTAATCACTTGGAATCCAACCTTTAGGAGAAATCCCCAAGACTGGGAGATGGATTCTTTGGGACAGCTTTTCGAGTTTCTGTATAATCAGAAAGTAAGTGATGACGAGGAGGATATAGCGGTGTGGGAGGGAGCGAATAACAAGACTTTCTCAGTCAGATCTTTTTATCAGAAGCTAAGGGTTTATGTGGGAAGCCGTCTATGAAGCACTTCTAACAGGTGACAATCTGCGGACCAGGAAAAAAATATATGTTAATTGGTGTTTTTTATGCGAGGCGGATGAGGAAAACGTAAACCATCATCTCCTGTTACATTGTCTAGTTGCCAGGAAGATTTGGAATTTTGTCTTCAATCTGCTGAGGTTAGCTCTGTGAGACACTTGATGGAAAGTTGGGCTTTGTATAAGAGGAAAAAGAAAAATGTCATTTGGGAAGTGGCCCCTATGGCAGTGTGTTGGTCCATCTGGAAGGAAAGAAACAGAAGATGCTTCGAGAATGAAGGGAGGAAGGTGGAAGAGATCCAGAAGATGATTATGCAGTCAATGCTCTTTTGGTGTCATGAGCTGTTAGAGCAGGGTGGCAATCCTTTTGTAGAGTTTGTGGATAATATCTCTTTTATATAGTAATTGGCTTGTATACTTCCTGTGTACCTAGGCGCGTCTCCTGATTAGGCGCTATTAATACTATCTTTACTTATCAAAAAAAAAAAGGTGATGATGAACTTCATCTTTAAGAGGTTGAGAGCATGCTCTACTCTCTTTTGTGTCGCTGCTGTACTAACCTTGTGGGCTATCCACAGTGATGCTAATAATATCAGGGTTTTTTTTTTTTGGGGGGGATGGGGTGAATAGGTTGCTCCATTCCAAGGCCAACCCCAGTACAAAGGGCCTTTCGTCGTACTTACAGATCGCCAAGCCCTTTCACACTTGTGGCTGTCGGATTTGAGCCCAATACATAGGTGATCAAATGCAACGAACCTTGCCAACTAATCAACCCAAGGGGTGTAGAAAGGGCTTTGATCAACTGATAACTTCAGAAACCTACACACTCACAAAAGTAGCATAGATAAACCCTTTCTAAAGTTCTGAATTTATCAAAAGAGAAGGGACCCACTATTTTCTGTGGTCATTTCTTTCAGTACACTGCGTTTGGTACGAGAATAGATACAGGTGATACTATACCCGTCAAAGGAATATGCCTTTTGCAATTCGTAACCTCTTGGAGCTGATGATTTTTTGTTAAGCCATTGTTCCAACAAGATCATGTTAGATTTTAGGCTACATACCACACATTTTTTATGTACAGGAAACGAGATGTATGCTATGGTGGTCTTTTATCTGTTAATGCAATCTTATATTTGCAGAGGGGTCCTTGACATGTTTTGCTCTAAGTAATGAAATTCATGCCGGTTTATGAGTGATTATCAGTTCATGTGTGATTATCGCTCTCTCCTTTCTAGCAGTTTGTTGTTTGTAGATAATAGAAGGTTGTGAAAGAATGAAGGACGCTGATGATGTGGTACTGCTGGGAACATTGAACATCTAACATTGATGTATACCTTTCTTATCTTTGAACCTTAATTACAGGCAAGTTCCAGACTGATTTGGGTAAAGCATGGGCTTCAGAGATAGCCTCCAGAAGAAGAAAGAAAGACTAGATACAGGATGGAAGTATTGGTAAAGAATTCTGCTAGTTGTTACCTGTTCCCATACTGGCAGACTGGAAATTATGGGTTAAATAACCACATTCTTTCAACTTTTGCTTTGCATCATCAAAGGAAAAATATGCAGTTGATCTGATAGCACTCATCATTGAATCTGAAAGAATTAGGCATACTGTATACCGTTCATATGGCTGGATAGTTTTGAACTGTTCTGTGGGCAGTCATTTGACATGTACGCTTCTTAGTTCATAGCTCAAAATTTCTGCTGACTAAACTCTCTGTATATGTAGTTGTACTTCTGCTTCAACATTTCTCATAGCGTAATGTCATCTTTGTTGCTTTAACAAATCTATAATCTAGACCATCAGTGGAACGAGCTGTATGGCGGTTACCCCTACCGCATACAGCAAAGAACTCGTAACAACAAAATGCAAATGTTGATCTGTGCTGCGGTTTTTGATGGTGAAAATCCTTTTCTTTAAGAATACTTGTTAGGGGGCGAAGAGGAAGTTTTGCCACTTGTGTTGTGTGGCTTAATTGTGGAATGCCGATAGGTGCTCTGGAGTTGCACGTCTCACCGTCCCTTCTACAGTTCTACTAGAAGGGTCGACTTGCAAAACATTTGGGTGTGTTTGGCATGGTGATTTAATGGTTGATTTTTGGTTTTAAAATTTTATTTTGTCATGATTGAAGGAAAAAATAAGAGATATAGAAGTTGGGGATGCTTTAAAGGTTAAAAATTAAAAATCAATGTCTAAATCTTGCGTTTACAACCCACCCAAAAAAAGAAGAAGATAACTTTGATAAATAATCTTTAATTGTAAGAATTAGATATTTGCCTTTTGATTTCATTTTTAATTATCTCTTAAATAAGACCTCTTAAATTCAACATCTCAAAATATAATTTTTGGTGGAACCATAGGCGTATGTGCTTTGAAAAAAAGGTATGTGCTTTGATCAAAAATGCTTCATATTGTGCAACAATATTTTTTACCTTGATAAAACTTAAATGACTTTTATCATAGTAGATTTTTACTTTTGCTACAATTATCATAGTAGATTGACAATATTCTTTGCACTCAAAATTTGATCGTAGAAAACAATATGTATGTACATATTGAGGTGTAATTGGCTCTTTGTATACTTGATGCTTAGAACCAAACATAAGTTTTTTTTTTCTCTCTAATCTACAAGTTCATAAAGTAGTAGGTTAAAAACCTTTTGTAAAACTTATATTTTAAAGAAAAAAAACTTATTTAAGACGGTTTTATGGATTAAGCTATCGATCTTAAATGAGTCAAACATTCAGAAATTACAACGCCACGTCACCCCCCAGATTTATAAATGAAAACTTTCACTTTTAATATTAAAAATGTCATTTTTGGCCGAAAAGTGTTACTTTCAAACATTAAAAATGTCATTCGCCTTTAATAGTGTCATTTTAGACCCCAATGTGTAAATGTGTATAACACTTTTTAGCATTAAATGACTAAATGTGTCACTTTTGACCTTAAAAGTTTCACTTTTAGCCTTAAAATTTTCACTTTTTATCATTAATCGTGTCACTTTTGACCCTATAAGTATTACTTTGCATCTTTTATGAAAATTATCATTTTTTCCTTAAAAATGTCACTTTTGATTTTAAAAAGTGTCACTCTTGGCATTAAAAGTTACATTTTTTACCATAAAATGTCACTTTGCATTATTAACGAAGTTAATCAAAGCTTAAATTGATTTAGAATTAAAATGTGAAGTCCGAGAGGAAAGAGATTTCGGAAGCCAAGTCCTTAAAATAAAAGAGCATGGAGCACGATTTGAAAGAAGGAGGGCACCAAAGCAATTGAGCAAAATATTTATTGATGTGGCATCCCGCCCCTAGCACACCCCGAGTTTTGGAAATAGATCCGAGTTGGGTTGCTACATTTTGACCCCTATCTTTCATGTTTCACCTAGTGCATCCACAATTTTCTTCAATGAGTCACCCACTCCAGCAACCTTCTTTCTTTGGGGTTTTGTCATACGGATTCGGAACCGTAAGACGGTCTTTACTTGATTTAGATCCGTAAGACGGTTTTACTAATTCAGATCCGTAAGACGATCTTACTAATTCAGATCTGTAAGACGATCTTACTAGAGACTTACTCTATTTTAAATGACACATAACATGTATAATATTATCATGACTCATCCTAATCGATACATTTTCCAATTTTAGATAAAACATTGATAGGTTTTTCTGAATATATTCATGGAGTGTTTGAAAAATTATCTCATGATTGCTTGATATTTACCTCAACAAAGAAGAACGCAAAAACAGAAAAGGAAATAAAGAAATGAGAAAAGTGAGTCAAAGTTAGCACTCTAAATAATCCACCTACTCAAACTAATCTCCTTTTTCATACACCTTGTTTTACGTTTTTCCCACTTTTCTTGTTTACCATTCATGAACGTTAGAAATAGTAACATAAATTATTATGTGCGTGTCGTGAGGACTATATTGATAATTTGATTTGAGGAGGAAAAAACAAAGAATCCAACTCCAAGAAGGACAAGGAAATAGAATTAGCAACTTCCTTAATTTTAATTTTATTATTTTGTTGACCAAGGATTTGTTACCACTTGAATTTATAGAAACCACAAAATTAAGATATTTTTGACCAAGAAAAACAAATTAAAATTTTGTTTAGCAACAAAAATCCTTAATTTTGTTTTCAATGCTCCTAAACTTTAGGACCAAGAAAAATCAAAATCTAATTAAAGATTTTGTTTCAAAAAATGCCTAAACTTATGGACCAAGAAAGGAGAAACAAAACCAAAATAGGCCATGCCTATTTTCATATATTCTAAAAAAAAAAATAGATTAAAATAAAATTTGGTTAAGTAAAACAATTAAAACTATTAAATAGAGAAGTTAGTAAATTATCTGAAGTTATATTTGCTTTAGAATATAAAAAGAGATTAAAACAAATGATCACATCCAACATTCAAAATTTCAAACTAAGGGTCAGGCTAATCACAAACTACATTATATTCTTTGCACCTCAATTCTATCTACACCCTATCATTTTATTAAATTTCTCACTTTATTCACTGCACACCACCTCTTTGCCTATTTTACCCTTCCCTTTCCAACACACAAAAGCCTAGGTCTCCTTCCTCTCTCTGTGCATGGTGGGAGAAAAAAATAGACGGAGACTGGGGGGGGACCATCAGCAAATTTGTGCTTCAGCTCTGTGGTCCACTGCATCAATGGGGAACCTTCCAATTTTGCATTTCGAAGATAAATTTCTGGAAACAGTGAATGACAACATCGTAGCTGTAATAATCGGAGAAATCGGCTCCGACAAGAGCAATCAGCTCTCTCAATTAGCCCCGTCGTGTCGCCGCTTTCTCCTCCCTTTCCCTTGTTTCCAATGCTTTGGGTTTTAGAATTAGCAATAGTTTTATTCATCAACAGTTTGGAATGCTGAAATATGATGAAATTGGGAGAGACGATTGTGTAGACATGACTAATCGCACAACAGCACAAGGGGTGGGGGGACATGCGACCTTGGGTTATTGCACAAATGAAGGGATATGCGGCTGAGAGTTATCACACACACTCGAGCATATGCGACCAAGAGTTTACATATCGTTCATGTGAGCTATATTGTCATTTTACACGATCATATTTTTATAATTATTTGTGATGAGGTGTAGATAATATATTTCTGTTGTGTAGTTAGTCTATCCCTTAAACTATCTCAAACCCGTCTTTTACAACTAAATCAAGCAAAAGCAAATCCATTTGCTCGTCTAACCAAACATGAACCGAACAATATTTAAGTCGGTTCAATTCGGTTCGGCCCAATGGATCGAAGTTGTGGAAGAGGGTGGTAGTGGAGTAACCGTTTAAGCCGGTCGATTGGATCCGGTAATGACTTGAATTCGGATACTAAGCACGAGCCTTTTCTGGAAGAGTCGAGTTAAAGGTAATTACGAGTGGAAGGGTTAAAATTCGTCCTTATTTTTTTCTTTGAGTTCCTTTACTCTATTGGGCGTTCGAGTTCCAGAGCTGAAAAGAGAGAGAGAATTGAGAATGGTGGTGCTCGAGCCTGTACCTGATACAAGTGAAGAGACTAGCCGCACCAATGTCAAACCTAAACCATCAACGTCCACGACCGATTCCGTCAAAGTAGCAGTTGATACGACTGACGATAAAGCAACCGCCGGCGGATACGCCTCCGACGGCTTCGAAACCGCCAGCGAAACCGAAGTCAATGACGAAGATAGTGGAGCTAAGAATAGTACTAACCAGAACGACAGCATTCAACACGATGTGCAGCAACAACGTCAGGACGAACAGTCTGTGCCGCCCAAGGATCATTCATTTGAAGATGCTCTCAATGATGATGAACTCAATCAGGTTCTTCCCTCAATCAATACATAGTCATATTGAAACCGTTATGGTTAAAAGTATGTTAAGAGCAACTCCAACCCATACCCCAAAACCCCAAATTGGGTCCAACTTTACCCCAAATCGATTCCAACCCAACCCCCAAACCCAACACCAATTTGAGACCATGAATAGTATTACCCCAAATTTGGGGCAACACTATTCATCTAACCCCAAATTGGGGTTGATGGGACCCACATCTTTTTAAAATAAAAAATTGATTTTTAAATACAACAAATTGATTTTTAAATACAAAAATTATTCATAATTTATATTATGAATTTAAAAATATTTTAATTGATTAATAACTAATAATAGCTAAGTAATAAATATTAATAATGTAATTTTAAAAAAAATGACATTCAACTTGAAAATAAAAAATGACATACAACTTAAAAATATTTTAATTGATTAGTATTTAAATAAATGTATTGATTGCTTTATCATAATGTATGTGTTTGTATTTATCAAATGGTTTGTAATTTAAAATATATTAAATTACTAATTTTAATATATAATTAATTATATAAATAATATTATAAAAATAAACTTATTAGATATAATAATTATTAATTGTGTAATCTTAATAATTACAACTTTAAATATTATAGTAGAAAATCAAAATAGAATATACTAAGGAATATTCTTTTTGGTGTAAGATTTGGTGTGGAGGGTTGGAGTTGGAATAGTGGATAGTGCTGAAACTGCCCCAAATTGGGGTAAGTTTGGACCCAAATTGGGGTTTTTGGGTTGGAGATGGTCTAAGAGTATTGAAGTTGAAATCGGATCATTTTGGCGACTCTCTTTTTTGTAATTTATTAGTGATTCCTATATATGAAGCACTTTTGATTGTTAGTGTTAGATTGTTGACAATATACTATATCTATAGTTTTACCCTAGAATTTTTGTTGGAAACTATGCTGATTATACATTATTGACTGGAGTGTCCCGTCCCCTTTTCTGGATTGATTTTGTTCACAAATTTTAGCTGATTGTTGTTGTGAATCTTTGAAAAAACACAATCTTGGCGATTCTGTTTCTGTGCTTAGTGATGCATATTTTCATAATGAAAAATGCCTTTGATTCTTAAACTTGTAAACCTTTATAGGAGAAATAATTTCTAGCAATGGTTTGTGTTTATTTTTCTATGCGAATCGGGTTCTCGGGCCGGAAATGTGGGAACAAAGTGCTACACCGGGTGAGGTGTGCTAGGAGCCGCATCTTGAACCCGACCAAACCTCCTCTTGAATCCTAAATCGCCCGAGGCTACTATATGTGTGACTGTTAGCAAGGATGTCAACTATTTAAGTAGGGAAGATTGTAACACCCCCAATCTTACATCGAATAGATGAGGAAATGATAGTAGGTGCGATGGAAGCCACCTCTTCAATCCTACATCACTTGAGCTGACTATCTTGGTAATTGATTTGATGAGGACGTCAAGAAATTTAGTGGGGGAGATTGTAGCACCCTCAATCCCACATTGAATAGATGTGGCCACCTACTAGTAGCCAACTAGCACCAACATCATCTATACACTTTTGGGTGTGCCTATTTGGCGCCGTTGTCTGTTTGTTTCTTTGTTGGTGGTGAGAGGAACTGTATTGAGATCCTGTTTGGAACATTTAACGTAGCCAGCTGAGAGTCGAATTAGATACTAAGTGACATTGGTTTATCTTGTTATTTGTGATGTTCAATCTAAATCCGCTTGAAGACCCACCGCTAAGTAGCTTTTTACAATGATGGAAGTATGGAAGGTGCTCAACGTCCCGTGTTACCTACTGCAGCGTTGGATAGTTGGCTTAAGATTTTGTTCTAGCTTCAGTTAAGGCTGAGCTTGTAATGCTACGAGCAAAACCTTGGACAAATTCCCATCACGTGACATTCACATGCATTAAGCGTAAACTGGTTTCCTATTTTCAGGTAATAGATTTGCTTAGCTTCTGTTAAGCAATCACAATTCCTTTTTTCTTTAAGCAACATGGATGATATATAAATTTTTTTACTGAAGGGCTATCATGTTCAGGGATGTAAAGATGAACTGTCATGAAATCAGGACATCTGTCCAGCAATTTTTTTCATTCTGCTAATTATTGTTGTCTTGTATGATTTCCTTTTTGCTGCATATAGTCTTATATTTGTTGGTGGGAGGTACCAAAGTTTAACTTACAGGAAGATGAACCTACATATTCTTTACGGCTGATTCTTCTTTTGTTTTTGTCATTTTCAAGAAAATAGAAATATAATGAACATAAAACTGTGTTTGACATTGTGCTTATTATTGGTTTTATTTCAGCGAATTTTTCATTCATCTTAATTTGAGATGCCTATATTTTGATTTTTTTCTAGTTTTTTTTGTCGATTTATCTTGGTGGGAGCAGTGGAAATCATATTTCATACTGCTGAGTACCACTTCACGTTGCTCATATTTGTGATACCTTGTGTTTTCTTTGAAATGCAGAAAACTTTAGCGCAGGTGAATGAGGCAAAAGTAGAAGGCAATAAGTTATTTGGAGATGGGAAATATGAGGAGGCATTGTTGAAGTATGATTTTGCCTTACAACTTGCACCGGAGATGCCCTCATTTGTTGAAGTTCGTGCAATATGTCATGCCAATCGTGCTACATGCTTTTCTAAATTGGTATGTTTTTGATTAGTGCATCTAAGTAGAGTTGGCAATGGGCTGGCTTGCCCGCTAGGCTAAAGTTTTTTGGGCCAGCCCGACCCGAAATTAAATGGGCATATCAAAATGCTAGTTTGGCCCGCCCCGAATTAAAATCAACCATAAAATTAGAAAATTTACAATTCAAAGTCCATGAACATGTGTTGAAAATCCCATTGTATGTAGCACCTGAAAAAATACAATTATTCACCAAAAGAAATATGACGTTATTAATGAAATCATGTTTGTGCCTTATAAGTTTCTTAACCAAAAGATTAGAAAAGGCCAATGCAGTTCCACCCAATCCTGTGAGCCTAAACCCAAACGACCTCTTTCTTCTCGGAAAATCAAAATGGATCCCTTCTCGTGTGGACTAGTTCAACAAGGTAAAGAAAATTGGGTCACTTAAAGGCTTCCGTCACCAAGATCTGGGTGTTCGACCACAGGAAAGACAAGCCCAGGTCACGTGTGTTTAACTGTCTAAAGAGATGCTCACCTAGGTTGATTAATTCGAGTGAAAGGGCCCGCACCGTGCATTCGGGTCTAGTCCCGTGATACTCTCTAACTAAAAAGCCCTTCTTTTTGGCATGCCATCTAGGCCAACTGAGTTGATACTAAGGGTGGTTGAATCATTTTCCAAAACGAAAACATTTCTAAAATGTATTTGTATATAGTATACTAATATTCAATTACGTCCAGTCTAATAGTCTGCACTTGTTGTAACTATTTTTGTTTTAAATTCGATTGGCCCGGGCTGAAAAAGCATGTTTTTTGCTCTGGCCCAGAGAATCCATGCGCCAGTTGGTCTGGGCCAAAAGGCCCGACATTTTTTTTGGATTGTCAATATCTGAAGCCTGACCCGTCAAAATATTGGATGGGCTGGGTTTTTTTTTGCCAGCTCTACGTCTAAATGGCCATCCATTGTATTCTTTTTTAAAACCATAATTTTTATTTGTTAGCTGATGTTTAGCTCATTGCATTTTGGATGTTGTGAATCAGTGAATGGGTGCCAAAAGACTAATGGTGTGGGTAAAATAGTTGTGACCAGGTTGTTGCTATCCACAAGTTGAACAATATACTTGAGCTCCAGCGGTAGATTTTCACTGCTTACTAAGATCATGGTGATGTTATATTCTCCTCAAGGCTTTCATTGAGAAACTGAGGGTACTCTGCTCTCGTGCGAAGAAGCAGCTGGCCTTAGTTGTATCTGAAAATTGCAGTTCTAACAAAGAATTATTTAATTTTTGTGTGCTTCAACTATTGCTGCAACTTATTTCTGGATAACTGAACTTTGGGTAGAAAAATAACTTTGTGGCTTCATGTTTCTTAGCATGAAATTTGTTCTTGGTCTTAGATTAAAAAGAGAAGTTAAATAAAAAGGGAACCACTATGAGATTTGGTCTCTGATGTGACTGTCATCTGAAATCGTGCTATTGGTGCCTTCTTTAAGATTTTTTTTTCCCGGTTCCTTGATCTACTTCTGAGTTTTCAGGTTGAGGTACTTCAAATCTTTGAGTGTTGGTTTAAAATTTCAGGAAAAGTATGAGGATGCCATCAAGGAGTCCACAAAAGCATTAGAACTAAATCCTACATACATGAAAGCTCTGCTTAGAAGAGGAGAGGCTCATGAGAAGCTTGAACACTATGATGAAGCCATTGCTGGTAAAGTTCAGCACTGCATTTACCACAGAAAGACCTTTCTGATTTTTTATGTTCCCCTTCCTCCTTGTCATACACACGCATACACGTGTGTGCACAGAGGCTGTGCTACATAGGCTTGGGATTTTTATTATTACTTTTCCCCCCTTTTTGTGGATAGAATAAGAAACATTCATTAGACGATGAAGAAAAAAGAATGGATAAGATATCCAACAAATATAACAGGTTTTACAACTCAAACAAAACGAAAATGCCTAGCTTAACACTTCAAGAGCTGCCTGCCAATCCCTAGTCAGATCAGTTAAAGACGAACTCTTGAACATCCCTAATGCCTTATCCCAAAGAGTGGCTAAGAAAATAACTCGTTCCCACAGTAGGTTTAATGTTAAATCTTTTGCTATTAAAAATCCTGGACTTTCTCAGTCCAGATGCTCCAAAATAATGCGAACATGCCACAATGTCACAACACCTTATTCTCTTTCCCTTCCCCCAAACCCCTCTATTTGTGAATAAGTAGATTTTCCACATTTTGTGGACTCACCAAGCATTGCAATGAGTCTGCCCCACAAAGACCAGGCCATCTTACAGTAAAGTAAAAGGTGCTGATGCGTCCCACTTGCCTCCATGCGAAGGACACTCACATCAGGACTCAATGCTGTTTTAGAGCACCTCTTTTCAGCTTACTATGAACCATGTACCAAACTAAGGCTCTAACTTTAAAAGGGACCTTAGCTTTCCAAATAAAGTCAGAGAGAGGAAAAGGAGCTGGCTAATCTGAACAGCACAAAAATGCATAAAAAGACTGACTACTATAGATACCAGACGTACCAAGACTCCAAATACGCAAATCAGCTGTTTCAACAGATGGGATCCCACCCAAGAAAGGAATAAAAGAAATGAACTTCTCAACTCCTCTTTCCTTTGGGTTTCTGAAAAAGTGAAAATGCCAACCAGCAATATCACCATCAAAATTAATGAATCTCACTATATGAGCCTTGTATATTCGTCAACTTCTGAAAAAACAGTTCAGTACTAGTTTTTCAAAATATGCAAGCAGCCCATGAAAAATACATATTCCTGAAAAAATAAAAATAAAAAATGAATAAGTTAAAAGATATTTGACTCTAGGTGGACAAATTTCTCCAATATTCTAAACAAATTTCATTTACCCCTGTAATTTTATAACCAAATTTCATTATTTACTACTTTAGATTTAAATTTTGATAGTATGAGCTATATCATAGAACTTTGAGGGATGTAAACGCGAAAATTTGGGGAGAAAAAAATCAATTGATGCTAACTATATTATTAATCAAATATTTGTTTTGCCACCCTCCCGGTGTGGGGATCCACCACTGTGTGTTCACATGAAGGCAACATTAAGATGACTTGTAACACATTTTTATTCTTTTGTTAAATTTTATTTAAGTTTGATTCTGTTTACATTTGCATTGATTCATTCTTGTAGATATGACAAAAATCGTGGAACTGGATCCTTCGAATCACCAGGCTAGAAGAACCGCTGCCCGTTTAGAGCCATTGGCTCGAGAAAAGCGTGAAAAAATGAAGGAAGAGATGATGGGTAAGCTTAGGCAACACGTCTTCTGCTAATTGTTCTTGTTTTTTCCTTCTTTTGGTTACCATACATACTGCATTTATGTACATTGGAAAATTGGTTTTATTTTATCCATGTTTAGTTTAATACTTAGCTCTACATTCATCTATGTTTAGACTCTTGTTGGTGCTTGTGCTTGTGCTTGTGCTTGAAGTTATTTCCTTGTTTATTTAATTGCAGATTATTGCCTTTGTTCATCCTTGGCTGTCCCAGCCTTCTTCAGTTAACATTTCAATATAGTGGCTCAATGAAGCTAATTTTTCTTATTACCCATAACTTTTTTTGATAGGTAAGTGTGGCCTCTTGTTGGTATATGGATTGGAACTAATGACCTCAAGGTCTTTGCCCAAGTGCCCTTGCTATCTCTCCCATCCCTTGGGGTCTATTACCCATTATTGTCATTCTAGGAACTCTGTATTGATGATAAAAACAATCATGGATAATTAACATTTCAATATAGTGGCAGTCTTTAATGAAACTAATTTGTCATATTAGTAATGATAAAAACAAACATGATTGTGGAGGGATTCCAATTGTGCGGATATCGTGTGATACGGCTCATGTATGTTTAGAAGAGCGGTGTGATAGTAAAATATAAGAAGGATAAATGTTTTACTCATGCACCAGAGGTTATAGCTAGCCTTTTCATAGTTCTTGAAATAAACACTTTAATAAACATAATGTGGATCGCTTCTCTAATAAGTTACCTGTATTATAAAATATTAGGACTAGAAGGTTTTTACTTTAAATGCCCAACAAGTTGTATTCCTTGCAAAAAAATCTATGAAATTCACAGTTGTCAGTTTGTGGTAGTGCTCTTATCCAGAAAGAAAAAAAAAGTCAGTTTGTGGTAGTGCTAAATATTAATTAAACAAGCCTGATATATCTCTGCACTAGTAATCCACGTTAAATAGGTCGCGCCACCTTTTTGGCGCAAGTTAATATTACTTATCAAAAAATATATAACTCCTTTTGCATCCAGCATCACTGGTACTGTGGTACATAGGAATTTGGAACTTGGAGAATCGAGGTCTACTTCATTGTAAAATCTGTCTTCACTTTTCCTACTACTCCATCGCAAAGTTATATGTTTGTTGCTGGTAAACCATAGCTTATCCATTGGTTGAACTGGGTTGCTGTTACTTCACTTACTGTAAGATGTTTATCTGGCATGTTTATGCATCTATGATGCTCCTTCAAATTTAGCGAATTGAAAAGTCAACGTAATAAGAGATATTATGGAGTGAGACTTATTACATCATCCAGTCATTAGTATGCTGAGTGATTAACACTACACGAGCACTAAAGTCAGAATCACATCACGTGTGAGAACACTCTGTATGACTGTATGGAACACCCTAAAAAGGAATAAGGATCTCTCAAAATGGGATTCGACGGAGTAAAACGTAATTTCCTCTCAAGTATATGAAGTAGCTGTTGCGTGAGCAGGAGTGCAGAGTTTGCCTAGTAGTCCATACACTTGCTGCTTCTACTGTTCTTGGTTCTCACATGCTGTGCACCTCGTTTAGATGCAACGACGAATCATCAATTGATTATTTATTATTTTTACAGTTTCTGTTTTCTTTGAGGGAGTGGTGAATAGTCTCAGTGTTTCGTACTAGTATTTTGTCAGTTGCAATATATATATATTTGTACACACACTTCTGTTTAGTTGTTGTTCATTGGCACAAGATTACTGTTTGCATTTTGCACATGCATTAATGTGCCTCAAGAAGCTAAGTAAGCTATTTGGATTGATAATGTGAGCAGGGAAGTTAAAAGATATGGGAAACTCAATTTTGGGGCGGTTTGGGATGAGCGTTGACAACTTTAAAGCCGTACAAGATCCAAATACGGGTTCCTATTCGATTTCATTCCAGCGCTAGCTTATGGTTACGTGTGCATAAAAGTGAACTATATAAGAGACATGGAAAGAGTTGATAGAGAATGATACCAAGGTGGGTGAATGCTGAATACTTATTTTTCTCGGGACAGTGCTATCATTTTGGAGACTTATATAAGAACGTATGGGACATACAGTTTATGTATTGGTTATGTAACTAATGAGCTTTATCGTTTGTAGCTGCCTTTTCTCTTTTTCAACTTCCCCACTAATTTGTTAAGTAATACTCGTTTTACACCCTGGACTAATTTGTTCATTACAATAGTTGTCTAAAAATGACTTAGCTTGTTTGGTGCAACGATTTTTCTAAAATGCAATATTTTTTTTTAAAGCTCCAATTTCTAGGTGTGAAAATTGAGGGTTGATTTTGGCAACGTGGTAATGTTTATTCAAACACTGAATTTAAATGGAGTGCAACTGATTTTTAGCCTGCATTTTGTGCTAAACGCACACCCAAATAGGCTCTTATATTTATGTCCGATTTTGGTTCATGCCACTTGATTTATTAGGTTAAAAGTTGTTGTTAGGGTTGCCTTTAATAGAAGTGAACAATTGAGAAATTGGATTTATCAATTTTGACAGACACATGCTAGTATGAAAAAGGAAACCAACCCACTCAAGCAGCTCTATGCTGACATAACAAATCTGCTAGTAAGTTAACTTGCTCTACGTCTTGTCTATCTTAACATTTAGAGTAACTCTGAGTGGAATGGGCTGTAGAACATAAGTGCAATAGCCAATACACTTTGCAGGTCAAACGCATAGAGGAATGCCAGTCCAAACTCTTCAGTATGCCCCAATTAGTGGTGGCAAATTCTGTCCACGCCCATATGGGTATGGACACACTTGAGTTTTAATCTGAGCACAAATGAGCATAACCACTTAGACCATTACATTTATGGGCATAATACGGGTTTAGATCGGTGCCCATATCTTTTACGCTCACCAATTGCATCGTCACTCGTCATACTCACAGTCTCACACTTCGCACCTCTCATGATCATCCGCATTTCCCAGTTCTCTCTCTCCAGATCCGGCATCACCTCCATCTCTAATCTATCTGTGTCCCCTTCTCCGTATCCATCATCAGGATTCCTTTTCTCCCTCCGTCAGATCCAACCGCCATCATCTATCTGTGTCCTTTTCTCCAGTCACCTACCTCAGATCCAGTGAAGGCAGAGAGATTCCCGAGTTCGCTCGCCCACCACACTAAGCAAACTCGGTCAGCTCCTTCCCCATCGCCGATCAACTTCATTGTCGGTCCAACAACCTGGTCTCGACCTGCCATCTCTCAATTTCTGCAAATTTCGAGATCTAGAACTTGAAATTAAAAACTCCTACTGGGTAGATTCAAGTAAAATTGTTCAATTTTTCTAATTAATTACTGAAATTTGTGAAATCGATGCCTTGAAATTTGTTGTTCATGTGCAATTCTTGCTATTACCCAGTTCAACTATTGAGAAATTGTGAATTTTCATGTTCTGGTGATTAGAATGTATGCTTATTCTTGAATTCAATTCAATCTAATTTGGGTAGATTGAGTTTAGACTAATGATGGATAATCATCTGTGTTATTTCATTGAACATGTTGTTTGTCTCGTAAAAATTTAAATTAATTATTGTAATACCTTTGGTGGCATTGTTAAAGTGCTTTTGTTGTTTTCAAAAGCAAAGACAGAAGAAATAGCTAGTTTGCTTTCAAAAGCAAGATTGTACTACCTAAAATAATCAGTCAAATGATAATCACATTTTGAAGCAAATCTATTATTTCTCAATTTAACCACCACAAGATCATGTGTCCGTTTGAGTTCGAGTGCTTGTCACGTTGCATCACCTTTAATTGTTGTGTCAGAATGACATTGACATCCCTAATTGGCAATTGCTATTATTTTATATCAACATCTCTTCTACAAATATAATAGAATGTGTTCTATTATACGCACAAGTAAACAAATGCGCTGTCAAAGACCAACACAAGTATCTTCTCATTAATGTCCAACACAATTTCATAGAATGTGTTCGGCACAATCATAAATACTTTGACATCGCTAAACAAATCATATTTAAACTGATAAAGTGCGTAAAATATGAAACATAATGGTGCATGACAAGTACATCATCTCAAGGATTTGTGAACAAGACGTAATTGAAGACGACCCAGAGTGTTCCAAGAAAAGGATTGACATTGACATTACAGTTCAAGGAGTAACTTACCAGATAAGATGCAATGCAAGCCTCTAGTAGTACTGTAACCAACTTCAGGAATCAAAAAATTTGGTAGCCTGGTTGGTCCTTTAAATAGCTCAAACTTCTATTCCCTTGCACAAAGTTACACTCTCTCTCCTAATAACTTCAAATCATTGCTTCATGTTGTTTTGAGTGGTTGAGTACTTGAGTACTGGCAGACTTAAACTTCAGTTTATATGTCAGCAAGTAAAATCCATTAACTTTGATTTTTCTCTTTTGAACACATCTTCTATTGCGCTTGTATTATAAATAATTGGTTTCTGATCTATGTGCGTTCCATCTCTTATTGCAGATGATGGAATCCTACATTGGCGTACTAATGGATCAATACAAGAAGTTGGACAAGATGAGGCATGAGATCTTCAAGGAACTATCCCAAATGTCTTCTACCACGAGTCAATACTGTATCATTGATGAAATGATAATTATGTACTTGGAGGAATGAGTTTGTTGAATTTTATGTTTTTATTGTGGTTGTAATTTTCTTAATATATGGAAATGATAATTTTTGATATATATATGAATATATGTTGAATTTTATGTTTTTATTGTGGTTATATCTCTCAATTTTGTCCGTCCATTTGAACCCGTCGTCCATTTGCCACCTCTAGCCCCAATAATCACATCATGCCAACATGGACGAGCAAGGAACAACTTTAACGTCATAACTCTTCATCATCCAGACATCCACACCTAGGCCATGAATACAAACAACACAAAGAATTCCACCCAAGACCAACAAACTCACATCAAACTTCTTATACGAATGAATACTCGGGCTGTGGCACAACCCGATACTCCAAAGTCCCAAGATTAAAAGCAACAATCAATCTGTCAATATCTACTAGTTCAGCTTCTCTACTTACAACCCAATGCAAACACACAATAAGAGCTCCCATAGCCAAGATAATAAGGAAACCTGATTTCAAACTACAATTTCTTAAAAACGAGTTACTTAAATGATTAAATGTTTGGGAAGGAGGACCGGCACACAATTTCTTCTTACTTTTTGTAGGGTGGCTCTATTTGGGCCAGTGAATTGTTGGAGTATTTAAAAGGCTTTTTGTATAGACCAAATGCTCTTTTGGAGTTTCAAATGTTGGAAAATTTTCTCACCGGTCCACTTTGAAAGTTTTCAACAGCTTCATATATGATATTTTTCTCAAATCAGAAAAAAGGCACGTCATGTATCGCGATGCACAAATGCGTGCATCGCCGGATATTAATCAATACATCGCCTTATCAAATGATGCATTGTGATGCAACAAAAGTGTATTTTTCTGGTTTCAAAAAAATATCAGGATATAAAGCGGTTGAAAACTTTTAAAAGTGGCCTAATATGCAAATTTCCCTTCAATAAAGTGGGTGAAATTCAGGTCAGTTCACTTTGAACAATTTTCAACTGCTACAATACCCTATATATTTTTTAACAAAAAAAAATACACATTTGGGGGTGAAAAAACATGATACCCTCAATGAATAGAAGACACACGCGGGAGTCACTCAGTCAGACAAAATCATGCATCGCGATACATAAATCATGCATCGCGATACACAAATCATGCATCACGATGCATAAAATATACCGCACGATGCATAAAATATGCATTGTGGCACAAAATCATACATTGTAATTCAAAAATCATGCATCACGATTACATTTGTAAAACTAGTAATTATATCACCTTCCTTATTTTATACTGACTAGGTTTATTGTGTATATGTAGTCAAAGTTTGTGTATTTTCATTGATTCTGTAATTAAGGTTGGAATCATTCATAAATTAATTGATTGATTTTCATTAATATATACTTGAAGTTTCCTTATTTTACTTAATATTGTAACTAAGGTAGGAATGAAATAAATTGAATGTAGATTGATTGATTGTTTATGTAAATATGTAGTCAAAATTTTCTTATTTTTGCTTGATATTGTAATTAAGGTAGGAATCAAATAGATTAAATATAGATTAATTGATTGATTTATGTAAATATCTCTTTCAAATTGAATCCGATTATGATTTCCACAAATATCTCTTTGGTTTACAACATTGTGATGCATCGCTGAAATTCGTTGCATCGCCAATGCATTTTGTCTAAGTGACGCTCATCGTGATGTACAAATTGATGAATCGCAATGGACGAATTGATGCATCACGATGTGCTGGATAAGTGATGGTTAGACTGTGTCTGATTCATTAATGACAGAGTCGTAGTTCACTCCCAGAAGTGTGTTTTTTTCTTTTTGAAAAAAAAAAGAATATAAGCGTTTAAAAACTTATGAAAGTGGACCAATCCGCAACTTCTTCATAAAGAAATGGTTGTTCTTGGGAGGAATTTGACTGGTCCTTTTCACAAAGTTTTTAACCGCTTTGTTTCCCTGTTTTTGTATAACCAGAAAAAAACATTTTATACATCGCGATGCACAAAATAAAACACTTTTATGCATTACGATGTACAAAATGATGCATCGCAATACAAAAATATTTTTTTCGATTAAAAACGCAACAATTGCATTGTTGTGCTTGGCCTATAAGGACCGAGAGTAGGGGCTCTCCCCATCAACTATATAGATGGTTCAATGTACACACTTCGACGTTGTTCCACCAGAAGCTAACCTTTCAGTAAATGGGTTAGGATGAGCTTGGGAAATATTACAAAATCTATATTTATACATATATAAAAGGAGAGGAGTAAGATTTGGAAAGTTCCCGCCAAAAGTGACTTTTCAAATTTAGAAACACTTCTAATTTATATATAAGCCACTTTTTACATTGGAAATTGAAAATACAAAATGTCATTATTATGGTTGATTAGATAAATTATTCCAAAACATTTTCACATTCTTATTTAGTATATTAAAAAAAAACATGCATATTAGAAACATCTATACATATATAAAAGGAGGAGAGCAAGATTTGAGAAGTTCCCGTCAAAATTGACTTTCCAAATTTAGAAACACTTTTAATTTATATATAAGCCCCTTTTTACATTGGAAATTGAAAATATAAAATGTCATTATTATGGTTGATTGGATAAATGATTTCAAAACCTCTTCACATTCTTATTTAGCATATTAAGAAAAATATGCATAGTAGAAACATGAGAGATAACAAAACCAAGTTTTGTTTTTGTCAATTTCTTTGCATCAATATCCTGGCTAAGAAAAATAAATATGGAATAAAACAACGATTTTGAAACTAAATCATATACACACACTTTGAAGTAAAACTAATTTCATGGACAATCAATTAATAATAATACCAAGATCTCACATTTGCTTCTCTATTTCATCATATCCAAAGTTATTATTATAAAAAAATCTATAAATCGAGATATGACCAAGTTTTTGAGACAGCTAGCTACATGTAAAAAAATTGAAAACTCGATAATTTCTGATTTTTAGTTACTTATACATGCTTAAAAATTCAGATAAAAAAAGTGTTGATGATGAAATTAATCAACATTCAGATCGAATTTGTTTGTTAGTTGAATTAAAATTCTAAATCACAAATTAAAATTAATAAACGAGTTTTGAAGTTAAACAGAGTTTTTGAAATATTTTTGGAAACATGATCATACCAACAAGTTTTTGGTAAGTCGGTGGTCATAGCTTCCGTTACCGGACTTTCTTTAGATGGTAACTTTGAAGTTCGCCATCGCTGCAAAAAATGTGTAATTTTTTTAATGTGTGGTGAAATTAGGATAAAAGTGTTTTCATTTCGTTTATATACATTAACTAAACACACGTGATTTTATGAGTGTTTACCGGGTCGTGGTCCAAAAGTTATCCATAGTACGGTTTAAACCAAATTTTTCGATGTCTATTCATCGATCGTTTGAATTTTTGGTTCATTTTCCTTGACCCATCTCCTACATTTTATTTTCCTTGGTTATATACTGATGTGCATATTTTGGATCCGCTACAAATGGCGTTTGGGCCTTGTTTAATGACCCACTATATTTTACAAGATGTCCAAAGGATTGGGCCAGGCCTCTGCGCAACGGGCTAAACTCATTCCCTCAGGTATAAATAACCCCCTCTAGCTCATAGAGTGGGGGCTCAGTCTTTCTCTCTTTTTGATCTCTCTCTGTTTCTGATTGAGAATCACACACACACTTGGGGGCTATACACCCTATTTTTCATACGTGTACTGATAAACACGCCGAGGGTTTTTGGCGAGGGCCCTCCTCGCCAACTCACGATGTTTATTTTACAGATATACAGCCAGATATCCACCACCGACGACAAGAAGGCCGCCGGACAGCAACTCCGACGACCCACGTCCACCGCTACTTTCGGTACCCCCGGTATGATGCTTTTTTGGACGCATCATATACTATTTTAATTATTTTTCCTTTATGTCTGATTTTTAAATTGAACCATAATACTTGAATTATTTTGTAAGAATTACCAATTTTGAAAAGTGTAGTTTTTAAGGTTTTATGAAGAAAAAAAACATGTTAATATATATCACAAACAATTTGCTCTTTGTCTGATATTATATGCGCTATCAATTTTTTTTTAACATTAGTGTAACTTTTATTTATATATATTTATTTGTATATATTTTAATATTATTTTTTAATACGAAAAACACATAAGTGAATTTAAATTTTGTTGAGACTCCAGAGTAGAGAATGAGAGAAAGTGAATCTCAATTTCATTGTTTAGAATTGAAATTGTGGACTTCAATGTAAATTTTAGTGTTTATATCCAGAAAAAATATTAGAATTTGAATTGAACTGAAATTCTTAATATTTTTATTCTATAAATTGATTTTTTTTTCTCTAAAGGTAAAACATTTTTAAACCTAAAGACTATTGATTTTCACTAATCTTTTTATTTCTATTAATTTACTTATACGTTTAGATTTTTAATTGAACTCTACATGAGAGCCAAACAAAATAATCTTAATTTTAATGTTACAAAATTATGATATTCAATTCTACACATCGAGCTCATAATCTTTATGTTGCAATCATTTGTGGATTTTATTAGCACTAAAGTTTTAACTATTGTATTGATATGAATATAGGTTTCGTGTGCACGAGTGTTTTGATTATAATTTTATATGATTAACTTCAATTTTTATTGTACAAAGTAAACTGTTTTGGTCAAGGACATGTCACTTCGATATCAATTTAAAGATATGTTAAAAAACTATTTTTTTATTAACATAATTTTTTATAATTTGTTTTATATGCATATTGAACTCACAGTTTTTCATATAATTATTCGGTTATATGATTATCATTAAAATTTTATATTGTTTTATTTATATTAATATTGAACCGTGTATTACACGATTGTGTCGTAGTATCTATACATATATAAAAGGAGATGAGCAAGATTTGGAAAATTCCCCCCAAAAGTGACTTTCCAAATTTAGAAACACTTCTAATTTTTATATAAGCCCCTTTTTTACATTAGAAATTGAAAATATAAAATGTCATTATTATGGTTGCTTGGATAAATGATTCCAAAACCTCTTCACATTCTTATTTAGTATATTAAGAAAAATATGCATAGTGAAAACATGAGAGATAACAAAAGCAAGTTTTTTTTGTCAATTTCTTTGCGTCAATATCCAGTTTAGGAAAAATAAATATGGAATAAAACAACGATTTTGAAACTAAATTATATACACACACTTTGAAGTAAAACTAATTTACACACAATCAATTAATAATAATACCAAGATCTGACATTTTTTTCTCTATTTCATCATAACCAAAGTTATCATTGTTAAAAAAATGTATAAATTGAGATGGAACCAATTTTTAGAGACAGCAAGCTACATGTAAGAAAATTGAAACCTGATAATTTTTTTATTTTTAGTTATTTATACATGTTAAAAAATTCAGATATAAAAAAAGTGTTGATGATGAAATTAATCAACATTCAAATCAAATTTGTTTGTTAGTTGAACTAAATCACGAATTAAAATTAATAAACGAGTGTTGAAGTTAAACAGAGTTTTTGAAATATTTTTGGAAATATGAACATACCAACAAGTTTTCGGTAAATCAATGGTCATAGCTTCAGTTGCCAAACTTTCTTTAGGTGGTATCCTTGAGGTTCGTCATCGCTGTAAAAAAGGCGTAACTTTTTTTTGCAATGTGTGGCGAAACTAGGGTAAAAGTGTTTTCTTTTCGTTTATATACATCAACTAAAACAACGTGGTTTATGAGTGTTTACCTGGTCGAGGTTCAAAAGTTATCCATAGCACGGTTTAAACCAAATTTTTCGATGTCTATCAATCGATCGTTTGAATTTTTGGTTCATTTTCCTTGACCCATCTCCTACATTTTATTTTTCTTGGTTATATATTATTTTAATTATTTTTTCTTTATCTCTGATTTTAAAATTGAACCATAATACTTGAATTATTTTGTAAAAATTACCAATTTTGAAAAGTGTAGTTTTTAAGGTTTTATGACAAAACATGTTAGTATATCACAAACAATTTTCTCTTTGTCTGATATTATATGCGCTATCAATTTTTTTAACATTAATAATATATATATATATATATATATATATATATATATATATATATATATATATTTTTTTAATACTGAAAACACATAAGTGAATTTAAATTTTGTTGAGACTCCAGAGTAGAGAATGGGAGAAAATGAACCTCAATTCTATTGTTTAGAATTGGAATTGTGGGCTGTAATGTAAATTTTATTGTTTATATCCAGAAAAAAAATATTAGAATTTGAATTGAACTGAAATTCTTAATATTTTTATTCTATAAATTGATTTTTTTTCTCCAAAGGTAAAACATTTTTAAACCTAAAGACTATTGATATTATTTTTAAATCATGGTATAATATAAGACTCAATTTGAAAACATGTTTTTGCTTATCATAAGTTGTATGTAGCTTTTTCTAAAGTTACTATGTGATATTTATAGTTGCAATAATCGTACATGTTGAACGAAAATTATTGTATATAAAAAGTATTCCAAAATTTATATTATTATTTTTTTCAAATTTATAGAATTTTCTATATTTAATTTTACTGTTTATTATTATTAATTTATTTTGTTAATATTAAAAAAATTAATTACATATTATTCAACTTTAATTTAGTATATAATTTTATACACAAGTACAATATATAAATTCCATGCGATGCTAACCTGAGTTGTGAGAGAGTAAGACTCAGTTTTATTAATTAAGATCCGTAAGAAGATCTAAAAAATAATGATAAACAAATAAAGTAAATATTTTTTAAAATAATAATTGATTGACATTACAAATCCAAAGTAAGGGCTTCTCATTAGTATTAAACTCATTATTTCATAGAACAATCGTTACACCTGTTTATTAGATCAAAAGATTGCAAAAATGGTTATTAAATTATAATCTTTTCATTTGCAACTTTGTACGGGTTGAATGACAAAACCAATCTAGCTGAAGCTAACCCTTGGTATAAATTTATCACCAACAAACAATTTTACAAAACAACGTCGTATTATGCTTCAATTCACGGTTGTAGGACATTCTTGTGGCCATCTTCATGCAGCTGCTTCTCCGCTACCATTTCAGCATGCTGTTCCAAATACTCCGTGCTATTCATCTCTGTTAACCTGCATCACAATTCACAAAGCAATTTCATCTTCATCGTCAATCACTTACAGTACATACACGACACAATGTAGTAATAATATACAGCTACTTCTATCTTTAAAAATGCCATAAAAATTGAGGACACAGCATATTACTCCCTCCATCCCAAAATGAGTGTACATTATTAGTCTTTTGCAAAAATTAAGGAAATTGACTTTTAGGCATTTATAGTAGTAGTACAATACAGGAATGCCCTTAGTGTCCGTACTAGAGTTGTCCGTACTAGAGTCTTGCGAGTGCACATTGAAACATGATAGGTAGCAAAAATGAATTGAGTAACTTCGTACAAAAAGGGTCACTTCATTTTGGGTCAAAATTATTGGGAAAAGGGACACAATTTGGGGCAGACTGAGTAGTTTATTTGGCTAAATTATAATTGAAGAGATCATCTAAATGACAAAAATATCCTATGTTACGTTGGAAAAATGGGATCTTTGGCACTTTACCTACTAATGGTGCGATCTTTTGCAAACCCCAACTCATTGTCAACGCAGATGTCAAAATCATCATTTTTCCTTGATCGAGATGATGTTCTAGGCGCCATGTTCTGAGCATCAGCGATTGTCACAATTCTTTCAAAAAGATCAAGAGGAGTTCCTTCTGCTGTACACATCAGCCTGGCTTTATTTTCGTACATAACCTGCACATGCAATAGAACGTTGAATAATACTCAACTATTTGGCAACTGCGAGAGGGAGAGGATATGTGCACAACTTGTTAATTTATACAAAAGCAACCATTTATTTTTTATTTTTTTAGAAGTAGTACCATTTTTTTATTTCATGCAGCTGCCCCTTAAAGATCTACCAAAATTGACATTATTCATAGTAATGCATAAGTAAATCAAATAGGAGAGAGCAAGAGAAAGAGGGAGAGAACAGACTGACATCAACTAAAGTGACGAACCGATATGCAGCTGTCCTGTTGTGGAGCCCGAAAATTGGCACACCATCCAAAGCCAGGGTATGAAAGTTCTCTGTTAAGGAAAATAATTTGCAAGGATCTATCATAAAGGATTCAACGAGTTGCCAAACATAGCCTAATTGTGAAGAATTTACTTACTACATAATCCAAAATAGTCAGCAGCTCCAAGAGGTTTGTCACAGAGTTCCTCAAATGGAAAATATGCACACCTGTTGGCCCCCAGTGGAACCTAACCAATCAAAAGTTACACAAATAAATATATAAATAAACATATAAAATCACATAGTCAAGAAAGCAGTGTTTCATGTGCCACGGAAAGGCATTCTATTCACATATATACCTGCAGTTTCCTCCCCATAACAACTTCCACCTCTTGTGGACGAGCAATATGATCTCCAATTAACTCTTGAAACTTTTGCTTAAGAAAGACGGTTAAATCATTTCCAATGAAGTAGAAACCTTTCTCCGCCTGCATTCCAGCAAAACTTATGAATTAATGGTATGATTATGTCAGAAAAAAAGAATCTTAGTTAAAAGAGCATACATGGCATTTTGCCGTATATAAATTGAAGAGAGTTAAAGATTATACCGAGGTCAATTTCCGGTAGTCTATTGAAGAACCTATTTCACGAACTATACACCTTTCCTACATCAAAATAAATATCCTGGTGATTAACTGAAAGAAAAACAAACAAACAAACAAACAAAACACAAAAAACACACTCCTCCTGAAACATTCATCTGGTTACCTTCAAAGTGGAAATGAATGGTAGAAAAAGATCTCGTTGCAGTCCACGTTCATAAAGGTTATCTGGGGCCCGGTTTGATGTAGCAACAAGAATCTACACTTCCATCAGAAAGAGTGCATTGTTCAGTTACTTTAAATCAGAAAAGAATCCGAACAAATGGGTAAACAACGTTGAATTACTTACAGCACCGTTGCTGAATAAATGTCTGAATAAACGGTTGAGTATCAAAGCATCAGCAACATCATTAACCTGCAAGTGCCAGAAACATGGAAAGGTCAATAGGATGTAGCAACAAAGTAGACAACACTACAAATGATCTAACATCAAAATATATGTATAAGAAAATTAAATCCTGGCCACAAACACACCATAAACTCATCGAGACATAACAAAATGGATTCATCAGATATCTCCCTGCTACAACTTCAAGGGGATCCGCCACTCCCTTGTGCCTCTGCATTTTGAAACATTCCGACATTAAACTTAGACTGCAGAGCCAGTAAAACCCTAACTCAGAAATCCCTATTCTATTATCTAAAGTATCATTTTCCATTTACTTCTTATTATTTAAATGAAAAGAAAATTGAGTGATTGCCTAAGTGAGAGCATAAGATCTCCATAGCCACACCAGGATAACATTTAATTGCGGTTAATTTTTATTTATTTATTATTATTTCTTCAAAATTTGCAGCACCAATTAGAGTCATATTGACCCATTTAACCAGACAAGTGAAAACCAGAGCAATGTAATCAATTAATCAAAATCTCATCACTAGATTGCAGTTAAATTAAGATGAACATTCTTACTTGCAAGCAGCTGTGGACGTTCAGCATAAAATCATGAAAGTGGATCCTCTTTTTCCTCCAGTTGCACGGTCTGAAACAATTAAAAATATATAAGACATCCACCAATTTAACCTTTGCTTCTTCACGATCTCTATAAATGTATGCATTAACATTTTCATTAAGTTTCTAACTTTGGCCTAACTGTAATGAGAAGGTGAATATAACAAGTTGAATGCGATGCTTACAGTTGATTGAAAAACAAATCCATCAACATAGTTTTTCCCGTGCCAACTCCTCCGTATAGATAGAGTCCTTTCACAGGTGCAACTGAAGACTGTGGCATGAAACGGGACCACAACCACCTACTCCTGAAATTGAGCTAAACAGTGAGTATTAATGACAATACCCTATGTAGAAAACAAACACAAAATAAATTGATAACCTTAATTGATAAGGTAAATCAGATAGAACATTTGAAAAAATGGGACACAAAATAAGAGAATCACCTCCCGCTTTTCTCGGAAGCAGCATAACGATCCAAACGACAGGCATCAGCTGATTCTACGAGCTCATCATAGAGCCTCTGAAGTTCTCTTAAGGTGCCTACCTACAAAATCATTTTCAGAACATCCTCTGTGATGGAAAAGAAATTTGGATAAGAAAGTGGCCTATTGAAATGGTAAATATCCAGATAAGTTGCTTTCTACTCCATCCGTTCCAAAAAAGGTAGTCCCATTTGACAAATCAAACTTTTTAAGATTGTAGCATCACTTATTTGTACCTTCTTGAATATCCTTTCTTTGAGATGAGATTATTTTTTTGGAAGACAAACCAAAAAGGAAAGTTGAAATATTTTTTTGGGACGGACGGAGTACTAACAATAACTTGAAAGCAGCTACTCAAGAGTACTTTCAATCTATAATTTCTATGTCTTGCAGCCTATATAGAGATTTTGATAAAATTGTGCAGTCAAGACTAATGTGATTTCTGTACCTGACAGTTATCACCATCCATAAGTTCTCCAGCGCTGATTCGACGCTCATACTCCACAAGAGGCCCTGCTCTGTTTGCTTCTGTTAACAGAATCGCTAACCCAAATTAAGCATATAAGACAAGCTTATCTCCAAATTTTATATAAAGAATCAGAAAGAGAAAGAAAGGCCTTCTAAGTGTAATACCTCCAATAGTAGCTTGAGCAGCATCAGCAGACATAGCTCTCGAGACCATATAGGAGGGGTGTCCACATCTACAACAATCTGCATTATAAGAAAATTTGGTGGAGGGACCCAATATTTCGATTGACAAACTGCCTCTTCACTAATTCACCATAGATGTTATCTCCTCGATGTCGAAGAGCTGATTGAATTTGTCTTATATTCCTAGCAAACGTTCTCCTCATCCTCAATCCAGTGGTGATGTAAAATTAAGGAAACTTGACCACGCCAATGAGGATTGACTTTGAGAGTGGCCCACCAGTCTGTAAGTTGCACAATACTTCAAAATATTAGCTAAAGCATTTTAGGAACGATACCAATAAACATACTTCTATGAACATTGAACAGATGCCATACCAATTTCCTTATTGCTTATAATTTTTACAATAGTAAGACAGAAAGAGTTAATGGAGTGACCAAGAAATTGACTTTTGAACGTAGAAAAATTTAGTGAAAGAAGAACAAGCACTCTCAAAATTTTGACTTAACCAACTAGGATTTTCATTGCTAAAATATAATCAATAATTGTCTAGGAAAATGTAAAGATTGGATTTTTTCCAGACGAAAACTTTATGCCTATATGTCATATGCAAGTCCAACAAGGCAATTGATAACGAACTCCTAAAGTCCTTGGTCATTCAGAATATTGATAATCGTCAACGCAGAACAAGAATTCAAAATAATCAGAGAAACTGAAAAAACACACCTGGATTGACAGATTGACTAAAAAGGAGTATCTCCAAAACCTGAGCGATCAAAATTTAGCTAAGATGGAACGATTATTCAGAATTTAAAGCGGGGGGGTGGAATCAGCTCAGATTACTAACTGGGTTTTGAATAAATCGATTGGTAAAAGGGGTGGTGAATTGAAACCTCTCCCGGAAGGCCGGAACTCCTCCAATACGGAGGGGGAGGGGGACTGGAGGAGAGAGAAGTTGCGAGTTTGTGGGAAGGGAAGATAGTGGGATCTGGGGGTTTGATACTTTTTTCAACTTGAAACTTTTTTTTATCACCTATATCGACTTGGATTGTCTGTTTGAATTACGTTTTTTAAGGTGTCTACGCACATGTGACACATTGTGGCAATCCGAGTCATCTAAACGTCATTATCCCAATTTCCGAGTTGTTTAATGTTGTATTGTTGGATTAATGGCTAGTTCGTCGCTACTTGGCTGGTGGCCGTAAGGGCATTTACACAAACGGTAAAATCAAAGATAATTTGTTATTTATAGTCTCATTTAAATAAAATATATTTTTATGGTCATATGTATAATGAAATATCTATAACTAAGTTATTATCTGCGCGATGCATGGTTGACTTAGTATTATTTCTCAAATATAATTTTGTAGATATAATATATAAATTATTTGAATGAGTTAGCAACAGATGTCATCATAATTAATAAATACTCCATTAATACTCCCTCTGTCCCTAAATAATCGTCCTGGTTGACCCGGCGCACAGTTTAAGAAAAAGTAATTGACTTGATTATTTATATTGGTTTAATGTGTAGTTTCCTTTAATGTTCATGTATATGTGGCCCATAATTAAAGTAGAATGAAAAAGTAAGGGTAAAGTGGTAAAAGTGATGTTCTAAAAAGGCAAGTTTCAAAGTGGACAATTATTTTGGGACGGACGAAAAAGGAAAGGAGGACGATAATTTAGGGACGGAGGGAGTAAGATAGTTTTCTATACTTGTAATAAATAGTTAAAAATTAATTAAAATAATATGAAAGCAACGAAAAATAAGGTAAATATTCAAAATAGATCATATGAATATGTAATTGAAAGATAAAATCTATTCGCAAAAAACATTTTTACCATGAAAATTCGAATTACTAATCAAGTGAAATGTGTCTAAATCAAATGTAACAAAAATCTATCTCGTACTAACTGATTTTGGCAGAAAATAATAATAATAAAAAACTTTCACCACATATAAAGGAGACACCAGTTTTAAAATCTATCAGATTTTAATTTTCGGCAGCAAAGAAAAAGAAAAAAAATCACAACTTCACAAGAAGTTGACACGTCGAAGCACATAATTCCTTTAAAACTTTGTACATTCAACACAAAGTCGTCAAGTGACAGCAATAACTTCTATTTTAATAATAGTTAATAGATTAATAATTAATAATTAATATATACATATATAGATTAGTATAAGAACAAATAACATAAAATTGTCTTGTGAATAATTTGTATTAATTAAGTAGTATGAAATGAAAAGAGATGGAAATTGAAGAGTTTCAGTCAAATTAAACTTGTATAAATTAGACAAGATAAAATCTAGTTTAATTAAGCGATATTTGAAAAAAAAAAATAAAAACAAAATCCTTAATTCATATCATAAATTTACTTGTGAAACGATATCTTAAATCTGTTTTATCTTATCAAATTAGTTTTAGGATTTTTATCTTATCTAATTAGATTTAAGATTTTTATCTTAAACTAATCAATTTTGAAAAGAAAAAAAAATTACTATTTTGATGGTGACACGTGGCATCACAAATTCCCTTTAAATGTTTTAGTTTTTTCACAGAAAACCGCCATGTGGCAACAATAGCTTCTGTTTTAGTAATAGTTATATCTTTCATTTATCTTTTTTTTTTGTATTGAAAACCTGTTGTAGACATACCGAATACCCCACCCCAATACCATTCAACCGTGTAGTCGAATACTCCCTCAACCGAGTCGTGGAGTTCGGCAAAGTTCGTTAGGGTCGTTATTGCAAATCCAAAGTTGTCTCCCAAATTCGAAACCCTTGTTGAATATGTGATCAACTGTGTGCTAATTATTCAGGTTCGTTTTCATGTAAACTTGTGTTTCAATCGATTTTAGTTTTCTGTAGAGAAGACGAAAATGTCGACATGGTCGTCTAGTCGACCATGTGCAAAACTGATTTTTTTTTTTTACAAAATGCATTTAGTGAATTGATCAACCATTCGACAACACATAACCTGGTTTATCAATCCACAATGTCGGTTTGCAAAAAAAATATGATTTTTTATTAATAAATTATTGTTAATTCATGGGTAAACCAGTTGACTGACATGGTTTATCAATAACTAAGTTGATACAGTTGATTGAGATGATTTATTAATGGTTATGCATTTTGCAAAATAAAAACCATATATGCCTTAAATGACATGGTTGACTGATATGATTTATTAATAAATCATTATTAAACTAAGTTTGATCGATGGTTTATCAACAAATCAACTGATAAACCAATTGACTAACATGATGGTTTATGAATAAACCAGCTGGCAAACTAATTGACTGACATGAACGAGTTGATAAAACAGTTGATATTATGTACCAAAAGCAGTACCAAAACTAGTTTGCATTTTTAAAACACACATATCCTGTAATTTCATAACACACACACATATCCTATAATTTTGAAACCAGAACCTATAATTTTAGAACATACAACCAAAACCAGTTTGTAAATCACACCACACACATATAACATGTACCATAAGCAGTTTGTAAACTAGTTTATCAATACCAATTGCAATGTATTACCATAAACCAATTCCTAAACCAATTCACTGACATGATTTATCAATAAAACTATTAATAAAATAAACCTAGTGTATTTTGCAAAATAAAAACCAATTATGCTTTAACTGACATGGTTTATTAATAAACCACATGCAAACTGACATGAATGTATCAGTACTTATTTTTTATGGTTGCAAAATGCACATGATTTATTAAATGCGCATGGTTTGTTAAGATAATTTATTCTTTTAACATTGGAATACATTGAGTATATAAATGTACTTATTTACTATGTTCAATATTGCAGTTATGACTTCAGTTTTTTGGCCTCAGATATTTATTTTAGACATTTTGTTGAATATGACATCGTCGGATGCTCGTGAAAAATTATTGACAAACTGAATCCAAGAGGAGTTGCTATCAATAATGAAAGTACATATGAAGAGTTATATGCTAAAGTACGAACCATTTCTCAAGTTTATGATATATATATAAGATTTCTTACTTCAGCAGCAACGACAAATGCTTTAAAATTTCCTGTCTTTATGACTAAAGATGAAGATTTTGAATTGTACATTAACCTTAACAAACTAGGGGTTCAATCTCCTCTTTTTGTAACTCGTTTAATCATGGAAAATTTGTACTCGAACCGAGAAGAAAATAATGAGTTTGGTTTTGACATAGAAACTAATGGAGAAGAGAAAAATAATAGAGAAGAGAAAAACAATGGACAAGAGGAAGAAATGGAACATGAAGATTTTTTTTCCAATAACCCTATTGAATTTGCCACACCGTTGAGACAATTTGATGGGTTCAGTCAAGAGAACAAATATGAAAAGAACATAGATGAAGACAACAAAGATGAACCTTTATCCAATAACCCTAATGATTTTGCTACACCGACAGACATATGTTTGATGGGTTCAGTCAAGACAATCAGTTCACAAGAGATAATTTATTGACTTCTTCGGTTACAAGTACAATGCTAGTGATACCTGAAGAGATTGATTTGAATGTTGGATAAGTATTCAATAACAAGAAGGAGCTTCAGGATGCACGTTGTGCACTTGTTTGCATTGAACCACAAGTTTGAGTTCAAAACAAAAAAATCGAACAAGAATGTGCACATTTTAGTTAATGTTGATGATAATTGCAAATGACGTTTGTTTGCAACAAAGTACTCAAAAAATGATTATTTTGAAATTCGAAAATATACACCCGAACATTGTTGCCCCCAAAGTATGTCCATGGCTGATTATAGACAAGTGACAATGTGTATCATTGGGAAACATATTTGACCAAGGTTGGAGGACCGCGACACTGTGTTACAACCGAAGGAAATCATTGCGGAAGTTTCTAGAACGTTGGGGGTTTCACTAAAGTATCAAACAAAGATGAGGTCTATAGAAGATACATTAACACAACTCAGGGGTTCAGCTAAGGATAGATACAAGAAGCTAGTTGCATATGCCCACAACTTGCAATTGGTCAATTTATCAACAGTCTTAGCTTGATAATGAACACAAATTCAAGTATTTCTTTTTGGCGTATGAGGTTTGCATTCTCGGATTCCATACTACAATTCGTCCAGTAGTGATTGTGGATGAAACATTTTTAAATGCAAGATATAGAGGTATGTTGATTATTGCAACTTATCAAGATGGTATTATGCAAATATATCCTCTTGTATGAGTTATTGTTGATTATGAGAATGATGCGTCATGGACTTGGTTTTTTATGAAATTGAAAGAAATAACAGGTAATAATGAATCACTTATGATCATTCTGATAGACATAAGAGTCTTAAACTGCAGTCCAACATGTTTATCAGAGTGCACATCATGCTCATTGTATCTATCATATAAAGGGAAACTTAAGGGTTGTAACCCGTAAGCCTGACATGATCTCCCTTTTTATGAGAGCGACATAGGCATATACCATAGAAGAGTTTAACACGCATATGTTTCAAAATCAAAAAATCCGATGAGAATTGTTGGAAATATCTTAGCGAGACAAAGTTTGAAGCTTGGGCCATGTCACATTGCAAAGGAAACCGTTACAATATCATGACTTCAAACAATGTGGAGTCTCTCAACTCAGTGTTCAATGAAGCTTGACAGACTCCTATACTTTCCTTGTTTCAAAGTATTGGAAAAAGGTTACATAAATGGTTTTGTGAGAGTCGTGAGTTAGCTTCAGGGTGTACAACCGTTTAACCCCTATAATGGAGGTAAAACTAGCCAAAACCATTTTAACCCGTATAAACTAATTAATATTACAACAAATTACTCAAAATCATAACGTAAATATTTTACCACTTTTCGATCCAAGCCCGTCACTTCAGTCCTAAGATTCTCAATCTTTTGGTCCATCTTCTGCAAGAAATAAAAAATTACACCCAGATGAGGAGTGCTGGTGCTAGTCACAACGGGAAAGGGAGAGGGATGTTATCGGGAGGGGATGTATTGTGGGGACCGACAACCTATATCTTCAACATGGAAGGATGTGCTCCAATTAGCACCAAACGACGCTCATACTTTCAACAACATAGGGCTGTTGTTTTTCGGCCTCAGTGGGTGTCAATGGAACAAACACTTCATCCTGTAAATTGAGCAAAAATACCAACTTGATTAATCAACCATATTAGGCAATCTACTGCTTATAAAATAACATAGGTTGGATTAAACAACACCACAACTTTATTAATCAAACTCTACATTTACCATTATGATATCCAATATATCGTTGATTTCCTCATAGCAACTTAGATTTTGACATGACTTCCAATTGCACATTCTTGGTATCATGGGCACTTAACTGTTGATGTTTGATAGCTCATACATGTCTTTAAATCCAGGAACATCATGGAACAACTCAAATATCCAAACCTGCATTTTAAAAATGTTACATATTAGAAACATATCGAATTGAAAAAAATCAGGTAACCATTCAATATAAAATCAGCTAATCATATAATATATACAATTGGTTACATGTAATACAAACGGAAAGCCGTTGCATACAGAGTATGAGCACAAGAACTAACCATCTTCATCACTGAATTTAGAAGGTGGGGATAGGATTTTGTTCCTCATGGATATTTATTGAACAAATCCAAGTTCTCAACTATCCTCAAAACACCCACATCTATAGCAGTATTAGGTGACTTACCCCTCAGCACATACTCCCAAACAATTGCAATGCTAAGCTTCCGTTTTTCATCCATGTCAGTTACATCTATAAATACTTGTCTTAACTCTTCAAAGCTTCACCGCCTCTCTTCTTCTCGTCTCCGAAAATATTTCTCCACTAGTGCCTTGGTTAATTATAGGGATTTCATCATAATAATCTTCCAATAATTCAGGTTTTAAATATGTGATTAAGGTGTAGTCCGAAAAGTAAAATCTAACTTTTTGACCATCGATACAAAAACCATATTTCATTTTTATTGTTTGTAGGTGACTGAATCCTAAAAAGTGCCAACACATGAATCAGCACATTGCTCTTAGTCATATTTTTTCTCATCTTATACATTTTACCAAAAGCTGAATTCTTGAAAAGGATTTTGTGTGCATCATCTAATGCATTATATACCTCATCTAAAACTAACAAATTGTATCTGGATGTAACCTTCGACTTGTAAATACCATCACGTGAAATAAGATATGCTGCCATATTCTCTATAATAGAAATATAAATTAAACAATAAAATAAGAAACTATAATCTACGGCTATTAAAACAAGGTTTGCTGACATGGTTGATTCATGAACCATATGAAATAACACTTGGTTTACTGACATGGTTGATTCATAAACCAAGTTATAAAACACATGATTTTCTCAATATAAACAAAAAGCCAAGTACATGGTTTACTGTCATGGTTTATTAATAAACCGGATGCATTCAAGAGGAAAAAAAATCATTTTTTCCTTATGAAAGCAATTACATGACAAACTATGACAAACTGAAATGAAGAAACATGAACATTTCATGTTCATAGCACTACAATTCAATATAAACAAAAAGCCAATTACATGGTTTACTGACATGGTTTATTGATAAACCAGGTGCATTCAAGAGAAAAATAAATCATTTTTACCTTAAGAAATCAACTAACTACATGGCAAACTATAGCAAACTGAAATGAAGAAACATGAACAATTCATGTTCACAACAATACAATTCAATATAAATAAGTGTTCATGTTGTATCGATAAACCATATGCACTCAAGAGGAAAAAAAATCATTTTTGCTGAAAGGATGAAACTTTGGAAATCAACCTCGGCATAGTTACACGACCCACGCGAGATAAAAGCCGTTAAACTGGTTTGGCAAAGCAGCCGAGCCAATGCGAGCTCGCTGGACAAAACGTCGTAGAACAACTGAGCCTAGGTAAGGAGCAAACGAGATACGTGGCCCTCAACCCCCTTGGCCTCGGATACAGAAATCCACACCACTCAGGCTATTCGACCTCGGCAAACAGTCAATGATCACCAGGCCTGACAAGAAGCTTCCAAAGGCCCGTTGAAACCGCCACACGCAGTCACCAACTCTCTGACAGCGTCCAGCCCACTCATTCCTGATAAAGTCTGCAACATATTTAATGCCCGCCGCAGCTTGTTCCCCTATCAAAAGCTGCCACCTCACAAGGCAAATCATGTATAAATAAGAGACATTCCTCACTGTGAAAAAACAAGTCTTTCATCAGATATCCTAACTCACTTATCAAACCCTCTTATCAGAACAGCCAATAATACGACTCATTTATTATCTACTCCATCGGAAACCTTACTCTCACGCCGGAGGGTTCTAGCCAGGATACCCTGACTCCTTAACGGCGTTTTTATTTGTCTTGTGCAGGTAACTACGCATGGACAAGCCAACCGAGACCGAGCCACATTCGCTTCTTACGTGGACAAAACGACAAGGTCACCACGAATTTTGCGTGATCATTTGCCTTAAGAAAACAACTACACAACAAACTAAAATGAAGAAACATGAACACTTCATGTTCATAGCAATACAATTTAATATAAACAAGTGCTTATTTCAAGTGTTCATAGACTGAAATGTCAATCAAAATGATAACTATAAACAACAAAATATACAGTGTTCATGTTTTGAAAGTGGGGGTCGACTCAAATGATCAACCATAAAGACATCACTAAAACTGTAAGCGAAAAAACAATGTGAGGTTTACCTGGTTCTAAAGTGATGATCACCAATGAGTTAGAGTTTCTTAGAATTGCATGCTCCTAAGCTTTAAATCAAAATCAAATTGAAATCGATAATCGTCGTTGAGAGGGCTCTAGGATGAAAAATGCTTTGATATACCACAAAATGGAATGAACGTGCGTTTGCTCTGTCGACCAGGTGTATATACATATTTTTTTCCCAGTAAGTGGTCGACCAATTAACCCAATTGGTTTACTGATAAACTAATATATATCTAATAAATAAAACTAAACTTTAAAATTTACTCATGGTCGACTAGTCAACTACTTCACAACCAAAGTCGATCTGTTATATTGTGGTCTTTTGGTCGATCCATTTATTTCGGTTATTTAACTAGTAAAAGGCCATATTTGTTTTTTCATTGGGTCAAAAGGTGGTATTTGACAAATTCCACCATATCTGATTTGAATCATGACTATCAAATGACGTGAGATTTATCAAATCTAGCCATTTGACCCGTTCACTAAACAAATATGGCATTTGACTACTTAAATGACCAACACAAATGGATATGACGAAATGGCCTCTGAACATGTCATGGTTGACCTTGTCGAAAGTGGTCGACTAGTCGACCATGATGTTTATTAGTGGTTTATCTAATAAACCACTTGATGACCACGATATACACTTGTTTATTAGTGGTTTATCTAATAAACCACTTGACGACCACAATATACACTGGTTTATTAGTGGTCTGTCTAATACATCACTTGATGACCACAGTGGTCAACCAGCTGGATCTTTGTCTTCTTCATCTCCGACATCTTCGTCTTCTCCGGTGACTGGTTCACTGGTCGACCACAGGTGAACCACCGTGGTTGACCAGATCTAGATCTTCGCCTTCTTCATCTCCCAGATCTCCGCTTTCTCCGCTCACCGCATCCAAATTCGTGGACATCTCTAATCGCATCCCTCCGCATTTGGTGTCGCCTATATCCGATCATCTCCATCCACGCCCCAACCTCCATCTTCGACCAAGATCCCTGTCTCAATAGCTCTCTCCCTTCGCTCCTTCCCCCTCTCATCATCCGAGCCCTACACTATGAACGCAGTCACCGACGCCATGAACGCAAATAGTAAAGAAAGGGTATTGATGACATTTTCAGATAAAAGTAGTTATAAAAAAAAATATATATTTTTAAGTAAGACTATAAATAATCAAATCATTTTTGACTTGATTATTTGTGTAAATTGTCGTGAAAGGACTCTGCCTACCGTACAATGTAAAAACTCCGCACGGATTGACCACACTCGTGACGAGAGGAGGAGATTTCACGCAACCAAACGGCGGTTATTCCGAGTCAAAGCTCGTCCTCTCTTTCTTTCTCCTTCGTCCAGTCGTCTATACTGAAACTCTGATCAGTTTACCGGAGCTAGGTTTTCATATACATCTGGTCAGATACGAAATTCGATAGTTTGATAGGGAGAGATGGCAAATCAAGGGGCCAAGAAGCGAAAGGAGGAGAACAGTCGTCACATGAAGAACCTCCTTCGCCTCATCATCGCCTGCAATGTACGTTTCAATCATTGCTATCACTTTACTTGTTGTTCTCTTTCTTTTTCAACATTTGGATTCTAAAAACTTCCCTGAAATTACATAGCGGCGTTATGCTTTATTTAATTATTTATTTGGCTGACCTCTATCCTGATTTTACTCAATTTTCAAATGAATTCAATTGTATATAAAAGGATTTTTTTTAATAATTATAAAGGAAAACTATCTTACAAAATCCATTGTAGAAAATTGTATTTCACTTGCTTAGATTGCATGGCTCTAATCCTTTTTAGTGAATACTTGATTTCGACCTTGCAGATTGTTGGCCATAATATTCTTTTAGCTAATCTATAGTTATCTATTTACTATTATTTTTGATTGTATGTGATGTTTTGGTTGTGATTTGTTGCGTTATGATTGATATTCTGAACTGTGGTGATGTAGGTTATCTATCTCTTGGTGAGGGTGGGGATCTTCCATTCTACTTTTAAGTGGAAGCATTGGGTAGGCCTAATATTGACTTGTTCTGCCTACATTTTTCCCTATCAACAACTTGCTTCAATGGCAAAGCCCGCTTATACTGAAGAGGGGGAACTCTTGGATGGTGGATTCGACATGAGCACTGGTGGAGCTTGTGGGTATGCAATTCACGTCAAAAACTCTCTTTCTATTACCTCAAGTCATGATTGTGCCATCATCATATTATTTCTTAATTGGCACTATTGCTTTGAGGAATCTTTTGAGAACAAATTTGTAGAATTCTTGTGGTTTAAAATGTCAGAAATGAGGAAAAAATAGTCGGTTCTTCTTTTCAATCAATGGCACGGGTAATTTGCTTGCTAGGTTCTAGCATCGAGGTGCATTCAAAAGCTATAGCTCTGAAGTTGGGAATAGCAGTTACCTTTTCACCCTGGATTTCAATTTTGATTTTATGGATATTCAACATGCTGTAAGTAACTAGCTTTGATTAAAGGTGGAGAAGGTGCATCTTTGCTTCTCGGAGGAGCTCCCGACCACATGTGATTGTTAGAGGTAAAAATGATGTCTAAGCGTACAAATCTAGAAAGTCCATGGTGGGATGTACCCTTCAATAACTACTTCTGTACCTTGATTCTATTGCAAACTGGAAATGTAACTTTATTCCTATAAGGGAAGCATGCCAAGTGTTCTTGATGAGAATTGGAGGAAACAAAAACGAAAATTCAAAACAATAAAGAAAAAGCCTGACCTCTTGGGCGAGGTATATAGACTGTTATTCACTTTCAGTAACCCCTGTCCGTATATTGATTCCATTTCAGTTTCCATCTTGCTTTGCATTGTGTCTTACGTGCCTTTTGGATTCATTCTGTTCTATCCAGTCGTGATGCGTGATCATTAACTTTTTTTTTGGATAAGTAAGGTTATATTAAAAAACAAAAGCAGCAAATAAGGAGCCGCAGTCGTGATGCGTGATCATTAACTTTTGTATCTGTTTTATTGATTTGGTCTTTCTGAGTAAGTCCTAAAGATTGATGCTATATCTTTTAATCACTTTTACCTGTGATTTCTCGCGATGATGCATTAAGAAGCTAGAGTACATATAAGTTAAGAGGGAGAATAAGAGAATCAAGAAGCAGATGGGAAGTAGGAAAAAGGGCATGAGAAAGGGGAAAAGACCAGAGCACCTATAAAGAAGTAGCATAAGTTTGGTTTTCCAAGTCGCACAAGTACCAACATTATTAGGTACTACTACCATTTCGTTTATACTGGCCACCAAACTAAGGATTAGTTTAGAATTCCTAATAAATGCCTCAACAAGACATCTAACTTGTGGATTTCCCTTTGTACCCTTTATTGTTATTTAATGCGCATTGCAACTACTCAACTTGATTAGGTCCATTAGGTGTATGTTAAGAAACTAGACAATGGATGTGCATTGGATTTCTAAGTGGCCAAAAACTTGAGATTGCTAAAAAAGGAAAGTAGGCTAGTATAAATCAGACAGAGGGAGTATTGATGTACATAATATTGTGCTTCCTTTAGGGTGGAAAATCCTTCATGACTCCATTAGTGTTATGTTCAACGGATGGTGCATTTCTACTAATTCAATTTGGAACTTCTGCACTTGCGATGTTAGGCATTTAAGCTCTGGTTATGGCTATATTTGCATCTTCATGAAGCTAATTGTGATTTTCGTCCAACTAGAATAACTCTTGCTTCCACTTGATGAGTGGATGATGAAGCTTGTTATCCTAACATTGTTGATTAGGGTTAGAGTGGGAGGCTTGACAGAGTTTTTGAGGTTGATGTAGTAGAAATATCTGTGAATAAAGCAAACTAGATCTTGATTGATATAGATTAAGCTGTCGTGAAAAAAAGAAATATTTGTGAATAAAGCTAACTAGATCTTGATTGATAGAGATTAAGCTGTCGTGGCTGTCTTTACACATGTATTATAATCTTTATATGGATTAAGTTGTCAGTGGTCCGTGATTGCTTGGGTTATGAATGCAGGTCTCTTGTCTATCTCAGAGATTGCAGCCTACATAAATTAATTGCATATTCTTCCTTTCGTATTATATAATCAAATAGTCTTACCTTGCTCTTTGCTATGTCTTGCAGATACTTACACGACATAATTTACATTACCAGCTTCGTGCAACTCACTTCTATCATCTCCGATAAATTTTGGTACATATATTTAGTGGTAAGATCGGTTTACTGATTTATCTCTTTACATGGGTGCACATGCACATTGCATAACAGTCGTGCCTATGGATTGCGTATAGACTATAGAAAGAGGGAATTGCTTGAGTTGTATTAGTGGAATCTGGCTTTTCCTGGATTTAAGAACTGGAATCCCTTAGTGCAATAGCTAATAAAAGAGAAAGAAACAATGGTCAAGATTAATTATCGGAACACTCTCTCTCTCTCTCTCTCTCTCTCTCTCTATATATATATCCTTTCCTGCCACCGGTTGCATGCAAAGTAAACCTAGGTGCAGTTCTTATCCTAATAAGCTGGTAGGATAAATAAGCTGGACTCTGGGGCCACGTTGACATTGTGATAAAGGCAACTTGAGATGTGATGGAGGAATATTTAATAAATTTGCTGTAGGAATTACTCTAGCTGTCTATCATGATCTAGACACCATATGTTTGTTGATATGGACTTGGGAGTTAATCATTGCAGTTTGTTGTAGGCCTTCGGGTGAAAGTTTATTTATTTTCAGAACTTATAGTAGTAAAACATTGGCAAACTATTTTGTTCAAGGATTGGTAGGAATTTTCAGTTCTTTGAACTTTTTAGAGTGTGTTACAATGTGAGGAACATATAACCAAACGAAGATATAACTGTATGACTGAAACGAATACTTGAATTGTGGTTCAGTAGAGATTTTCCACAAACAACTAATGATATTGTGAAGTTAGTTTACGTCAAAAGGCTAACTATTGGCTTTAGCTTCACATGGTAAAACTCAAGGGGTTCAATTGTTTTTAAAATGTGTTACGGAGGTTATGCTATGGCTTCATATTTTTAAGTGCTACTTTTTGAGGTCATGAAAACTCAGTTGAGTATTAATTTACTTCCTGTTTGCAGATACCAGCATTTGCAGGGTACAAAATCTGGGGTTTAGTTAAGGGATTTATGTTTCAGGGTTCAGCTGAGGTACCTTCTTTCCTCCAGATTCTTGTTCTATCTCTTACTCGCAATAAAGCTTTTGGGACTAGGTATTCTCTATATGGCTTTCACTAATATGCAGAGTTTTTTCT
>CM028384.1:58126604-58178428 GCA_013146195.2 Codonopsis lanceolata | reverse complement strand
TTGTGCATCGCAAAAATAAAAATTTTGCATCAGTATTTTCCTTAGGGGTAATCCATTTTGTGCATCAGGAAAACAAAATTGTGCATCATAATTAATTATGCATCGCAAAATCAAAATTGCACATCGGTATTTTCTGGGGGGGGGGGGGTAATTCATATTGTGCATTGGGAAAAAGAAATTGTGCATCAGTATTTAATAATTACAAATTGTGCATCGGGACTTTCTAAATCGATGCATCGCATTCAAAATTGTAACATCACTTCTAAAATGAGGCTACTCACGTTTTTAGCAAGATAACCCATCTCCTAAAACAGTCACAATTAATAAAATCCCAAAATCCCCAAGATCCGCAAACTGCGTTTGGTTTCTCCCATTTTCATCTCCTTTGTTTCTTCTCCCCACCACCAACCCAGCAAACAAAAAATTCAAAATTAATAGAAAAGATCAAACTTGTAAACTAAACAAACACCCACCAATTCTCAAACATGTTGCTGCAAATTTAGGAAAGGAGTTGCTGTTATTGGATGCTAAAGGAACAGTAACTTGAACTTAGGTTGAAAAGAACCTGATTCCTGCCGGAGAGAAAAATCAGAGAGAGAAAGAGTGGCAGAGATGCACCTCACTTTTCTCCTATTGATGAACTTCACTGTCCATGCGCTGGCTCGAGCTGCTTTTAGACGTTATTTGCTACTCCCTCCGTCCCTAAATAATTCAAAATTAAATTAATAAGAGCATCAAAAATTAAAAGTAATCGACTCGATTATTTATATTTATTTAATGAGTAGTTTCCTTTTAATGCCCATGTATATGGAACATAATTAAAAGTTAATTAAAAAGTAAGGGTAAAGTGGTAAAAGAATGTTCTAAAAAGAGAAGTTTCAAAGTTGACAATTATTTTACGTCCGAAAAAGAAAAGGACGACACTTTTAGATGTTGATGGAGTACCTTTTTTTTTCTTAATGACGGTAGATTAACGGAGAGGTCTAGTGGTCAACCTTTACTATTGATACTTTGGTGCTTAACTATTCTTAATCGAGAGGTTAGGTGTTTAAAATCTTACCAGAAACACAATTTATTCGAACTACACCAAATGCATTATATATATATATATATATATATATATATTGCAGCCTTTCAAAACAATTAAAATAAAAAAAAAATTAAGGGTTTGGGTTCGGTTAGGGCCGGTCCTGTGAAATTAGGGACCTAAGGCTGATCATCTTGAACGGGGCCTTCCTTTCTAACAATTTTTTTTTCTGTTTTTTGAATAACTATAGTCTAATCTGTGATTTACATATTTAAAACCAAATTAATAATTAGTTAAATCAATTAATATGCTGAAACCAATTGAAGAAATCAAGAAAAAATTGTGAAATTATGAAAAAAGTAAAAAGTAAAAAAAAAAAAACTTACCGTCAGTGACTTGGTGGAGTGGAGTCGTGGATAGTCTGGAGAGTGGAGGTTGTGTTTCCGTCTTGGCAGGAGAGGGGGCTTGGACTGTTACAACAATAATAGAGGAAGAAAGTCAGAAAGATAAACTGGGTTTGTAAATTTTGCTGCAAAATTACTTGGAAATTTGGGAAAAACAAAAGTGACCAACAACAATAAAAGGTGGATTGGACTTTCTTACTTCCAAGAGGCGAACTGACTGAGCAGCTTCTTCAATTTTTCTTCTTGACTCGCTACGCACATGACAGCCGATGGCGAACGCACGATAATCTCTCTTCACTATGTCCGACTTGTTTGAGTTATTTCTTTAGAATAGGCCTAAAAAAAGGTAGTAGGTTTTTTTAGGGATTTAGAGGCCCTAAAATTTGGGGAATTTTTGGAGGCACGAGGCCATGGCCTTATTGGTCTTGTGTAAGGGCCGGCCCTGGGTTCGATCTATATCCCCTCCAACCTTTTTGAAAAAAAATGGTAGATTAAGCTTCTAAAAAGGCAGGTTGCTCTCCCTTCTGTTATTCTAGAAAGAACATAAGTATTGATGCTCATAACCGACATTCTATTATCTGACGTCTATTTTCCACCAAGCACTAGCTCGGGTTTCGATAGGAGGAGGAGTGGCATTGAAGAAAGAATTTTATGAAAATAGATTTATACGGTTGAAAAATAAAAGAGATACTAAAACGATTGGAAATATTGAAAAGAGTACATGCATGCAATTATTCCTATTACTTTTTAATTAATTCAATAATAGAAATATAGTAGGTACTAAATTGATTATTTGTTTCGATCAAATCAAAATTAAAAATGTTTAAAAAATCAATTCAATATGAACGTATTTTCTCAAAATTTGGTAGACAAAAAAATGTCTTTATGATATTAATTTATTAGTATGTATCACGTTTTCAGTTATAAACTTGATTGATTAAGCATTTTTAAGTGAAAATAAAAAATACTATTAATATCGTTCATTGATGTTTTGAATTAGAAAATAGTGTTAGAAGGTAATTAGACAAGTATATGTTTTAGGAAAATGATATCCTTACCATTAATACTACAATTTTCCTTACAACTAAGCCTTGAATTGGAGAAAATTGTTTTTGAGAGAGACAACTTTAATCTTCTTCAAAACTTAGTTGTAAGAGAAAAATTATAGAAGTAGTTGTAAGGCTAGCAATATTGTATATTTTATTTGTCAACTTAATATGGGCAAGTAATTAATGGTAGTTTTGTCCAAACATGCATTTGCTTAATGTAATAACTAGTGATGTAATGAATTAAGAAAATTTTGTAGTAGAAAGAGTCTCTCCATATTGAGTATTGACCATTGTCAATTTTCTATTTACATTTTATAATACTTCAACTTATATTTAAAATTCACTAGAGAACACATAATGGAAGTGGTTCAATTCGGTTTGATTTAGGCCAAAACTACAAATCGAACCACTTCCCAATGGTTTCATTTTTTTCAAACTAAACCGAACCAAACCACTCAATTTTGTTCGATTTGGTTCAATTTTGTAGTTTAGATAAATACTACTCTCTCATGTCCCAAAATTATTGTCTTGTTTTTCATTTTCATATGTCTCAAAATAATTGTTTTATTTAAAACTTTCATTTTTACGACAATAATGTTACCACTTTGCCCTTACCTTTAATCAAACTTTAATTGTAGGCCACATACATATAGGCTTTAAAGAAAACTATACAATAAAACCAATATTAATAATGAAGTCAAATTTTTTTCTTAATCTGTGTGAGGGGTCAAACATGACAATAATTTTTTGGATGAAAGGAGTAATAAGAGGTTATATATACTACGAAAAAAATCGAGAGAGGGGAGAAACAGATCAAGATAAATAAGGGGGTTTGCCACGACGTGAAAGAAAAGACCGATGGCGATGACGATGAAGTGTGAGATGATAGAACGACTGCTACTATATTGAAGGTAAAAGCGACGATTACAGCTGGAAGATGGAGCTCGTTGCCACCAAAAGTGGAGAGAGAGAAAAGTGTGAATGTGAATTAGAGTTTGGTTACTTTAATCTTTCGTACTACTTTAGAAAATATAGAATATTAAAAATTAGAATTACCAAAGAATTATAATATGTAGCTATATATGTCTATAATATAAATATATAATATAAAAGTCTATACATTAAAATGATACTTTTTTCAAAACACAGTTATTTTCTTGTAAACACGTTTGAGAAACTATTTCAGAACGATATTTTCGTAAACCGAGTAGTTGTAAACACATCATATTTTTAAAACGCTCCAAATTGGAGCGTTTTAAAATACTGCACATTTGAACAACGCTGCATTGAAAAACTTTTAAAGAGAAAACTGTATTTTTTGTTAGCGTTTTGGTCAAAATGCTCCACCAAACGAGCACTTCTTCGATTCAATTTCGTGATTCTGTGGTTTAGGTTTACACCCCTAGAACACATGCTCATCCCACAAACCGTTCAAATTTTATATTTTTATTCAATAAACCATTATACAGAAAGGAAGAGAAGAAAATGGATATTAATTTTTGTTCATTTATTTAATAGAAATAAAGATAGAATACAAAATAAGGACAATATGCACTAAATTACTCTAATTATCACTTTTGCAGTACTCAAACCCTGCCCAGAACTTGAAAAATGCCTATAATAATTTAGATTTTTTATTCGTAAACGGTAAACCCATAATACAAGGTGAAGAAAACTAATAATAAAAAAGTTATGGATTAATGTCACCATTGGTTCTTGTACTTTTCGACTTTCTAGCATTAGTCCCCGTTTTGGAAAAGTGAAAAGTTGGGTCCAAAGTAAGATTTTTATACAAACCAGTGGTCCTTCTGTTGGATACTGTTAGGATTTCAATCGTTAACTCACCATGTGCTCTTCACATGAGTTTTTTTAGGGCAAAAAGGTCATTTCCATTTTAGAGAGATTACCTTCATCTTCATCTTCAACCTCAAAGTATGCATGTTCTCTCTCTTCTTCCATCATTATCTTTTTTGTTCTCTCAACTCATTCAATTTGAAACATCATAGTTGGCACTCGACAACAATGGTTAGCCTCCCCCCCCCTCTCTCGGCAAAAATGGTTTTCCCTCCTCGCACCTTCATCGACAACTGCCACCATATGTTGCTTATTCTAGAGATAAACAATTACGACAAAACCCACATGCCCATTCAAAATCTTGATAAAGATATTTAACAAATCTCCCAATTGATATGTGAAATATAAAAAGAATAAAATAGAAAAATTATGAATTGAAGTATATAATTTCAGAGGTAGTGACCCATCTTGATGAAGAAAGTGCCTAGTGCCAACTACATAAATTCAGTAAAAAAGCCACTGATCAGAAGATACATTTTATCTACAATTTGATTAGCCTTTCACAACTACCCCCATTTTGTTGATTGTTCTTTTTTTTTTTTTTCCCTTTTTCTCTCCCCCCCCCATGTATATCAAGTTCTTCAATTAGGGGTCCAAGTTGTTCAAAGTCATGTCGACATTTCGTTCTTTCGACCTCATCCGCCATTAATGAAATTGTGTCCGCCGGCGCCACCATCACCGATGAAGACCTTTTACTTACCCTTTGCAAGTTGCAACTGGCCGGACAAGGGAATTCTTCTCTTTTTTAAGTTTCACTGAATCAGCCCTTTCACCTCCCGGCGACCTTGCTCGTCGACTTATCCGAGGTTTTTTTTTGGGTCGAAAGGATGAGCCAATCAGAACGGTTTGGGCGATTAGGTAAAATTCCCTGACTTGGATAAAATCAAGAAATCAAGGCATGGAGGATTTGAGAAACTAGAATGGTTAAAGAGATTTGATATGAGTTTATGTTGAGAAATGGGAGCTAGAGTAGATTCAAGAGTGTTTGCTCTTCTGATAGAATTAAAGAAAATCAAAAGCTTTAATTGACCAAAAAAAAAATTAACAGGAGGACTTTTTCTACCTAAAGTCTATTGTTACTATTTTGCCCTCTAAAAAACTCACGTGAAGAGTATATGGTGAGTTAACGGTTGAAATCCTAACGGCATCCAACGGAGGGACCACTGGTGTGCATAAAAATCATACTTTGGATCCAACTTTTCACTTTTCCAAAATAAGGACTAATGCTAAAAAATCAAAAAGTACAAGGATGAATAGTGACATTAACCCAAAAGTTATTTTAAACATAAAAATAAAAATATGATACACAGTATAACAACAGGTAGCCTTACCTATCATAAAGACATAGCCTTACCTATGTCATAGACTTTGCTAATTTGTTTGTGCCCCGACGCCTGTAATACTAATCAACTCGTGGTTTAATTTAGCATAGATTTTGAACACCCGTTAGTTAATGAGTTAAGAAGAAAATTATCGTATTTTTTAAGACAATAATTTCTTAACTGTGACATGAATCTAAGACTTTTGGATACATATTTTCAAATCAGAATCTTAATCAATTTCTTATTTTTCTTCTTAATTCGTGGTTTTTCATTTTAATCCATTAGCTAACTGACATTATGAATTCAAGCTAAAGTAAACCACGTGTGGTAATAGACTGAGGGACAAATTAGTGGTACATAGGATTTGGAGACCTCTTTATCGAGTTGAGATCTTCAATACCACACAGTATACCCCTTCCTGTGTCACCAAACAATATGGTCCATGTCCAAATTTGATTGGTGGTACAACGAAGGGTATACGATATGGTATAGAATACCTCAACTCTCTTCACCCTAGTAAATCATACTTCATTAGTTCCTAAATAATTGTTATGTTTTTCTTTTTAGTTTGTTTCAAGAAAAAAAAATTGTTTCTAAAATTTTCTTTTTAGAAAAACATTTTTATTATTTTAGTTTTTCATTTTCTTCCTACTTCAATGACAGCCCCACATCATTTGGGCCTTTAAAGAAATTACATATTCTACCAATACTTTAACGATTTAATTAATTTTTTACTCCCTCGACTTTACAAAAATCATTTATTTGGTTCTTATGCTAAAAAATTATTTCGTTTGATTCTACATGTTGACGTTTACCATCAGATTCCCCCTTACCCCACCGTTACCGTTAATATTTCGGTCTAAGTTTGTTTGAAAATGTCCAAATTACCCTTACCTAATGAAAGAGCAAAATGTGAAAACAAAACCGAAAGAACATTCTCAGGAAAAGATTCCCAATCAACAAATTTCAAGATAAACCCTTTTCTAATTACCAGTTTTTCCTGTACCCCTCCAAGAATCCAATGAAAAGCAAACAAAATCGAGTTTTCTGGAATGATGAATATTTTTTGCAAGTATAATTGAAAACAAATTCTGCATACACTTTTTCTCTTTTCAAGCAAATTCAGCAAATCCCTCCCCTCCCCCGTCTCATCATGCTCCCTCCTCCTTCGTCTCCTTCCCCGCCAACATCTCATCCCTTTCCCTCCCTCAATCCCCCAAATCGAAGCATGTTTCCTCCAAGCTCACCACTGTCATAACCGCCGCCCTCATCCACCTGTTTCCTCAAAGTTCACCACACTGCCATCACCGCCGCCCTTATCCCCACCATCGTCCTCTGCTTACACATTCGTAAGAAATAGTAGCAGACAATTAAGAGAGAAAATATGCACAAATCCGATAGCAGTAACAGCTGTGTTGAGGGAGATGGCGGTGGTTGGATCTGAAAGAGGAACAACCGGAGTTGGCGAGGAAGACTGCTGTGCCAGAGTCGATGTTGGAAATTATTCGGGTCCCATATCGAATACGGGTCGAATAAGATTCGTCTTTTTGATCAAATCGAACGGAAGCGAAAGCGATGGATTTCAAAAATCAATACGACAATGTAAGAACGTCATAAATATGTGTATTAAATTTATTTGATCAACGGAAGGAAAAAGAAGAATACCTCTTACGACAATTTCTTTCAACTCCGATCGTAACTTTCGAATCTTGAAATCTCGTAGACATCACGATCTTCCAATTCGTTCCTTCCGATCAACAGTAGTGCGTGGGCACTCCGATAATATTAATATGTTCCTTTTTATATAGACAATAATTAAACTTGACTATAAAAATAAAGAAAACCCAAAATCTTTACTGTCGAATACTTCGAAAGGAGAGAAATCAAAAAGCAACCAAAGTTGCTTGAGTGGAAAAAACCAGAAAAAAACAGATCAGCAAGCCGGAGGTATCAACCTTTAATATATAATATCTATGTCCCTTATTGAAGTCTCATACTTCTATTACTTATAGAGAGTAATAGAAGTATTATACTTCTATAACTTGTAGGCCACTATTTTACCAACCGGATCCATGCATGCTATCTTATAAATTTTCTAGTTTTAGTGGAAAACAATTTTCCACTATACGTACCGAGAGTCCTTTTTTGGTTTTTGGGTTTCTTTTGTAGCCTTGTCAAATAACCATCTCAATCTCAACTATCCAAATAGCTTTATACTTCTTAATAATTATCCAATATAATTATCAATTAGTAATTATATAAATATCATAAATATCTCATACTTATTTAATTCTCAATACAATTGAAATTATATGTAACCCGATATTCTCGAAATCAATTGATATTTATATATTAACCAGAAAACAATTTTCCATAAGCCTTTAGGAACATAAATATTAATTCTAATCTGTTTAAATACGGAAGGCGAATCGGGGACCATGAACCTATAATTATAAGCTCAAATAAATAAAATAAATAATTAAAATCTTCAATTAATTTATTCGATTTATTAATTCCGATATTACTCCACTATAAATTCGGAATTGCACTCTTATAAATATAGAATATCTTACTCTATGAAATAGAGCAGTCCATTGATTTAATCATTACATATAGATTAATCATCCATAGACAATAGACATAATTGAAGCATAATTGAAGCTATTCGTAATATTTAACCTTTTCTATTACATCTTTTCCTCATTTACCATTAATTCACCAGCGAATGGTTAATTTATAATTATATTATAAATTAGAGATCTCAAACTACTCAGTTTCAGAATTAACAAATGAGAGAACCGTCTTTCTACTTCTCGTAAGAAGGAATGGATTATGTATCTGTAAATTCATATTCTCAGCCATTTAATTCAAATGTGAATATAAAATGCAAGTGTTGGGAATGTCATCGAAAGACAAACTTAGACGAGCAAATCAAGAAACACCCTGAAATAAATAGGAGTTTATAACCACTTAGGATTAAGATCCATCTATATATGATCATCTAGAGATTTAATTTGATTTTCCATTTCTATAACGAAGTTTATAGGAAAATTACAAATTAAATCGGTCCAAGTCCTATATGATTAAATCATTTATAAATGCCTCCACTTAGATGTCTCTACATCGACGGTCCGGATAAGACGGTCACATTCAAAATGTTTTGGGCTACATTGGTGATGTTTTAATTAAATATCTCATACTTTAATTAATATCATCACGGACTTAATTTTAAGTTTATTATCCACAATCTTAATCCTCTTGTATATAACACTCGTATACTAAGATTATGGTTACAAAAATAAACTAGAGATTTTCTATGATGTTTAATAAAATGCATACAATAAGCACAAGTGTTCATAAATAAAATGTCGCTTTTATAAATAGTCTAAAAAATAATTCAAAATTGCTTTAAGGGCACTATCACTAACAGTCGAATAGGATGACAGGTATTGGAGAAGACTGGGATGATTGGAGCTAGGAGAGCTGTCGTGTTGGTGGTTGTGGCAAGAGCAGAAAATCCATTCCATTGGTGGACAACGTTAATAGAAGAGGAGGAAGAAATTTTCTGAGGTACGGGAGCTAGGCCTGGAACTGGAGTTCGTCTTTTTCATTTCAAATCTGTTAATGACAGACCTCTTCGATAGTATATCAACACGCTCCGCTGCTTATTTCATTTCCATTCATTTTGAAACCTAAAGAGGTGTTCCGTTTTTAGCCTATGTGGTTGGACGGAGTTTATGGACTTTATCAGGATGAGGCTTATTTAGAAAGAAGATGTAGGTAGGGATTGAAGTAGACAAAAAAGACTTTTTCTATGATAAGACAAAGAAACTCGCTCACTAAGATTGATTGATAAAAGGGGAAAGGAAGGAAGCAAAGAAAGACTTATACCAGGCGATGGAGAACCAATTCCACAACTACAATTCTCGGCTGGTTTTCAAATTAATTACAACTTGGTGATTCAAAATTAATTGCAGGGAAGTTCTAATGGAAATTTTGATTTTATGGTTACTTTGATAGTCAATTTTCTTTGATGTTAGTGGGCTCGGGTAGTGAAATTGGTTTTACAGAAGACATAAGATAAAGATGATTAATGAATCAAAAAATTACAACATACCCTCATTTGTGTATTAATGCAAGTAAGGGTACTTTCGTTATTTAAAAAAATTGACTAAAATTTTAACGATAATGGGAGAGGGAGAATCTAACCATAAAATGGAACATGTAGAATCAAACAAATTAATTTTTTAGTATATGAATCAAATAAATGATTTCTGTAAAGTTGAGGACTAAAAAATTAATTAAATCTACTTTAATTTGTATTTTGTCATGAACTATTTACACCTGTAACTCAGACTCTTAAATCCTGATAAAAATTGGTATAAACTAGTTGTCCAACATGTTGTGATAATATAAAAGTAGTTATATACAAAAGAGTGTGGATGAATTGAAATATTTAATAATAAAACTAACTTATTTAATATTTACATGTCTTCGTGAATCAAGATGGGAAAATGGTGGGTAGCTACATGATTTATTTATCAGAAGAAATCAAAATTACTACTTTTATGGGTAAAAAAATTAAGAATTTGAAATAAGTCATCAATAAGCAAGTCAAGATTAATAAAAGAATGCAATAGCTTACGTGCAGTGTGCCCTTGAGATACATCTGAAACACCTCGTTGTAGAATGTTTTATTTTGAAAACTAATTGAACAAGAACATGATCTTTGAAACAAAACTTACTATATGTTGGAAACTTGTTTCCATTAAAGGCTTGAATGAGGAAGTTGTGTAGGTAGTTAGTGGGGAATCCCACATTGGGAATAAAAGGTAATGAACTCTACTTTATAAAGAAGAGATTTTAGGTTTAACAATTGGCCCTTGGGCCACTACACTTTTGTGTAGGAGGGAAGACCTAGCTAAGTGCAGGTTCAAACACACACACGCACGTCGTCGCCGCCTGCCCGACTCAACTTGGATTGGATTGGTCGATCGATCGGCTGGCTGGCTTGAAGTCGAAAGGTCTGGCCTCTTCAGTCACGTAAGATCCATGTCCTTAGGAGACTCACTGGCTTAATCTGTCCACTCCAGTAACAACGCCAGTTTTGTCTTAAGAAAAGAGATTTTAAATCTTAGTGGACCTTAAACACAACAACCCTAATCAATTTTCTGCAGGAACCAAATCAGACTGCCTACAATCTTAAGACAAAAAAATTTGGCGTATTGGTTACTGCATTATCTTCTTCAGTTTGTTTCTTCTTCCCCTTCTTCTATTGTCTTTCGCCAATAGTCTGATTCATACAGACTTGACAACATACATATATGTATCTTAAGTTACATAAACATTTCTATAACCTTATGCTTTACAGAATAGCTTAACAAGTATTTTGTATTTCAAAATCAGTTTGTTTACAAAAAGAGTTTCAGAATAACTTTTACATAAACTTCGTTGCTTTCTACAGCTTTACATTATTAATGAACTTTGTATTATGTGTTACAAAAGGTTTTATTATGTGTACATAAATAAAACATTACATTTGGGTTGGTTCAGTTCACTGATTTACAATATATTGTTGTTTAAAACAAAACTTAAAAAAATTGTTACTGTTTACTGTTCAATAACAAATTGTTTTATACCATTTGTGTTATTGATCATGGCCCAATGTGCAGTATGGCTTCCGACTTTGGAAAAGAACCTGTTGCTGTAGAACAACCCCCTGCAGCAACTCCAATGTTGCTACCGACCGTCCACACTCACCATGGTGAACGCCCAGAAAAATTTGTTGGCTCAAAATTCAAACGCTGGCAGTAAAAGATGTTCTTCTACTTGATGACGCTGAACTTGTTAAAGTTCTGAAAGAGACAACCCCTATTTTGAAAGAATGGGAGTCGACCGAACCACCATGGCTGCTGTTGAGTCATGGAAGCATTCCGACTTTCTGTGCAGGAACTACATCTTAAATGGACTAGATAACTCCTTATACGATGTATACAGTTCGTTTAAGATGGCAAAAGACGTGTGGGAATCCTTAGAGAAAAAAATACAAAACCGAGGATGCCGGCTTGAAGAAATTTGTAGTTGGTAGGTTTCTTGAGTTTTGATAGATTCCAAAAATGTAATAACACGGCTCAGCAACTCCAATTGATAATGCATGAAATTGCGGCCGAAGGCATGACCATTTCTGAAGCATTACAAGTTGTTGCGGTGATCGAGAAGTTACCTCCCTCTTGGAAGGACTTAAAGAACTATCTCAAGCACAAATGCAAGGACATGTCATTGGAGGACCTAATTCTTAGGTTACAAATCAAGCAAGACAACCGGGTGGCTAACAAGAAACAGACCTGTCCCATTGAAGGGCCAATGTGGTGGAACATGACTCTAAGAACAGGAAGCGTAAAAGCTTTGGTGAAGGGACGTCCAAACAACACAAGCAATACAAGTTCAAAGGCAAGTGTCTTAACTGGGACAAGATAAGCCACAAAGTTGCTGACTGCCGTGGAAAGAAACGGGTCCGACGCGAAGCCAACCTTGTCAATGACGACATTAGCATGGTATGCGTGGTCTCCGAGACCAACATGGTCGGTACGGGTCGTGAATGGTTTGTGGACACCGGTGCGACACATCATATATGCGGTGATGTAAAGATGTTTTCTTCCTATACAAAAGTGACGATCGACGAGAAGCTATTTATAGACAACTCCTCCACCTCTAGCGTGGAAGGCAAAGGGCAAGTTACTTTGAAGATGACTAGCGGTAGGGAATTGGTGCTTACCAATGTCCTCCATGTCCCAGATATTAGGAAAAACATAATTTTTGGTTCTTTTTTAATAAAGCATGGATTTAAGTTGGTCTTTGAGTTTGACAAATTTGTACTTAGTAAGAGCGAGTTTTTATGGGTAAGGGTTACCTCAATGAGGGCTTGTTCAAATGCAATGTAATGGTGGTAACCCCACCCAACAATAGTATTATTAATAATACAGTGAATGCATCTTCTTCTTACTTGCTTGAGCACTCTAATATTTGGCACCTTAGATTAGGTTATGTTAACCATGAATCTATATGAAAAGTAATGCAAATATAATTAATTCCTAAAGCACACATAAATACTAAGGAAAATTGTCAAATATGCATTGAGGCCAAACAAACTAGAACCTCCTTTCAAACGGTGCAATGTGACACTAGACCATTGGATCTAGTTTATAGCGGCCTATATGACTTTAAATCCATAGAGTCATGTGGCGGGAAAAAAATACTTCATCACCTTTATTGATAATAGTACACGATATTGTCATCTATACTTATTAAATAGCAAAGATGAAGCGTTCGAAGCATTTAAAATGTACAAGAACGAAATCGTGAATCAACTTGAGAAAAAAACTAAAAATTCTCAAATCTGATTGAGAAGGTGAGTACGCATATCCTTTTAAGGACTTTTGTGCAGCACATGAAATAATTCATCAAGTTACTCATCTTTATACTCCACAATCCAATGAGATTGCTGAAAGGAAAAAGCGTACACTTAAAGAAATGATGAATTCGTTATTAATTCAATCTGCCTACCTGACGAAATGTGGGGGGAGGCAGTGCTCAAAGCAAATTACTTGCTCAACAAGCTACCACACAAGAAATTGGAGCAAACTCCTTATGAATTATAGAATTTTCGAAAACCTTCCTACAAATTCATCAAAGTGTGGGGGTGCTGGCTAAGGTAGCAGTACCATTACTTAAAAAGGTAATAATCGGTCCAAAAACCGTGGATTGTATCTTCATAGGATATGTAGCTCGGAATAGTGCCTATAGGTTTTTAGTGCACAAGTCTGAAAATCCAGATATTGAAGTAAATACAATCATGGAATCAAGAAATGTCACATTTTTTGAAAACATATTTTCATTAAAGAATAATACTAATAGAAAACGCTCTTTTCCTTGGAACACAAGCAAAGATGAGAACGAGGTCCCTACGAACATTGTCCCCATGGACATCATCAAGAGGATTGTCAAGATAAACAGGATGATGAACCTAGAAGGAGCAAACGTGCTAAAATAACTAAAACCTTTGGACCTGGCTTTGTGACCACGTTTATAGTGGACAATGAATCACGAACATTTAAAGAAGCAATGTCTACTCCATAAGCTCCTCAATGGAAAGAAGCCATTGATGGTGAAATCTCTTCCATTATGCAAAATCACACTTGGGAATTAGTTGACCTTCCCAAAGGGTGCAAACCATTGGGTTGTAAATGGATTTTCAAACGAAAATTAAAACCCGATGGTTTCATTGATAAGTATAAAGCATGGCTAGTCGCAAAAGGGTTCAATAAAAAAGAAGGTGTTGATTATTTTGTCACTTATGCCCCTGTAACTCGAATTACGTCGATTCTACTACTATTTGCCTTTGTAGCTTTGCGCGGTTTTGAAATACATCAGATGGACGTTAAGACCCCTTTCCTAAATGAGGAACTCAAAGAAGAAATTTATATGAATCAACCAAAAGGGTCATAGCTCCAGGCAACTAAAATAAAGTATGTCGATTGGTCAAATTGTTGTATGGTTTAAAGCAAACACCAAAGTAATGGCATAAACACTTTGATGACGTAGTACTTGCAAATGAGTTCAAGATTAACAAATGTAACAAATGTGTGTACGCCAAAAATGCACAATATGGTTACGTTATTATCTGCCTCTACGTGGATGATATGTTCATCATTGGCAGTAATAACAACATGATCAAGGACACCAAGAAAATGTTGGCCAATAGGTTTGACATGAAAGATATTGGGGTAGCTGATGTCATCCTAGGTATTAAAATATATAGAACATCCGAGGAAATCATACTATCACACTCTCATTACATTGAGAAATTACTGGAGAAATTCAGGAATGGTGATGATAGTATTGCAAAAACTCCAATAGACCCAAACTTTCATCTCAAAAGAACCTACACGAAGGAGTATCTCAAATTGAATACTCTTGTGTTATTGGAAGTCTTATGTATCTCATGAATTGTACACGACCATATATTGCTCAAACAGTCAATCGATTGAGCAAATTTAATAGTAATCCAGGACATGATCACTAAAAGGCTATTGTAAGAGTCCTTAGGTATCTACGATATACTAAAGACTATGTGTTACACTATTCGAGGTATCCATCGGTAATATAAGGTTACAGTGACGCCAACCGGATATCCGATACTAACGACTCAAAATCCACAAGTGGATTTGTATTTACACTTGGTGGTGATGCTATCACATGGAAATCTTCCAAACAGACTTGCATTGCAAGGTCTACAATGAAATCATAATTTATTGCTCTAGATAAAACAACGGAGGAAGCCAAATGGCTACGAAACTTCTTAGAAAATATTCCTGCTTAGCCACAACCAGTACCAGCTATATGCATCCATTGCGACAACCAAGCCGCAATCGGAAGGGCACAAAACAATATGTATAACGGTAAATCACTTCACATACGAAGGTGTCACAATACCGTTAGGCAACTTCTTTCATATTAAGTGATCACCATCGATTATATTTGATCAAAAGACAACCTAGCGGATCTATTAACTAAAGGTCTGTCAATAGAATAAGTATGTAGCTCATCGAAGGGAATGGGTCTTAAGCCTATTAAATATAAAATGATTTAGCGGAAAACCCCACCTAGCTGATTAGAGATCCCATGGTCTAGGTTCAAAGGGACAACCCAACTAAATTAATCTCGATGTTAACACTAAAGGATTTAACTCTTACCCATTCCTATGGTGAAACACACTAATGTTACCTGTCTTGGTATAAGATAATCTTTGCTTTTAATGATTCCTATGACTTGATTTTCAAGCGGAGTAATGATAGAATACTCTTTATAGGAAGTCACCTATATGAATGTAAAACTGGTTGATTTTATGAGAATTTAGAGGCTATAATTATCTAGAGCATTCGCAGAACCAGGTATAGTTCAGGGTCAAAATGAATACAATAGAAGAATCACACCCTGTTTGGGGGTAGCTGTGTGATTACTATTGTCTTGGTTAACATCAAACACCAGTCAGTTCAAGACACTCAAGTTACTTATTAGTAAGTCATCTCGATCGTATATCATAAGGAAAGGTTCAAAGCCAAAACAAAAGTCACCTATTCCAGTATAATTACTCTCAGTTGTATCTCTGTATTATTCAACATGTCATCAACTTACATGATATCTCATTCAATGTGGGGGGTTGTTGGAAACTTGTTTCCAATAAAGGCTTGAATGAAGAAGTTGTGTAGGTAGTTAGTGAGGAATCCCACATTGGAAATAAAAAGGAATAAGCTCAACTTTATAAAGAAGAGATTTTAGGCTTAACAATTGACCCTTGGGCCACTACACTTTTATGTAGGAGGGAAGATCTAGCTAAGTGCAGGTTCAAACACATACACACGCACTCACCGCCGCCGCCCGCCCGACTCGGCTTGGATTGGTTGGTTGGTCGGCTGGCTGGCTTGGACCCTTTCTTTTTGTTACCAGTTCATTCCAAGACCAAACAGTTCAAGCGGTTGTGTGACCTCTTTTAAACCGGTCGTGTCTCTTTAAGACAAAACTAGTTACAACAACAGTTGTGTTCGAAATAGTTGTGTCTGTTTCAAACATGTCTCAGCCATTCCCAACTCCCAACGTCTTCTTAGATAAATATAGTAGGAAACATGTTTTATAGTTACGAAAAAATCCTCTCTTTTGTACGATATCTTTCTGCCATAAACAAAAAAAATCCCAACAACGTGTTCCGATTCGCTGGTGATTGAAGTCAAAAGGTCTGGCCTCTTCAGTCACGTAGATCCATGTCCCTAGGAGACTCATTGGCTTAATCCGTCAATTCCAGTAACGGCGTTAGTTTTTGTCTTAAGGAAAGAGATTTCAAATCTCGGTGGACCTTAAACACAACAACCCTCATCAATTTTCTGCAAGAACCAAATCAGTCTGCCTACACTATATCTAGGTTCTTAAAATATTCCCTCGCAGGCACATAATCCCATAAGAGAAATTAATACTAGTAGTTCGTTTAATATGTAAATAAAATTCCTAATTCACAACATTATACCATTTTTAATGTTAAAAATATTATTAAAAAAAATCTATATTATAAAACAATTAGGTAATTGATTAGGGCTATTCAGAGGTTGAGATTAAATTATCTTAAAAAATTCAACGGTTGAGATTCACCCTCACATTCACATGTGTGAGTAGTTATCCATTTTTAATTCCCTATTTTTTTCTTTCCCTATTACAAGTTACCCTCTATAATTAATATTATGAGCAATCACCCTTTTTTCTTCTACCTATGTTTTATCTTCATATTACAAAGTTACACCCTGCAATTAATCTTTTTATATTGAAAAATTAAAATTACAAATAAAACAGAATTGTGACTTTAGAACTAGTAAAAGAAAGATGGTGAATTAATATTTAGAAAATCAAAATTATGAGGAAATAAAGATACCTTTGTCATAGTTAAAAGGTTAAGGATTTAATGGATATCAACTATCCATATTTTACATGTGAACCAGGTTACCCAAAATAAATGTAGTTTTAACGAACAAAAAAATTATCCCAAATTAAGTGTTATTATAGGATTTTAAGAAATATTTGCTCATATTTTGTTAAAATTGTCCTTAGTTAATACTCTAAAATTAAATATTGTTAAAAATTAAAATTAAAATAATAGTCCACTTTAACTATAATAATTGATCTTAAATAAGAGTAGATGAGTCTTTTTGTAAGTTTTTTTTATTTATGTCCAAATTGATAAAACAACACATATTTTAGGATGGAGATAGTACATGTTCATTATCTAAAAATTGTAATGTTCCTATTTTACCATATTTTTTAAAAGTAATACCATAGGTTGTAACTAAATTGATACTAATGAAGTTACAAGTTCCAACATTCAAACTATCCAATCAAATATAATCAAATCTATTTGATCGATCAATCTCCTAAATCACTAAATAAAACATGTACACAACAGGTTGGACTCTTTTTTTTTTAATTCTTCTAAAATATGGATCTCTAGTATTATTAGTATATTTTTTTGGGAATGAACAGCTCAATTTGAGAATTTAAATTCAAAAATAACAAAGGATTAAAAAGAAAAACAAATATTACTAACATTTTAATTATCTTTATAGATTATAGAAAAAGCAAAGAAATGAAATAGAAACAAAACCGACCTATAAGGTTTATTGGAGGTTTTAGGTCTCCTTCTTCACTCTGAATTCATCACTCTACCCCTCCCTTATCTACTTCGCTCTCTCTAAACTCACTCTGGCTTCTTCAGCTTCTTTCTCTCCGAGCCCTAGAGCTCACCTCCACCACTTCCCATGGCGAAAATTCTCCACCCGAAAACCCCATTTCTACCCCAACTTCATCTTCATTTCAAACCTCCGCATCCTCAAAATCCCCAAAAAACCTTCAATTCGCTCCATTTCTTCTTCCCCTTACAACCTCAATCTCTCCTCCTTAAAATACCCAATTTTGATCGATTCCCACCCTTTGTCCGACTTTATCGACGCCAATTGCACCGACAACTTCCAAGACTTCACCAATTTACAAACTATCTCCGACGGCTTCATTCACCACCAAACTGCCGCCCCCTCCGAATCCATTGAGCGGATTTTCCTCCCAGACCCCACCTGGATTGAATCGCTCTTCACCAGAAACTTCCTTACTGAAGAACGAGTGAAAATTGATTTGAAGGAAATTGAGAGGAGAAAGTATTATGAATTGAGGAGGAGGCAGGTTAGGACCGAAACAGAGGCGTGGGAAAGGACGACCGAGGAGTATAGAGAGTTCGAAAAGGTTATGTGCGAGAAGAGTTTGGCTCCTAATTTGCCTTATGTGAAGAAGTTGTTTCTGGGTTGGTTTGAGCCGTTGAGGGAAGCTATTGAAAAGGAGCAGAGGTTGCATAAGGGGAAGAAGAAGATGAAGGTGGTAGAATTTGTGCCGCAAATTAATTGTTTGCCGGCAGATAAGATGGCGATTATTGCTATGCACAAGCTGATGGCGTTGTTGATGACGGAGCATGAGCATAGGTGTGTTAGACTGATTCAGGCTGCCATTCACATTGGTGTCGAAATCGAGCAGGAGGTGAGTTGTAAAGTTGTTATATGCTAATAATTCTCGCACAATTGGCCTTTATTTGTACTTATTTTTTTCCGATTAAAACACACTTTGGGACTTTTTTTCTTGCAATTTATTGACCTTGTTTTACTTTGTGGCAATGTACTTTTACATAATTCAAAATTTCAAATGCTTTATAAATGAAAAGTGGAGAATTATATTTGCCTCAGTTTTTTTGATACACAATATATATTTAAACAAAAAAATTGCTGTGAGTTTGGTGCTTGAAGTCTTAGTTGGTATGTATGTCCTATGTCTGGTGATTCCTGGATTTCTACGAGTTGCCAGTATGGATTGTTGGAGGAAATACCTTGTCCAAACATCTTGGGTATTCAAACATTTTTTTCTGGAATATTAGTGAATATTGGGAAGTGGAAAACCTGATGCAATGCTTTCTTTTAACTGGATTAAAAGGGATGTTTTTATTGTCCCGCCTATGCTCGTTCCTTGGAGTTGAATTGACTAATTGGTTGATAAAAGAGACTAGTAGTTCTGACCCGCTGGTTCTGTTCATTCTTCCTTATTAATATATGCTTCATTTGGTTTTAAAAAATTTAGTTTTGACCCACTGAACTACGCTACTGTTCCCAGAGAGGGGTAGAACGATGTATTATTGGCACTGTAGAATGAGGTGTTCTTTGTATTTGAATTGAAGGCATTGGTGCTTAATACACTGATTACATTCTACTTGGAGTCTATTGTCATGTCCTGCTCTATTTCGAGGTTTACCACGTATGCGAGTTGCAACACTCGTGCTAGAATTTTCTCTTGTATACAGTAGTGTGTAGTAGAGTATTCTAGAATATATTAGAATGCTAAGGAATGGTAGGAATATTTTAAACTTGTATAGAATTTTTTAGAAGCCTATGGATTGACGGGTAGTTGCCTAAAAATAGGTGATGCCTCATTTGTAGCAAGACACTTTTGGAAATCAATAAACACTTGGTATCAGGGCATCCATGGTTGTACCTTTTTAATTGTTCTCTGGATTCTCTGGATATAGGTTTATTTTTTCAGCTTTTTAGAGATACTGGTCTTGCATATTATCCCATGTCACTAGTGTACCTTTCTTTTCATAGGCAATAACAATACAGACTTCCGGTAACTGGTATTTTTCAGGTTAGAGTCCAAAGTTTCTTGAAGAAAAGTAAGAAGAAGAACACTGGAGAGATGTTTGAAGCTCCATCTCAGAAAGATTCAAGTAAGGATATTGCAGAGCTGAGAAATCGTGTTAAATTTTTGGCGAGAAGAAAAAGAATGAGAGAGGTTCAAAAGATTGTGAAAAATGAAGATGTTGAGTATTGGAGCCTAGAAACTCAAACTAAGGTTTGTATTCTCCAATATCTTCCACCTCAAAAGCCTGATTCATTTTATAATGATACTTGTTTATTAGTGATTTAAGATAGTTACTTAAGTCATTGAATTCGCCTATTTGTATTTGCAGTTGGGCTGTCGTCTCATAGAGTTGTTAATAGAAACAGCTCACATTCAACCTCCAGTTGATCAGTCAGCTGACACTCCACCTGATATTCGGCCTGCATTTAGGCATAAATTCAAAATTCTATCAAAGGAACCAGGGTGAGATAATATTTCGTGTTTCCATCAGTAAAATTCTTCAATGAATTGCACCACAGCCACATTTTCTTTTTTCATACATTGAGTTTAGTGCAATGCTATACTTAGATTAAAAAAAATTAAAAAAAAATGCTATACTTAGATTCTGTAGGTGCTTGCCTAGCTAAGACTATATTTTAGTTCTATGGTTTGGTTATTGTTTCCATTCTATTCACTGGAATTTTGAGTAAAGATTTCATGGGAACTAATTGTTTCTTAATACCTCAATTATGTGAGGATGATAAGTGTCGCACAGTGGTTCAGCATCTTTCCATTTTTACTAAAAATTTCATTTGGCTTTCCATCTTGTAGGCAGAGTTTTGGAAGGAGGTATGGTGTTGTGGAATGCGATTCTTTAGTTCTCAGTGGACTTGATAGAACTGTAAGTTAGCACACCTCTCTGTTCCAATCTTACCTGGATTTGTGCATCTTTGCTCTTATTGCAGGGTCATTGACTTTCCCCCTTTTTTTTGGGGCTCTTAAGAAATATTGGACAAAAGGAAAAATGCAAAAAAGTTTTTTCATTACACATCCTTTGTCATTGGTGTAATTGTTGCATTTCAAATTAAATAGATGGTAGTTCTTATGTTTCTTTTTTCTTTTTGTTCTGAATATGAATAATAAAATCTTGTCATCCACATTATTGTGTTTTTTCTTGAAAATCCTATAGCGTTATGTTATATCCCATCCCACGCGGGTACATGTCAGACTTGTGGGTGCATTGGCCACCCACTACAACTAGGCACCAACATCATAAATGGATTTTTTTAGTTTACCCATGTGCTTAGTGGGCATTATGTGGGCCGTATGTGGGCCATGCGTAGTGGACCAGACTTTCGGGCTCGAGGTGCTACAAGTTCCTTGCCTGAAAAATAGAAAACAACTAGCTTGATGCATATGCAGTTTCTTGCTCTGCCTATTATTTAATGATTATATTATTTTGCTTGCAGGCAAGGCATATGATTATTCCTTATGTGCCGATGTTGGTGCCTCCAAAGAAGTGGAAAAGGTATGATATATTTTAACCTTTGAAAATAATGTACATTTTGGCCCTTGAATGGTTCACTTACTTGCATTATTGCACCTCCCACTTTGTGAAATTCTAGTAATTGAACAGATATAGATCAAGTTATTTCTTGTTTGTTCAAGTGTCTTACTAGACTCCTCCTTCCAGCTATGACAAAGGTGGGTACTTCTTCTTGCCATCTTATATCATACGCACTCATGGATCTAAGGTGCAAAAAGATGCTGTAAAGGATATCCCGGCAAAACAAATGCAGAAAGTATATGAGGTATAAATACAATATACTCATTGCATGCTTACTTCCTGTTTTTGATAGTAAGCGGTCGTCCAGGCCCATTTCTTTAATGTCTGGATGGCTTGTGTTGAGGAAGTGATGTCAAAGCTAATTAGTAGAGTCGATGCCAACAAAACCTTGATGTAGTGCTATTTTAAGATTCAGTTTTTCTGTGCAAGAAGCATTTGGCGAGAAAGTGATGGAAGAAGCTAATTTATAGAGTTGATGCTATCAGTTTCAAGATGTAATGCTCCTTTATGGGTTTTAAGATTCAATACTGAGGTGCAAATGTGAAAGAAAAATTGGGGTTTCCTGGATATTAAGTGGCATGACAGGTTTCTGTTCTACGCACTGTAATTTGCTTTGTCGTATGAGGTCATCAAGTTAAACAAGGTTGGAGAACTGCCCTACAAGTTTGCTCATAAATGCTGAATTTATGGCAATCAAGGGGTCAACGAATTAGTGCTCCATTTGTACGATGGAGGGCATGTAAAGAGAAAGCTATTTGAAGGAGGTTGACCTAATCTGATTTTGCTGTTTGATATGACTAGAGGGGAAGGGAAAGGACCAGAGTGAGTCGCGTTCCAGTTTTCGGTATCATTATGGGGCGAGAGAGAAGAAAACCATTTTTCTTGCTAACTTTATCATCATCCCCATTCTTCAACTCCGTAAAAATATAATAGTAGGGACATGTGGCTTCTCTTTTCTTAACGAATGCATATTTCATTCAGTGCTTGAAGTTTGAAACCCTCGTGAACAGGCATTGGACACACTTGGAAGCACCAAATGGAGAGTGAACAGAAGAGTACTTGGCGTGGTCGAAAGCATCTGGAATGCAGGTGGCAATGTTGCTGATCTTGTTAATCGTGAAGATGTGAGTATGTCCTATATTTTCTCTCAGAGATTGTAAGTGGTCAGAGCAAGTTACTTATATTCATGTATCATCATATCATGTTGTACGACATCTGCTTTAATTTTGTCCTTTAATTTTTGTCTACTGTAGCCAGCAGTTGGCACACAGTCACATATTTATCACGTTGGTGCGTACATACCTGACTGCTCGTGTGAAATGCAAAACCTTTATACATGACTGAGTGGTTGTTGCTCGTGCTCAGCCAAAAAGGCTTTTAGTTTGTATCGGAGCTTTCGTAGAATTTTGTGCTGGTTATTTGAGTAGCTCCTTTGTAATCGTCTCTCTATAGTAAATGTGTCTTAATTTTCTTATTTTTGATGTTGGTTTGTGGGATTCACACTGCATGAGATTCGTTCTTCATTGCTTGTAGGTTCCCATACCCGAGTTGGACTCCGAGGACTTGAGTGAAATAAAGAAATGGAGATGGAGTGTCATGAAAGCAAAGAAACTTAACCAGGAGAGGCATTGTCAACGATGTGACATAGAACTTAAGCTCTCGGTAATCATTCTTGTTGGATAATTTGTTCCATATAATTTAGCAACAAAATTTAGCATGCAATTATTAAACGCATCACAATTTGATATAAGCTACAGAATGGGAGTTGGTAAGCTTTCCCATCAGTACCAGGGTAATGCTATGAAGAGAGGGTTCTCTTGATAATAATAATAGCTTTCTCTGCTTCACCATTGGATCATGAAATCTTCTGCAGCATAGTGACCCCTCCAAAGAAAAGAACCCACCATAAAATGTCATGATATTGGGTCAAATAGGGAGAGCTCTTCATATCTCTATAGAGCCCCGACTTTGTAGTGTTGGTATCCAGCTAAATAATGACTTTGTTTTACAAATTTTCTATGCATTACTTGTCCTGTATTTTAGTTTCTATGCTACGCCGAGTTTCCTGCTTCGTCACACACTTTTATCCTGTTGATGCTGCTTGATCTTATGAGTGATTGGAACCTATGGCTTGGAGGATTCTACTTAGATCTACGCTTTACATTTGTAGGAATGAGTTTCCCATAATAAGAAATTTTGCAAGTCATTTTGAGCAGGCTCTCTGAAACAGGTGGCTCGGAAATTGAAAGATGAGGAAGGCTTCTACTATCCCCACAATCTAGACTTCCGAGGCCGTGCATATCCTATGCATGCACATCTGAATCATCTGAGTTCTGATCTTTGTCGAGGAGTTCTTGAGTTTGCTGAAGGCAGACCATTAGGCAAGTCCGGCTTACGTTGGCTGAAGATACATTTAGCAAACCTTTATGGAGGTGGTGTAGAAAAGTTATCTTATGACGAGAGACTAGCCTTTGTGGAAAACCATATAAATGATATAGTGGATTCAGCAGACAACCCAATTAATGGAAATCGCTGGTGGCTAACTGCTGAGGATCCTTTTCAGTGCTTGGCAGCTTGTTTTAACGTGTCAGAGACCTTGAAAAGCCCATCACCACATTCTGTCATCTCCTACCTGCCAATTCATCAGGTAATTATGTCACATTCTCTTATACTGGAAAGAACCACTTGGTGGTTTATAAGCTGGAAAAGAATACACATACACTTCAGTATGGATTGCTGCTTTTTTTTGGATAGTACCCTTTACACATCTCTCTTTGAGATGACTAATGCAACTTCGAAAATAACTAAAAACATTGAACAAAAGATATTCTCTGGACATGTTCACTGCATAGGATATTTTTAGTTGGAAGGGAGTGAGCTGCATGCTATTCATTACATATTGGAGCCAACCCCAACGTCCTTCTGAAAGCTCTGTACACTTTTTTTTGCTTATTAGTTACAAATTGGATTTAGAGTCTATAACATATCCACCTGTCTTCTTTGACCTCAAGACGGTAAGGCTCAGATTCTGGCCAGACCTCTCAGATTAGAAAGTTCTAGATGCTTTGTCTTTTACTGATTAACCTCTGTTACTTGTACTTCACTTCTGAGCGAGGATCTTTGAGCTCGACTAGCTATTTCAATTATATTAGAATTTCTGATTCATTTGGATACAATTAAGCCATGCACTAATGCACTTCCATTGGGAATTTAGTTTCCCCAGTTACATAAGTATTTTATCAGCCTTGTTCAGCTCCTTTATGCTGACTGATACGCTACCAATGGCGCTAACTTTTTGTCAGAATTTAAAAGAAGAGGCCATTATGCATGTTAGATGGCTATAAAATAAGTACAAAACAAACGACAAGCTTCCGGAACAACCTTGCATGTGTTATTTTTCACATTGTGTCTGGTTGGACTGTAGTTACCAGAACGCGTGAAAGCGATGGTGTGAGCAGGAAGCAGCAATCAGCATATGCTCTGTACTTCCAGTTTGAGAACTCAAAACTATTATTGTTGACTCTATTTTGAAATCTTGCAGTTCTTTGTGGGGATTATTTTTCCAATTGAGAACTCAAACAATTATTGTCAACTCTTCTTTGATTCTGCCCATATAGTAGTTCTTAAATTCAAATAGATCACAAGAAACTTTGTGAAACAAGGGCTAAAATGGAAACTGATCAAATGGACGTGATATAATTCATTAATTGGCTCCTTAGCAGATTCAAATTCAGTGGGACCAACTTTTGATAGACATAGCTAATAGCTGTGTTCTTTAACAGTTGGTGCTTGGTGGCTGCCTTTTGCCTGCTTTTTGGCTCAGTTTGAAACTATCATTGCCAACAAGTTGTTACATATATATATGAGGGGCCTTTTTGGCATCATTCATCCCTGAAAGTTCAAATATTCTGCCTGATTCAGTCCCAAACAAGAACTATATTGAAGGGACTTATCAGGAATTGTTTTCATTCTAACTAGATCAATAACACGGCTTGACTATTGACTAAATGAACTTTGAGATGCTAAGATATTTTTCTTGGTTTTTTGCTATTTGCATATTGTTCTACTCTAAAACCCCTATATATTTTCTGAATCCATTCTATTTGAAGCTTGGTGTCATGTTTCCCAGCAATCCCATGCAAACTACATTCGCTGCATTCCTCCAGACATTCATATTAATGTGCATTGAAGCACATTATATTTGCATTTTATATGATGCATGTATCAATGTATCATCCATTGATTGGTTTTATTTGTATAAATCTAAGAACCCAAGGGGTGGGAGAGATGGCAAGGGCACTCAGGCAAAAGACCTTGAGGTCTTTGGTTCCAATCCCCATACCAACAAGGGGTCATACTTACCTATCAAAAAAAAAATCTAAAACTTATGCTTTCTGTTTGTTACGTCTCTTAAGAGTTAGTATGGAACCATATATATTTCTTGTTTCTTATTCTGTTTTATCTTTATAGGATGGTTCATGCAATGGCCTTCAGCACTATGCTGCTCTGGGAAAAGATCCAGTATGTTTTCTGTTTGGACATACTTCTGTTTTATCTATTTGTTGCATAATGTACTGTTTACTGGTACACTTTTTATAGATGATCAGCTTTAGTTTGCAGCAAATGAATTGTTGCCTTTGATTCTCTTTTCTTGTGTGTTTCTCTTCTCTCCATTGGTGATATGATGGTTTTTTGCAGTTTCAAGCTGCTGCAGTGAACTTAGTTGCTGGAGACAAACCAGTTGACGTCTACTCCGAAATTGCTGCAAGGTATAATTATGTATAAGTGTCTTTTAAGCGTCATAACTTAGCATTTTGATCTTATCTGCTTGTTGCTAAGTGCATCTGCCTATAGAGAGCAAGTCTTGATTCTTTATTCTCTGCACTGCTTAAACATTTCTCTTGCTTGCCAGGGTTCTTACAACCATGCAAATAGATAGCAACAGGAATCCTGCACTTAATGCCAATGCTTTGTTAGCCAGGGTTCTTATTGGTCAGGTGGTTTTGATTTGTTCTACTCTCTTTTAATTTCTTTTTGGTTTTACATATATATCTTTCATACTTTTGTTTGTAGCACTTGACATCTATTTTGATTGCAAATCCGCCGCTAATAGGTTAATGTTTGAAAACATTCAGGTGAATCGAAAGCTGGTGAAGCAGACTGTAATGACTTCAGTATATGGTGTCACTTACGCCGGGGCACGTGAGCAGATCAAAAGGAGACTAGAGGAAAACGGGAAAATTACGGATGATAGGCTCCTGTTCAAAGCAGCATGCTATGCTGCTAAAGTAAGTTCCCTGACAACTAATTCCTGAAATGCCTCAATTTAAAAATCCTCCTGTTAGCTGAGGATAAGTTGTGTCATTCTCCTGTCTTTTAATAGCCTTCTTCCTGCTCCTATGGGTTTTTAGAGAGAGATAGGCTCTAGTTCATATAGTCTTGGCCTTTTGGGCCTGATGATTATGTGCTCCTGCATCTTAGCTAACATCATTGGCATGCTTGCTTGATATCTCTTAGCACATGGAAGACATGTTTCATTACTTGTGCTTATGAGAGTGAGCCTACTCAAGAAACCATTTTAAACGATTGCATATGTAAAGCAATCTGTAGAGAAAACAGAGTTGTTTTCTTTTCTTCATTTGTTGTCGTTATTGACCGTCATAGCGTCAATTTGGATGCTACAGTTTGGTCTGGGCTGGAACTTGGGAGGAGTGTCAGGAGAGAGGATTTTCAGAGTTTGAGGTGCAGTTTTTGGTGTTATCATGTACTGTATACTGACAGTGGAAAACTAAGCTAGTGGGGGATGCTAGGGTTTACACCTTACACACTCCTATATTTAATTGGTCCCCTCACAGTTTACAACCTTATTTTGTCTTCTTATGTGCACAAGTCACTTTCAATGATGTGGTTTGGACTTGGTTTCCTCATCTAGCTTCCCTTCTTGAATGATGCTTCTTCTTTATCTTTCATTTTATGAAGCCTCAGTGTGTCTGTTTTTTGTTATTCCTACGGAATTGTCTTGTAAGATGCTGTTTACTGTTTGAAAATTGAAACTTTGTCACGTATGTCTGGTGCTAACTGATGACCTAGAGTCTTTCAGGATGGTGACATCACAAATCTCTGCAGTCAGTCTATCATATACGTAGCATGTTTCCTAATTTCTTGGTGATGAAGTGTTGGTATTCAGCTCAGTTACCAACACTCGTCTACAGCAGCTTTGGGTTCATGCGTATAATGGTTTTGGTTCACAGTACACATGTTTACACAGTTTCCTTTACCAGCTCTAATTTGGTTGGTATTGTCCACAACTCCACATCCCTTGAGGGAGAAGCCAGCTGTTCAAGTCTTTGATGTCAAAAAGAAAGAAAAAGTATTTGTTTTCCCGTGTTATTTACCTGATGCGTTTAAATGTCAATTTTGTAGCTGCTTACACTTTCAACAAGGGTTTAGAGGGGAATGACTTCCCTGAAGAGAATATTTAACAGTTTGATATTGTTTGGTCTTTACACAGGTGACTCTAGCTGCCCTTGGGGAGATGTTCCAAGAAGCACGTGGTACCATGAATTGGCTTGGCGACTGTGCAAAGGTGCTTTGGGTCACTAGTGGATGGTTACATCACTGTTACAACTGCCTTGATTAAGTTGTAACTTTCCACAAAATTCTCATCTTTGGGATGGATATTTTACAGGTTATTGCATCAGAGGACCAACCTGTGAGGTGGACAACCCCGCTAGGTCTTCCAGTCGTGCAACCATACTTCAAAACGAAACGCCGGCTTGTAAGTGTGTGTTTGTGTGGTTTAATGTTGCAATCATCAACAATTATGCATGAGATACTAAAGTTGATTGAACTAAAGATGTTGAATAAACATTGCATGCCAATGGGTTTCTTATAGTCCATCAGATTGCATATCAATGATATGATTACTTTTAATTGATCAGAAGACAGACTGTCTTCACTGCAATTTTTGGAATAATGGGCTTTTGACATCTCGACAAAATATTATGGTGGACTCTTTACCGGAATGGAGGGAGTAATTATTAGAAATAAAATAACAATAATAGTAATAGTAATATCCTTGATGCATAAAAGATCGTGAAAATCTGGCAACTGACAGTTTCACTGAATTGCAGATACAAACAACCCTTCAGCAATTGTCTTTGCAATGTGATGCTAGCTCAGTAAGTTGTCATCTCTTTGTATTGCATATCCTCTATTTAGTTTTATTTAGTTGCCTAGATTTGCCTGATGTTTTCCTGCTTTCAGGTGATAGTTAAAAAACAGAAAACCGCATTTCCCCCGAATTTTATTCATTCACTTGACAGTTCACACATGATGATGACTGCGGTTGCTTGTAGAGATGCTGGATTATGTTTTGCAGGTTTGGCTTGCCCTTTCAGCTGTAATTGGATATTCATCTATTCAGTTTTTTTTTATAAAAACCTCCACCTGCACTCCCTTGTAAGATGACATTCATGTGATGCAAAATATATATCGCTGCTGGGAAGTATACAAGTGATAAATATTCTCTCACCAGCACTGAAAGCCAATTAATGTAGGTATACGAATGAATTTTTCACTATGTAAAAAAATCGATATTGCTCGTGGTTTGTTGGTATTAATGTCTTCAGATTGGTAGGGTTTGTTAGACAATTTGGAGACACAGACATAGAGGAACAAGAGAGCTTCAAAACCTTCCTGAAAATTTTAATGATCTCCCATTCCCGAGGATGAAAACAAATACACTCATCTGCCTCCTCGCCTCTTTCTCACACCCTTTTCTGGAGTTGACTGATTTCATTTTAAAGGATGTTTGATAGAGAGCTCCTTTTAACAGAATGAAGATTTCAAGAAAAAAAAAAAATCCATTAAGGCAATTTAGTGAAATGACAACCACATGCGACCACATTCTAGTTCCAGAACATATCAAAATCAGTTTTGGCTTTAACAGTTCATAGGACATTCATTTGTGGGGGAAAAAAAGAAAAGAACTGCTGCAACATTAGTGAGTATAGGTACTAATATTATATCCACAACTAAATATGACATTGCCTACACATGAATATCTTGAGCATATCAAGGTCTAGAATTAAACCAAAAAAGTTGCATCGGTTCACTTTCGTGGGCACCAATAGGCAATAGCAAGTAATCGAGTATAGTGCTAAAATATTATCCACAACTGAATATAATATTGCCTACAATTGAGATATCTTGAGCATATCAAGGTCTAGAAATAAACCAAAAAAGTTGCATTGGTTCTCATTTGTGGCCTGTGTTTGTTGCCCGAGCCTCTCATGGTCTGCATTAAGCTCGTAGTTCTTAAATTTTTGACCTTTTTCCTCCCTATTGTTACAAGTACAGCTTATAAAAATGTGCAAAATATGATTTGAGTGTGCTAATCTTGAATTACAGGATCTGTTATTGGAATTTTAGAAGCAAAAGCTTGAATTGGTGGACAGTGTAAACTTTGAGTGGAGTCCTTCATTCAACATTGCAACAATTGTTTTCAAAGTTGCACCGTGTTTTGTTCACTCGATTCTTACTCGTTCAAAACAAAAATTAAACTAAATCATCAGAGATGAATAAAAATTAAGTTTTAGTTTCTGTGAGACTAAGATTAGTAAGTGGTTGTGGTAGAGCAATATCATTTTCCACGTGTTAAGGTATTTTTGACTTAACTTGGTCTTTAGACAAAGTAATGTGTCTTTTGAGTTTTGGCAACTATTGTTTTTTCCTTAATATACTCAAAGTTCTGGTTACATATTGCATATCCAGGATTATACAAAGATACTTAGAACTCTATGATCCTCTCTATTGTCTTGAATTCCTGTTAAGAACATTGAGGATATTATTATGATAGTTCATTGTTCCATAAACCCATGACAGGGGTTCATGACTCCTTCTGGACACATGCATGTGATGTTGACACGATGAATCAGATACTTAGGGAAAAATTTGTGGAGCTTTACAGCATGCCAATACTTGAAAATGTAAGCATCTCATATCACTACTAATTTCAGGAAGCTGAATAGAAGAGTTGCATAAAGGTTGCTGAAAGCTTTATCTTTTGTTTGCACTTGTAATCTTTGTGAAATGTATGATTTCAAGGATTTCAAATGCAGGCCAAATGTCAAACTTTTTGCTTAGTAACTTCCATTATCTTATAATAGCTCTTCCTCATCTTACCAGTTGCAAGAAAGTTTTCAGTCAGCATATCCTGGGTTGATATTTCCTTCACTCCCGAAGAGAGGCAACTTTGATTTGAGAGAAGTTCTCAGATCTCCTTACTTTTTCAACTGACCCTTGACATGCTTGAAGCTTCAAATACTGTATAGATAGTACCATCCTTTGAGTGCAGCAGAGAGAATCAAGGAGGTGACTCAGCGCCTAAAATACGGAGCTGGAATTCTAGCAAAACTGAGATGCTAACTGAAGTGGGAAAGGGTAGCTCAGGTCTGCTCATAAGGAGGTCTAGTGGAAAAACTTAATGCCTATGCTCGATTCAGTTTCCTAGTCACCTTTGTTACCGAGGTAACTTCTAAAGAGTTTCGAGTTTTCACCAGTATAATCAGCATGGGAAGACTTTTTCCACCTTACAGGCTTTGTAGGTTCAGTTGTAGCAAGGTTGCTTCAGCTTAACATTAGTTTGGCCTGAATAAAGTTGGTCCTGACAATAAATAAACTCAAAGGGAAACTTCTCTTGCCTCCTTGCGACTACTTTCAGAGTGTTGAGAACCTGGCTGTGCATCCATCACTATTTCTGCTGCTGTGGTTCGAGTGTTCAAAAGGAGTTGAAACTCGCCTTCGATACCAAACCGGTGTACTTCTCATTGGTCCCCAAATTTTTTCTTTCAATATCAATGATTGCAAGTGTTGTATGTGTAGCATCAAATATATAGGATACAGGTAACGTTAGGTCCTGAAATTTTGTAATTATGTATGTACATGCTAAACATTGAATAATGTATTCTTCCTCTTGCAATAGAAAAGGGATTTTTCTTTATTGCTACATATTCTATCTCGAGGTGACACTCAGATATGTACCTCCCTCACTTGAAGTTGTCTTGAATTAATAGTTCCCGTCTAGATTTAGAGTTTTGCTAACAAATAACCCTATCACTGTAGAGACTCATTTCTTGACTGAAGCCTCAATCAACAAAACAAGAGGTCGCCTGTGCAACTCTTGGATTCGGGAGATATCTGGAGTGTATTATTACCAATAGTACCAGTTACTGCTAGTACCATCCACCACTGAAAATATAAAATATCTTTATCTTAAGAGAAAAAAGACTGGTGAACAAAAATTGAACCTAAGTTCACACTATCGAATCTGAAGAGAAAGCACAGAAGATTACTGTTTTATCATCCTTACTTGCATTCACATTATTGAATCTGATAGTAACAAAGTTAAGTCGCCTAAGACATGGTTGGCACGACGAAATTGACACAAGATTTAATTCTTCTTTGACAAGTACAACTCTTTCAATTTCAAGTGGTAGCTTTGCGAAATAATATAAAAGAAGAAAAAGAATGGTCTAATCTAGAGAAATCAAGCCTATGTTTAGGCCATGAGAATTGAGAACCCTACATAGTATCATTGTTACATATGGCTTCCTGTGGTTTTTTGAAACAGTGTCAAGCACACATGAACTGGAAGTTGAAACCAAGCATTAAAACAACAGTGCTGGAAGTCAAGATGCTCCAAAGAAACATTTGGACACAAATGGAAAGTAAAGTATGTTAAACAATGAATCTTAAGCACAACTTTTTCTCGAGACATTCTGAAGAATAAACATCCTCTATTGAACCACGCATAGCTAGTAACAAGGTAACAAGTTAGGACCAACAAAACATCAGTTCATCTCTTGCTAGATGGAGGCAACAAGTTATATAAAATGGGGCACAAAGGAACGGATGCTTCGTTGGGCATATCCTGCTCTTCTGTTTCTTCGAGACCCACTCAAGCATATGAAGATGTGGATGTTAAAATAAAACGCTGTACGAGTCAACTCAAACCAATAATAAAAACAATTGAAGAGAATAACAAAAATAGATCTCAACTTTTACTCTGCCTATGCAAACCCATATATGAAAAGAGAACACACACCCACTCCTTAACTACAGGAAGCTCAGTGAATGTAGCATGTCAAAGCAGTGGTCATCTTTGCTAAATCGAAACAGAAGAGCTAACAATCTTCATAAGGAAAGTTATCACCTTGTCCACAGTCTACAGTAGATAGCCAAAACTGTTACTACAAACATCACTGTAGTTAACAAGGAACAAGAGCAATCTTAGGAACAAAGCTCTTTCAGTGTAAACAGTAGACGTGTCCATCACCCAAAGAATGGTTATGGAATATCCGAAATTCCATTTCCATTGGGTTTCTAATATCCCAAAGTCATAGAATAAAACTACAAATAATCACAACTTAATCCACTGTTCATCAATAAACACAATGCATTGCTTCAAAACTCCAAATACAAAACACACATGTGCTTTATATTCACAATATGACAGCAAAAACAAAAGAAATACACTTAAATCCACACAACTGACAATACAAATAAAAGAAAAACATACGTACATAGATTCAACAAAATAAAATACCATTGTGTCAACCAAGCATCTTCAATTCAAGATTATTATTGGGCCCAACTCAGTGATCAGGAACAATAGGTTCATATACAAAAGCATAGGTGACAAATCATCAAATCCATAAGCCCCCAATCAATTCCAGCAATCGATTAGAAACTGGAATTCATGATTCAATCCAAGTATATACATAAAACCTAGAATAACAAAAAAAATCCCAATTCATGATTTCGTAATACAGCTCAATTAAAACGAATAGATCCGAATATCTAACCGGAACAACCCGAACGACTGGAGGAAGCCCCATCGACGTTCTTGGAGCCACAACAACCGTTTCCATGATCATGGTCGTCGTCGTCATCCGATTCGTCTTCGTCGAAGGGCTTTTCTTTATGGAAGATGCAGCATTTCTTGGAGCTCTTCTTCTGCAGGAATTCGTTGTCTACGGTGCCTTCTTTCCACGTGACCTTCTTCTTCTTAGGGTTGAGCGTCAGAGTTAGGGTTGTTGGTTGTTGTTGTCGCGACGGAGATGGGGTCTCTAGGGTTAGTGTTGTTGTTGTGGTGCCTGTTGCCGCCGTCGGTAGTATTTGTCTAGTTGGTCTCGCCATTCCAATTTGGGCAATGTTCTTTCTTCCCTGTCGCCTCTTCTTCTTCTTCTTCTTCTTCCACCCTTTTCGTATCTATAGGTTTAAATATAATTTTGGGAAAAGGATATTAGGATATACTCGTACTTACTACTCGCGCTTGTTAGAAACTTCTACGTTACGGCGTCGTTCAGCGATTAATACTCCTATAATATTCCTATTTCTCCTGCATGGTTTTTTTAATCCGCATTAAAGGGGCGTAAGATGAGATAAACTTGAGACCTCCTGAAACCTCAATTACAAGTACACCCTCCTCCTCCTCCTCCTCCTCCTCCATCTTAAAATACTCATATTTTAGTGTAGGATGTTTAAAAATAATTATCTTTGTTTTAATAAAAATAAATGATAAGCAATTTGTCCATAATACTCTTGCTAATCGTGAGTTGGTAAAAGATGAGCTCTAATTTGACACCACTAAGAAATACTTTAAATTTGAGGATATTAATTTTTTACAAAAAATCAACTACTTTCTTAAAATATACTCCATCCGTTTGTAAATTATCGTCTTCCTTTCTTTTTACGTCCATTCTAAAATAATTATCATCTTTTAAATTTTTCTCTTTTGAAAAAATAATTTTACCACTTTACTCTTACTTTTTCGACCTACTTTAATTATGACCACATACTCAAGGATATTAAAAGAAACCACACATTTTACCAATATTTATAATACAATCAATTACTTTTTCATAAACGGTGTGCTAGATCAAAGAAGATAATAATTTAAAAATAGAGAGAGTTTGTAAAATTGATAGCGAACACTTATTTGACACTATATGTATATAAATATAAATATATATATTTGAAAATAACTAAAACCACTTATTGTTCTTCGAGGAAAAAAACTAAAAATTAAGAAAATAAATAATAAGAAATAATCGAATACAAAATGTTATAAGAAGAAAAAAAGAAGAAAATATAAGGAATTGTGTGTGTATGCCATATTTTGCTAGTGATACTAAAAGGGAGAAATTGATGGCCGATCTTCTTTCCCAAGTTTATAATCCCAAAAATCTTGTTTGTTTTTTTTTTCAATTGCTAAAGTTCATTTTCGTGAAATCGTTCATAAAATGCTCGCATCAGAGAAATTACGGTTGGAATTCGCAGGGATGGAGAGGAAGAGGTCAAGTGATGAAGAACACTTATGCGTTTTATATTTGATTCGATTAATCCGCCACCCTAACTTCTCATTTCTTCTTAAAGAAAAAAGAAAAAGAAAAAGGAAAAAGGAAAAAGGAATAGATAGTTTACAATTGGATTAGATAATTTAAAATTAATGCATCGCGGTGCAAAATGAATGCATCACAATACAAAATTGGATTAGGTAATTAAATTGATGCATCGCGGTACAAAATTGATGTAGCGCGATGCAAAATTGGATTATGTAATTAAATTGATGTAACACGATGCATTTGTGTGTGTGATCAATAGCGTGCCTTAAGTTCATCAAGGGTATCATAGTCTTTTCGCCTCTAAAAGTGACTTTTTTCTATTTAAAAAAATATAAAGTATTGTAGTGATTGAAAACTTATTAAAATGGATCGGCCCAAATTTGCCGCTACTAAAAGTCAAGTAAGCTCATGGTTTGGCCCAAGCACATCTGCGTTGTTCAACGGGCAACAAGACCGAGATATAGCCTTATGCCTTTCTTTAGGGTCGGTCCACTTTGATAAAATTTTAACTCATACCCTATGTTTTTTTAATCGAAAAAGTCACTTTTGATGACGAAAAGATTACGATTCCCTTAATGAACATGAGACACGCTACGAATCACTAACTCTGTAAATCGCGATGCATAAATTAGATTAGATCATTTAAATTGATGCATCGCGGTGCGTCAATCAATTTATGCACCACGATGCATTATTTTTTAATTACCTAATCCAATTGATACATCGCGCTGCAAATCATAATGAAACCAGATCTTCATCTATCTTCTTTCCAATACACAATCATCAAATGATTCAAATTTATATGCATCATTTCTCCATCTCAAATCTAAATCAATGCACCACGATTCATAAATGATGCATTGTGATTGAACATTAAAGCATCCACATTTGAAAGTGTCCAACAACGAAAAAAATTATATTGAGGCATTTCATCGAACAATTTACATGCATAGCAATACAAAACACACGAGACTTAAATATTGATGCATCCATATTTTCCGTTTTCCGTAAATATGCACAAATTGATGCATTGCGATAGGCAAATTGGTGCATCGCGATGCATAAATTGATTCTTAGCGCATGTCCGGTTCATTAATGACAAAATCGTCTTTTCGTTCCCAACAATGTCTTTTTTGATTAAAAAAGAAAAATATGGGACTTAGAGCATCATCAATGCTAATGTGAATGTGAAAGAAATTAGAGACCACATATGATTTTTGCCATTTTTGAAAGAAAAAGCTGCTTCAATGCAAATGTAAATGAAAGAGGTGTATGATATATCAACTAAATTTGTTCACATTGTTGACAACAATGTCAATTTTTCACATTTTACTTGATGGTGAATACATTATAGTCAACATTTGCATAGAAGAGGTTCATTTTAATTGATTATGAATGAAAAGTGAAAAATTGTCACATATAATCGATAGCGTTAATTATCAACGGACACATGAGGGTTGCATCTTTTAACTTTTAAAGGTTAAAAAAATTATGAAAAGGATCTCAAAAAAAAAAAAAAAAAAATTGTTCATTGATTCATCGCACCGCATCGTTGGAGGAAATTATAAAGTATGAGTCTTTGACCCATGCAATGTTCTTTCATAGTCTTTTCAAATTTTAAATTTTGGAACAATTTGAACAGATAAAAATACCCTTTAGATAATAAGGTCAATCAAGGTCGATCAAAATCCTATTAACTCGACCTTTGATAGACCTTTTGATCGATCTTTGATCGACCTAAAGGTCGAGTTAATCGACATAAATCTCACTATATTAGTTTTGAGAGGTAAAATGGTATTATAGACAATTCATCACAAAAGAGGCTATAAGTCCAGTAGGCAACAAAATAAGATTAGTGGGGAGGGGGTGAATAACCTTTTAAAAACTTTGAGGTTGATTTGGAAACCTTTTAAGAAAGTGTAGTGGAAAATATAAGTTTTCAGCATCTGATGTAAAATAAGCAGGTAGCAACTGCTGAACGTAAAACAATTTGATTTGACTTTCTTTTGATCACTAAAGTATATGAAATGAACTGAAAGGAAATATATACAATAATTAAGTAAATGATTCAACAATGTAACTGATTGACACTTAAGTAGATTGGGGCTGCTTAAGTGTGAGAAACAGTTCTATCAACTGGAAGATAAAATACATAATATTTGGAGTGGTTCACAGTATAAACTGCTACGTCCATTACCAAGTTGGTCAAACTTGGATTTTGAAGTGCACTGAATATTATTGAAATTATAAGTGATCACTAACGGATATGTGTACAACAAAAACAAGTGTTTAAGGAGTAAGATTTTGAGAATAATCAAACTCGTGCAACAATCAAGTATTTCTAAATATTAAGAAGAAGTAAAAAATGAAATACAATGATTGTTTAAACAAGAACTAGAAAGGAATGATTTGCGATAGACTATCTAGTAAGTGTTTCAGGGTTGGAACACATCAAGGAAAAAACTGCTTGAAGGAATAAGTTGAGTGTCTAGTCCTAGGTTGAAGCAGATCAAAGAAAGAATATTATGTAAGCGAAAAATGATAACTTCAACCACTCTATCCTCTATTTCTGTATAACTTCCACACCTCTTCAATCCTTGCTTTAGAGCTTTTTATAGAGATTCTTAAAAATTGCCATTTTGAGCGAACAATGAAGATCTTGAAAAATAACCGTTTTGAAAGAGTAAGAATGATCTTTAAAGAATGATGATAAAATATATCTTTTAATGCATAGAGATCTTGTAGAGGATTTTTTATGATATCTCCTAGTATAAGATAATAAATACAGTGGTTAGCTAGAATATAAGATATTTAATAGAACATTTAAGAAAAATATACAAAGTCTTCTATGAATAGTTTTATGTTTTGAAAAAGTGTTCACCAATAATGATTAAATATTTTGAAAGTGAATTTGGCCACACGTTTTTCATAGATACTGTTTTAGAAACCTTTTTTAATAAAAAACTAAAGACAAAGTCTAGATAATTTTTAGAGCATTATTTCAACATAGTACATTGTATTGGCAGATAGAGATTTAAATGATTTAAAGTATAGCAGCTAATAAGTAAATGGACCAACATCTAGTAAGCTGCGCTGATAAGTGATGACTAAGAAGCTGTAGGTAGATGAAATGATTTATGTGAGTTGCCTATATTAGTCTAAGTTTTTTTTTTTATCTTGCTTAAGGTTGTAAACTAATGGTTGTAGGTCTACCTGCTGTAACTTCAACAGAAAGAACTTTAGACTTGCTAAAGTTTAATAAATTATATTTTAATTCACAACCAACTAATGTTTTAACTTAGAGTAATCATTAAAGACTTAATTAATTCAACCTATTTAATTTCACTTAGATAAGTCTATTAAAGTGACGTAATCTAAATTCAGTAGGTGAGTTTTTGTAAGTCTAATTGGCAACGAAATAAAGCTAGGGGGGAGAATAGTTTTTTAAAAAACTTTTAGGGTTGTTTTGAAAACTTTTAAAAGTTACATCGGAAAAAAATAAGTTTTCAGCAACTGATGTAAAATTAGCAGGTAGCAGCTGCTGAACTTAAAACAGTTTGGTTTGATTTTCTTTTGATCATTTAAGTATAAGGACTGGATTGTAGGACAATATATAAGATCAATTATGAAAAAAAATTCAGGAATATAACTATTGAACACTTAAGTAGATAGAAGCTGATTAAGTGTATGAACAATAAAAACAATAGGTAGACAGAATACAATATTTGGAGTGATTCACAGTGTTAAAACTGCTACGTTCACTACCAAGTTGGTCAAACTTGGATTTTGAAGTACACTAAGAATATATAAATGCTAAGTGATCACTAACGGATCAGTGTACAACCAAAACCAGTATTTGAGGAGTTTGATCTAGAAAAAATCAAACTCGTGCAACAATCAAATGTTTATTAGGAATTTGAAAGAGTAAAGGAACAAAGAATGATTGTTCAAAATAGAAACTAGAAAAGAAAATTTATGAAATAAACTGTCTAGTAATGTTTTGGAGAAGAAGTTCTTCAAGGAAAGATTGAAGTTTTTGGTTTGAATGAGAGCTTCAATGTGTTTATCTCTTTTTTTAGTGTTATTGCAAATTTTTGATTTATGAAAGCTTGAACACGTAATATTGCAAAAAGGTGTGTTCTTCAATCCTTGTTTCAAATGCCTTATAAAGATATTCAGGATTGTAGCCGTTTGAAAGAGCGAGATTGAATCTTGAATTTCTTGATGAAATGATGTCTCATTGAATGCTCATAAAATCTGAAAACTGTAAGAGACAAAGAGTATTTCCTAGCATAAAATATTAAAGAGAGTGGTTAGTTAGGTATGAGTATATAAAGAACATTTATAACATGCACGAAAGTCTTCTATTGATAGGACATGAAAATAATTTTTTTGTTTGAAAAAGTTCATCAAAATAATATTTTATACTAAGCGCGTAAATGCCAGATTTTTTTTCAAATGAATACAGTGTTTTCAGCAAGTAGAAAATTTAGCGTATAAGTAGGTACTGACATTGTGTATTAGCAGCTGCTGATGACTTATACTTTAGGCAGATAGAATAAACTAGAATATAGGCTGCTAAGCAAAATCAAAAGGGTATCTGCTGCATAAACATACAATATCTTATTTGCTGAATGTTTAAGCAGATAGATTTAAACTTGTTACAAAGTCCAAGTTTAAAACCGATTTAAGGATTTTAAACAAGTATTTAAACTAGCTGATTTTAACTTAATGATTTTAAGAAAATATAAGGTATATGAGTTTCTACGGCTCTTATAATTTTTTTCTAAATAAGTTACTTGATATTTTATGACCCTAAAATCTAACTATTGAATTTAAGTAATTCTTAGACATTTAAAAATATTTTTTTTGAGTGATTGGTTAGTTTTGTATTTTTAATGTTTAATTAAAAAGGTTATAAATAAAAATTCCCCTAGGCGGTGTGATGTTTTTAAAGCTGAAGCTCTGGCTATCTGTCTCTGTCTATCTGTCTATCAATGTCTAGATCGGGTTCGGGGCATGGAGTGAGGTAGAAAACTTGATGCGATGATCAAAGAAATGTAAGATTTGACTTACTATTCTCCCTTTTGTGCTAGCTCTTACTTAATATAATGATTAATGGTATTGGTGCCTGGTGGGACGATTTCTCTCAAATTGACATAACCTGCTATTGTTGTTCAAATTGATTTCACAAATTGCTGCATAACGAAATGTCAGTTTGTTTCCTATTGAGGGTGAAATTAGAGTAATTTGATGATTGCCAATCCATTTCGACTTTTGTGGCTCTGTGGTTGTATTTTGCTGTTAGGTTTTCAGTCCTAGGGTTTGAATTTAGCTGTTTTATATTTCCAGTTACTGTCCGTCTGTCGGGTGGTGATGGTTCATGTTCAATCTAACGAGAATGAAATTGGGATGATTTGCAATATCTGAAATACTTTTTCTTGATGATTTTGTAATCTGTTATCCATGGTAAAAGCTTGCAGGGATTGAGTAATCATTCTCCACAAAAATAGCAAGCTTTTACTATCTATAAGAGTGCAAAATGAAGGCACATGACATGACAACCACCTTTGAAGTGGCAGTTGAAGAAGCCAGGAAAAGATGCGAAGCCGTTAAGGATAGAGTAGAAAGCTTGAGTTTGAGTTCGTCCTGCAAACGTACTCTTCTTAGATTGGTCCAATCAGAGCTCTCTTTCCTTTCTCGCATTTCTGTCTCGTCAGATGATTCCATTCCTGACTCTGAACCATCCATCTGTATGAACATTGGTCATCTGGAGGTAGTGGTTCACATTCTTCAGCAACCAAATATAACTGGAGTGTCACGTATCTGCAAGCCAATTCCTTTTCCACCTTCAAAGCATAGTGAGCGTGGATCTACTAGTATGAAAGGGGCCCATGTTGATATAGTCTGTACTCTCAATGGAAACCCTCTTTGGTTTATTGTATCTGATAGGAACCCAAAATACATTACTTGGCATGGACACGAGTCTTCTAGAAACAAGGGGTTGAAGACGAGAATTGAACAGGTTCTTCATGCTGCCAGGTGCTCCATATCATTGAAACCCACTTCAATAATTTTTTTCTTTGCAAATGGGCTTGATGACTTCGTCATTGAAAAGTTTAAAGATGAATTTAAAGCCACGGACTTTGAAATGGACTTCCCTCTTTTTAACTTTGAATTTTCCGAGGAACTTGGTGGTGAATGGATGGATATACACGCCAGATCATATGAACAGGCATCTGTGCTTGAGATAAAGGTCGACTGTTCAGGGACTTCGAATCCCTTAAGTACAGAATGTGGTACGAAAGACTCCCTAGTGGCTTCTGCCAGACTAGACCTCTCAGTTGAAGATAGTGATGTCAGCTTGTGTGGCTCTTTTGGTTCTCTGATTTCTCAAATGAAGCCTTTGTCACCAGAGGATTTGTCAAGTGAAGATAACCTTATAAACTTTGATACAACAGCTTTGATTGCCATCATATCAGGCATCAGCAATGGCAATACAGAAAAACTATTGGCTACCCCCGAGGATGTATTGAGAAATCGGTTCAAGAGCAACTTTGAGTTTGTTATTGCCCAGGTGATGTCTGAAATTCAGAATCCAATTCATGTAGAACTCTCTGGTATACTGTCTGGAAAGAGAAGCATCATATGTGAAAGCGTTTGTTCCGAGTTGAAGGAGTTGGTGTTGATGTGTGGTGGACCTAATGAGAAGTTAAGGGCCAATCAATTGCTAAAGCACCTCGTTGTTGTCTCTGATAGTCCTTCTGTTCGTATGATGAGCCTTCCAACCACTAGAAAGCTCGCTTTGAAGAACAAGATTGTGTTCGGCACCGGGGATTACTGGCATGCTCCCACTTTGACTGCAAACATGGCTTTCGTGAGAGCTATTTCACAGACGGGAATGTCGCTGTTTACTTGGGAGCATAGACCACGGGCTTTAACAGGCGAATAGCACATGATAAGCGGAGTAGTTAGTTTCCTGCTCATTATGCAGCCCCATCCCCATTTGTAGTTGTACAAGAGATGATTAACCTGTGAAGTGGGGATTTGATCATTTTTAATTTATAACTGAATTGATATAAGTTGTTCTAATCATTGTAATTACGAATATGGGTGAACTGATTGTTTTTCAATATGCACGGTGAGGAACCAATCTGCCCAAATTCCAATTACATTATTAATTTCTAATATTTTGATTAAAACCCAATAATCATTCTTTTGGGATCTTTCCTCAGTTCTTTCCGGAAAGATTTTTTTTTTTTTTTTTTTGTCAAACACTTGCGTGGGACAGATTACGTGTATTTTATGTAAAACAGATTCTCTTGATCCGACCCACCATATGTAAGACATATCCACTTGATATCTTGATTCGATCTATCGTGTGTTGGTGGGTTGAGTTGTGAGAGATTGAGGCTCCATCGTACGTATTAAGATCCGTAAGACGGTTTCACAGAAAACTTACTAATATATATATATATATATATATATATATATATATATATATATATATATATATATATATATCTATATTATAAAGAAGCTAACTAATTGACTATGGCTATCAGAGCTTGAGATTAAATTATCTTTAAAAATTTAACAGTTGAGATTCACCCTCACATTCACATGTGTGAATAATTATCCATTTTTAACCCCCTACAATTAATATTATGAGTAGTCACCATTTTTTTTTCTCCCTATATTTTATCTTCATATTACAAAATCGCACCCTACGATTAGTCTTTTGAACAATCATCCCTTATAAAATATTAGTTCCTCAACTATCACTTGAAGCAATGTACCCCTCAACTGTAATATTTTTTAAATAGCACATTTTATTTAGGTACAGTAATTTGAATTGATGAAATCATATATACTGGCACCGTGTCATAGGCACAGAGATCGGAGATGCCAAAACACGTTTGTAATTGGTAAAGACTAAATACATGAGATTAATTCTTTTATTGTTTTAACGTGCATAACTAATCAATTTAATTTTAGTCAAGCGGTAAATTTTGAATATTTGTATTTTAATTTTTTTCTTTTTAATTATTATTTTAATTAACTTAATCAATTTAATTTTTTTCTGACCCGTAATTTCGTATACAAATAAAAAAAATCGTAAGTTTTGTGATTTGAAATATTTGTTTTTTTTCTTTTTAACTGTTATCGTAATTAATATATCAATTTAATTTTTGTCGGCCCGTTTTTTTGTTCGGTAAATTAATTTTTTTCCAACCCACAATTTCTTATACAAATAAAAAAATTCATAAGTTTTGTTCGGCCCACAGTTTCGTGTACACATTATTAATTAATCTCTCTGTTCCGGATAAAGAGGCCTTCACGGTTTTACAAATATTTAGTTATAGTTTCTTAATTAATTTTTTTCATCATGCTCGGTTCATATATTGACCTCTCTCTTACTGGCATCGCGCCATTGGTACGGGCACGAGTTTATTTTTATAGAATGTTGGACATCTTCTCATTGTCGTGGTTTTGTTTGTTGGGGGTATGTGTATTGGTTTCCATTGATTTAATTGCCATTTTTTTTAGCTTTTAGGGTTGATTAATTTGGATCAAATACATCTTCGTTCGCCTGTTAGATTTTGTATGATAATATGTGAGAGGATTCAAGTTTTTTTGGTGAAACATAAAATTTGGTTAATTTAATATATTTGAATTTTCTTTGTCTAATGTGTAGGTGGAAATAATAGACAATGTTAATGCATCTCATGTTTACAAAGTTAAGCAAAAACCCACAGAAGAAGAAGACTGAGTTTTCGTTATTGAGAAAACAATAAAAATTTCTTTTTGTATTTTAACAGCAGTTAAAATTAAAATATTTATTTCTTGGTTTTCTTATAAAATAAATATCGAAGTAAAATATTTTATTTTGTTAGGTATTTGGGTTCATTTCCAAATTATTTTATTTATTGATAAATTCTCAAACTGACGCCGTGTCATCGGTACGGATAAAAGTACTAGTATATACACGAATAATAATTAAAGAATGTAATAAACAGGCGTTACTAATTTACTATGATTTGTAATGGGATTGGGATTTTATTCTTTATTCTACTCGAGTGACTAGGTGCAGGGCCGTTCCTAACATTTAATTGGTCTAGGGCGAAGCTCAAGAAAAGACCCTTATTTAATAACCAAACCAATTTATATTTAGAAAAAATTGCGGGCCACTCCACTTTTTGAAACTTTTAATCACTAAAGTACACATTTTTTTATTTTTAACCAAAAAATCAGTTTTAATGACAAAATGACTATAATACCCTTAATGAACCGTAGGTGCGCTATGGAGGTCATTATTTTTGCACCGCGATTCATCAATTTTATCTCATTATTTTTTACAACACAGTTCAATAGTGTAACTGTTAGTCTATTTTTGAACCGCGATTCATCAATTTTTATTGAATTAATTTTGCACCGCGGTTCAATAATGTAATTACTAGTCTATTTTTGTACCACGTTTCATCAATTTAATTACATTAATTTTTATACAACGGTTCAATAATTAATGTAATTGCTAGTCTATTTTTGAATTGCGATTCCTCAATTTTAATGCATTAATATTTTCCTCTAATATTTATACATAAGTGACCCAAGTCATAACATACTCAAGAAATATTAAGACTATAACTATTACTAATTGGGCTGTTTGAGAATTGCCGAATTTGAATATATGAAGTGAGTCGGGGATGTGTCTTAAGTTTGAAAATTGCCGAATTAAGCTGATTTCTTTGAATTTTGGGCCTCTTCAACTAGCTGCATAAAAAAAAACACTAACTAAATATAATGCTATTACTAATACCCACAAATTTTAGGCTCCTAATAAACTTGGCCCTGGGCTGATGCCCAACCTGCCCTTGCCCAGGGTCGGCCCTGACTAGGTGTCGAATTGCGTCCAGGATTCTTAAATTTCAGGAGTAGTATTCTAATCAGTCTTTTTTCCTGCTGCTTTGTTTTCTTCCCCTTCCTCTAATATAAGTCGGATTTGTATCAAGGCTATACATATGCACCTCCGAACTTGGTTTTCTCCTTTTTCCCTCTCCGAAAGAGAAGAAGATTACATGCATGCGCGTGCCAAAGCCATGAACAAGCAAGAATTCATTCATGGCGTGAAGGTGAAGGTGTTCAGGTGGAACGAAAAACTGCCCGAGAAACTCATCACAGAATCGCAAGGCATCCTCATGTTCCGGGTGCACGATAAAGTTGAAGTACTGAAAGATCCAACTTGCGATCAAATTCTTGCGGCCGGTTATGGAACTAAAGGTGACATTCAACCTCCGCTACATACTTTACTGACATTCCACGGCTTCTGTCATAAATCTTGTACGGAAGAAAAGTTTCTCAAGGCGATTTCTTTTATAGACCTCTTTGATCCAAACAACAACAAACAATTGGCCAGACTAGCAGCCGAATATTTGCTCAGTTGTTTCAGCTTTGATACTCTTACTGTGCTCGACCCAAGTAGTGCCAAGCTTGTTCTTGTGATGGAAGTTTTTCGAAAAGTAGTAGTAGTAGATACTAATACTTCCCTTGAGGAACCTAATATAAATGAATCTCGTCAAAGCGAAGAGAGAATAAAAGAAACACGCAGTGTTGGTATGAAACATAGAGAAGAAGAAAGACGGGGACTTGATCAATCGTCGGATGATGAAGAAGAAACTTGTTTGAAAATTGAGGTCTGCGATATTTTACAGATTCTGAGATATTGTCTAGAGTTATCACCAAGTCAACAACATCCAACGAAAAAACAAGCGAGTAGGTTATCAGAAGTTGAGGCTGTGATAAAGATATTGACATTAGTTGATGGAGAGATTGAAGATGTATGCGCAATTTGTTTGGAGGGATTTCGTAGAGGAGGATACCCGCAGATTGCTAAACTGCCTTGCTCCCATATGTTCCACGCACATTGTGCGTTTAAGTGGTTGCCTAATCATGGTTCATGTCCATTGTGCCGATCACTATGTACCACTACCACTTCAATATAAGTTTCATCAATAAACATGGGTAGGTCTCCTCATGGATGTAAGGGTAAAATAGGCCATGCCTATTTTTACTTGTTTCACATTTCTTGGTCAAAATATTATTTTTGTTAAGTTTGTGTTAATTTAGGATTTAATATCTTTTATTAGATTTAGTTGTGGTATATTTGGTATCATAATCTTTTATTAGATTTTGATATTTTTTTTTTGTAACTAAATCTTAGCATATATTCTAGTCAATTCGTGATCCTTGAGCACCTGGATATTTGGTAATAAAATCTCATTGAATTGATAAGTTGTTGGTTCTTTTTTTTTGCTAATCCTTTTCCATGTAGTAGAAGGACTGCTTGCGTGTGTGTAGGACATCGCATAGCTATAAATAAAGGAGCAAGGATACGGGCTGTTTACAGAGCTTAAGAGAGAGAACAAAAAACCATAAGGTTGTGTTCAGAAGCAAGGTGTTTCAGAAGCTGTTTCCAGTCCTGAAGTACAACAGTTCGCTTGAGGCTGTTGATGTTATTACATCGGCAGTGACATTGAAGATCTGGAAACCTGTTTTGTCTTCCTATTCAGTTTTTAGGAAGCTGATTTTATTTCCTCCCACGTTTTGTCTACTTTGTTTATGTGGGTTTTTATTCTCCAAGACTCATTGTCTTGTGAGAATATTTTGTGAGTGATTTCACAATTATTTTTTGTAAAACGATTATTACTTTTAGTGAAATCTTTGTGGCCTTGAGGCTAGGTCTACAAGTATTATCTTGTAGATTGTTTTTGGTATTTGTTTGCGTTTAGTTCATTGTTTTAATATTCTGTCTTCTGCTGCTTTGTAAATCATTGTGATTCCCATTGTAGCTACATTCATAGTTACATTGGAAATTGCTTTGGTTTCTCTTGAGAATCCTAGCTATTGGGTTCTTTCAATTGGTATCAGAGCCTTCTCTTGACATCACTAAGAGTTGATTCTGGTCATAGCCATGATGGATTCTCAATACGAGAATGTTGTTCGTCCTCCTACTCTTACTAATGCAAACTACTCTATTTGGAAAGTCAAGATGCGCATCTTCATCAAATCGATTGATGAAAGAGCGTGGCTTGTTGTCTTGAATGGATGGAGTCCTCCTAAAACAACATATTCTGATGGTGATATCAAGGTCACCAAAGAATCTGAATGGACCAATGAAGATAGGAATACTGCGTCCTTTAATTCAAAAGCCTTGTCTGCTATTTATAAAGCTTTAGATGCTAATACTTTTAGGGTGATTGCCAACTATGAATCTGCTAAAGATGTTTGGGAGGCCCTTCAAACCTTATGTGAAGGACCTGCCAGTGTTCGCGCCTCTAAGTTAAGACTGCTCACCACACAATTTGAAAATACAAGGATGAATGAGTCTGAAGACATTATGTCTTATTATGGTAGACTTCTTGACATGTCAAATTCTGTTCTTGCTTTAGGAGATCCCATCACTAATGAACGTCTTGTTAGTAAGATGATGAGAACTTTGCATGAAAGGTTCAATGTCAAAATATGTGCTATAGAGGAAGCACATGATATTGACAAGATGAGTTTTGAACGATTAGCTGGTATTCTTCAAAACTTTGAATTGAACCTAAATGATCAAATCAAACAAAAAGGCAAAGGGGCTTCATCATCTTCTACACCTATTGTGAAAAATATTGCTATGCCTGCTCCTATTGATATCTCATCTGACTTGCTTGAAATTCAAAATGATATTGATGAGTCTGATTTTGGAGAAGAATCTATAGCTCTTTCGACTACCAAATTTAGAAATTTTTTGAAAAATAAGAGTCAAAATAGAACTCCATCATCAAACTCCAAAAACAATTTTAAACCTGATTCTGGAAAATTTGTTCCCAAGGAAAATTCTTTCAAAACTCCAGAAAAGCCTTTCACAAACCCCTTTGTTTCAAAGTCTTCCTACAATGGTAAGAACATTGATTCAATTCAATGTAGAGAGTGTCAAGGGTATGGTCATTATGCTAACCAATGTGCAAATACTCTAAGGAAAAAGGGTTTGAATTTTTCAACAACCCTGAGTGATAGTGATGGAGAAGATCCAGGTGATCTTATCACTCTCACTGTTGTTTATGATTCTGAAACTGAAAGTGCAGGTTCTCTAGTCAATGTGACATCCAATGTAGCTACATCCGGAGTCACATCAGAAGATGCAGTGAACAGAAACAGGGATGATCTCTACTGTTTTAACTCCACTGCCCAGATGATGGTGGAGATTCAGAGTCTGACTTGCTGGAAGGGTACAAGGAACTGTACAAAGATTGGGAGAAACGAGCTCACCAAGTTACATTGCTTGGTAAGGCAAATGAGCTGTTGAAAAAGGCCAATGAAGATCAGAAAGATTGCATAGTAAGGCTGGAAAGCTTGCTAAGCAAAAAAGATGTTGAGATCGAAGGGTTGAAGGAGCAGCTCATTCAAGCAAAAGAAACCATCGCCAAATGGAATTCAAGTCAACATAAAATGGATGAGATGCTTAATTCAGGTAACTCATCCAAGGCAGGTATTAGTTTTGTTCCAAAAGTGTTTGTAAGAGAAGGAGAAGGCACATCTGAACCCAAACAGACTGCTCAGAATTTTCAGAAACCTGATTTCTTCGAAAAGCCAAAAACAAGAAAGAAAAACTTTGTTTGTCACTTCTGCCATAAGCCTAGACGTATACAACCTTTTTGTTTTTTGAAAAAAAGGCTATATATGAGGATGAAGTTTTTTGGCTATATATGAATGAAGTTAAATTCGATGCAACATGGAATCATCAAGTCACATCAATCTCATGAAAAATCAACCTAAAGTTTTTAAACAGATGTGGGTTCCTAAGAGTAGTAATGACAAAGGCAAGTCCAAATATTGTGAACCTTTTGACATATGTCCTGGTGCTAGAATGTATGATGATGAGATGTGCAATGTTACCTTCACTTCTTTGAAATCTCATATAGCTGGGTCATGGTACTTTGACAGTGGTTGCTCTAGACATATGACAGGTTCAATTGAAAATTTGAAAGATTATGTGAGCATCAATGGTGGTTCGGTGACCTATGGAGGTGGTGCCAAAGGCAAGATAATTGGCAAAGGAACATTGAATGTTGAAGGTCTTCCAAATCTCACCGTGTTTATCATGTGGAAGGACTTAAAACAAATTTGATCAGTATAAGTCAATTGTGTGATGATGACCTTCAGGTAAGATTTGATAAAAATTCTTGTGAAGTTTTTGATCAAACTAACAAATGTCTTCTGACAGTACAAGGTCATCTGACAATTGTTATATGTTCAACAATAGCCAATCATGCCAAAAAACTAGTCTTGATATTACAGATCTTTGGCATCAAAAACTTGGACATATGAGTTTTCGTAAGCTCCATGAGCTTGTGAAACATGATGCAGTAAAAGGGTTGCCAAACTTGGAAAAGAACTATACAAAGGTATGTGGTCCCTGTCAAAAAGGTAAGCAAACCAAGGCATCTCATCTTCCTATATCACAATGTTCCACGTCTAGGTGTCTAGAGATGATTCATACTGATCTCATGGGTCCCATTGAGGTAAAAAGTTTAGGAAGGAAAAAATACACTTTTGTTTTCTAGATACACTTGGGTGATTTTCTTAAGAGAAAAATTTGAAACCTTTGAGGCTTTTAAAATCTGGTACACCCGTGTGATGAACTTGTATGATCTAAAGCTCATTAGAATTAGATCAGATCATGACACGGAATATGAAAACTCATCCTTTTCAGACTATTGTGCTTCTAATGGCATCTCTCATGAATTTTCTGCTCCCAAAACTCCACAACAAAATGGAGTGGCGGAAAGAAAGAATAGGACATTAGAAGAGATGGCAAGGGTTATGTTGACCTCAAAAAAATTGGCTAAAAGATTTTGGGCCGAAGCCTTAAATACAGCTTGTCACATTGGAAATAGGGTTTTCTTGAGACCAGGTAGTACAATGACTCCTTATGAAATTTTTCTTGGAAAGAAACCAACCTTAAAATATTTTCATGTTTTTGGTTGTGTGTGCTACCTTCTCAATGATAGAGACCAACTTTCTAAGTTTGATTCTAAAAGTGACAAGTGTGTCTTCATGGGTTATTCTACTAATAGTCGGGCTTACAGAGTTTTTAATCTCAGAACTAAGACTATTATGGAATCTATGAACATTGTCTTTGATGATCTAACGGATCTTGGCCATAAAACTGTTGAAGAAGATGTTTTAGAAATCCTTGATTTTGGAGATATCGATCCGTAACAACATTTGAATCCAACCGGTGATCAAGGATCTGCATAATTGTGATTCGGGAATGACACCCAATGTGATTCCGAATGTAGCTACATCGAAGTCACATTGACGTAAACTTGGCGTGTTAAACCGATTCGAACAGTGCGCATAATCACCCAATTTGATGATCAGTGATATGATATACCAAGCAAAATTCGTAAAATACATCCCTCTTCTCGATCATAGGTAATGTTCGTGGATGGTGTATCAATAGAAGAAAGGTAAGGTGGATTACAAAAAACTTGCTTGCATGTCCACACTAGAATTTGATGAAATCCATGCATCTTGTTTTGTTTCCACCATTGAACCAAAAAATGTGCATGAGGCTCTTAAGGATGAATGTTGGATAAATGCCATGCAAGAAGAACTAGACCAATTTACTAAAAACGATGTTTGGTATCTTGTTCCTAGACCCACTTCTGTAAATGTTATTGGAACAAAATGGATTTTCAAAAACAAAACAAATGAAGTGGGAGAGATAATAAGAAACAAAGCTAGACTTGTGGCTCAAGGGTATACACAGGTTCAGGGGTGGATTTTGATGAAACCTTTGCTCTCTCAGTAGCCCGTATTGAGTCCATTCGTCGCTTGCCATTGCATGTTTTCTTTTTTGATATAACTCTTCAACAAATGGATGTGAAGAGTGCTTTCTTAAATGGCATCCTTGAAGAAGAAGTTTTGTTGAGCAACCAAAAGGTTTTGAGGACCCCCATAAACCCCCATGTGTTTAAACTAAAAAGGCCTCAGTATGGTCTCAAACAAGCTCCTAGAGCTTGTATGGGAGACTTATGCACCATCTTTTGAAAAGTGGGTTTAGAAAGGAGAGGTGGATAAAACTCTTTTTATTCAAAATCAAGACAAACACATTCCTGATAGCACAAATTTATGTTGATGACATTGTGTTTGATCCACCTCCAAGTCCTTAGAGAAGGAATTTGTTAATTGCATGACTTCCACTTTGAGATGAGCATGGTAGGAGAGTTGACCTATTTTTTAGAATTCAAATAAAACAATTACATGAAGGGATGTTCATATCTCAAGCCAAGTATGCTCTTAACTTGGTGAAGAAATTCAATCTGAGAATGGAAAACAAAAGAAAACCCCTATGGGTACATCCAACAAACTCAATAAGGATGAAAAATCCGAAAGTGTTGACCATACACTATAGGAGTATGATTGGAAGTCTATTGTATTTGATCGCCACCCGCCTAGACATCATGTATAGTGTGCTAGGTGCTAGGTATCAAGCAAACCCTAAAGTCTCTCACTTGAAAGTTTGAAAGAATAATTAGGTATGCTCGGTGAGACTTGTGCCATGGGTTTGTGATATACTAAACACACAAACACCAATCTTGTTGGCTTTAGTGGCCGATTGGGCTGGCAAGTGTTGATGATATGAGAAGCACCTCAGTGGATGTTTTATTTGGGAAATAACTTGATTTCATGGTTTAGTAAGAAACAAAACCGGTTACCCTATCAACAAATTGAATCCGAATATAGATGTTCGGTAGTGGTTGTACACAACTTTTATGGATGAATCAAATGATCATGATTATGGTTTACACAAAAATATATTAACCATGTATTGTGACAACACTAGTGCCATAAGTATAGCCAAAAAATCATGTTCAACACTTTAGAACTAAAC
>CM028384.1:58047849-58126504 GCA_013146195.2 Codonopsis lanceolata | reverse complement strand
CTTGTTTTAACTCCACTTGCCTGCATGATGGTGGAGATTAGTCCGACTTCTTTGGAAGGGAGTACGAGCGCTCAAAGATTGGGAGAAACGAGCTCCAAGTTACATTGCTTGGTAAGGCAAATGAGAGCATTGAAAAAAGGCCAATGAAGATCGAGAAAGATTGCATAGTAAAGGTGGAAAGCTTCTTGAAAAGGCAAAAGGATGTTGAGATCGAGAAGGGTTGAAGGAAGAGCCTCATTCAAGCAAAAGAAACCATCGCCAAATGGAATTCAAGTCAACATAAAATGGATGAGATGCTTAATTCGGGTAACTCATCCAAGGCGAAGTATTAGTTTTGTTCCAAAAGTGTTTGTAAGAGAAGGAGAAGGCACATCGAACCAAGCAGATGCTCAGAATTTTTCGAGAAACTTGATTTCTTGAAAAGCCAAAAACAAGAAAAAAAACTTTGTTTGTCACTTACGCCATAAGCTTTGGCAGGACATATACAACCTTTTTGTTTTCTGAAAAAAAGGCTATATATGAGGATGAAGTTAGGCAAGCCTTCTTGGTAAAAAATCAGATGCAACATCGAATGAAACAGCCAATGCAGCAATATTGGAAGTCTCATTCGAAGTCACATCAGAAATCTCATTCTCAGAAAAATCAACCTAAAGTTTTTAAACAGATGTGGGTTCCTAAGAGTAGTAATGACAAAGACAAGTCCAAATATGTGAACCTTTTGACATATGTCACGGTGCTAGAATGTATGATGATGAGATGTGCAATGTTACCTTCACTTCTTTGAAATCTCATATAAATCTTTGGGTCATGGTACTTTGATGGTTGCTTCTAGACATATGACGAGTTCAATTGAAAATTTGAAAGATTATGTGAGTATCAATGGTGGTTCGGTGACCTATGGAGGTGGTGCCAAAGGCAAGATAATTGGCAAAGGAACATTGAATGTTGAAGGTCTTCCAAATCTCACCATGTTTATCATGTGGAAGGACTTAAAACAAATTTGATCAGTATAAGTCAATTGTGTGATGATGACCTTGAGTAAGATTTGATAAAAATTCTTGTGAAGTTTTGATCAAACTAACAAATGTCTTCGGCAGTACAAGGTCATCGACAATTGTTATATGTTCAACAATAGCCAATCATGCCAAAAAGAACTAGTCTTGATTTTACGGATCTTTGGCATCAAAACTTGGACATATGAGTTTTCGTAAGCTCCATGAGCTTGTGAAACATGATCGATAAAAAGGGTTGCCAAACTTGGAAAAGAACTATACAAAGGTATGTGGTCCTGTCAAAAGGTAAGCAAACCAAGGCATCTCATCTTCCTATATCACAATGTTCCACATCTAGGTGTCTAGAGATGATTCATACTTGATCTCATGGGTCCCATTGAGGTAGAAAGTTTAGGAAGGAAAAAATACACTTTTTTTGTTTTCTAGATACACTTGGGTGATTTTCTTAAGAGAAAAATTTGAAACCTTTGAGGCTTTTAAAATCTGGTACACGTGTGATGAACTTGTATGATCTAAAGCTCATTAGAATTAGATCGGATCATGACACGAGAATATGAAAACTCATCCTTTTCTAACTATTGTGCCTCTAATGGCATCTCTCATGAATTTTACGCTCCCAAACTCCACAACAAAATGGAGTGGCGGAAAGAAAGAATAGGACATTACAAGAGATGGCAAGGGTTATGTTGACCTCAAAAAATTGGCTAAAAGATTTTGGGCCGAAGCCTTAAATCTGACTTGTCACATTGGAAATAGGGTTTTCTTGAGACCAGGTAGTACAATGACTCCTTATGAAATTTTTCTTGGAAAGAAACCAACCTTAAAATATTTTCATGTTTTTGGTTGTGTGTGCTACCTTCTCAATGATAGAGACCAACTTTCTAAGTTTGATTCTAAAAGTGACAAGTGTGTCTTCATGGGTTATTCTACTAATAGTCGGGCTTCGAGTTTTTAATCTCGGACTAAGACTATTATGGAATCTATGAACATTGTCTTTGATGATCTAACAGATCTTGGCCATAAAACTGTTGAAGAAGATGTTTTAGAAATCCTTGATTTTGGAGATATCGATCCAGAACCAGCATTTGAATCCAGTGAACCAGCAGCTGATCAAGCAGGATCTGCAGATTCAGACAGTTCAGACAATGTGATTCAGAATGTGACACCCAATGTGATTCCGAATGTAGCTACATCGGAAGTCACATTGACGTAAACTTTGGCGATGGCCGATTCGAAGGCGTATAATCACCCAGTCTTGGTGATCGAGATATGATATACCAAGCAAAATTCAGAAAATACATCCCTCTTCTCAGATCATAGGTAATGTTCAGGATGGTGTATCAATTAGAAGAAAAGGTAAGGTGGATTACAAAAAACTTGCTTGCATGTCCACACTAGAATTTGATGAAATCCATGCATCTTGTTTTGTTTCCACCATTGAACCCAAAAATGTGCATGAGGCTCTTAAGGATGAATGTTGGATAAATGCCATGCAAGAAGAACTAGACCAATTTACTAAAAACGATGTTTGGTATCTTGTTCCTAGACCCACTTCTGTAAATGTTATTGGAACAAAATGGATTTTCAAAAACAAAACAAATGAAGTGGGAGAGATAATAAGAAACAAAGCTAGACTTGTGGCTCAAGGGTATACACAGGTTGAGGGGGTGGATTTTGATGAAACCTTTGCTCCTGTAGCCCGTATTGAATCCATTCGTCTGCTGCTTGCCATTGCATGTTTTCTTGATATAACTCTTCAACAAATGGATGTGAAGAGTGCTTTCTTAAATGGCATCCTTGAAGAAGAAGTTTTTGTTGAGCAACCAAAAGGTTTTGAGGACCCCCATAAACCCAGTCATGTGTTTAAACTAAAAAAGGCCTTGTATGGTCTCAAACAAGCTCCTAGAGCTTGGTATGGGAGACTTACAGACCATCTTTTGAAAAGTGGGTTTAGAAAGGGAGAGGTGGATAAAACTCTTTTTATTCAAAATCAAGATAAACACATTCTGATAGCACAAATTTATGTTGATGACATTGTGTTTGGATCCACCTCCAAGTCCTTAGAGAAGGAATTTGTTAATTGCATGACTTCCACTTTTGAGATGAGCATGGTAGGAGAGTTGACCTATTTTTTAGGAATTCAAATAAAACAATTACATGAAGGGATGTTCATATCTCAAGCCAAGTATGCTCTTAACTTGGTGAAGAAATTCAATCTTGAGAATGGAAAACAAAAGAAAACCCCTATGGGTACATCCAATAAACTCAATAAGGATGAAAAATCTGAAAGTGTTGACCATACACTATATAGGAGTATGATTGGAAGTCTATTGTATTTGACTGCCACCCGCCTAGACATCATGTATAGTGTGTGCTTGTGTGCTAGGTATCAAGCAAACCCTAAAGTCTCTCACTTGAAAGCCGTGAAAAGAATAATTAGGTATGTCGGTGAGACTTGTGCCATGGGTTTGTGATATACTAAACACACAAACACCAATCTTGTTGGCTTTAGTGATGCTGATTGGGCTGGCAGTGTTGATGATATGAGAAGCACCTCAGGTGGATGTTTTTATTTGGGAAATAACTTGATTTCATGGTTTAGTATGAAACAAAACTGTGTTACTCTATCAACAGCTGAATCTGAGTATATAGCTGCTGGTAGTGGTTGTACACAACTTTTATGGATGAATCAAATGATCAAGGATTATGGTTTACACAACAATATATTAACCATGTATTGTGACAACACTAGTGCCATAAGTATAGCCAAAAATCATGTTCAACACTTTAGAACTAAGCACATTGATATAAGACACCACTTTATTAGAGATTTGGTTGAACAAGACATTGTTTGCATTGAACATGTGGGAACAAAAAATCAACTGGCTGATATTTTCACTAAGAGTCTAGATTTTGAGAGATTTATAAATCTTAGAAAATCTCTCGGTATGTGTGCCATGTGACACCTCACTTCTTTTTATATATTAAAAAAATAAATAAATAAATAAATTTTAGGCATCTTGCATTGTATCTTAGGGGGGCACACTAGCTTCATTCTTTATGGTTTAGTACCTTTGGTTGATGACTTGGATATGCATTCAATATCTGTTGTAATTCTCTTGTTCTGATTCTCCTCACCATCTCCCTAAAAGGTTATTGAAATTGAAAAATCTTAAGACCACAAAGGAAATAGCTACCTTTTGAAATTTTTGGGATGATGCAATTTGTCAAAGTACTATGGAGCTTAGGCTCTCATGGGTTGATCTTGAGAAAATCGACTCCCTTTAATTGAAAAAGTGTGAAAGCTACCTAACGGAAAAGAGCTACCTATGGACAAGGTTGTGGCATCTTTCTTTTGGAACTATGAATCCTCGGATTACATGGGTTGATCAATAAGAAAAGTTGCCACCCTTGGTAAATAGTGTGAAAGGTTCCTAGTGGCATGTGTTGAATATGCTTGAAATAAAGTAAAGCTATTCTCCTAGGGAAATAAAGTACCTATGGTTTTTATGGGAGTTTTGTGTTGATTTGGTGAAGAAAAGATGAGAATTTGTACATAAAATCACAACTTTGGCGAATGTGTCTTCCAATGCAGCTACATTGGGAACTACATTCAGATGATCTAGACATATCACATGTGTGTGACTGCATTGTTTTTCAGCACATGTTAGGCATATTTTCTAGGACATATTTTGTGTTGATCATATCAGCCCCTTGATGTTTTTGTTTCTATAAGCAGATTAGTGCAATCTCTATTTTATTGTTCACCATGTTGATATTTTATATGGTTGTCTAATCTGTGTGTTGATCATGAGGCCCTGAATTGGTATATGATTACTGGTTTTGGCAGGTTGGTGTGGTAGCAATCTTGGTTAATTAAGTGTTGTGTATCCTCAAAATACTTGATTAATTTTGAAATATTCAAATTTTGAAATATGAAATTAGTGGTTATTTTCTCACATTTAATCGTCCACCTATTTCTCATGGGAATTACAACAGATTTTTATCTCTCATAGGTGATTGGTTAATATTTGATTTGTTATCCAAATTTGAATTTTTGGTTAAGTGGATTAGTCATCTCTCATTCCATGTAATTAAGATGCTAACGGCTAATTGTTATTAGAGGGTGTATTAGTGTTGTATTTCAGGAAGGAAGAAAACACTTCTCCCAGAAGCTTCTCATCCTTCAAAATCCGGCAGAAAATTTCTTGCCCATCTTCTTCCTCGAAATCCTTCTTCCCTCATCTTCCATTCTTGTTTCTCTCTTCAAATTACTCATGGCCTCAACATCATCCTCTTCACACGAAGTTCCCATACAAAATCCTCCCTCAGATGTAGCTTCCGATGAAGCTACATCAACTCCTCATCCTTCTCCTGAAAATCCCCTAACATCTATTGTAGTTGCTCAGCCATTACCTGAACCGTTGACTATGATACTTCCAGGAGAGAAAGGAAACGCAATTGATGTAGATAATCCAGGAGATTTATCAGGGTTACCCCAAATTGGTAACCCTAGCTCGCGAAAATCGAAGAGGCTCAGAGGGATTCCCTCAAATTTCAAAAATCCAAGTGAGGAGGATGTTCTAGCTGCCAAGAAACACAAAATGGCTCCAGGAATTTTTGAAGAATCAGTAGTTATTGACAGCGACCTCGATGATGAGGATTTTATTCCTAAAACAGGGCCAACCCCGGTGGTTCAAGAACCAGCTTCTCAACCTGCTTTTCCAATAATTGCTCAAGTGGAAGAGGTAGCCAGAGACGATGACTATCCTATACCTTCTCCAAGAGTTGTATTTCCACCAGATTCCTCGGTTCAAGCTCAAGAATCTTTTGATTCTGAGCACAGTTCTCCTTTCAGCGTCCATCGCTGATATCAATTTTTCTGATGAATCAAACGTTGGCAGACTATCTTGTTCAGTTGAAGACTGCTTCTCCTTAGAAATCTCCACAGTCTTCCTATCCTGTTGCAGAAAATTGAGCTCGTCAGTCCAGTTCCTCCGAATTCGATGACAGTTCGGACAAAAATTTTGAAAGCAAAAAAGGAACGCCTGCCGATAGTGAAGATACAGAGGATGTTCCTGTACGATTCACCAGAAGCCGGGCATCTTCAGCCAATGTAGCTTCATCATCTATTTCAGCACACCCTTCTGCACCAATTTCTATAGCTTTTATATCTGAACAGTTGGCTATGGTGAACTCTCAGTTGGAAATTCTGGATACTCAAACTACACTTCTTAAATCTTTGGCTTCTCAATACAATGCCTGGTTGGCCATGCATTCTGGCCAAATAGGGGGTGTAAATGTTAGTGTAAGTGTTCCTGGTGTTGTTCCTAGTGTTCCTGGTGCTGTTCCTGATTCTGATTCTTGAAGCTGTAAAAGATTGATACTGAAACTGTGGTTCTTGTGGTTGCTTTGATATGTGTTATCTATTTGGGAAACTTGTGGTTGATGTTATCTAAACAATGTTTCACATTTGGGTCTGTAATCTGTTCTTAAACTGATTTGATTGGTGTTTTGGTCTGTAACTTCTTCAAACTGATTGGTTGGTATTGCTCTCATAAGCTTGGTTTTCTTCATTTCTGATGAGTGTATATGTTTAGGGAGTGAGTTGTTTGGATTACTCTCTCTAACATTTGCAGGATGTCATATGAATTGATAATGGAACACTTGCTTTGGATTTGACCAGAAATGCTCAACAAAGGGGGTGATTGTAAGGGTAAAATAGGCCATGCCTATTTTTACTTATTTCACCTTTCTTGGTCAAAATATTATTTTTGTTAAGTTTGTGTTAATTTAGGATTTAATATCTTTTATTAGATTTAGTTGTGGTATATTTGGTATCATAATCTTTTATTAGATTTTGGTATTTTTTTTTTTTTTTGTAACTAAATCTTAGCATATATTCTAGTCAATCCGTGATCCTTGAGCACCTGAATATTTGGTAATAAAATCCCATTGAATTGGTAAGTTGTTAGTTCTTTCTTTTTGCTAATCCTTTTCCATGTAGTAGAAGGATTGTTTGCGTGTGTGTAGGACATCGCATAGCTATAAATAAAGGAGCAAGGATACGGGCTGTTTACAGAGCTTAAGAGAGAGAACAAAAAACCATAAGGCTGTGTTCAGAAGCAAGGTGTTTCAGAAGCTGTTTCCAGTCCTGAAGTACATCAGTTCGCTTGAGGCTGTTGATGTTACAACATCGGCAGTGACATTGAAGATCTGGAAACCTGTTTTGTCTTCCTGTTCAGTTTTTAGGAAGCTGATTTTATTTCCTCCCACGTTTTGTCTACTTTGTTTATGTGGGTTTTTATTCTCCAAGACTCATTGTCTTGTGAGAATATTTTGTGAGTGATTTCACAATTATTTTTTGTAAAACGATTATTACTTTTAGTGAAATCTTTGTGGCCTTGAGGCTAGGTTTACAAGTATTATCTTGTAGATTGTTTTTGGTATTTGTTTGCGTTCAGTTCATTGTTTTAATATTATGTCTTCCGCTGCTTTGTAGATCATTGTGATTCCCATTGTAGCTACATTCATAGTTACATTGGAAATTGCTTTGGTTTCTCTTGAGAATCCTAGCTATTGTGTTCTTTCAATGGATCTTAATTCATAAGACGAGCCTCACTCTCTCACAGCTCAACCCACCAATACAAAGTGGGTCGGGTAAGGAAGATCCGTCTTACAACAAATATTGTTAAAGACAAGAAGAATAATCAAGGCAAGGAAAAATACAAGGGTCAATAAGCCATTCCCTGGTTTCTCAAACTACAGGGGTGTCGGGTGTCAAGTTTGCATAAGTTTGGCTGTGTTTGGTAGGCAGTTAGTTTCATTTATTCCTATCTTGTTATTTGTTCTCCTTGATTCTGTTAGCTGTTAGGATTCCTTTTTCTTTTCTTCTTTTCTTGTTTTTGATAGCTATATATATTGACAGGCTTCCCTCTAAACGAATGTAATTTTTCCTTCTCTATTCAATACATGAAATCAATGAAAGGTTAATTTCCTCTTGCTTCTATTTGAGTTTCTATTGAAACTTTATCATGGTATCAGAGCCTGCATTCTTGGCTCTTCGTTTATCTGCATCATCCCTGCTAATGGCTCGTTTAGGCCTCCCATTGATCCTCTGAATTTCCTCGTCTCTACCTTGTCTGTAAGTGTTTTCCTTCTTTGTCTTCCCCTTTTCTTGTTCTTTTATCATAAAAACTTCATTGATTCTACCTTCCAATTACCCTCTGGTCATCCTCTCTTTCTTCATCCCCACGATCATCCAGGGATGAACCTTGTTTCCGATCCTCTTACTGATTGTAACTTCACCCAATGGAAGCTTGCAATCACCATTGCACTATCAGCCAAGAACAAACTTGGCATGATCAATGGTTCTTTCAAGAAACCTGAATCTGAATCCAAATATGCCAATGCATGGGACAGATGCAATTCTATGGTAATTTCTTGGATTCTTAACTCAGTTACTCCTGAAATTCACCAAAGTATAGTTTACTTTCCCACCTCCTATGAAATGTGGGAAGATTTGATCTCCAGGTATTCCCAAAATGACATACCAAAACTCTATCAAATTAGGAAGACCATTGCCCTGTGCACACAAGAAACTTTATCTGTTAATGCCTATTTCACTAAGTTCCGTGGCCTATGGGATGAATTACAGAATCTCCTTCCCCTTCCTAATTGCATATGTGATTGTGTCTGTGGTGCTTCCAAACTTCGTGAGGAATATGACCATGCATATAAGATTACTCAATTCCTTGTGGGTTTGTCTGACTCTTACACTGATGTAAGAGGTCAGATATTAAGGACGGTCCCCCTCCCTTCCTTATCTAAAAATGTGTCTATGCTCATTCAAGAAGAGGGCCAAAGACAGTGTGGTACCTCCCCAAGTCAACCTAATCTTTCTACAGCCTTGCTTGGCAAAACAGGGAACAATAATTATAATGGGGGAAGCAGATTCAACAAATCTGGAAAGAATGTTCAGTACAATGTCAATGTTTCCAGAGGTAAGTTTTTCTGTGACTTCTGCCATGGAGACTCCCATCCTAAAGAAAAGTGTTTCTTCCTCAATGGCTATCCTTAATGGCATCCTCAACATGGCAACAAACCTGATCTTTCTCGGATGCCAAAGAACAAAGGTAAAAGAAAAACTGCTGCTCCTGGAAATTGTGTGCCCTCAAGAGACAACTTCAGTAACCATAGTGGTCAATTCACTAATGAACAAGTTGCTCAAATCCTTTCTATGATCACTCCTAAGGCAAGCTGTATTGAAACTGATTCTCCCCTTGGCAATAATGATGTCCACATGGCAGGTAATCTTTCTACTATATATAAATCTTTCAATCCTTCTTGTTTGGCTAACTATAAAACCAATGACAATGACTGGATTATAGATACATGTGCTTCCCATCACATAACCAACTCTCTCAACATTCTCTTTAATCATGTAGCCATTCAATCTTCTATTCAACTTCCCAATGGAAAGTGCTCTAAAATCACCTGCAAAGGAACTATTAAATTACCCAATGATATCATTTTGTATAATGTCTTTTATGTTCCTGAATTTAAATTCAACCTTTTATCTGGGAGTAAGTTCACTTATGATAATGAATGTAATCTCATTTTCTCTTCCAATCTTTGCTATGTTCAGGACCCTGTCAAGAAAGTCACCAAGATGATTGGTAAACTTGCTGAAGGCCTATACAAACTAGAACCCTGCCACTCTCATGTAAAGATCAATATGAATAATATCAATACTGCTAATTCTTCTTGCAGTAGTCCTGAAAATGCCCCTTTTCAGTTTGTTAATAATGAATGCTACACTAGTTCTTCTGTTGTTGATTCTGTTCTCTTATGGCATAAAAGACTTGGGCATTTACCATTGCAATCTATGAAACACATTGACTCTTTATGCTCTTTAAACTTTAAAGATTATAAAGAATTCAACTGTGATATCTCCCACTTATCTAGACAAACTAGACAACCTTTCTACCTAAGTAACTCCCAGAGTTCTTTCCCTTTTGACCTTCTTCATTGTGATGTCTGGGGTCCTTATAGGCACCTCACTCTTGATGGCTGTAATTCTTTTCTCACTATAGTTGATGACAACACCAGGGCCACTTGGACCATTCTCCTTAAAACTAAAGCCAATGTCTGTCAGGTCATGAAAAACTTCCTTACCATGATCAACACTCAGTTCAATAAATTTGTTAAAGAAATAAAATATGACAATGGAACTGAGTTCTTTAACTCTTGTATGAATGCTCTTCTTGACAATCTAGGCATTATCCACCAAAGTTCTTGTACTGAAACCCCTCAGCAAAATGGCAGAGCTGAGAGGAAACATAGACATCTGTTGGAACTTGCTAGAGCTCTCAAATTCCAAGCCAACCTTCCTATACAGTTTTGGGGAGATTGTCTTCTAACTACCACTTACCTTATCAATAGGCTTCCCAATTCTGTCTTAAAATTCAAAACCCCCTTTGAAGCCTTACATGGCATCCCTCCTAATTACAATCATCTTAAAACTCTTGGCTGTTTGTGTTATGCCTCTACTCTGGCTGCCAACAGAGATAAATTTCATCCTAGATCTCAAAAATGCATATTTCTTGGCTATCCTGTGACCAAAAGAGCCTACAAGTGCTACAACCTCACCACTCACATGACATTCTTCAGTAGAGATGTTGTTTTCTGTGAAATGTTTTCCCTTTCAAACTTAATAATCAAACTAAGTCTACTAATCACAGGTTATTTCCCACTATTGATATTCCTATTACCATTGATAATGATGACCTGAATATGCCTACCCCTGAAGAAATTCCTTCATCTGAATTTCCCAACACTACTCTTGATGCTACTCAGTGTACCTCTGAACCCAACATTAATGTTCCTATAAATCCCAAGCCTGTTAGGAATAAAACTATACCAGCAAAATTTAAAGATTTTACAGGTTTACCTACTCATTTACAATCTCACAATGCCTGCAACATCAAAGGTACTTCTCCCCATCTGTTTCAAAAATTCTGCAATTTCAACCAAGTATCCAGTAACTATAAAGCTTACTCTTGTAAAATTGCTTCTGTATGTGAACCCCAATCCTTTGAGCAGGCTGCCAAGATCCCTTATGGTGCAAAACTATGAATGATGAGCTAAAAGCCTTGGAAAACAACAGAACCTGGACTATAGAATATCTTCCTGAGAAGAAACATAAAGTTGGATCAAAATGGATCTTCAGAATAAAGTACAATCCAGATGGAAGTGTTGATAAATATAAAGCAAGGCTTGTTGCTAAAGGTTTCACTTAAGTTGAAGGCAATGACTACTTTGAGACTTTTGCTCCTGTAGCCAAGATGACATCAGTCAGAATCCTCCTCTCTATTGCTGCCTCAAATAACTGGCAGATAACTCACATGGATGTATCAAATGTTTTTCTTCATGGAGATCTAAATGAAGACATCTATATGGATCTTCCTCCAGGATACAATCATAATCTTCCTAAGGATAGAGGTCAAGTTGTGTGCAAACTACATAAGTCTCTATATGGACTTAAACAAGCCCCAAGGCAATGATTTGAGAAGTTTTCTTCCACTCTCATCCTATTTGGATTCAGACAATCTCTCAGTGATCACAGTTTATTCACAATGAGTTCAGAAGGAAAATTTATGGCCATTTTAGTCTATGTGGATGACCTTCTTATCACTGGATCTGACAAAGATATGATTGAAAAAGTGAAAGAGTATCTTTATTCTAAATTTTCTGTAAAGGATCTTGGTAACATCAGATACTTTCTTGGTCTTGAAATTGCTAGGAACTCTTCAGGAATTTGTCTCCATCAAAGAAAGTATACTGTAGACATTATTAAAGACTGTGGGTTATTAGATGCCAAACCAAAATCCACTCCTATTGCTCAGAATCACAAACTTGCTTCTAATCCAGGAACTCCCTTAAGTAACCTTGGACCTTACAGAAGGCTTATTAGAAGACTAATCTATCTTACCATCACCAGACCAGATATATCTTATGGTGTTCATATCCTTAGCCAATTTATGGCCAATCCTGCATCTGAACACTGGAAAGCTGGGCTAAGACTTGTAAAATATCTTAAAGGAAGCTCAGGGCAAGGTTTATTTTATCCCTCAGTCAACTCTCTTATTCCTTCAGCCTTTTGTGATTCTGATTGGGCTTCTTGTCCCATAACCAGAAAATCCATTACTGGATTCTGTTTCTACCTTGGTAATGCTCTCATATCATGGAAAAGCAAAACGCAGCAAACTGTGAGCAGATCATCTTCTGAGGCTGAGTACAGAAGTATGGCAGATACTTGTTGTGAATTAATTTGGATTACTGCTATTCTCAAGGACTTCAATGTTCAATTTTCTCACCCAACTTCTCTGTTCTGTGACAATAAGTCTGACCTCTATATTGCTGCAAATCCAGTATTCCATGAAAGGACCAAGCACATTGACATTGACTGTCATATTGTCAGGAATATGCTACAGAAAATCTGATATCAACCAAATATATTGCCTCTAAATCTCAACTGGCTGATTTGTTTACCAAAGCCCTTCCAAAGGGTCATTTCTCTGATCTTCTTGCCAATCTGAAAGTTAAAAATTTATTCTCCTCTTTCAGCTTGAGGGGGGATGTTAAAGACAAGATTCTCCTCTTTCGGCTTGAGGGGGGATGTTATAATCAAGGCAAGAAGGAAAAATCAAGGCAAGGAAAAAAAGGGTCAATAAGCCATTCCTGGTTTCTCAAACTACAGGGGTGTCGGGTGTCAAGTTTGCATAAGTTTGGCTGTGTTTGGTAGGCAGTTAGTTTCATTTATTCCTATCTTGTTATTTGTTCTCCTTGATTCTGTTAGCTGTTAGGATTCCTTTTTCTTTTCTTCTTTTCTTGTTTTTGATAGCTATATATATTGACAAGCTTCCCTCTAAACGAATGTAATTTTTCCTTCTCTATTCAATACATGAAATCAATGAAAGGTTAATTTCCTCTTGCTTCTATTTGAGTTTCTTTTGAAACTTTATCAAATATTATAGGATTGTTTTACCCAATTTTTTGTCAATAAAGATTTCTTTCTTGCTTTTTTAGCAGTTTTTTGTTCCCTGTAGCCCTGGGAGTCCGGCATCAAGCCATTAATAATACGTGCATTGGGGATGTGCTTAAGCAGTTAAGCTTGAATAAAAGTTACTCCTATTTTTTTGTTTTATCGAGCAATTATCTGCCCTACCCTCCTTCCCACCTTTTTCTTTACTTTCTACTTTATACTTTCCAATCAATAAAAAATCTTCTCATTTTGGCAAAAACTTTACTAATTTTTTCTTCAATTTTAGATGCTAGTTGTCCTCTATTCCCCTGCCTCCGATCCGATCTTCCGGACGCCAAGGTCAGATCTCTGGATTTGGCCTGGATTGTGCAATTGCACATGGGCTGAAAGGTTGCCGTTATTTGGTTGTTGACTTTTCTCAAGGAATAATTGCGGACTGGTACCTTTTAAAAAAAGAATAATTGCGATTCGGTCTCTTTTTTGAGATTTACAACCGCTCTCGTGCCTCTTTTTTTTTTTCAATCGCATAAGTTCATTTTTATTATCTTCTTCCAAAATTGCCTTATCACCATTACGAGTTTCCCTCCTTTGTGCTTTCGGAATAGAATCCTTACCTACCTTCCCAATTTTAGATTTGAGAATCATGCATAACTCTTTGATTTTGCTAAGATTTGGTCCTTGATTGTCTGTTAGTTTTCTCTTGCTTCTATGGACCAAAAGGTGAACCTTCCTTCTTCTCTTCTGTGTAAGAAATTCTCTAACAGCAGCTCACAGAACTCTTTGTCAGGGTTCGCAAGAAAGGAGGTTTTCCTAGCCCTGTCATGGCTCTCTACCGACGTTGGGTGCAAAAAGAAAAAAATGGATGGTTGTGCTCGTGTCGGGAGTTTTCGATGCGGGGTATCGAAGGTTTCGATGTGGGCATTGGAGGTTTTGAAGTGGGCATCCGAGGTCATTACTGGCTAAGGGGAAGGGGTATTTGATTTCTTGAGAATGATGGTTCCAAATCAAATAGTGGAACAGACAGAAAGTGGATTCAGAGTCCACGCATTGAGGTTGCTGCAAGTGAAGCAACCGTTGGAGATGGGGTCATGGGGAGAAGCACAAAAGGAATTGAGGAAGAGTTCTGCATTTTTAAAACATGATTTCTATACCATAATTCAAGGCAAGCCTTCACCTTCGAGTTAGTTGAGTTTGAAAATGTTAACAATGGGTTAAACCTTTTTCTACGATTGTTGGAATTCAAAGGCCTGCTTTGAGGGAATTGTATTCCAAATTGTTCAATAGCGTTACTAGATTGAATTTTGTTGCAAGGGATAAGGATGCTATATGTGTCTGGGACTCTTATTGTAATATTGTTGCAATGGATAAGGATGCATTGCGAAACCCAAATTTGGTGGGAGATTTTAGCATTGTGATGCCCAAAACTAATTACCGATGTCCAATTTTTGTTTTGCAATAACCAAATTTGGGGGAGGATTTTTGCATTGTGATGCCCAAATTTGGACAATGGCTTTGTATGTGCACACATTCTTCATTAAGAATATCTTCGTCATTTTGCCCTCCGAAAATGTACTTTACCGGTTAAATAATATTATGTTGGACTGGAGTGGTTAACATTTCACCAAAAGGTATCGGCCCGGTTATCACCCTTTGAAAAAATTATAGAAAAAATTACAAGCCGGTACATTTTTAAAAACATGTTTTCAAATGAATCCACCTATTTTTTGCACATTTCTTTTAGGTACAATTTTTGGGCAAAAGTACTTGTCTACCCTTTGTGTACGATCGTCCTCGTTGATCACGTTGGTCGGCAGTTCAAAATGTCATCGAGCAATTACAGTAGCAACAGTTCGAATGCTTCGCCAATTAATTCATTCATTCACGCACAGACTCCATCTTTCTCTCTCTATTCAACCGGCATCATCGTCCAACCCTGATCTTGGAAGACGTAGCACGATGAAAAAACTGTTGGCGAGACAACAGCCTTATGTTCCTCAAGTACTGATCAAAAGCTACTGCCCCTTCTTGCACCACCTTATCCAATGCATAAACCACGTCTTCTATAGCCAAATCAGAAGCCGTACAGTCAAGCATCTGTTTTGAAAGAGCATTGACTGGCTCAAAATTGGAATTCACATAACCCTTGTTCTTGCCCTCATTTTCCCTAACCCAACTTTCCAACACATATGTAATTGTTGCTCCAGACCTCCCATCTCATCCTACATCTCTCTCAAACCTTTCCCTAACACCTCCTCTCTTTGCCTCAACACTGCTTGAACACTAAACAACCTTTCCATTTCACTCTCCCTAGCCTTCCTCGACACCCCAATATCACTATGCAAATTCTCCACAAGCTTATTTATGGCGTTCCTCTTATAAACCTCTGTAGGATCCTCCGTGGACCCCACCCTCGATGGCGGCCGTATCTGTATCCTTCCACTACTCGAATTACGCAGGGGTGTGAGAAACGGGGGCAGGGGGAACTTACGCAACAGTGTATCTAGTGGTCATATTCTTGGCATTCAGTCTTGCTTTTTCAGCACTACCATCATTCAATTTCTTGAGCGTAAACCCTTCTCCTTTACATTCTGGGCAAATACCTGAACCCGCACAAGCTTCACAAGGTTCTGATGCCAGGCATCAGATTGATTTTTGGCATCATGTTGATTTTTTGGCATCAATCTGATGCCTGACATCAGGTTGATTTTTGGCATCAGCAATATTTTTGGCATCAGCAACAATTGTAGGCATCAACATTTCACCTGATGCCAAGATTTGACATCAGCATTTTCGGCATCAGCAATATTTTTGGCATCAGAGTCCTGATGCCTGGAATTAATCATCCTGATGCCAAGGCTTAGCATCAGAGTTTTCATTAATGACATTTTTGTCATTTGGCAAGCAATTTGTAGTTTTATGAAATGTGCAAAAAATTAATGGTCCTAGATGAAAACATGTTTTCAAAATTGTACCCACTTGAAATTCCCCCAAAATTATAACATCTCTAGTCCACTTTTTTTTTATTCAACAGGTAAAATATTTTTTCATAAATTTGTTCCAAAATACCCTCTTCTATGTCATTCTCTCTCTCACACAAATTTAAACTTCTACACTCTCTCTCTCATATTTACTCGTATTTAAATTTTTCAGGTATCACACTCACGTGCTATTTGATCGGCTCTCGCCTCTTAACCCTGTGGAACATATTCAGATTTGCAATAGATTATTTAGGTAAATCTGAATTGTCTTGATACATAATCCATTGCAGTGAGTCATTTACTTTCTTTGGATATCTTCAACTGCTGTAGACCTTCCTAAAGATTGAGATTAGGGGTGGTAATAGGGTGTTAATGGATAGCTTTGGGTAAGGTCATTATTCATTAGGCCAATGGATAATTGCCTAACCCAAAATTATTCATTAACACCTAATTAACACCCCTAATTGAGATACTTCTACTTGATGAGGCTCGTCGAAAAATCAATCAAGCATATGAATGTTCACGAAGCATAACTTAAAAGCTCTGGAGGCAGCGAATCTATCCATTAATAGATCTTCTTGACCTCAATTTCTTGTTTTTCCAACTCTTAATAGATATGCGGCTTTAAATCATCTATCCCACTCTCTGTCACATCTCCTGTCCTATTGAATCTCATCCCTACATGTTTCCTTATAAAAAGAAGACTGACTAAAATAACAATGAAAATGTACGGTCGAGATTCAATAAGACATGAAATGTGACAGAGAGTGTGATAGACGATTTGGAGCCTAGATATGCCATGACTTGAGGAGATAGGTTGTTGCGCCAAGTTTCGCGATGCCCGTATTTTCTTCATCTTACCTTTTTTAAGATGCCCATATTTTCTTCGTCGTAGGCTCCGACGATGCTTGCATCGGATGATGCTTAAAGCTCTCTTGACCTCTTTCTCATGTGGAAAAGGAATTCCTACAGATGAATGATGTAGGTTTAGATATTTTGTATCATAAAATCGCAATGCGACTTTTATGTGGAGAGAAATTGAGTGGAGGTCGGAGAAAAGGCTTGCTTCGCCAGCGATGGAAGGAGTATACCCGATCTGAATCCCGAAGGAGTTTTGCCACATGTATAATTAGACTTTAAGATTAATAGATACATTTTAGGAACCAATGTAAAACACATACATCTCTTCTATTGGTATAATAATATAACTTTTGGAATTTAGGCATTATGATTGAAATTTTAAATTCTTCAATGGTTAGAATAATTTAATCTCTTCTATATATGTGTGAAACATCTCTTTTATTGATAATAATAATAGAAATTTGTTATTTAAAAACTTTTAAAACGCATTCTAACCAATATGGAATACTTCTCTTCTATTGGTAATAATATAAAATGTTTTTATTGAATTATTTTAAAATCAACATCAATTTCTAACGAATATATGATACATTTCTTCTATTGGTTATAATAGTAGAAGTTTTTATCTAAAGATTTTTAAAACCAACATTAATTTCTAACCAATATAAAATATATTTCTTCTATCAATAATAATATTATAAGTCTTTTATTAAAAGACTTTTAAAATAAACATCAATTTTTAATTATCGATAAAATAAATCACTTCTAAATATCATTGCAATTTCTCCCTCCCTCCCTCGTTGCTTTGACCAGACATAACCTTTACTTTAAACCAAAAAATAATTAAATTAATTCAATTGCTACAATTACAAACTTGTCCCTTCTAAGCGATGAACCACAACGTCACTCAAACTAATTGGTACTTTAGAAAGAGCAAGTCTATGAAATCGTCTTATGAATCTTAATTCTTATGACGAGTTCTCACTTTCTCATAACTCAACCTAACACACATAGATCGGATCAAAGAGATCTATTTTACATAAAATACTCGAAAATAACTTTTTTTTTAATTTTTGCCCTTTAAAAATTAGCTGACTTGCTCTTCTAAAGTCATAATTAATACTCCATCCGATCCCTTACAAAAATTATTAAAAAAATAGCCCTCACTGTAACGTTTGTTGATCAAATTAATTAAACATTGACCAAAGGTTTATAAAAGTATACTTAATTATTTTTGCAAAATTTTACAAGTTGTTATTAATAGTATTCTTTTGACTATTCAAATATTGTGAGCTAAAACCTAAAATAATACCTTTTTGTAAAATAATAATTTGATACTGTGTTAGATTGACTTTCTAATAAAAAATGATTTTTTAGACGGATAGAGTACTCTATATAATGACCACAGACAATATCATGTCACTATATAACATACATAGTATATGTCTTAAGTAATGAAAATTTTAAGATTGATACAAAATATTAGTAATAAATTATATCGATAAAACTTTCTAAAATTAAATAAAGTATAATTAAAATTCTATGAATCTTCAATCAAATTTTAATCTAAATTGACCATGGGCCACGTATTTAGGTATACAATTACATTTGACATTTAAATTAGGATGAACTTCGGGTTGGCCCATTTTCAAAAGTTTTTAACCACTCCAAATTCACTATATTTTTTTTAATCGGAAAAAAACATTTTTGATATAAAAAGATGAGTATACTTTTAATGAACTCAATATGCGCCCATAAAGTATCAATCCGCAATGCATGATTTTGAATCGTCATGCATGATTATGTGTATCACGATGAATAATTTTGAATAGCAATATATGATTCCAAATTGCTTAAATTGCAATGGACGAAGATTATTAAAGATTCAAACTAGTCCATTTTCATTTCATAGTAATGCATCGCGATTCAAACTGGTTTCTTCATCATCTTCTTCTTTCTCTAACCCTCATTTACCTTTCGGAGCCGTTGCCTCTAAACTCCCACGATGGGACGCTGCCCCTAAGGCTGTCAAATAGGACAAAAGCTCGCAGGTATGCCCGTCTCGCCACCTATTACGAGCAGATTGGGCTAATGTATTTGATGTCTGCTTGGATGCGGGCTTTTCAAGCTTTGCCCGCATGGGCTGCGGGCTTTTACGGGGCGGGCAACCCATACTTTATGGACTCCTTATAATTCTCAAAAGTTTTAAAATATTCCACATTTAAGCGGGCCCAAGCCCATTTCCATCTAAATGTTTAATTCGAGTTACGGTTTTTAGTACTCTCTCTCTCTCTCAGTCAATCTCACTCTCATAAAAAATCAACCGCAAAATTACTCTCAGTCTCTCATTCCCTCGGTCTCTCTCTCACCGTCTCACGCACGGAAGACTCGACACTCGGCAGTGACGGTACCAACGGTACGGCCTCATGACTTTCTTCCTTCGGCTTACCGGTCCGGACTCCAGCGTCTGCCTCTATCGCCTTTTGAGCATTTAGTCTCAAACAGTCAAACTCTCAACTCTCTCTCATCTCATGCTCTCTCTCCCTGCTTTACTGCTTTGGTGCAACCACTTCCAGAATCCGACACCCGATTTCTTATTTGTGTAATTTTGTTATTTAGTATTTGAAGTAATTTCTTATTTTGAATTTAATGGTTTATTATGAATTGATAATAAATAAAAAAATATTAAATAAATGCATTTTTTTGCGGGCTTGCCCGTTTTTCCCGCGACACTATGCGGGCTGGGCTGGGCCAAGCGATTCAAGGATCGACAAGCTTGTGGGCTTTACAGGCCCGCGGACAAACCCGTCTCGCATGTCCGTTTTGACAGCTCTAGCTGCCCCTTTGACCCTCACGACTTGACTGGACAGGTCAATACCCGTTTCGTTGTCCCAAATTAGATACAATTAACGATCAAGTCTTGAAGATTTTGTTGAAGATTTCAGCAGAAGCAAATGATGAAGATTACTTGATGAAACAATTTAAAGACTATGAGAAAGACGAGCAAACTTGGCGTTGATGGCTGGAGGGCATTATTAGAAGATTTTAAGAAAGTGTATTTTTTCGGTTAATAAAAAGATACGGTAACAATTGAAAATTCACGAAAGGGACCGGTCAACAATTTTGCCCTTAAATTACTATTGAATCCAATTAAATGGCCAATTTGATACCGAAACATTTTTTTATAGCTATCAAGAGTATATTTATATATATCCACCGATTAAGTAAATAACTATACAAATTATCTACAAAGAAAGTAGCAGTAGTAAACTATACAATCTCTATGTTTCACTCAAAGAGATTATGAAAAATCTAACAATTAAAAGATATATATATATATATAATCAGTATTAGAGTTAGTCATACTTATAATCATGTTTAATCATAATAAATATGTTAATACTAAATGATATCAAATGTGGTGATCATGTTACGGAGATTGTAGACATAATTATCGAAAGTTGACTTTTTGATTAAAACACCTCCAAATAGTATAATGGATGATTTGCATATGACAACATATCGGAGGAGTACATATATAGCTAAACTAAAGTAGCAAAGGGTGATCGGCACAATGGGCAAGAATCCTTTTCTGATAGCCATAAGCATAAGCAGTGTCTGTGGAACAAATGCAAACATCGTGTTTTGACGGCAGTTGCTGCTCCTTGAGAGAACTCCTCTAGACAACACGGACACGAAGAATTTAGCTTTTTGTTATTACCATGAAATTCAGTTATAATCTCCACTGCATCCTCAACCTGCTTTAAACCTATAGAATCGCGCGAAAAATCTGGATCAACACGAATGACGACTTGTGGCCAATCCTCTAGACAACGCCATAACATGCCTTGAATTTCCATCAGCTCGGGGCTACTCACTACTACTCCTAAAACATCTTCCATATTATCATCTACCATAAGTTGTATTTCTTCTTCTTCTCCAGTTTCTTCGGCCATAGAATCATTCTCTAACTGAATACACAAATATGATTGTTGATCAAACTGATCATTGTTTTCTTCTTGGTCGGTGCCACCATTGTTGCTATCAAACTGATCATTGTTTTCTTCTTGGTCGGTGCCACCATTGTTGGTATCATTAATGATCACAGTAGTGTACTCTTTAGTTGTAAACACGTCAACTTCTACAAAGATAACAACCCTCCCCGTTCTCTGGGGGCAAGAAAAACGAAAATTACTGCAAATATATGTGGATATCTCATCCGCTAAAGCTTTGATTGTGTTGAATTCTTCAAAAGCATTTGAGGCTGCAAGGGACAACACAGCCAATAAGTGCATAAACTCTACAATATTTTTCTGAAACCGCTCAATCTTGAACAAGCTAACAGATTCTATAATATTGTTTTTCTTCAGTTCGTGTTCCACAGTCGTACCATCTGGATTTTGAGTTATGTCCTTGATATTGTTGTTTACATAAACCATGATTATTCCTGTATCTGATTCTGAGAATTCTTCGTTGAACAAAGACTCCTTCCACTTGAACAAACGTATTCTTTTGTTGCAGACTTCTTCCTTTACCGCTGTCAAGGTGCGTTTGCTTTTGCTATCGAGTCTTCGTCGTTTACTACCACCATAATCGTCTTCTGTCTCTCCTCTTCCTCTTTGTTTACTGCTGCTATGTTGTTCTCTCTTCTCCCCTTCGGTTAGGGGGGCGAAGTTGGCATATCTCTTGTTAACAACCACCATCTTTCTATGATTCTATCTTTTGCTTTTGCCTAACCGATGCAAGCTAAAAATATGCAAATCATAAGTATATATAAGTATAATTATTTCAATATATATATATAGCAGAGCCAAGTCCTATTCCTAGTCGACATAGAAGATTCATTATTAGGCGGTGCGATTCTTGCCTCCCAAGTTAAGCAATCGTAATCAATTAGACGACCTCTGCTCCTTTAAGGAAAGTAATTTTTAAAAGTGAAGATACTAAAAAAAAAAAAATCACACCTTCAAATTTGTCGGTCAAATTAATTAGGGTAAAACAGATCGTTATTAGTAAGACTGAGCTCCACTCTTTCGCAGCTCAACCCACCAACACACGGTGGGTCGAGTAAAGATGATATGTCTTACAAAAAAAAATATCTGTAAGACCGTCTTACCTAAGTTTTTGCCAATTAATTAAACTTTAACCAACAATAAAAAAAAAATATTTCCTACTCTTGTTTACAAAATTCTAAAAGTTGTTATAAGTAGTTTAATTTCTTAGTATTCTTTTGACGATTCTACTATTATGAGCTAAAATATATTATTCCCTCCGTTCCAAAATTATTGTTATGTTTGATCCGAAACAGATTAAGAAAAAATAATTTACTTAATTATTAATATTGATTTGATGTGTTATTTTTTTTAAATCGATGTGTATATGTCACATAATTAAAATATGATAAATTAAGTGGTAAAAGTATTGTCATTAAAAGGAAAGTTTTAAATAAGACAATTATTTAAGAACGGACAAAAAAGAAAAACAATACAATAATTTTGAGACGGGGGAGTAGTGTTAGGGATAGTGGCCTTAAAGCAATTTTGATTTTTTTTTGGATTATTAATAAATGCGACATTTACTTACGAACACGTGTGCTTATTGTATACTTTTAATTGAACATCATAAAAATCCCTAGTTTATTTGTTGTAACCATAATCTTAGTATATGAGTGTTATATACAAGAGGATTAAGATTATAGATAATAAATTTAAACTAAATATGTGATAATATTAATTAAAGTATGAGATTTTCAATTAAAACATCACTAATGCTGTAATGCGGCCCAAAATATTTTGAATGTGACTGTCTTATTTGGGCCGTCGATGTAAAGACGTCCAAGTGGGGACATTTATATATGATTTGATCATAACATCATAAAAATCCCTAGTTTATTTGTTGTAACCATAATCTTAGTATATGAGTGTTATATACAAGATGATTAAGATTATAGATAATAAATTTAAACTAAATATGTGATAATATTAATTAAAGTATGAGATTTTCAATTAAAACATCACTAATGCCGTAATGCGGCCCAAAATATTTTGAATGTGACCGTCTTATTTGGGCCGTCGATGTAAAGACGTCCGAGTGAGGACATTTATATATGATTTGATCATATAAGACTTGGACCGATTTAATTTGTAATTTTCCTATAAACTTCGTTATAGAAATGGAAAATCAAATTAAATCACTAGATGATCATATATATATGAATCTTAATCGTGAGGGGTTATAAACTCCTATTTATTTCAGGGTGTTTCTTGATTTGCTCGTCTAAGTTTGTCTTTTGATAATATTCACAACACTTACATTTTAGATTCACGTTTGAATTAAATAGCTAGAAATATGAATTCACATATATGAAATCTATTCCTTCTTACGAGAATTGACGATTCTCTTATTTGTTAATTCTAGAACTGGGTGGTTTGAGATCTCTAATTTATAATTTTATTATAAATTAACCATTCGCTACTAAATTAATGGTAAATGAGGAAAAGAGGTTATTGAAGAGGTTAACGAATCTTACTTAGCTTCAATTACAAATTGTCTATGAAGGATTAATCTATATGTAATAATTAAATTAATGGACTGCTAAATTTCGTAGAGTAAGATATTATATATTTATAAAAGTGCAATTCTGAATTTATAGTGGAGCAACATCGGAATTAAGAAGTCGAATAAATTAATTGAAGAGTTTAATTATGTATTCAATTTATTTGAGCTTATAATTATAGGTTCATGGTCCCGATTCACCTTCCCTTTTAAACAGATTAGAAGTAATATTTATGTTCCTAAAGGCTTATGGAAAATTGTTTTCCGGTTAATATATAAATATCAATTGATTCCAAGAATATCAGGTAGCATATAATTTTGATTGTATTAAGAATTAAATAAGTATGTGATATTCATGACATTTATATAAATACTAATTGATAATTATATTGGATAATTATTAAGAAACATGAAACTATTTGGATAGTTGGGATTGAGTTTAAGCTTAACAAGGCTACCAAAACAAGGACCACAACTCACTTGAAGAGAGACACCAAATGGAATGAAAGGGAAATAGTTTCCCATTAAGATCAGATACATCTTGGCAGCCTATCAGACGGAGAGAGTTGTTGAGCGATTGGTACTACTCACCAAATGACTTGTTTTAAAAAGAACTCTCCCCTATATGAATATGTGTGGAGTAAGTCTCTTGTAAGACCGTCTTACGGATATTTATCCATAAGACGGAGCTCCACTCTCTCACATCTCAATCTACCAACACACGATAGGTCAAGAAAGGAGGATCCATCTTACAAAAAATATCCATATGACCGTCTTATACAAGTTTTTATCATATGTGTGATATTGCTACTAAAGAAAAGGAATAGGGGCTTCCGAAAAATGTAGGTGACCAGCAGTGAGTTATAAAAGGTTTTTGTGGTTCAGTTTGTTAGCTAGTTGGATTCTCGTCCAAATTAAATCAAGAACATATTAATATTATCGGAGTACTCACACACTACTGTTAATCGGAAGGAACGAATCAGAAGATCATGGTGTCTCAGAGCTTTCAAGATTCGAAAGTTACGAAAGAAGAAAAAGCAATCGTCGTACGAGGTATTCTTTTTTTTTCTTTCTTTTGGTCAAATAAATTTAATATGCATAATATTGATGTTCTTATATCATTTTATTGTTTTTTGAGATCCATCGCTTTCGCTTCCGTTCGATTTGATCGAAAAGACGGACCTTACTCGACCCATATTCAATATGGGACCCGAATAATTTCCAACAAGTAGTACTTTTATGTACAATATTAATATAAATTTGATACTATGTTAGGTTGACTTCTTAATAAGGAAATGAGATTATTATTTTTTGGAAGGATGGAGTATATATAATAACTAAGTAAAATATCATATCATTATTTAAAATACATATACTTCCTCCGTCCCAAAATTATCGTCTGAGTTGACTTGATGCACGGTTTAAAAAACACATTTGACTGGATTATTAATATTAGCAGTGGCGGACGCGAATATTTTGTCAACCGAGTGCACACATTTAATAAAGTTTACAAATCATCCGGTGCACAAATTTAATAAAGTTTACAAATTATAATTGTCCCTTACGTGTTTTCATACTTTGAAAACGTTTAATTACCTCATCATTTGTAACGCTCTTAAACAAAAAATTTCAATAAAAGATACAAGACAATCATTTCTGATAGTTTCAGTTTATTTTTTTTCCATGATCACTAAAATCAAACTCCTTCCAATCAACCACACATTGGAAATCTACACAAATAAAAAAATTCTCATAAATCAACTACTTCAACATCAACCGCCAAATAAAAATGTCATAATTTCAGATTAAATAAATAGACTTTTCCTACCAAGATATTGAACACACAAAAATGCCATAATTTCAGATTATTTCAATTCACAATTATAAATCTATAATTTACAATCAGTCAATCACAAATTCACAATCACAAAATTTAAATCACAATCACAATTTAGAAAGTTTTGATTTTAATTTGAAAAAATACATCTTTTAGAGCACTAAGAGGACTTGGTGGAGTAAGGGCAGTAGAGAATGGAGATGGAGACTTGGAGTCGAGACTGTCGATCTAGTGCCCATGCCGGTGGTCGGAATCAAAGGCTGGAGCGAGCGGTGGAGCCTGGAGCCTGGAGGGAGGCCAAAGGCGAGGAGCGGAGGAGGGAGAGCCGAAGTTGGAGAGGCCAAGAGTGAGAGACTGGATTTCAGATTTGGGAAAATGGATTTAGGGGTTCAAATTTTTAGACATCGAGCTAAGCGAGTTACTTACGGTAAGTAAAAAAAAATCTTTTACTCAGGTGTGGGCATATTATATAAATTTTATCCAAGTGGGGGCAAATTGTGTAATATAGCAAATTATTATTTTTTTCAAAAAAAACTTTATCAAACTTAACCCCAAGTGGGGGCAACTGCATGCCCCATACCCCAAAGTCGTTGCCCGCCTTTGAATATTAGTTTGATGTGTAGTTTACTTTAAAACTCATGTGTATGTGACCCATAATTAAAGTAGAATGAAAAAGTAAGGGTAAAGTGGTAAACTTGTTATCCTAAAAAGGAAAGTTTCAAACAAGACAATTATTTTGGGATTGACGAAAAAGGAAAGCAGGACAATAATTTTAGGACGGAGGGAATATTATTTTTTAAGTGATAAAATTTAACACATTAAGGATTCTATCAATTACAATATTCTAAATTACGTAAATTATAACTATTTTTAATAAAAATTCAATTAAATTTAATTAAGTGCTCGTTTGTTACAGCTTATTTAGAGTGAATTTTGGCTTTTGGCTCTTGAAAATCCATATTTAAAGTGTTTGTTTCATCTTATAAGCTAAAAGCCAATAAGTAAGGTACAACACCCTTTATGCATTGAAAAGTCAAAACCAAAAAGCCAAAATTTTAAGCTTTTTTGTTTTTTTTGAAACATGAAGACAACTATTCATTAATAAATATTTCATTATCCTCATTTCATCCTTTTATGAAATATACATAAAAATATGAATACTAATTTTCAAGTTTTTTTAACAAATAATTATAACGACTCATAAGCAGCTTTTCAACAGCTGTAACAAACAGTCTATCATGCAATCAGCCAAAAGTCATTCAGCCACCAGTTTAAGTTATCAGTTATAAGTCATAAGCTATCAGTCACAACAAACGAGCCCTAAGTTGACTAAGAAAATTTCGAACTAAAGGCATCTCCAATGGTAAGGTTTATCACGGTTTTTTAGGAGTATGATATGCTTCATAAAAGCTTTACCATTGTGGAAGGTTCATAGGGAACTCGTAGTTTATGGAGAAAACAAAAGAAAAAGAAATAAAATGAAGTGAGATATTAAGAATTTTGTGACGGTGGGACTCTTAAAAAGTTATAAAATAGGTTTAACTATTGTGGACAAAGATTTGTGAAAAGATTAATTGTTTGTTGCTTTTGCGACAGGACACATAACACATTGTGCAAATGGTTTAACCATTTGAGATGCTCTAATACTCCCTAGACTATTGTCTTGTTTTGACTTTTTGAGTCAAACTAGTCGTATTTGAAATGAAAGTTTGTCGTATTTAAAAAAGAACATAAAACACGTAATTCGTAGAACTTTTTAAATACTATATATGAATAACACATTTTGAAAGAACAAGATAGCTAGGATTCTCAAGAAACTGCCAATACTGTTTTCAATGTAACTACAATGGAAGTCACAATGGTCAAAATAAAACTGAACAACTGAAGACTTAATACTAAAGCACGAAATTAAACACAAAGGTTTACCAAACAATCTACAAGCCTATACTTGTAGATCTAGCCTCATGGCCACAAAGATTTCACTAGAAAGATTGATCGTTTTACAAAAAATATTGTGAAATCACAAAACAAAAATACTCTCACAAGACAACAAGTCTTGGAGAGCAAAATCCCACAGAAAAACAGGTATAACAAACGTGGGAAGAAACAAATAGCTTCCTAAAAACAGCACGGAAGACAAAACAATTTCAGCACTTCAATGTAGCTTCCAATGTTATAACATCCGAAGCTACATTCAACTTCTCCAGAATCTGGGCTGGGCGACGAATCGAATTTTTTCTCTCTGCAATCTGAATTCTCTCTCAAAGCGTATATTTTGTCTCTGCCCAAAGTCCTCTATTTATATGTGAAGGAGACCTACAAAAAAGGAAGCAAACTCCAACAAGGAAAAGGATTAGAGTTAGGAACTAAATACACTTACCATAAATCCTAGATTTTATTACCATATGGACTAGGATTCTAAGGCACGGATTCATGAAGGAATTTCACCAAGATTTTGTTTCAAAAAACAACTCCTAAGATTTAGATCCAAGAAAACCAAAATCTAATTAAATATTTTGTTAGCAAAAATGACTCCTAAACTTTAGGATCAAGAAAAACCAAAATCTAATTAAAGATTTTGTTTCCAAAAATGCATAAACTTAGGGACCAAGAAAGGAGAAACAAAACCAAAATAGGTCATGCTTATTTTACCCTTACAATCTCCCCCTTTGTTGAGTCTTTCTAGTCAAATCAAATGACAAGTGTTTATTCAACACCAATCAAACCATCTAACCTGCATTTGTTAGAAAAACACATCTCCCCCTGAATTTGTGCAAGGTATAAAATCAAAAATCATTACTATGCACAAATCAGAATCTACCGATGATGCAATCACATGCATACAAAACAAACATGATGAATCAACAAGGAATCAGATTCATCATCATCACCAGAAACACTTGATCTCTCTCCCCCTATTTGACCGAAAAAGGAAAAGGGATAAACCATCTTATAAGAATTCACAAAAATCAAAGATTTTAAAAAACACAATGAAGTGTTCACCAAGACATGATCACACCCCTAGCAATAACTGAGCACCTCATATCCAAATTCAATACCTCTTAGTTTCCCACAAAAATTAGACAAACAATAAATATTTTTCAACATGGAAATTTTTAGAAATTGATTTGCACAGTTTATTTTAGGACAAATTTCACCAAGTTGATATCCTTGCCAATAATGCATGTCCTAAAATTTTATACCTAAAAACATGATTACTAAAAGCTAGGCAAAAGAATAAAAAAATGCAATCACACACAAGTGATAAAGACCAGATCAAAGGATGTAGTTTCTAATGTTGCTGCATTGGGAGATGCAATCGCCAAAATTGTGATTTTATTTTTAATTTTGCATTTTTTTTTAATTTCTCAACCAGATTTCTCTCCCAATATCATAAATTTTTCACAACAAAAATCCATATGTATTTTATTTCCCTAGGAATATAACTCTACTTTATTTCAAGCTATAAAAACATGTCACTTGGAACCTTTCACACTATTTACCAAGGGAAGGCACTTTACTTTTGATCAACCCATGAAATCCAAGGATTCATAGTTCCAAAATAAAGGTACCACAACCTTGTTCATAGGTAGCTTTTTTCCGTTAGGTAGCTTTCACACTTTTTCTTTTAAGAGAATTCAATTTTCTCAAGATCAACCCATGAGAACCTAAGTTTCATAGTACCAAGATAAATTGCCACATCCCTAGATTTCAAAATGTAGCTCTTTCCTTTGTGGGCTTAAGATTTTACAACAGCAAAATTTTTGGGAGAGAGTTAGGAGAACCAGAACAATGAAATCACAACAGATTTTGAATGAAATTCTCAAGTAACCACAAGAGGCACATACATGTGAAACAATGATCTAGAGTGCCCTCTAAAGACAAAATACAATCATACCTATTTTTTTTTTTAACTTTTTTTTAAAACTAAAAACTAAGTGTAAAGTTATATGGCACACAAAATACAAGAGATTTCCAAATATTGAAAAATCTCTCAAAATCAAGACACTTGGCAAATATATCAGCAAGATGATTTTCAGTCCCAACATGTTCAATGCAAACAATTTTCATATTCAATCAAATCTCTAATAAAGTGGTGTCTTATGTCAATGTGTTTTGTTCGAGAATGATGAACTGGATTTTTGTGCTAAACAAATTGCATAGGTGTTATCAAAATACAAAGTTAACACATCAATGTGTAGCCCAAAATCTTTGATCATTTGGAGCATCCATAAAAGTTGTAAGGCTTCTCTCAAAAATATTTTGATAAGCATGCTAATTTGTGATAATCAACCTTACCTCTTCTCCTTGTGTATATGTCATCATGAATATTACCTATGACTTGAGAGATTGGATCGTTTTTTACGTATGCATTTGGGAATGTCATGGTGCAATCGATCAAATTGAATGAATTCTCGAATGTTCGAGGACTGTTTCTTAATCTGGCAAATTTCTTACCAATGTAGCTTCCGATGTAGCTTCTGATGTAGCTACATTCGGAACTACATCCGGAGTCACATTCTGAATCACATCCACTAAACTTCCAGGATATGCAGGTTCTGTCTGATCAGGTGCAGGTTCAATGGTTTCAGATGCATGTTCTAAAGATTGTGCAGGAGATTCATGATCTCCAAAGTCAAGAGATTCATCATAGGACCACTTAGCACCAGGGCATATGTCAAAAGGCTCACAGTATTTGGATTTACCCTTCTTGTCACTGCCTTTGGGAACCCACATCTTTTTAAAGCTTTTTGATTGATGTTTTTGTGAATGTACCTTATGATGTAGCTTCGAATGTGACTTCCAATGTTGCTGCATTGGTTGTTGCATTCGATGCTGCATCTGATTTCGAACCAAGAAGGCATGCCTTACCTCTTCCTCATATATAACCTTTTTAAGAAAGCAGAATGGCTGAATATGACCAGGCTTATGACAAAAATAACACACAAAATTTTTCTTTCTTAATTTGGGTTTTTCAAAGAAATTTGTATTTTGAAAATTTTGTGTGGGCTGTTTAGGTTCAGAAGTACCTTCACCTTCTCTAACAAATATCTTTGGCATAAAACCAATTCCTGACTTACCTGAATTTCCAGAATTCAACATCTCATCCATTTTTTGTTGGCTTGAGTTCCATTTAGCCATGGTTTCATTGGCTAGGATGAGCTTTTCTTTCAGATCTTCAATCTCCACATCTTTCTTACTCAACAGACTCTCCAACCTTAATACACTCCTTCTGTTCTTCATTGACCTTCTTTAGTAATTCATTTGCCTTACCAAGCAATGTAACTTGATGAGCCCTCTTTTCCCAATCCTTGTACAACTCTTTGTAACCTTCCAGCAGGTCTGATTCTGATTCTCCATCGTCTTCTGTGACAGACGAGTTAAAACAGCAAAGATCTGCCCAACTTCTGTCCATTGTAGCTTCTGATGTAGCTACATTCAGAGTCACATTGGCTGAAAATCCTGCAAAATCAGATGGAGAGTTGTGTATAGCAGTGAGAGTGATGAGATCACCTAGATCTTCATCATCACTATCACTCAAAGTAGCAGAAAAATTCAAACCCTTCTTTCTCAAAGTATTAGCACATTGATTAGCATAATGCCCAAACCCTTGACAAGCCCTACATTGAATAGAATCAATATTTTTACTTATAGATGTAGGCTGCTTAGCAAAAGGATTGGTAAAAGATTTTTCAGGGGTTTGAAAAGAACTTTCTTTGGGAGGAAATTTGCTGGGCTCAGTTTTGAAAATTGTTTTGGAAATAGAAGATAGAGATCTTTTTTGCTCCTTTGTTTTCAAAATATTTATGAACTTTGTTGTTAAAAAATACATTGACTCTTCACCAAAATCAGATTCCTCAATCTCCTTATGCAATTCAAGAAACTCAGAAGAGATATCAACAACAGAAGGAAAAGCAATACTATCATCAGAAGGAGTAGAAGATGATGCACCTTTGCCTTTATTCTTAATTTGCTCATTGAGGTTTAACTCAAAATTTTGAAGAATACCAGCTAGTCTTTCAAAACCAATTTTGTCAATGTCATGAGCTTCCTCAATAGCACAAATTTTCACATTAAACCTTTCAGGCAAAGTTCGCATCATCTTGCTAACAAGACGATCATTGGTGATAGGATCACCCAAAGCAAGAGCAGAGTTAGATATATCAAGTAATCTAGCATAGTAAGACATAATATCTTCATCTTCATTCATCCTTGTGTTTTCAAATTGAGTGGTAAGCAATCTTAATTTAGAAGTACGAATACTGGAAGGTCCTTCACACAAGGTTTGAAGGGCCTCCCATACATCTTTAGCAGACTCATAATTGGCTATAACCCTAAAGGTGTTGGAATCTAAGGCTTTATATATAGCAGACAAAGCTTTTGAATTAAAAGAGACAATGTTTCTATCATTATTAGACCAATCTGCTTCTTTGGTGATCTTTACATCACCATCATCATCAGTAGTTTTGGGAGGAGTCCAACCATTTAGAACAGCAAGTCACGCTCTCTCATCAATTGATTTGATGAAGATACACATCTTGACTTTCCAAATAGAATAATTTGCATTAGTCAAAATAGGAGGACGAACGACATTCTCATACTGAGAATCCATCACGGCTACTACCAGAATCTACTCTTAGTGACGCCAAGAGAAGGCTCTGATACCAAATGAAAGAATAAGATAGCTAGGATTCTCAAGAAACTGTCAATGTTGTTTCCAATGTAGCTACAATGGAAGTCACAATGGTCAAAATAAAACTGAACATCAGAAGACTTAATACTAAAGTACGAAATTAAACACAAAGGTTTACCAAACAATCTACAAGCCTATACTTGTAGATCTAGCCTCATGGCCACAAAGATTTCACTAGAAAGATTGATCGTTTTACAAAGAATATTGTGAAATTACAAAACAAAAACACTCTCACAAGACAAGTCTTGGAGAGCAAAATCCCACAGAAAAACAGGTATAACAAACGTGGGAAGAAACAAATAGCTTCCTAAAAACAGCACGAAAGACAAAACAATTCCAGCACTTCAATGTAGCTTCCAATGTTATAACATCCGAAGCTACATTCAACTCTGAATGAACTGGAGCGACTTCGAATCAATTTTTCTACTCTCTGCAATCTGAATTCGCTCTCAAAGCGTATATTTTGCCTCTGCCCAAAGTCCTCTATTTATATGTGAAGGAGACCTACAAAAAAGGAAGTAAACTCCAACAAGGAAAAAGATTAGAGTTAAGAACTAAATACACTTACCATAAATCCTAGATTTTATTACCATATGGACTAGGATTCTAAGGCACGGATTCATGAAGGAATTTCACCAAGATTTTGTTTCAAAAAACAACTCCTAAGATTTAGGTCCAAGAAAACCAAAATCTAATTAAATATTTTGTTACCAAAAATGACTCATAAACTTTAGGATCAAGAAAAATCAAAATCTAATTAAAGATTTTGTTTCCAAAAATGCCTAAACTTAGGGACCAAGAAAGGAGAAACAAAACCAAAATAGACCATGTCTATTTTACCCTTACACATTTATTTTATAATTTTGAAAAAACTAAATTAAATTTACTCATTTTAAATACATCAATTTTGGATCAAAAATCAAATAATATAATAATTTAGACACGGAAAAAGTACTATTTCGAAAAAAATTGCGGGCTAATCCCTTTTCAAAAATTTCAACAGATTTACACTTATATATTTTTTCGTAATCGGAAAAATACAGTTCATGCATCACGATACACAAAGAAGGTTAGCTGAGTTTACGGATAATTTTGATTCAACGGACACAAAAGTTATACCAAACATTGGAAATAGATAAAATAATGTTATCTTCGTATTTATCTGGCTACCAAAACGATCCCCAAGTATATTAAAATTGTTGAAGACAATTATCAAAGCAACACATCATCTTATTTTGGTTGAATTTGAATTATAAAGTCTATTTTGGTTGAATTTGAATCATAAAGTCCAGCAGTGAGTCCAACTCAATGTGACTTGATTTTTTTGATCTTTTCCATCTTGAGACCTTGTAAGAAACGATTACACCCTCCGTTTTCAAAATATTGTCTGGACTGACTCGATACATCGTTTAAGAAAAATAAATTGATTTGATTATAAATATTGGTAAAATATATGGTTTCATTTAATACCCTTAAATATATGTGATCATAATTAAAGTAGATGAAAAAATAAGGATAAAATAGTAAAAATATTTTCCTAAAAAAGAAATATTTGAAAGAGGGTAATAATTAAAAAACGGGTGAAAAAAAATGTAGGCAATAATTTGAAAACGGATAAAGTATTAACAATACTTAATATGATATGGAGTATTACTCTAAACTATTAAGTCTATAACTATTAAGAAGAATAAAATTTTCATCCATTGCCTTAAAACATGACACATGTCAATCACAATTTTTGTTCAGATTTTTTGAAATTTTTGTTTACCACGTGTTATGTTCTAAAGGCCGCTAGTGTTGAAAAGATTATACACCACCCATGACTGAAAATTTAAACCATGATACGATGTATTAAACGCTTAAATGGTTATAGTAACTTATTCTTTTAGAAATCTTTTAGATACAACATGACTTTCTAATCAATGTGAGATACAACTGTTTCATTGGTAATAATAATAGAAGTTTTTTATCTAAATACTTTGAGTGGTGTGTAGAGATAGGAAATTAGAGTGTGGTTAGCCTCACTCAAATACTTTTAAACCAATGTTACTTTCTAACCAAAAAGTCCGACTAAAAGAATTTCAATATCAAGACGTCTCTTCTATTTTGTTTTAGACATTTTCTCTAAGAGGGCATAAGAAGAGATCGAGCCTGAAACCTTTCATTTTGTAAAACCTCCAACTCGGCCACCCCTTAAGATCAATACCATGATGTCTCAAAAATAATTATTTCATCCAAAAAGAAGGTAACTTTTTTAAACTGGAAGGTCCAAATATTAACTTATTTGTCAACATTGTAAAAAACGAAGGACTAATTACTTGTAATTAATTTTTATTTTTTTGCTATTATTATTGAGAGAGAACCCTAGCCGCCGGGGCCACCCTGAAAGGGGAATAGAAAGAAAAGAAGAAAAAACCTAAATTTGATTATTGAGAAAGGATATTATTATTATATTTATCGAAGGCGGTTCGCAACCGTAATTAATTACAGATTGCTTAACTTGGAAGCCAGGATTCACAGCGCCGGTCAAATCCTTCTCTCCTATTCCGGTTAGGAGAAGGGGTTTCCCTTTCTCCTCTATATATATGAATATAAACTACTTTTCCTTTGCATCGATTGAATTGTTAGGCAAAAGATAAAAAGGACGATGGTGGTCAGCAGCAGTAAACGAAGAAGAGGGGGAGAGATAGAGAACATTGATAATGGTGGCTGTAAACAACGAAAAATAGAAAGGAGACAAACCTTGACGACTGTGAAGGAAGAAGTATGCAACAAAAGAATACGTTTGTTCAAGTGGTTCGAATCGTTGGTTAACGACAACTACTCCGATAGCAGAATCGGAATAATCATGGTTCATGTAAACAACAATATCAAGGTCAGAACTCAAAGCCCAGATGATCTGGGTACAATCGTAGAAGTAGAACAAGGAACGGAGAAAAACAATATAGAGTGTGCTAGCTTTTTCGAACTTGATAACGGTAGAGATTATATGCGCTCATTGGCTCTGTTGACCCTTGAAGCCTCTGATGCTTTTGAAGAATACAACACAATCATAGATTTAGCGGATGAGATATCCACATATATTTCTAGTAATTTTCGGTTTACCAATCAAAACTTGTCTTGTCAGAGCACAGGGAGGGTTGTTATCTTTGTTGAAGTTGACATGTTTACAACTAAAGAGTACCTTGTGATCAATGATGCTGAAAGTGTCATGACTATGGATCAAGATTGTGGCAATGGTGACATCGAACAAGAAGGAAACAATGATCGGTTTGATCAACAATCATATGTGTATGTTGTGTCAGAGGATGGTTCTATAGAGCCGCACCCCAAAGAAGAAGAAGAAGAAGAAGAAGAAGAAGAAGAAGAAGAAGAAGAAGAAGAAGAAGAAGAAGAAGAAGAAGAAGAAGAAGAAATACAACCTAAGGTGGATAATATGGAAGATGTTTCAGGAGTAGTGAGTAGCCCCGAGCTGATGGAGATTCAAGGCATGTTATGGCGTTGTCTAGAGGACTGGCCAGATCTCATTCGGGTTAATCCAAAATTTTCGCATGATTCTAAAGGTTTAAAGCAGCTTGAGGATGCAATGGAGATTATAACGGAATTTCATGGTAATGTCAAAAAGGAAAAAAAATTGTGTCCATGCTGTCTGGAGGGGTTCTCTGAAGGAGTAACAGCTGTAAAAACACGGTGTTCGCATTTATTCCATAGACACTGCTTATGCTTGTGGCTATCAAAAAAGGATTCTTGCCCGTTGTGCCGATCACCATGTGCCACTTTTGTCTAGCTAGCTTACAACTACTGCGAGATAGCAGGAGCAGCTAGGAGAAAAGTCCTGTCAACAAGTCTTTGGTCTCTATCAAAAAGAGTCTTGTTAACAAGTATCCCTATAGAAACATGCTCTCGATCAAAATCGTGAGGAATACTCTCTGTTTATTTCTATCAATTGAAATTCCCAATTCGAATTCCTTTTATACACAATTTTTTATCTTTTTTATTTTTTATGTGTATCTTGATGTTCCTGACTACCCACACACTTTTAGTAGGGTGATACTATGATATGAGAGAGTAAAAATCCCATCAAATTAATCTTTGAACCTACTTCAAGATCTGATTACTAATCAACCAATCTTAGGTAATAAATTCCAGTTCTTATGTTTACTGTATTGGATGAATACATTGTTTTGGTTACACCACACAGAGAAATGTCACAGACTTGAGTAAAGCTAAAAGAATTCCTGGGTGCGGCCAACTCCCCATGAAATTCCATGAAATCAGTATGTTCTAATTTATAGTTGCAATACAATAATGTAAAAAAATTAATGGTATTTATGTACATGTGTTACTTAAAGAGCTTAAAAGTCAATTTTACTAATTTTCTTGAATATATAAAACAAGACACTCATGTTAGAATATATGGAATATATTGGGGACAGTTGTTAAGTTTAACAAGCAACGCCAACTTCAAGCACAAAAAGAGAGTACAACCAAGGGAACTAAATAGGTCTACATATATTATCTTGAATTGCGATCATATAGTTGAAACTGAAAGCTAGCATGGAGAGCCTCAGCATAAATGAGTACAATGAGCGGAAAGGAAGTAAAAGATCTATAAATTAACATATGCGTAAATAACAAGTAAGACAAACTTCCAGCACATGAAGATTATGAGACTATTAAGTTGTTTTACATGGACTATTTGGAGTGTCAATGTACAAGGAAACAGTTTGAACTAGATCAAAGGAATTTTTAGTCGGATTGTTGACAATGGAAAAGATTGTGATGTGGTAGAACCTGGCTTCTTGTGTGACTATCATGTAGTCAGTCCAAAATGCCACTAATTAGTAATTAGAGAGGTAGAGCGCCCCAAAGGAATAAATCCCTTCTGCAAAAGATAAATACTGAAGTAAGAAAGCATGAATAATTTAGAACTACAAGTACAGAGAGAGACGAGAAAATGATAGCAATTGAAAGGATTTCCAACAACAAATTTTTTAATAAAATTAAATTTAGGCAAACCAATACAAATTATTCTAATTAATTATGGTCACACAGTAACACACCTATGTACCGATTTCAATAAAGACGGTAATAAGAAAAATGAGATCATAATATTGCACTATTGATTTACCGTCTCCATATGTTGTCATGGTGCACATAATATTACATGTAAAAATATTCAAATTTTAATAGTCACTTCCAGAACTTTCTACATAGATCCAGTCACAGCTGGCCTAAACATTAGCTTAATAGAAAATTTTAATCTGAGGCATGGGAGAAAATTTTCTTACCACTGGCAGCAAACTTTTGATATGCAGAAGTAGGAGATAAGTCCAACCAACATTTTTATCTTAAGAAAAGACCAGAACACCAAAATCAATCGTGAGTTAGGCTTCAAAGATTTCATATCCCCATCTGCTTTATCCACAAGGACCACCTAAGAGCCTCTAGAACCTGATCGTTCTTTTGCAGTGCAGTGATCAGATTTGTATAAGTTACTCGATCAGGTTCTACTTCTTTTTCTATCATTTCCTGTACTAAAGACACGGCTTCTTCAACCATTCCTGCAATGCCATAAGCCTTAATCAATGTGTTATAGCCACACAAATCCGGTCCCAATCCAGATTCTTTCAGTTCCAGTAACACATTGGCCACTTCGTCAATCCATCCTTGCTCCCCATAGATATTAATCATAATATTGTAAGTATAGTGGTCAGAAACACAGCTTGATTCCTTCAATCTCTCCAAAACACTTCTGAACTTGTCCATTTGACCCTCTTTTCCATAGGCATCCAACATGCAGTTGTAGGCTTCAAGCGAAACCGAAAACCCATTAAATTGCATTTTTCTTACAGTTGATGCCATATTCCCAAACATTTTACTACGCCCATATGCAGCTACTATAGTGTTGTAAGACACTTCATCAACCAAACCTTGTTTTTCAGCCAACCAAAACACCTTCCTAGCTTTCTTGAAAAGCCTTGACTTTCCATAAACATCAAGCATTACATTGTAAGTAATGGTATTAGGTGCAAACCCACACTTGAGCATCTCATGGAAAAGCCTAGAAAGCTCATCAACAGGCAATGCACGAGCACAGCAGTTTATGACACAGTTGTACATTTCCTGATCCCAAGAAACTCCCATCTTCAAAATCTTGTAGTATATATCAGCCAATTTATCTACCATGCCAAGTCGTTGATAAATACGAAGCATGTCGCGTAGTAGATAAATGTCTGGAACAATGTTCTTTTGTGTGTCCATAACATCTAGAACAGAGCAAGCAGCTTTCAAGGATCCAGATTTTACATACATCCTCACTACAATGCTAAAGGCTATCAGGTCCAGGGCAATACCCGACGACTTTATTTTCAGGTAAATACTTTCTGCCTCATTGAACAAGCCCAAACCACTGTAAACATCAATCATGGTGCAGGCGATGTGCAAGTTAGGCTTGTCGGATTTTGGCATGGACGTATAAATCTTGATAGCATTCTCAAGAAAACCCAATTCCTTGCATGAACAAATCAGCAAATGATATAAGCTTTCCTCAAATTCTGGATCCTCCCAGTGTTTATTCTGCAGAACTTCTATCGTATCGTCTAACAAGCAGTGTTTCACATAAGCCATGACGAGAATTGAGCAAGACGTCTGATCAATGAGAATATAATCACTAAAAGAACCTTTCACAACAGATGGCACTTTACAGAACCTTTCAGCCCTTTCATATGCTTGTAGAACAATACCAAGAACAGAGGAGTACTGGCAACCCATCCTTAACATATAACTAATAGTTCTGACAGAACCCTCATCGTCTCCATGCATCGCATGCAAATTGATCATTGTGTGTAAGTTTGATGAATTAGGCTTAAATCCCGCACGGATGAGTTCCTTATAACACCAATCTGCCTCCGCATAGTTGTTTACTCGGCCCCAACCTTCTATCATGGACCTATAAGTGGTTTCATCAGGCGCCAACCGAATATGTTCAAAGTTCTGAAATAGCCGTTTAGCAGCATCCATATTGGATAACTTCCCATATCCAGTTATCAGTGTATTGTACGCAACTATATGTGGAGGAAATCCAGCTTTGTACATTGACTGCAATACCCTCTCAGCTTCATTTAACTTTCCTTGTTGACTATAAGCATTGAGCAAAACCAGCCAATTTTCCTTATTCAAAATCACTTCATCTTCTCTTAAAAAGTCAATAACCTCTTCTGCTTTACCATACATGCCCAAGCGGGTGTATATCGTAATCATAGCCGAGTACGCATATTGACATATTATTTTCCGATTCCTCATTTGGGAAAATGTAAACTCTGCCTCCTCTACAATCCGACCCTTTTGGAAAAGATTCATGAGCATACCAAAGGTAGCAACATTAGGACGCACCCCTTTATCTAGCATCATCCTAAACCACTTTGCACCAAGTTTCACAAGCCCCCGCTTATGACAAGCATAAATAAGAGTATTAAAAACCTGAAAAGTAAGTTCACAGCCTGAGTCTGTAGTCATTTCCTCTATCATTGCCTCCGCTCTATCCCACTCTTGTCTCCTACCTAAGACCCGGAGAGCCAGCTTATAGGCAGTTACATTCCCCCTCAACTTCCCATTACTTTTCATCCACTCAAAAAATCTTAAAGCTTCACTATCTCTACCACCCTCAAGCTGTTCCAACAAAGAGTTGCAACGCTCCAAGCTCAAGTCATGATCAATATCTCGCAGATTTTCACTCTCCACCATAGAATGTACGGTCACACCCTCATAATCGGACTCGTTTTCATCCTTCTTTCTACTATCTCTGGACAATACTTTCACTGTTGCATCTTTGTTTACTTTGTTTAAACTGTGAAACCTCTTCCAAATATTTCTCCTTCCCTTTCGGGTGCCCCCGTCAAAGTTGGGGTTTGGCAGAACCAAACTCTCATTACTGTTATCCACGGGTTTACCAACGTGATTAGAATCAGAAATTTCTGTCAATTCTGTATCAATACGAGAAACCCTAATCTTTTTCGACTTACCATAAGAGTTAATAGCAGAGACGCAATTGATATGTGAGGGACCAGTGAATGCAAAAATCATACACCGGTCGGCTAATCGCAAAGAATTAACAATGGAATTAAGTTTTTTTCTCGAATCACACGTTTCTAAAGAAATCGAAAGCTTCAATGAGGCCATGAATGCAATAGCTACAGCTGCATCAAAATTTTTGAGACGGAAATGAAATGAATTGAAAATTCAGCTGAAAGAGAACAAAACCTGAAGGATAATAATACGCGGATTGGCTAAATTTGCAGAATGCAAATTCCAGGGAGAGTATGTCATTTGGGGGGATAGGACGTTTGAAGTGGAGGAAATAACAGATATTTTCCCTCCTTTTATAGTATATGCTCCCTCGTCCCTTCGTTTTCAAATTATTATCTTGACTCACGGTTTAACAAAACACATTTGACTGAATTATTAATATTAATTTGATATATAATTTACTTTAAAATCCATGTGTAAGTGACACACTGTCACATAATTAAAATAAGATTAAAAAATAAGGATAAATTGGTAAAAATGTTATCCTAAAAATTGTTTCAAACAAAAGACAATTATTTTAAGACGGACAAAAAATAAACATAAACAATAATTTTAGGATTGAGGGAGAGTAGTATATATATGGGGGTGATTGTTCGGGTATTCAATAATGAGTAGATCTCAACCGTCTTACTGATTTTAATTTAAAGAAATAACTACTTTTTCTCACATCTCAATCCACCAATACACAATAAATCGATAAGAAAAATTTGTCATACAAAAACAAATTATACAATAAATATAATGAAAAGATAAAAACTAAGAAAAGACTATCATCGCTTACCCATCATGGGTTTGTAAAGTATATTGTATTGGCAGTTGTTTAATTGAAAAGTAAAGTGTTAATAACGTTGCATATGACTATTACAATTGACATATCGAGACCAGTTTGCTATTTAAACCAATCAATATCTATAAAATGAAGTATGAAAGCTTATGGATACTCAGTGGCAAGAATACGCCTCATAACATTTACACCCAAAATTCTGTGTTTTGAGAGCTTATCCTAGAATACAAAGAAACAAATATTTGCACAACAAGAATATTCTTTTCTGACTAGTTAATGCCAAGTCATATGTAAACTAACAAAATTGTGTTGTTCTGCATACAATAAACAAAATTAAGATTCTAGATCCAAATGCTTCCGAAGGCTTCTTCAAGTGCTCGTTTCTTGCTTAATTCTAAGCTCCACCCTCCAGCCTTTCCACCTCGTTCTGTTCGGAGTTTCATCATTTCCTCATCATCAATATGATAACCGCCTCGTTCTGGAAGAGGTTGTGTTGGACGTGGTTGTGGAATTGCACCTCCAGCAATGGCAGGAGCATACTGTCCCTGTACACCAGTATTGATTCCAGCTTGGGAGTTCTCCCCTGTCGTCTGCATCAGTAGACAAGGAACAATATGTGACTGTTTGTAAGAACAAACACGAGCTTGAGCCCAAGAGAGAAAAATGCAGCTAACTTGATCACTACCTAATTAAACAACTGAGGGATACACAGGACAGGGCAAGGGGGTTACAAAAATATTGCATACGATGTTATACAAGACTTGGGTTTTGAAAAAAAAAATTCAACCAATTTTGACAGAGATCCATGGATGATTTCCAACCAAAATTTATTTGCTTTGCCTCAAACGACCAACAAGAGACGATCAGGTTGTGTGTCATGTCTGGAATGTGAATCCAAAACCATTATTAATTCTTGTTCTCGATCAGAACATCTATATACTTGCATAATATAAGGCTACAACGACTTAACTTTCTATTTTTCTCTTTCTTTTTTCCTTGGCAAACATGCATGCTACTGCTGAAATTACAAAGATCCTCATGCCATTGTGACTTGTGAGGACTCAAATCTCTTCTTCATTACTTACTGTTACTCCTTCTGTTCCTATAAAAATCTCCATCCTTCCTTTTTAGGCCGTTCTAAAAGAAAAGTGTCCACTTCATAATCTTTTTTTTGTTGAAAGTTACCTTTACCCTTGATTTGATTTCCACCTTATTTGATGGGCCCCATTCTCACATGAATATCCTTGAAAATACACATTATCCTCATATTTATGATAGAGACAATTATCTTTTCTTAATTTGTGTGTCATGGTCGAAAACGTCACTCTTCTAAGAAGAGGGAATATTTTGAAAGAGGTATTGTTTGTGAGTATAGATTCTTAAGGCTAGTATGATGTCCAATTGTAGCATTCTTTTTTAAACATTGATTGAGAAGTAAGAATAAACTTAACAGAGCATACATGATACTTTAATGATTTAAAAATGGAACTAGTTTAGGGGGTTAGTTGCAAACTTGCAATGCCTAGAAACCTATGCTACCTAAGGGGGGAAACTCGACCTTCAATGCATATGCATAAGAGGCTATAAATAGCAGCCTCATTTAGCCTTTCCCCTTCCCATTTTCAAGGAATGACAACCCTCTCTTCTCTCAAGTTAGTATTTTCTCTCCCTTTCTTTTACTTGTTTAAGTTATTAGCTAATTATTTTATCAGAAAACACTAATACCCATCATCCACAGGTCCTTGCATGCCTCTAATATAACCGGACTTCCTAGGTAGGCAGTGTGTTCCGCCAACGCCTTATGAAGCATCAAAGTCCACCTGGGCGTTAGAAGGAAGTCATTCTGCCAGCGAGGAGTGGTTTAAGTCCACAAGTTGCTGAGAAGCAGCAATCTGGCTCTGCTAATTCGATTTCCAGGCCTCGCCAATCACCATCATGCCGGGCTCCCAGGCCATGGTCGGAACTCAGCATAAAATCGCAATATTACAAAGCACATCACCCGGCTCGTGAGGCTGACTCTTTCATTCTCTCGAGCTCTTGCGGGGACATGGTGAACGATCTAGACAGTATAACCCTGTCAACACGCCCACACAAGAGAATGAAAATGTAGCCTAGCTAGACATTGATAAACGAGGTGATGTGCTTATAAAGTGCTTTTATGACAACAACTCCGATGATGGCCAGGGATCGAGTCATGATGGTAAGGCATGGAAATCGAATTAACAGATCTGGACTGTTTTATTAGCAGCTTGTGAGTTTAACTGTTGCTCACTGGCGGGAAGGCTTCGCTTGTACCTCCCATACAGACATGATGCTTGATGGGGGGTTGCCGGAACATGCCAGCGGCTTAGACATAATCATCTTTCTTCTATAGTAGACATAAACATACAAGAATATATCTATTACTCATCCAAAAAAGTAGTCTCACTTTTTATTTTTGTTTGTCCCAAAAAAATGGTCCCCAATTTAAATATTAACCTATAAACTTCAATATTTTTCAAACTTTTTTCTTTTTTTCTAAAAACATGGTGTTTCTAATATGTACTCCCTCCGTTCCGGGCAAAGATGTCAGAGTCCCCGTTTGAAAGTCAAACTTTTTAAGAAAATGACACTTTTAGTATCTCATTAGTAATAAAATGACACTTTTATTCTCTTGGTGTGTAAAGGCTGCGAACTATCCACTCGGTTCGAAAATAACTTGTAGAATTTGTAAATAGCATATCTAGCGGATAGAAGCTCTCGAGCCTTGTCTACTTCTAGTGTACTAAGGACGTGTCACCTATTTTGACTCTCATATTTATATACTCTTTACTTATCAAAAAAAAAAAACACTTTTATACCTTAATTTTTGAAAGTGGATTCTTTAAGTGAAACATCCAAAAATGGAATAGTGGGCTCTTTGCCCGAAACAGAGGGAGTATCACATTAAAATATAAAATAAAAAGAAATTTTCATGTTAGTGTAAATAATAGGAAATACTCCCTCCATTCCGACCAAAGAGTCCAAGTTTGAAAAGTCTAATATTTAAGAGATATATTAGTGTAGTTGGAAGTTACAAAAATGCTTGAGTATAAGATGTTTGTCACATGGGGAAGGTAAAATAGAAAGGTTATAAAGATTGAAAGCATAATTTCGGAAAGTGAACTTTTTCAGTAAACCCATCCAAATTTGAATATATATAGAAGTAAAATTACAATATAAACAATTTTGACAAGTCAAATTCGACTATTTCTTGGGATGGAGAGAGATTTAAGATTAATAATAGCAGGAGCATGATTATGCAAACCTTTTCTCCCTCTGCCACCACCCCACCACCTAGGCATGTAAGCCTGAACCACCTAATCCCGAAATTGAATTGAATCGACCGGTTTAGTTCGATTGAGTTAGGACGATTCGGTTTAGGTTTGAAAAAATTGTGAATCAAGCGGTTCTGTTTGTGTTTTTGGTGCCAAATTGAATTGAATCGAACCACCATTTTTAATATATGTATGTATGTATGTATGTATTTATATTTTTTATAGGTAAGTGTGACCCCTTGTTGGAATTGTTGGTATGAAAATTGGAACCAAGGACCTCAAGGTCTTTGCCTGAGTGCCCTTGCCATCTCTCCCACAGCCCCACCCCTTGGGGTCTATTTATATTTATATTATACACATATAAAGTTACATATTATAATTCTTTAATAATTCTATTTTTTAGTATTCTACATTTTCCTAAGCAGTACCAAAGATCAAAGTAACCAAACTCTAATTCACATTCACATATCCTACTTCACACTTAGTCACGCACACACCTTGTTTATTTGTTATTTCTTCCAAGCTTTCATTGTTTGTGTTTATTTGTAACTTGTACTTCAATTTGCAAGAGAAGTGTGGAGGGTTAACATCACTTTTGTTTGTTTATATATTGGTGCTACTGCTTGCCTCTTAGCCATGTTGGAAAAGTGACTGTGTTTGATTGGAAGTGTAACTATGTTATTTTTATGTTGTATAAGTTGATACATTTTTTTATTTGACACCATAAAACAGAACAAAATCGAGTGGTTACATTCGGTTCGGTTCCAATCTTCGTGCGGTTCGGACCGACTTGAGAAACTTGGAATCAATGGGAGCGGTTCGGTTTACGGTTTTGGCCAAAACCGAATCGAATTGAACCAACCAATACCCACCCCCTCCCAAAAAAAATTCTCTTACACAGAGGACCACAAGTTTGGGTCACCATTTGCCTATCGTGAAATCAAAATGTGAACACAGTTTGAAGCATGCTACCTCAGCTGGTGTGCAGCAGCAGAGTCAACGGGAAGGCCATTCTGGAGCAATTTACAAACAAAGCATCCTCATACACTGTGATGCTAAAGTATTACTGTTTTTAGTTTACCATAACCGTGACCTTCTCTTATATATCAACACAAAGTCATGTCTCGACATCCAAAGTTATGGTTCACTGATAGTTTACATGAAGCTTCAGTTGCGGTTATGAATATAATAAGTTAAAGGATGAGTTACTTCGCACGTTTTTTTGGGGGGTTGAGGACACTAATTCTTCCAACATTCATAACATTTCTTGTATCGATTTTGTGAATAGTCTTTCTATAGATAGTCCGTTTGTGTATGCTTATAGTTTGTAAAAAGGTCGCGTCTCCTGCTTAGACGCTTTGGTATATAATACTTTACTTATCAAAAAAAAACATTAGCTGAAAATATTGACACAAAACAAGTGTCAAATATGCATGCGGAGTTTCTAAGGATCTCTAGTGTCAACATTTATTGGACACTACCAATTTTTCTGAGATGTGCATACCTTCTTCAGGTTTACATTGACTCCTAAAAACTAGATATCTACTCCTCCGAACTAAAGAATGTGTCACTTAAAAGTACACAAAGATTGGATCCCTCCCATCAAAAGCCATAAGTTTCCCCAATTTGAAATTGCATTATATATATATATATATATATATATATATATATATATACATACATATATCTGCTCTTTTCATGAAGATTAAAAGAAAAAGGCAGTCCAAAATTGACAACCACGTAGCTTTACCTAATCCAGAGATGTAAAGAATGATTACATAGGAAGGAAAAACCAAACAACATGCCACCAATTATAAACAATCGGATTTTGATGTCATGTTTCAGTTAGTTGACAAGTCAGCAAGGTGGTTCGCAATGGTCAACATCAGTTTCAGTTAGTTGACAAGTCAACAAGGTGGTTTGCAATGCTTGGAGCCACGGAGACATATTTGCCAAGATGTACAATGGTCAACATCAGTTTCACTTTCAGGGCCACAATGACAGCTTGTTTGCTGATTCTCTTAAAGGTAAAGGAGCGAAAATTTTAAAAATTATAGAGACAAAAGCTATCAATTAAAAGAATGGAAAGAAGAAAAAAACCAACACCGTAATCTCATCTTTGAAAGATAATAGAGCAACCAAAGAAAAGATTTAAACAGCAGCAACTTTCTAAGATCAAAGACTGTTTAAAACAATTGCAGATTTATCAGTTGTCAAGACCAGAAATGAAAGCAAATGAGTTAAACTAACCATATCAACATCATTCTGTACAGGCTGCCCCTTGCTTGCTGCCAACGCTGCTGCATACTCTTCAGCCTACTTGATTACAGAAAATCACCATGTCATAACATATTGCAGATTTATCAGTTGTAGATTGCAGATTTATCAGTTGTCATAACAAAGATGACAAAAACCATTGATATTCATCATGAGTTTACATTGGAGAATCATAAAGTATATATTAGTACTCCATCCATCCCATTTGAAGAATCCTTTTTGTAAAAAGCAAGCATTTTTTACAATACATTAATCTTGCCTTTGATCGATCATTATAACATACACCCATTAATAAGCTAGTTTATTTTCCTCATAAATCTGGGCTAAAGGTAGACCAATATAAGTTTAGAATGCACATTTTAAATGGGATGCCAAAAAAGAGAAATGGGACTTTCCAAATGGGGAGGAAGGTTTATTTTATTTTGTTGATAGAAGGCAGGAATATTATACTTTGATAAATGAAGTTTCTCGGACAAACCTTACGAGCTTGAGAGTTCATTATCTGTTCGGCATTTTCTTTTTGATATTGTGATATCCTAGCTTCAATTGCAGGAACATCTATTCCTTCAACCAAGTTTACAACTGAAAGGAAATGATTATGTACAAGACAGACATTCCCAATTTTGAATATTACAGAAGACAACAAGAGAGCTTACTCATGTCCTCCACTTCTTCCAAGAAATCATTATATTCCTTCAGTGATGGAAAATCTTCCTCTCTTTTATTAAATCTGTGAAGTTAAAAGACAGAGATGCAAGTTAAGAATCAGAAATATGTGCACTAAGATGCAAGTACGCAACATAGCCATTTTCGTGTATCAATACAGTCTAAAGAGCATAGATATAAATGGATAGTCGAAGTTCTAACCTTTATGCAAATTTCAAAAAAGTTTGATTCCGGAACCAAAATCTCAAGTGACCAATCTCAAAAACCAAGATGTTAAAACCCCTAAAGTTAGTAAGTTAGAAAAGAACTCTTTTTTCTAATAAAGGGCTGTTGGATGCTCAAACACATGTCACACATCTTAACTGAGATTAGCATCTATAAGGAAAGACCTTAACATGGAATCAGATTTTTTACTTATCAAAAAAACAAACTTGGAATCATATTTTATGGCTGTGCTTGCGTGGATGTTTCAGAAAAGTGCCAGGCTCTAAGTGGGTCATGATATATCTTGAATCTTTTTGTTTTATGAGGATAAATATCCTGCATAAGAAGCAAAAGGGAGATCAACTGCTTTGCCAAATGAGGTTTTCAAGAAAAGATTTGTCTTTAGTTGGTATAGACCATATGGTCGGCATTTGTCTAGCCATATCGAAGGATTCAATCTGGATTGTTTATTTTATTTTCCTTTCTGCCTCGAGCTTGGAGGTAGCTTTGATGGTGGAGCTGGATCAGGTATACGTTGGGGTATTTTATTTTTTTTATAGGTAAGTGTGACCCCTTGTTGGTGTGGGGATTGGAACCAAAGACCTCAAGGTCTTTTCCTAAGTGCCCTTGTCATCTCTCTCACCCCTTGGGATCATGCATACGTTGGGGTATTGTTTTTTGATTTTTTGTGGATTACGTGTTTTCTGGGCTCTTTTCTTTTTGCCCACCTCAATTGGATATTTGGTGTCTTTTTGGTGTTTTGTGATGGGGCTCGTAAGTTAGTTTAGGCTCAGGATGGAGGTTCTATGGTGTATGCATGTTCTCCTAGTTCTAGATGTTACTTCGGGGGTTTTAAGGTTGTGTTTACTGTGTTTCCACCACCTGGATGGAATAGGAAGATATTTGCTGCTGCATATCTTTTAATTCTTAAGTTAAAAAAAAAAAAAAAACACTTCTTTGTATATTAAAAAAAGACAATTCTCCCTTCATTACAAAATTATTGTCATAAAATACTTTTTTGAGCCAAGATGACTGTTTTTCAAATGAAAATTTGACCTATATTTTTTTATTTTTTTGCAAAATAAAGCAATACCACGAATCAAGCTTGAGTAGCTTGGTTCATTAAGCAACCTTACTAGAGGTGGCAATTTATGTCCATGCTCATATGCCTTGCTCATATGCATGCCCAAACCGCCCACAAAATTATAGGTATGGGCACACTAAATTTTTTAGGTAGGCACAAATGGGTATGTTCATTTGAGACCATTGATTATGATGGGCATATAGGGCTTAAATGGGCACCAACTTGATCATGGAATTGACTCACTTTAGGACTAGCTCACTGCTTTCCCGCCCCTATTCTTCCTAGCACCACTCCCAATTGGATAGCTAACATTAAACTCTTTATCACGTACCCATTATTAAGAGTATCTAATGCATCTATCGAAAGGAGCTCACACGAAAGAGGTCTGGATAGAGACTTCTAATTTCTAAAGTCGTTATATATGGGCAGTTGGGCACTCTGAATTGCAATGTTAATACGGAACTCCCCCAAAAAAAAAAAAAACCCACCCACCCACCTATGCAAAGCAACCACCGCCCCAAAATGCCCCTGGCTTTAAAAGTTTTTTTTTCCCACAAAAATTTAGTTGAACAGAAACAAAAAATAAAGACAATATTTTTTAAAGCTGCTTGAATTTTTTAAAAAAAATACTATCTTTTTGGGTTTTATGTCACTTAAAATGTCACCCAATTTGGCGACACGTTAAAAAAATCTTTCTTTTTCAATTTCATATAATTTTTTTAAATAACTAGTAGCATATGTTATCTCAATTTTTTAAATAATTTGTAATGTATGTATTTATTTGATAATTTTATGTAAATAAGTCAAATGGACGCCCATGCCCATTTACACCCATTAGAGCATGTTGCCCACATGGGCATCACCCATACCTGCTCATACCCGCCCATTTGTCGCCTCTAAGCATTACCAATAACTCCACTAACCAAAATTCCCGTGTACATACACAAATCAATCCAGATTCGAGATGTGTACTATAGTCGTGTTCATGAAATCAGTCAAAGAATTCACCTATAGATTTGCATAAATAAACTGGAAGACTCTTAAAAAAAAAAATCCCTTGCCCAATCTATCACTTGAAAACCTGATCTAAACTAGCACCAACCCGACTGCATAAAGACGAGTGCATAATTGCTTCGATCATGCCACACAGAACGAGTAATTGTTTTGATCATGCACACAGAATGAGTGATTGCTTTGATTATGTACATCATCTACCTAATTAATCATAAAATAGCTTCAAACCCTAAAATTTGCCTACCGATCACCAATTCTAAAACAACATTTCAGATTTGTCACAATTTTGCATGCTTAAAGGTGCCTCCACAAGTCAATAAGATAAAAATTACATAAACCAAAATCAAAAAATAAATGTAAGATTTGATAAACAGCAATCAGAGTCCAGACACACACACACACAGAGAGGAGGAGTATACATGTTGGAGACGCGTTTTCTGATGGCCATCTCCTTGGCGAAGGAGTTGGTATTAGAAGCCACCACCATTATTTATTACTCTTTCGCCCCTTTCCCGGCGGCGCTGGGGAGACGACAACCTAGCAGTACTGTATTTCTGCGGAACCCATTCTTGGGAGGAGGGTGTCGAATGCAAATTGACGAGAGGGATTTAGGTGTATACAGTATATTGATGCCATTGCCAGCTTATTTATATACATCCAGTAAAGGCAACACGTGTAATGCTACATGATCAATCTTTTTACCCCTACGTCAAATTTGAAAAATTTGTTATGTTTATTACTTCCCTATTTAGCACACACTTTTGGAGTATCTATTAATTATAACTAAAAGTCTAAAACAGATGTCGCAATTGCTACGTGGCGGTTTTCTGTTAAGTGTTTAATTTTTTTAAGTAATTTGGTACTATCATATGTCACTATCTATGAATTATAAAAATTATCGTTTTTTCAATTTTTAAAAAATATTCTAATCTTTAATTTTAAAAAATGTGATAAATTTTAAATTTTTACTTTTTGATAACTACAAATGTGATAACTAAATTTTTAAATATTTTCAAAAAATATTATAATCTTACTTTTTGATAACTATAATTGTGATAAAAAAATTCTAATCAAAATTACTGTTAGAATTGGGTAATTTTTATCAAATTTGTAGTTATCAAAAAGTAACTACAAATGAAACTTACCGTTAGTATAGGGTACTTAACTAAATTTATGATATACAAGTAAAAAATTACCGTTAGTATAATGTACTTAACTAAATTTATAGGGTACTTTTTGAAATTACCGTTTTTACAAATGTTATCAAATAAATTTTATGTCACAAATTTAGTTAATACACGCCTACTAATCAATTTAGTTAATATGATAAAAGTTTACAGTTAGGTTAGGATAAATTTTATCACTGGTTATCAAGTAGATTTTATCACATTATCAAGTAAGTTATGATAAAGTTTATCACATTTGTAGTTATCAAGTAGATTTTATCACATTATCAAATAGTTTAGGATAAATTTTATCACATTTATTATCAGGTAGATTTTATCAGTAGTTAACCCTTTTTTCTCTCTTCTGTTTTTACACGTACTCTCTATCTCTTTTCTCTTCTAATTTAGTTTAGGATAAATTAGTTTATAGTTAATTTAGGATAAATTTTAAAGAGATAAAATTTACAAAAGTCGCTGCTGTCACGTGGCGGCTTTCTGTGAAAAACTAAAAGTTTTAAAGAGATTTTGTGCTGCCACGTGTCACCTTTAAAATGGAAAAAGTTTTTTCCTTTTTCAAAATCGATTAGTTTAAGATAAAAATTCTAAATCTAATTATATATGATAAAATTCATAAAACTAATTTGATAAGATAAAACAAATTTAAGATATAGTTTTACAAGTAAATTTATGATAGAGATTTAGGATTTTGGTTTTCTTTTTTTTTTCAAATATCGCTTAATTAAACTAGATTTTATCCTATAAAATTTATACAAGTTTAATTTTACTAAAACTCTACTATTTCCATCTCTTTTTATTTTCATAATTTTTAATTTATACAAATTATCCACGGGATAATTCTATGTTAATTGTTCTTCTACTAATATATAATTATTAATTATTAGTTACTAATCTATTAATTATCTATTAACTATTACTCCCTCCGTTCCTAAATTATCGTCCTCATTTTTTTTCGTCCGTCCCAAAATAATTGTCCAGTTTGAAACTTACATTTTTAGAATATCACTTTTACCACTTTACCCTTACTTTTTCATTCTACTTTAATTATGAGCCACATACACATGAGCTTTAAAGAAAAAACTACACATTAAACCAATATAAATAATCAAGTCAATTGTTTCTTCTTAAACTGTGCGTCAGGTCAACTAGGACGATTATTTAGGGACGGAGGGAGTACAAGTTTAGAAAATCATCTTATTATAAACAATTTTTGCAAATAAAACAAAAACTATTAAAACCATGCATATGGTACTAAATATATCTATAAAAATTCTTTTTTTCCTGCCAAAAATTAAAATATGATAGATTTTAAAACATGTACCTCCTTTATACATGGCAAAAGTTTTTTTTTACCATTTTTTATTGTCAAAATCGATTAATATCACATAAATTTTATCACATTTGATTTTAACGTGTTTCACTTGATTAGTAATTCAAATTTTCATGGTAAAAGTTTTTTATTTGGGGATAGATTTTATCACATTTGATTTAGACGTGTTTCAATTGATTAAAACTATTAAAGTCTGATAGATTTTAAAACCGGTGCCTCATTTAAAATAATGTGTATGGTACTAAATATATCTATATAAATTCTTTTTTTCTGCCAAAAATTAAAGTCAAATAGATTTTAAAACATGTGCCTCATTTATACATAGTAAAACCTTTTCTTTTTTTTAACAAGTTTTGTTGTCAAAATCGGTTATTATCAGATAGATTTTATCACATTTGATTTTAATTTGTTTCAATTTATTAGTACTCCAAATTTTCATAGTAAAAGTTTTTTTATTGTCGGGTAGATTTTATCACATTTGATTTAGACATGTTTCAATTAATTAAAACTCCTCAATTCTCATAGTAATTTTTTTATTTACCTTTTTTTTCTTACAAAATCGGTTTGTAACGGATAGATTTTATCACATTTGAATTACTGAATTAGACAAGTTTAATTTGATTAGGACTCTTCAATTCTCATGGTAGAAGTTTTTTAGACAAGTTTAATTTGATTAGGATTCCTCAATTCTCATGGTAGAAGTTTTTTAATTTTTATTATTTTACCAATATTCGATCAATTTAAAATAGATTTTATCAAATTTGATTAAACATGTTCCACCAACACCACAAACAACCACTACGAAATAGCTTGCAAATTCTATCTATAAAATTCGCATGAATTTTCGATTTGATTGTTCGATGTGATCACACGTTTATTTATTTATTTATTATGTGAAAATTTGTTGTTGTTGGTTCATTCAAATAGCTTGCAAATTCTATCTACAAAATTAAGTTTTAGAAATAATACTAAGTCAATTGTGCATCGCACGGGTAATAACCTAGTGATATTACTATTACTATTGATGCACTTCTGCGTTGCACAGATTGTACGTAAGTATAAAATTATATACTAAGTTAAAGTTAAATAAAATGTAATTACTTTTTTTAATATGAACAAAATAAATAGTAAAATTAAAGATTAAAAATCATATAAATTTGAAATTTTTAATATAAATTTTGGAATATTTTTTTATATACAACATTTTTCATTGAATATGTACGACTATTGCAACTATCAAAGTCACATAATAACTTTAAACAAAGCGACATACAACTGATGATGATCAAAAACAAGTTTTTCAAATAGTCTGTATTAGACAATGACTTACCCTGGTTTTTATTTATAGACATTGTGTAAAACATAATCAGTTGAAACTATTTTATCTGAAATTTAAATGAAATTTTAAGATCAAATGATGTCAGTGATATTATTGGAATCAAAAGAATACAACTAAATTGTCATTTAAAAGAACTTAACCTTCAAAAACATGATTTCTCAGCCTTTATCACAATTAATCTCGTGTCATTGCATAACTCAAGGGAATAATATATGTTACGAAACAACATTATCGGAGTTCCAACCTTCAAATTCAACTCACAGTTTGAAATTTCAGAGCATGTAATTCAATTTAAATAGGCTTAAGTAGCTATTTGGTCACTGATCATGTCTTATTTTAATTATTCCTTGCAAGTGGATAAGACTATTGTAGAATAGTTTGGGAAGCAAGGGTCGAACCACAGAGATTTGGATTTGATTAAAGTAAATTTAACTAATCTATTAAAATAAAGCAATTACTAACTAATGGGGTATTTTTGGTTTTTATAAATTAAATTAACTAGAAAGCAATAAAATAATCTAACTAACAAAGCATGATAAATATGAGATAAATCAAAGTTTGTAAAACGCCTAGGAATTAGGATTCACTTGTATCTACTCTATTATTCATTTAAATAAAGTATCATTCAATACCTTGGGTTCGTTCACGAAAGATAGATATAGCCTGTCAAATTACCGTTCAGTCTCCATCTCCAAATAATTCATCCATTCTATATCCTAAGCACAAGAACATATGGAACCTAACTGTCACTTAGGTCATATATATGAACCTGACCCTAACTTATCACTCTCGTGCATCGATAGGTTTAATTTATCATGATGGTGAGCCAGTGTACGACATATGCATATTGGTCATGCAGTTATCTGCACGGACCGCACCTCTATGCCTTTATCACTTGCGATTACATTCATTTGTTCAAAGCGAGATAATAAAGAGGTTGATAAACATCATGATCAACAAGAATTGAATGAATAAAAATATATATTAAAGCAATATATTCGATATAAGTTACCTCCAATTCCTAGATTATGAAGTTAATTCTCCATAATTGAAAATACAAAACCTTGAACCATTCTTGAAGAATCTTTCTTCATAGACAAAGAAAAATAATACAAAACTTTTCTCATTTTTTTCCTAACCTAAACGGATCTATTTATACCTAATTAATCCTACAACAAGAAGGAAAAGGTAATACCATACAATTACAACACTAAAAAGAATACAAAATAAGACTCTCACGTTTCCCAAGGCAACCAAAACTCAATAACTGGGCGGCTGATTTGGATTTGCAAAAGCTGATTTTCAGCTTTTCATCCTTTTACTTTCCAGCTTTTGCAGTTTGGTCCCTGACGTTCTTCAATTCAGCATAAAATGCCTATATTTTGCACAATTATTCCAAAAGTCCCTGAAACTATAAAACAACACTAAAACATATATTAGACAACAAAAACCCCGAGAAATAACATAATTTAAGCTGGAATAATACACAATAACTGCGTATAAAACACATTCATCAAATACCCCCAAAGTGATAACCTCAATTGGCTTTGTGATGATTGAGGAAGACCACTGTGTGTATGTTAAACGATCCAAGAAAACGATCTTGATTCTGTCATTATATGTTGATGACATCCTACTAGCTGGAAATGATATGGAGATGATAAATGCCACTAAAGAGTGGTTGTCTCAAGGCTGATATGACAGACTTGGGTGAAGCAAGCTATGTGCTTGGAGTAAAAGTCATTAGAGAGCGTTCAAAAAGATTTCTCGGTTTGTCTCAAGAGACTTACATTAAGAAAGTTATTGAACGATTTGGCATGACTAACGCAAAACTCGTTGTCACTCCAATGGAAAAGGGATGTGTCCTTAGTACAAACCAATGCCCTAAGAATGAAGAAGAGAATGTCTACAACTCCATATGCAAATGCGGTAGGAAGCTTGATGTAAGTTATGGTGTGTACTCGGCCCAACCTATGCTTTGCAGTAGGGATGTTGAGTCGATTCCAAAGTAATCTTGGACCTCAACACTGGATGGCAGTGAAGAGGGTTATGCGTTACTTGGTGGGAACCACAAATTTAACCCTATGTTATCAAGGTGGGGATTTGAGCTTGAAAGGTTTCACCCGCGGATTGGAGATGTAGATGGTTATAAATCTACTTGCCACGCTTTCCTCCTTGGTGGTGGAGCTATCTCTTGGAGTAGCAAGCGACAGACTAGCACCGCCCTATCTACGATGGAGTCAGAGTACATGGCTTGCTCGGCTGCGGTTCAAGAAGCTGTGTGGTTAAGGAGTTTTCTTCAACATCTTGATGTTACGACGCATGTGGATCGTCCTGTAGTCATTGCTTGTGATAGCATGGCTGCTTTAGGTTACACTAAAGACCCCAAGTACCATGGGAAGACGAAACACATTAACATCAAATATCATTTCACTAGAGACATGGTTGCAGAAAAGAAAGTTGTTCTAGAATATATTCCTACTATAAGCATGTTAGTCGACCCTATGACTAAGCCTCTAGCTAGAGATATTTCAGATCACATGTTGGGTCTAGGGCTTTAGGATTTGACTTTTATTCTGAGAACACTTATGTTGACATTTGATTATTATTTCATTATCGTTTGAATAAATTGCAGTTTCATTTTGTTCCTTTTATATGTTAATTGGATGTTTCAATATGAAATTGCGTAGCATATATATTTTGATTAAAAAGATGTCGTGGATATTGAATTGGCCCTCTTACACGGGTAATTCACCTTGTCGTTAGGTGGGCGAGCAAGTTGAGATAGTAAAAGTCTTTTGGTACCTACAAAGGGGGGTACGTAAATGACATTACGTTTATTGCCTTGGCATACGGCCAAGATGAGACCTTTTATAAGGTCGACTTTATATCCCAAGGAAAAGTCCGAATGTGAGATCTTAAAAGAGAGTCACTAGAAGAGTGAATGCTTTTAAGTACTCGAGTTAGACGCAAGAAGGGCGGCTAGACTAAGGTTCGTATGACGTTTGAGCATGACATGTCTGCTTCGTGTGGGAGTTCCGTCATAGCATACACTTCATACTGTATGTGACTATAATGCGACTTAAGAAAGTGATTGAATGATTCCTGCTTCATCACTGTGTGAGTTCTAGTGATCAAATCCAGATCACAATTATACCCTATGTGACTTAGAACTATATCATGAACTTGGACGTTGATGATGCTACTTTGGCATGCCGACCAACCAAGCTATGCATACAGCATTCTTTGGGAAAGCAGTTAACTAAGAGTGATTAATATGAGTGTCTAAGGAAGGTAGTATGATATGCATCTCTATTTTTGTGTTTCAATGCCATGGCGATCATATTGAACATACGGTTCAAGAGATTGATCTTGATACACAAACATATTGAAATTTAAGCACCGCTCTTGAGGGATTGAGGATGCTTAAACTGATGCATATATACGGTCTGGGGTATAGACGAGTTTTGTTTTCTAACGAGGACGTTCTATGCTGGTCAGATGGTGATTTGGTATAGCGCTCCACCCTTTATCTTTTTCGTCATGTCGCACACTTCACTTCCAGTATGAAGAGGTAGTGTTTAACGGGTTTTGATGATACGATGTGGTTAGAGAGGTGAATCCATGTGCACGAGTGGGAGATGTTGGTAATTGGGCTTGCAGCCCGATTATTTAGTCCCGCCCACATGGAAAATATTTTTATATTATTTATTGGTTAATTAGTATCCTAATCCAAGTGGGTTTAGGATTGACTTAACCTACAAGAAATAGGTTTCTTGTAATAATATAAATAGGACAACAAAAGGGATAAAACCCATATACATTAATTGGAGAACACGTCTCCCTAGGTGAGCCGCCCTCTTCCTCTCCCCAATTATATCTCACCAAAATACTCCCTCTAGCCTAACCATCAAGAGGCTTGGATTTGCGGTGTGAACTAGTATTGATATTCGTGCTCCGTGATATCAATCCGACGAGAGAGATTTGCAGGTTTGTAGATCTTGGTATACGAAGATCGTAGCTCAAGCGAAATTCTTCCGCTACGCACAAGGTTCCAGTTCACATAAAGGTAATCCGTAATTATTGTTTTGATAGCGAACTTGTATGATATATGTTTAGATATATCCTTCAGATAGAGATGTGGATTCGCCGGAGAAAGATGGAGAAGCTGTTGGGTTTATATAGGGGCGGCGGCTGTTGAAGTGGCTGCTGGCCTGTGGATGAGAAAGACGAAAGATAGCGGCCATAAATTAATTGGAATGGGGAGATTCGCCGGAGAAGAAGGAGGGTCCGACTGTGGATGACTGGGCAGAGCAGGAGAGATGGAGGAGGAGGCGTCGGGTTTTGGGGCGGTGGAAGACAGGGTGGAGGAGAGAGATGGAGATGGGTTTTGGGATGGAGCTTGGCCGGCTGGACTGTGGATGAAGACAAGGAGCAGCTACCTCGAACCTTGATGCTGGACGAGTTTCGCCGGAGAAGATGAAGGAGGCCGTCAGAATTCTTTTTGGGAATGGACTTGAAGAGAGAGAGGTACGGGCCGCCTTTTCCCCTTTCTTTCCTTTTTTTTCTATTTTTTTAATTGAACCATACAACTCCTTCCGGCATCAACTGTCTGTGAACCTTACAATTGCAAATTCCGAGGGGAATACGGCCGCAAGGTATTTTCAATAAAACCTCCGTGCTTTATTATTTATTGATTTCAGTCGTAAATTAGTCCATAAATTTCAGTTGACTCCGTAAATTATATCTTTTTGAGCAGACTTGAACCTGTTTAAACTAAAACAAAAAATCTACAAAAACTAAAATAAAATTATTAAACATTAGTGCATAAAAATACATAAAAAATAAAATCTTTTTGTGAAAGTGACACTATTAACACTCCCCTATAAACCCACAAACTCAAGGAGACTCAAACGAGTGACTCAAAAAGCAACACGATAAATACAAAGAGATAAGGGTTAGAAATAATTCTAAGTTATAGTTGTTAGCTTGACTTAAATCCTCCTTTTTCACTAAGAAGGCATCGCCGGATCACTTAGGAATGCGCACTTTTTTGGTCCATAAAATATACCACTCATGTAGTGTCTTAATTTTAGTCCATTGAAGCCAAATACTTTCTTGGTGAAATTTTCTTTATACGATGGCCATTTAATAGATTTGGGGACAAGAAGTTTCACACCTAAATCTTCCAATGTAATCCTTTCCGGACTTTCCACTACTTTTTCTTCAACACTACATTGCTCATGCATATCTAAAATAAGTTCTTGATTCTCTTCCAGAAAATATGAAGAAGGCTTCCCTAACTCCACATAAGTGTCTAGCGGAGAATCAATTAGAGAATAAATTACAGTGAAAGTCTCCGAAATTGTTTGGGTTTTTAGAACAATGAGGTGGTATGCCATTTTGTGGAAAATCTTGGGACTCTAAAATCAACTCATAATCTTTTTCAATCGGCTCATCTAATACTTTCAATTCTTTTTTCTCAATGGCATATGTTTTTTCTTTACCCCTTGGGGTTGTACCAGATACTCGGTACCATTTATTTAAACGCTTTTAATTATTTCCAGATACCAAGGCTCCTCTCTGCCCATTTTTATTTCATATTCCCACATAACGATTTCCCATGGCTCAAAATCATCTTCCCACCTAGAGATTTCCATGGGAATCTCATCATCTTTAGGAATCAACTCCTCCTCTCGCACTTCTAGTTCTTCTTTTTGAATAATGTTTATTCTCTTCTTCTTCTAAAGGTGTTGGATTATTTTCTTGATATTGTTTCTTTACCTCATTTAACCTCTTTTCGAAATTTGCCAAAAATTTAGAGTTTTGTTCTAGTTCTTGCTCTTTAAGGTAAGACGAATAAGAATAAGGTTCATGAACAATTGAAGCTTTCTGGATTGCATATTGGGTTTTGAGAGTTTTAATTCGTGCTTCCATAAATGCAATATCTCTTGACACACTGGGATCACTGGGCGAAGAAAAAGATGGTTGATGACAATAAGAAGGTGACTCATTATAATAATTATGCGAGGAGAAAGATGATTGATTACAATAAGAAGGAGGCTCATTTTAATAAGACGAATAATGAGGAGGTTCATTATAATTATTATGATAGGGCGGAAAAAATGGATGATTGTGATAATCACATTCATAGCTATTTGGAAAAAATTGTTGATTTATTATAGCATTTTGATAGGCATATTCATTTGTGGCTCTTATAGGTGCGGAATTTTTCATATCCCATTGATAATGATTGTACACCATTTTTTTAAAAGATTTTTTTATTTATATTATTTAAAGAGTTTTTTTAATTTTAAAAATGAAATAAAGAAAAGCAAAATTAACTAAATCAAAATAACAAATTCCCGGCAACGGCGCCAAAAACTTGATCATGTCTTATTTTAATTATTCATTTCAAGTGGACAAGACTATTGTAGAATAGTTTGGGAAGCAAGGGTCGAACCACAGAGATTTGGATTTGATTAAAGTAAAGTTTAACTAATCTATTAAAATAAAGCAATTACTAACTAATGAGGTTTTTTTGGTTTTTATAAATTAAATTAACTAGAAAGCAATAAAATTATCTAACTAACAAAGCATGATAAATATAAGATAAATCAAAGTTTGTAAAAATCTTAGGAATTAGGATTCACTTGTATCTACTCTATTGTTCATTTAAATAAAGTATCATTCAATACCTTGGATTCGTTCACGAAAGATAGATATAGTCTGTCAAATTACCGTTCAATCTCCATCTCCAAATAATTCATCCATTCTATATCCTAAGCACAAGAACATATGAAACCTAAATGTCACTTAGGTCATATATATGAACTTGACCTTAACTTATCACTCTCGTGAATCGATAGGTTCAATTTATCATGATGGTGAGCCAATGTACGACATATGCATATTGGTCATGCAGTTATCCGCACTTCTAGGCCTTTATCACTTGCGATTACATTCATTTGTTCAAAGCGAGATGATAAAGGAGTTGATAAACACCATAATCAACAAGAATTGAATGAATAAAAATATATATTAAAGCAATGGATTCGATACAAGTTACCTCCAATCCCTAAATTATGGAGTTAATTCTCCATAATTGAAAATACAAAACCTTGAACCATTCTTGAAGAATCTTTCTTCATAGACAAAAAAAATAATACAGAACTTTTCTCATTTTTTTCCTAACCTAAAGGGATCTATTTATACATAATTAATCCTACAACAAGAAGGAAAAGGAGATACAATACAATTACAACACTAAAAAGAATACAAATAAGACTTTCACGTTTTCCAAGGCAACCAAAACTCAATAAGTGGGCGGTTGATTTGGATTTGCAAAAGCTGATTTCAGCTTTTCATCCTTTAACTTTCCAGCTTTTACAATTTGGTCCCTGACGTTCTTTAATTCAGCATAAAATGCCTATATTTGCACAATTATTCCAAAAGTCCCTGAAACTATAAAACAACACTAAAACATATATTAGACAACAAAAACCCGAGAAATAACATTATTTAAGCTGTAATACTACCCAATAACTGCATATAAAACACAGTCATCAGTCACCCTACTTTCCAGCTTTTTTCATTAAGATCACTCTATTATTATTATTATTATTATTTTACTTTAGTCATTATACTTTGCCGATCAAGCCAATAAGGTCACCGGAGATCATTTTTGTTAGTTAGATGGAAGTAAATGTTTGAAATGACCAAAATACCCTTACTAATGTTAAGGATTTTCAGTATAAAATGTTAATAGTTAAAGGGTCAAACTAAAAGATCAAAATAACAATCTTTTTCACCCCAAATAGCATTCCCTCTTCCGCCTCACCAAATTAGCCCAATTCTTAATCGACCAAGAACAAGAAATTTATCGAACAACTGAACCCGCTTTGGTCGAAAAGATCTATAAGGAGACAAATTGGAAGAACCGAAGAAGGCAAAGTGGACGGTGTCATTGAAGAATAAAAGTCCCTGCTATTAGCCCATCGCCCCTCTTTTTTAGTTCCTGAGATCTAATAATTTAATAATGAACAAGGATTCCTGCCGGCCAAAGTTGGAGAGATTGAATACTGGATGGAAAGCCTTCTACGTCTTTTGGCGGAATAGCAGAGTCAATCTATAGGCCACCGTTCACAAGTTTGAACTATTCATTTCAGTCCTAAAGACATTGGCCTTGTCATATAGTTCAACATTTGATTAACGTAAGGCGGTCTTGGCCGACAACTACTGATGACTTTGACCTCAAATCAATTGCTCAGTAGGAGGGCTTTTCCTCAAATTAGACCTGTCTTTACTTTTTCTTTATTGGAAAAGGTCTACCGAGGGTTGTTTCTTAATGTCCGGTCAAGACATCAAGCTCCGAAGCGAGCGTAACTCCTGATTGATGCCATTTTTTCTCAAAAGAGACACGTGCAATAGAAAGCCTGAAATATGTTGCGAACTTTGACGCTTTGAAGTCGAAGCCGTCGATTTCTTATTAAGTAGGTAATGTCGTTACCGCAATGATACCTATATGAGGTCAGGAACTGGCCGACATCAACTGCAGTTTTGGCGGATTTAGGCTTGAATATAAAACAATAGACAATAATGAGGAGAAAGAAATAGAAGAAGAGGGTTGGGGCAGAATGGAGATGGGGATTTCTTCACAAAGCAGAATTAACTGCTAACAGCACCCATCGTGATTCGCCTCTTCGATCATTTGTAGCTTCTAATCCAAATAGATTCTTTCTTTGAGGAAATACGCTTTGAATGTGTAAGCACACTGAGAAGTATAGATAGATTCATGGTATAAAACTAATATGTTGCTTGATTATTCTCAATCACAGAGAATCTATGTATGAATATGCATGTGTGATTATCATTATTCTTATTAAACATGAAGTATTTGATTCGATTATACAAGAGATATTAACTTAGATCTCTAGAAAATTTTAATTTTAGTAAAGGGTTTTGGGTTTGTGACTTGATTTTCGCCATTATTAACACATATTTTTGTGGTTGCATCTACATGTTTTACCAATTCTTGGTAGGGGAGTGAGAAAGAAAGTGAATAAATTGAGAAGAAAAAAAAGTTGAGTGAGGAAATTGGAAATATTAGTAAGGGTAGTTTTGGGATTTAGGAAAAAATTAAAATTTGTATATAAATAGATGGACGGAGTGATGAACATGTTATTTATGTCGAAGTAAAGTGACTAAAGTGAGAAAAAAAATAGTAGAATGATATTAATGAAAAAAGCTGGAAAGTAGGGTGATCAAATTACTATTTAAAGCCATTTAAATATTCATGAGTATGTATCGTTAAAAACATTAATGTATCTGTCAGAATGACACGAAGAATGAGCTCACATACAATCAACCTTCTAAATTTTTCATTGATGCTATGTAATTAAAAAAATGCATCATAATTTTTATATGACTATTTAATTAAAAACACAAACAAAAAAAGTAAAATAAAAACATATATCTCTTTCAACAACATAACTTATATATTGCATTTCAATTTTCACTTACATAAAAAAACAACAAAAAAAATGAGAAAATGTCACTCTAATTTGAACATGGCCTAAAGTTCTCTATATTTTTACTTATTTGTAATGGACCACAAATATGATAAGTTAAACTAAAAGGGACCCAAAATAAAATTTTTTAAAAAAAAACAAGGGTAAAATTCTTGCCGGTCCCTTTTTTAAAAGTTTTTAATCACAAAAGTCCACCGTTCTTTTTTTCAACCGTAAAAGACCACTTTTTTGAAGAATGGGGAATAAGAAGGCTTACAACTGAGGAGAAGGAAGAAAAAACTAAGGACATAGTCTGTTTCATTACGATTTTGAACCGCGGTGTAATTAGACTAGGTAGTTAAACTATTTTGAATCGCGGTACAATTAAACTACACAATTAAATCATTGAACTGCGATGCAAAAATTAATGCAAATATTTTTGAATCGTGGTGCGTATATTTTTGAATCGCAGTGCATTTTTAATTTTTTTAATCGCGATGCATAATTTTTTTGAATCGCAGTACATTTTCGTAGCGCGCCTCAGGCTCATTAAGGATATCGCATTCATTTTGCCCCCAAAAGTGTCATTTTCTGATTGAAAAAAAAAACACGGTATTGGAGCTAAGTAAACAAAAATTGCGGGTCGGTCCACTTTTTGAAACTTTTAATCGCTAAAGTACACATTTTTTATTTTCAACCGGAAAAAGTCACTTTTCGTGATAAAATGACTACGATACCCTTAATAAACCGTAGGCACGCTACGGAGGTCATTATTTTTGCATCATGATTCATCAATTTTATCGCATTATTTTTTACACCGCGGTTCAATAGTGTAACTGCTAGTCTATTTTTGAACCGCGATTCATCATTTTTTTATTGAATTAATTTTACACCGTGGTTCAATAGTGTAACTGCTAGTCTATTTTTGTATCGCGATTCATCAATTTTAGTGCATTAATTTTTGCATCGCGGTTCAATAATGTAATTGCTAGTCTATTTTTAAACCGCGATTCATCAATTTTAGTGAATTAATTTTTGCACCGCAGTTCAATAGTGTAATTGCTAGTCTATTTTTGAATCACAATTCATCAATTTTAGTGCATTAATTTTTGCACATCGGTTCAAAAGTGTAATTGCTAGGCTATTTTTGAACTACGGTTCATTAATTTTAGTGCATTAATTTTTGCACCGCAGTTCAATAGTATAATTACTAGTCTATTTTTGAACCGCGATTCATCAATTTTAGTGCATTAATTTTTGAATCGCGATACAAAATCATAAAGAATCAGACCACGTCTTCCACCTACTTCTTCCATCTCATCCATCGTAAGTCTTCTTCTTCCTCATTCTTTCTCCGCCTTCATCCCAACTGAAATAAAAATTTCAATCCAATACATATCCATTATAGTTTTGTATTTCATGAATCAAAAAACCGTTTACCTTTCGAGGTTGTTGCCCCGAACCCCCACGAAGGGGCGCTGCCCCTTCAACCCCCGCGACCTGATCGGACAAGTCGATTCCTGTTTCGTTACGAACAATCATGATTTTCGATTCAAAGTGTGTTGCCGGAGCTGTTGAAGAAGACGATAACATTTTTGGAACAATATTTCGAAAAGTGGTCTTTTGCGGTTGAAAAAAAACGATGGACTTTTGGGGTTAAAAACTTTAAAAAATAGTTCGACCATAATTTTCCCAAATTAAAACTTTGAAAAATGGATCGGCCCACAATTATTTCAAAAAACAAACAAAGTCAGGCCCATGAGAATTTTTTTTTTTTTTTGTTTTAAAAATTATAGAACTGTATTTCAAAATCTATTCAAAACAACCATAAGTATTTATATTTACCTATTTTATTAGATTTATAAAAATACAATTTATTCGGTATTTTTGAATAAATACCATTTTTCGAATTGTTTTTATATATTGCTTTGGTTTGCAATTAGTTATATGCACATGGACTATGTCTAACTTATGAATAGATTGCCTATAAATCTGATTTCTAATCTATTTATGTGTAATATTTAATAGTTATATGACTTTTGTATGTAATTAGTTATATGTCTTCTATATGACATTTTCGAATTTAATTCTCCAGATAAAAAGTAAACTCAATTGGAATAGTTTCTGTCAACATCATTAAATGAAATTTCCCAAATTCAATTTCAAAAAAAAAGCATTTGACATAAGCAAAACATAAGTGATTCAATTTTTGGAAAGCGATTTTGGCGGGAACTTTCTAAAATGGATGCACTTCTATTTTTATATTATATATACTAAAACACAATCGTATAATGCACTGTTCAATATTGATATAAATAAACAATATAAAATTTTAATGATAATCATATAAGCGAATAATTATATGAAAAAATTATAACTTCAATATCCATATAAAACAAATTATAGAAACTTACGTTAATAAAAACAATATTTTTTTTAACATATCTTTAAATTGATATCGAAGTGACATGTCCTTAACCAAAACAATTTACTTTGTACAATAAAAATTGAAGTTAATCATAGAAAATTATAATCAAAGCACGCATGCGATGCACGAACCATATATTCATATCAATATAATAGTTAAAACTTTAGTACTAATAAAATAAACAAATTATTGCAACATAAATATTATGAGTTCGATATGTAGAATTGAATCTCATAATTTTGTAACATTAAAATTATAATTCTTTTGTTTGGCTCTCATATAGAATTCAATTAAAAATCTAAACGTATAAGAAAAATAATAGAAAGAAAAAATTTAATGAAAATCAAGAGTCTTCCGGTTTAAAAATGTTTTACCTTTGGAGAAAAAATCAATTTATGGAATAAAAATATTAAGAATTTCAATTCAATTCCAATTCTAATATTTTTTTCTGGATATAAACAACAAAATTTACATTGTAGCTCATAATTCCAATTTCAAACAATGGAACTGAGGTTCTCTTTCTTTCATTTTCTACTCTGAAGTCTAAACAAAATTTAAATTTACTGATGTGTTTCACGTATACAAAAATGATATTAAAATGTATACAAATAAATTTATATAAATGTAAGTTACATTAATGAATAAAAAAATTGATAGCGCATATAATATCATACAAATGATAAATTGTTTGTGATATAACATGTTTTGTCATAAAACCTTCGAAACTATACTTTTCAAAATTGATAATTTTTTACAAAATAATTCAAGTATTATGGTTCAATTTTAAAATCAGACATAAAGAAAAAAGAATAAAAATAGTATATAACCAAGAAAAATAAAATCTATGAGACGGGTCAAGGAAAATAAACCGGACTATAGATAACTTTTTGGACCGCGACCCGATAAACACTCATAAAACCATGTCGTTTTAGTTGTTGATGTATATAAACAAACGGAAACCAACTTTACCCTAGTTTCACCATCACATTCCAATTTTTTTTACACATCTCGGCGATGGTTAACCCCAAGGTTACCACCTAAAGAAAGTCCGCCGATGGAAGCTATGACCACCGACTTACCGAAACTTGTTGGTATGTACAAATTTCCGAAAATTCAAAAACTTTGTTTAACTTCAAAAGTCGTGTATTAATTTTAATTCGTGATTTAGTTCAACTAACAAACAAATTCGATTTGAATGTTGATTAATTTCAACATCATTTTTTTTAGATCTGAATTTTTTAACATGTATAAGTTACTAAAAAATCAGAAATTATCAAGTTTCCAATTTTTTACATGTAGTTGTCTCAAAAATTGGTCCTATCTCAATTTATAGATTTTTTTACGATAATAGCTTTGGTTATGATGAAATTGATAAAAAATGTCAGATCTATATATTATTATAAATTGATTATCAGATTTGTGAATTAGTTTTACTTCAAAGTGTGTGTATATGATTTAGTATCAAAATCGGTTTTTTATTCCATCTTTAGTTTTCCTAACCTGGATATTGATGCAAAGAAACTGACAAAAAAATCTTGGTTTTGTTATCTCATGTATCTACTATTGAAATCTCAAAAAAAAAAAAAAAAATTTACTTTTGTATTGTATAGTTTGTGTTCTCAGGACAGACTATTAATATACTAAATAAGAATGTGAAGATATTTTGGAATCATTTATAACAATCAATCATAATAATGACATTTTTTATCTTTAATTTCCAACGCAAAATGTGGCTTATATACAAATTAAAAGTGTTTCCAAATTTGAAAAGTTCATTTTGACGGGAACTTTCCAGAATTGAGATTATTATCTTTACTTTTCTTTATATTTTAATTATGGGTCACACATACATAAACATTTTAAGAGAAACTACTAATTATATCAATATTAATATTCCCTCCATCCCAGATAAATATTCATAGTGACAGAACACAAGGATTAAGAAATATAATTAATGAGTTGTGAAATGTGTTATGACAATAATACCCATTACACATACTTTCTCTCTCATTACTTTAATTTTATTTTCACTTTAGTTACGATATCCACATTCGTTAAGGAATTTGGATGAAAAACGCAAAAAAAAATTAAAAAAAATTTAAAAAAACTGAAAATCAAAAATAATTCTTATTGATGTGCCCAACCCAAATCTGGTCACGAGCAAAGCACAAACGTTCACCATGTGCCAGTCACGAGCTCGTTAACAAGGAACCCACATGCCTAGTGGGCAAAACCAGCACGGTACCCGAGCAAAGGTCGGAAACATATCTTGTCTAAACCTGGTCGAGCACGGGCCTTCCATGCCCGACCAGGGGGACATGCCCGGGGATCACACTTATCATCACCAGCTTCGTACCATACAGCCAGGTAGAGCCATGCTCGCCCGGGCAAGCATCGAGCAGTGAATCTCCGAGACTTGCTCTCCAAGACAGGTCAAATGTTTCTTTATCCGAGCAGAGCACTTACCATATCTGTTCCGACATTTACACGGCCAGCCGCTAATCATGCCTACAATTTAGGAGTCTCCTCTTAAACATACTAAGTAACTATGGAAGTGAATCCTAGACGGATTCTATGACATTGGAGGCCTATAAATACCGCTCCATAAACCCTAACAAAGGTACACACTCTTTACAGTTTCAAAACTCTGTCAATTTGTTTTTTGACTCACACAATACCTACTCTCACGTCGGAATGGTTTTGCGAGGCCAAGCCTTGCACTCCAACTAAGGTGTTTTCGTGATTCTTAACAGGTTGTGAAGATATCTAATCCATACAATCAAGCCCAGATATCCTATTCATCAAATCGGACGGCCCAAGACTGATTTTTGCATCATTAAGGAGGAGTTTGGTTCCGTTGCCTGGAAAAGAAGCTTCAAAGCTTTTGCTAAGTTTTTCCGGTCGATTTCACACAAACAACTGCACAACAATGACTGGTAAGGGTAGCAAGCATCACGCCGCCACTAGCAACCATTCGGCTGCAATCCAGCCGGCTAGAAACCAGCCACTACCCGTTGCACACAGTGATCTGCCACCAAATGCACCCCTACAAGTGCCCACTAGAGTGCAGACAAGGAATCAGAAGATAGCTACTTGGCGGCAACGCACAGGGTTGAGGTTTCATATGTTGAAGATGAGCAGTCTTCCCACCATGCTAGTCAGGGCTAAGGAGCCTGCGGGATGCCCGCGAGTTGATCAATGAGTAGCAAGCTAGCACCCGAGACATAAGGAACCACTTAATCGGCAGCGAGAAAATGGTCAAGGTAGCCACGCGGCTCTGTCTAGGCCAACCACTGAGCAACAAGCCATTGCCCTACAAGTCCAAGCAGAATACTACAACAAAATGTTTGCGCTCATTCAGCAACTGCTCGCTTTGGGCCAGGGCTTGATGCCAGTTGTTGATCTCGCGCTCCCTGCTCCTAGCAATCCAGTCCCTGTTAGTGGCGGCCAGGCCCTACAATAGATGCCCACTCAGAGCAGAAGAATTCAATATGTCTTACAAATAGTGTCAGACCGGGATTCCCGCGAGTAAAGGGTTAAGCGGCAGGTGGAAAGCATAAACAGCCACTAGGTCCCGCCACATCTTCGTTATCACAGGAACATCATGTTTGGGCAGAGGGGAATGATCGCCGTAGAGCTCGTGAATATGCCGAGGCGGATGAGCAACGACCAAGGCTCAGAGCTCGAGTCGACCAGGAGGTTGAGTCCTCTTATGATCCAACCTACTATCCCCCCACCGCTAGACATTCTGTTGTTTCCTCTCGCTCAACTAAGACGACGCAGCTACTAAAGTCCAAAAGAAGGCACAGTCAGTGGTCAGAAAATGCCCGCTCAAAGGGCTTGTCACGCACTACCTTTTCCAGGCTCATGGTAGACGCTGAGAAGTGGTTGGCCGAGAAAATTAAGGCCATGAAAAAGGACATGGCCAAGCAAATGGCTGAACTGGCGGTCAGTAAACCTTCAAGCAGGATAGTGAAGCCGGTGGAAGGTAGTCCTTTCACCCCAGAAATTGAGAACGCACCAGCCGCGCAAGGCGTGATCTTCCCTCGGTTTGAAAAATACTCTGGGAAGACACGAGCAAACGATTGGCTCAAATCATTTGAAGCACAAGTCAGAATGGTCACGGACAGCTGAAGCTCTTAATATGAGAGACTTTGAGGGTGCCCTCCAATGAAAAGCACAAGCATGGTTGGGGAGACTTCCTCGAGGATCGGTTAGTAGCTGGGAAGCGCTCAGAAAAGATTTCCTAGCCGAATTCGGCGCAGCAAGGCCTACGCCCAAAAACATATTTGATCTCGGCCAAATCAAGCAGGGAGATCATGAGTCCTACACCAGCTACCTCAAATGGTTAAGGAAATGCTCGAACAGATATCAACGACTAGCGACCCGGAGATTACTTTCTTTTATTTGAATAACGTGAGATCGAGACCACTAAAGATAATACTAACAATGAACCCCACCGCTTTAAAGGCAGAAATATTGGCCACAATGGCCAGTTCCCATTTATTATGCTCCACCGATAATACCAAGGGTGATAAATCCAAAGGAAAAACAAAACTCATGACAGCTCGGCCACGCCAGCTCACCAGAGCCTAGAGGGCAACAACCGTATGCGTAGGGATAGAAACCGAACTTCGACTCCCGGCAAAGGTTCAAAGAGTCACAATACACCCCTCTAAATACTACTCGGGAAAAAATCAAGTTCCAAGTCAGTGATGCTCTACCTGTCCCATACCCGCTCAATCCTCAGTTTGCTCACACCAGGGACAACTCCAAGTTTTGTGACTATCACAATGACACTAGACTTGATACAGAAAGCTGCAACGTGTTGAAGCGGGAAATCTAAAAGCTCATCAACACGAGCAAGCTAGACCGCTACAAGAAAGACCAGGGAGCGGGCAACGATGCTGGGAACAATCACTGGGCACAACCTAATAGAGGAAGAGGAGGCCAGGTCCCTCAAATTCAAGGGGTCATGGATGTCATTCAAGAAGAAATCACGTCCAACACTCATCTCGACAGACATATATACTCCCTATCAAAAGCGATCAACCCCCCAGTAGTCCAGTGAGCAGGAAAACAGGGCATCTTCTTCACTCACAGCGAATTGGTGAGCACCCCACTGGCTTCCGAGCAACCACTGGTAATATCATGTCTCATAAACAACTGGCAGGTACACAGGGTGCTGATAGACACAACAGCGTGCATAGATATCATGTGCTACTCATGCTTCAAAGGCTTGTAATTATCGGATATCCGTCTGAAGCCATACTTGGAGTAAGCTTGAAGGTTTCACCAACCATCAAGTAAGAGTCAAAGGGAGGGACAGTCGACCTGGAAGTCTTCATGGGAGATGGCGCTCAGACACGAACATAAATGATCACTTTCATGGTAATTGATCTCAAGTCCGCATACGCTACATCATAGGTACCCCGACCATGGCAAAATTCCAGATGGGCGCTTTCATCCCATATCAGAAAGCCAAGTTCTACACGGACGATGGGGTTGGTATTCTCAACAGCAAACCTCTGGTTATGTGGGAGTATGTTTGATATTCCCTGAAAAATAAGCAAAAGCTTATTGTTTCCACTCCCGAGCAGGAAATCACAATCTCCAAAAAAGAGACATCATACAACACTATTATGGGCCCATTCGCCATCGGGGTCATTGAGCTCGGGGAGTCATCAGGAATAGCTGACCAGCCCAGCCCACAAAACCGGTAGCCAATCATGTGCGTATGGTCTGGCATCCCCTCGCACAGGTGATCGAGTTGGATACATTGCATGTTTGAGATGAGCCAAACTTCCAACCACAAGATGATTAGGAAGAAATCATTATCAATCTCGCCTACCCCGAGCAGAAAATCAAAATCGGGAAGCCCATGACCGTAGAAGCTCGAGCAAAGCTGATCGCTCAACTAAAGAGTAGCCTCGATGTGTTCGCATAGACAGTCGAAGACATGCAGGGGTCAGTGATAACGTTTCCCGCCACGACCTGAATGTGGACCCAACCTTTCGTCCAATTCATCAGCGACCAAGACAATTCTCACCAGAAAAAAGTACAACGATCAAAGAGGAGGTGGAAAAACTCCTGAAGGCATATATCATCGAAGAAATATAGTATCCATCATGGCTCGCCAATGTAGTTATGGTTAAAAAGGCAAATGGCAAGTGGTGCATGTGCGTTGATTTTACAAGCCTCAATAAAGCTTGCCCAAAGGACTGCTACCCGCTACCGTGCATCGATGTGCTCGTGGACGCCATAGCAAGGTTCGAAATTCTCAGCTTCTTGGACGCATACTCAGGGTATCACCAGGTCAAGATGAATGAGCAAGACAAGGCCATGATAGCTTTTTGGGCAGGCGGAGGACTATATTGTTACAAAATAATGCCCTTCGGGCTAAAGAATGCAGGGGCCACCTACCAACACATGGTCAACAAAATGTTCGATTCACAGATTGGCCAGAACATGGAAGCTTACATCGATGACATGGTCATTAAGACCAAAGGTCATGACCACAACCTTTACTTGGAAAAAACGTTTGCCAATTTGCGCAAGCACAATATGAAATTGAATCCGAACAAGTGTGTGTTCAGGGTCTGAGCAGAAAAATTCCTCGTCTTCATGGTCAACCAACGCGGAATCGAGGCAAACCCAGAAAAGATCCAAGCTCTAATCAAGATGGAACAACCCAAGTGCATCAAGGACATCCAACGACTAAATGGCAGAATCATCACCCTTGGTCGCTTCATTTCCCGATCAGCGGAAAAATGCTTACCATTCTTCAAGATCATGCATGGCAACAAAGGGTTCGAGTGGAACAATGAGTGCGTGAAGCCCTTGAGCAGCTCAGGGAATATCTCGGTAAACCCCCTCCTTAGCAGCCTCGTACTCGGGGAACCATTATTTGTGTATCTAGCGGTCACAGACCAGGTTGTAGTCGCTGTCCTTGTTAGAGAGGAGTTAGGTCTTCAAAAACCTACGTATTATGTATCAAAGGCCCCCAGTCGTTATTTTTTTGAGGGTTGTTATTTTAATGCTAAGAAATCCGTAAATTAAGGGCTTATTTTTTGTGCATGTAATCATAGTTTACACGGATGCACCACTGTGCAAAATCCTACACAAACCAGACTCAGTGGGCATCGACTATCAACGAGTTCCACATCGACTATCAACCCAGGTGAGCAATCAAAGCTCAAGCCTTGGCCGATTTCTTGGTCGAAACAAGTTTCATGAACTAGAAGAATCTAAAGCCCCACAGCCAAAAGAGTCCGGGCACAAGTTGCTTCCAATACCTCGACCGGCCTACTGTAGGGAACTTTATGTAGATGGAGCAGCGAGCAAAGTCGGGAGTGGAGCGGGCATCCTTCTCATAGCTCCTGACCAAGTTACCGAATTTGAGTTAGCTCTACGATTCAAATTCCCAGCCTCCAACAATGTGGCCGATATGAAGCGATGGTCATTGGCCTCGATCTCGCAACATACATGGGCGTGGAAGCAGTAATGGTATACTCAGAGTCACAACTAGTAGCGAACCAAGTCCAGGGGGAATATATGGTGCATCACCCTTCCCCGATCAAATACTGTGAGCTTGTCAATGAGCTTTTGAAAAATTTCAAGTTTTGGGAAATCGTCAGGATTGGCCGAGCAGACAACATGTGAGCAGACTATTTGTCAAAGATTATTGAAGTAAACTTTGCAATCTTGAATCCCTCAGTCATGATCGAACACATTAAAACTCCTGCCATTGACAGACCAGTGATCATGGATATTGAGTCAGTGAGCAGAAGTTGTATCGACGACTACAAAGACTATATCGAACAAGACATTATGCCCACAGACAAGGTTAAAGCCATGACGGTCAGAAATCAAGTTTACCGACACTCGGTAGTTAGGGGAATCCTATACAAGCGATCTAAGGTCAGACCGATGCTTCGTTGAATTTCCCTAAAGTTAACCGAATGGGTTCTATACGAGGTCCACGAAGGAGAGTGCGGCGGGCACCCGGGCAACAGAGCCCTTGCAGAGAAAATCATACACGCAGGATACTACTGGATCACCCTCAGGAGAGATGCGAAGAAGTATGTCTAAGAATGTGACAAATGGCAGAGATATGCAGATATACCAAGGTTGTCTTCTACTATGCAAACCCGATGGTCAATGTCTGGCCTTTTGACATATGGGGAATCGATTTGATCGGTCCATTCCCCCTAGCACAATACAAATACAAATACGTGGTGGCCACCATCGACTACTTCACCAAGTGGATTGAAGCAAAACCATTGGCTACAAATTCAGAAGCAAACGTTATCAAGCTCGTTCACGATCAAGTATGGTGCCAATTCAGGTTCCCGCGAGCAATCATCTCTGAATACGGTACCCAATTCTAAGACAAATTTATAGCCGAATGTGCGCGTTTGGGCGTCAAGCACTAGAAATCATCCGTAGCCTACCCACATGGCAACGTCCAAGTAGAGGCCAGGAACAAACAAGTCCTGCACGCACTTAAGAAAAACCTAGAAGGGCGAGCAATAAAGTGGGCAGAAGAGTTGCCGTCAGCCTTATGGGCGTTAGAACCACTGTTCGAGGACCTACTGGGGAAACTCCTTTTCCTCACATATGGCTCGAGGCCATGATCCCGGTTGAATTGGCCTTGCTAAGTTACAGAGTCTCTCATTACAACGATTAAAATAACGAGCTTGCCCGGGCAATAGTTCTAGACCTATTCGAAGAGAGAAGATTGCATTCACGCCTAAGGATGGTCAACTACAAACAGCGAGCAAAGGCTCACCGCGACAAAAGAGTTCGAGGAAGAGCATTCATGGTCGGCGACTGGGTACTCAGAAAAATCGAAGTGACCAATCATCGAGCAGAAAGGGGAAAGCTTTAACCTAACTGGGAAGGACCTTTTTTCAGGTTAGTGGAATAATCAAAGAGGGCACGTACACGCTGCGGACACAGGAAGGCAAAGACTTAAACCCTGGCACGTATATCATTTGAAAAATTATTACCATTGAGCAAATTCTCAATGCACAAACAGGCAAGACCCTCAGCCCTTTTGAAGGTCACTATCATTTTATCAATAAAAAGACAAGTTCTTTCATTACAGTTGCCAATATATTTATTTATCATTTTTATATCTATAAATTGCATAAGGATTTATTGGTAAAATCTGCTCGTAAGATGATCACAAAGGGCCATGCCCGACCAACTATCCACTATACCAAAGCATTAGTGGACAAATCTTGTCCTCCAAGTGAGCAAGATAGGGCCATGCCTGATCCACTTACTTAGATGCCTGCAAGTCGGTAGGGGCCACGTCGACAAAATAGCGGCTAACTACCTTGGGTTCCTACAGTGACCAAGCAACACCGTTAGTTGATTATCTCTATACCTAGGTGATATACTAGCTACAACTTCAACGTACAAACATCGGGCCAAGCATGGTTAGCTGGTCGCCACTCAGAGTTGGGCTATACTCACTAGGCAGTCATCCAGATGCTTGCCAAAAGCAATAGGGGCCATGCCCACTCAAAGCCTTGGCCAGATCCAAGCACCTGGCCCGGAAGAGCATTTCCCCGAGCACTCGAACTCAAATAATCTATTCGTTGAATTAGCCTTATTATTTCTAAATTATTACTTGCACTGTGGCGTCCCAACCCAGACTCCAATGCGGAATCCTGAGTCGAACCGCCCAAATAGACCCATGTCAAGCATGTGCAACTAGGAAATATAAAATTCACATGACGCAACATTGCATACAATTAACAACTCGGATACACTAGGCCGAAAAATCAGAATAATATAAACAAGTCTTTGGTGACGTTACAGCCAGAACCCAACAACTACTTTATAATAACTACGCATGCACACCACAACTCAACGGTTACAACATGCCGGAGACAACAAAGTAAATTAGAGCTAAAAGGATGCCCAACAGAAAAAGCTACGGTGAACCAAAAAAAACATAAGGCTCGACATATATACAAATCGACACACAAAAGATTAAGTTAGTGTCACAAGCTACGAGTATCATAAAGTAGTGCAACAGCATATTCCCAAGTCAAGTCTACATGACTTGCTTTCCCAACATCCTTGCCAAAAGAAGAGACCATCTATAAATAGTCTCAAAAGAACAACCTTCACGAAAACCTACTTACTAGCCCGTACCCGACGAACTCAACGCGAACCTCCGGCTTGGCTCGGATCCAAGGAAAACAAATTAAACATGGTAAGTCATAAAGACTTAGTAAGCTACTAAAATACAACTACATGGCATGGCATAATGCTCAACAATATATAGAACAAGATATCATCATAGTATATCATACATTTCAATTATAGGCACATAATTTCTCATACTTCATTTAATCACCTTGTTTCACATAAGTGCGAGTAATAAATCACGTAAGTAGGATATGTTATAAAATCGGTGCCGCTGCGTAGCTCATGCAATACACAATGTTAAATCATTCATGACATCAATACTCGTGGTGAATGCATCAACATACCGAAAACCTACTCGGTTTAAATAGCAAGCCAGTGACGCACGTATTGATACGGCAAAGGGGTTACTTTCCCACTGCGGACCACAGTGGAGGTGTATGTGCGGTCTCCGAGGGATCCATAGCGAGCACGAATCTCACGATTCGTGAAAAGCGATGTATCGTCCCACCATCGACATGACCAAATCAAATAATGTCAGCTGGTCTTAATGAAATGCTCAAGTAGATATTTACTTGTCTCAAACAAATATTAGTTGAGTCCAAAAAGAGCGGACCTCAACATACACCAAATGCAGGTTATTGATCCTACTTAAAATCTCATACCAACATATAATTGCATGTATTAAAACATTTAATTTTCGAGAACTAATAATTATATCCAAATATCTCAGTTACACCGTAGAATGAAGTGTTTAATTCGTTATAATTTTATTGTCCCTAAATCGACTCCGTTGAGTCATTTATTACTAATATTTATTTTTACTTTTATTTTTGGATCATAATTGTTGCCTACAGTATCAGCCAAAATTATTATCTCAAACTATCTCACGGGTCAAACATGACAATTAATTGTTTCAAGCATATATACAAGTTTCTACTCCAAAACAAATTACCAATAGTATATTTTCTACCCAATAATTAACATACTAGAATGAGAATGTTCTATTTAGCATAAATATCTATTAACAAATATAAAAAGGGATAGTAACTTACAACCATGTTGAAATCACTATCGGTTAAAACTAATAAAATTGATACCAAAATGTTCCCTACGTTGAGCCCGACCTTCTACCGAGTCGGATCTAAAAATGGTGATTTAAATTTTCCAAAATCTTCCAAAAAGTCTCACCGAAAAACCCTCTCTTTCGCTCTTGTTAAACACGGCTAAAGAGAAGAGAAATCAGACTTTTCTCTTCTCATCTACAACAACACAAACTTAGTGCTTGTTTGGTGGAGCATTTTGGTCAAAACGCCGTAAAAACGCAGTCTTTAAAAGTGTGTTTCAATGCAGATTTTAAAAACGTGGAGCGCGTTTTAAAACACTCAATTTGTAGCGTTTTAAAAATATGTTACGTTTTCAACTAGTCTGTTTATGAAAAATAGCGTTTTGAAATAATTTTCCAAACGTGTTTACAAAAATAAAACTGCGTTTTGAAAAAGCTGCGTTTTCAAAACGCTGCACCAAACGAGCCCTTAATGTGGCCTAGGTGGGTCCACAAGGTGAGTCAACAAACTCATGTGACTTATATTTGGGTAAGTCAAACGAAGAGGAAGGAAAATAAAATGGTCAAACTAATTGGATTTGGTCAAAGTGTATCAAATTTTATTAAATTAAAAGTAGACAAGATTTTAGATATTACAATAATAATATTTTGGTCAACAAAACATTACTTAGTCAAATATGTCAAAGTGGTAATAAATAACTTTATTGGTTAAAATTCAAATAGGTAAAAACTACCTAAATTTAATGTACATAAACTCAAAGCGAAACAAATATATAAATACTCTTTTTAAAAAAAATTAATAATTTCATATCAAATGTAATTTTATTACTATTTTAACGAAACCTAAAAATAATACATAAATTATTTCTTTTAAAATCGGACACTTGATCATTCGCCCGAGCACATAATATTCAGGGATAAACCCAAAGTCAAACGGAACTAAAACAAGTCAAACGAGACCAAAAATAGTACAACAAGGGTTGAAAAATGCTCAATAACGACCCAATCGTTTAAGGAAGACAAGAATAAACATAGACATGAGATTTAAAACATGTTATAAGTCTATAGGCCATTCATAAATACAAGCAAGTTTGATGCATCAATTAAATCCAATACCACACAAGTCGAAACACTACGACTCTAACTCAAATTCATTTCATGTCAAGACATAAACTAACATTTCTGAAACATCATGTACATAAAAACTTCGGCTAATATGACTATCACAAAAGCAAGATTCAAGCAAGCAAATTGAACAAGTCAAACACGTAATTCAAGCATACAAGGAATTAATGTGTTACATGCACAAGTATGCATGATCACACTTAATTAATGGTTACTCAAATTTGATACCACCTATGTTCGCTCACAAGCACATACACATGCATGTTATTACTAATCATTTGTAAGAAAAATACAAGGAAACAACAATCGATCAAAACAAGATATCCATAAAGTTTGGCAGAATTACATCATATTTTGGGCGCGCAGGCCGAACAAAAACCCTACAAGTTAAGACGTGTCCGGAGGAGGAAGAGTGGAGGTAGTAGCAGCTTCAGTATCAGGGGTCGGGGTTTCTATTTCCATTTGCAATGTGGGGTTCCGTGAAATTGCTTCCCAGCCGCCGCGCTTCTTGGATGGATAGGTGCGCCAGACGCGTGCGTCGGACGGTGACATCCACGCCCTCCCTGCTCCACCCTCCCATGTTTGGGAGGGCGGACGAAATCAAAATGCGGGAGGAGAAGTCTTGCCTGAATAGCGCGTTGGAATGTGCCTCGGTTGCCTTTAGTGGATTTTGATCCAATATGGGAGCTTTGAGTTTTTCTATGTCAAGTTATCCCTTGTTTGGGATACCGTGATATAGAATGCATCACCCTTTCTATTCTCATTATTCTCCCTTGTTTAGGAGAAGCATTGAAAGTGCAAGGAAAGAATGTTGCGGCGCCCCGCTATAGATTTTATGAAAATAGCCTTATGGCCTATCTCGAGATCACTATGGGTGCTTTGGGTTTTCTACGTCAAGTTATCCCTTGTTTAGGGGATACCGGGGACATAGGAATCACACCTTCCATTCCCATTATCCCTTTTTTAGGGAGAAGCATTGAAAAGTGCAAAGAGAAAGATGTTCTGCGAGGCCCCCGGATCCAAAATGTTTTAGAGTCGCCATCTTTATTTTAAGGCAAAAATAAAAGCAAAACCAAAATGAAAACGGATATTGCAAAAAAAAAGAGTTCTGAG
>CM028384.1:57998074-58047749 GCA_013146195.2 Codonopsis lanceolata | reverse complement strand
GCTGGTTTTGTGTTCGAGGAGATTTGGCAGTAGTTTCGAGGCTTTGAAATGATCGCCACTATTTATTTCTTCAGCCGTAACGAGGACGCAGAGAAAATTTATCAACAAGAAGGTCTGCCTGAATGAAGCCTCCTCCTCAGATAGGCCGGGGGACAATCAAGGAAATAAAATTCCTTCTTCGCCTCCAACCCACAGGCGCAGAAAATTTGTGTTTTACGGCAACAAATGGAGCAATGCTTGAGGAAGAGTGGAAATTGCTTAACCCACAAAAAATTGGGAGCCATGCCCACTTCAATAAGGCCACACCCATTTCCAAACTATGCACTTTTTGTACACTTTCGTCCCCGCAGCTTCTCATTCTTTGCGATCCCCGCTTTTGTCCTTTACACTTTTGACCCTGTAACTTGACATTTGTTAATGTTTTAATAGGTCATGATATTTTATGTCATGTCACATACCAGGGGTACGAAATTGGGGTGTCTACAAGCTGAGCGGAGGTCTGTTCGATCCGAGCTTGTTTCTCTACACGTTTAGCCTCGATCAAGCTACAGACATTGACGGTCAGCGGGGTAGGAGGAATCCATGGCTCCAGGTCGTCATCAGCATCATCCCAACGTAGGGCCTCTAGCCACCCATGTAGGACGTGGAACTTCCTGTGCCTCCTATATATAGGATCGATAAGCAGCCCAAATGCTATTGCTCCGATGTCCACCTCCCACCATGGCCAACGATCATTCACAAGATATAATGGGTGCCCACTGCGTAGTATGGAAGGATTTCCTTGCGTACACGGGAGTTGTACTTAGGAGAAACCAAGAAATCCTCTACCGCCTTCTTCGCCTCAGCAAGCTTCTCAGAAAACGTGGCCATGGACACAGCATCCTTGGCCGCCCGGGCCTTCAAAGAATCCCGCTCTTTTTGCAACTGTATCCGCATAACAGAAAAGCCTCTTCAACGGCCTGAGACTTCTTTTGCTGCTCCACCAGCGCACTATTTTCCGCGGCTAAAGCCAGATTATCCGCCTTGAGTTTCTTTGCGGAAGCCTCCCTCTCCTCCAGCGACTTCCCCAAAGTGGAGAGTTGCTCTCCCTTCCGCTTCAGCGAGCCCATCAGCTATCCTTTCTCGGACTCAATCTTCTTACGGGCTTCCCTCTCTTCGGAGTAGCGGTCATAAAGGTTGGTACAAGTAGAGGCAATCTGCAACAGTCAAGAAAAACGGTTAGAAAAAGACAGAGAACAGGAAATACGAATAAAGGATCATCACGTGAACATACCTCGCCCAGACAGAGCCCGACGTGTCCGAGCAGAACATGATCGGCAGTATCACGGTCATGTGTCACCTCATCCTGCAAGAGTCGCTTTACTATAAACAAGTAGGACTTCCGCGAGCATTTAGATCAATGCTCCCCAAGCTAGGGTCATCATCGAAAAGTCCGCTAACAATTGCCCGGGTAACATTGACAGTGGTGGGCATCTCGAAGTCGGGTTACAGGCAAGGTTTGGAAGAGTCTTTAACATGTGGGGGAGTGGCGATGTACGCTCAGAGCCTGCATCATGGGGTCGGGCATCGACGGTAGGGGAGGGGAGCTTCTTTTTCTCTTGCTTGCTGACTTGGCGTCCTTGGCAGCAGCAGTGGTTTCATCTGCATCCTTCCGAGCAGAAGGAGAAAGGCCAGCAGTCTTCTTTGTCGGGCTGGAAAATTTGCCCGTAGCAGCAGCTTTTTTGGCTGCAGGGCCAAAGGGAATGGTGGGGACTGCCTGAGGTGTCTTCCTCGCCAGTTCAGCCACCCTTCTGCTCTCTTGCTCCTCCAACTTTCGAAGTTGTCTAAAAGTTAGCATAACTGCACAAAAGTTGAAGCATAATTAATACATTATCTACAAGACTGGAAAATGATACAAGAAAGGTAAAGCATCAACCATGGGCGCCCGAGTATACAGGCGTACAGTTACGCCCGAGTCTTCGACATTCCGAGCAGTTGACACAGAAGTTCTGCCTATGGGAATTCCCCTAATAGATATGTACAACCTCAGGCTCAAGAGTAAAGAGAGGCTTAACCACCATGCACAATGTCCCGGAGCACCCCGGCTAGATGTAGGTTCTGGGGATTGCAAACCAACTCTTTCTAGTTGAGCAAGCTCTCTTGGCTCACCCGTTTATCACCATTCATCACGACCCTGAGGGCAACTCAAATAGCGGTCAGACGAGCAGAATCACCGGTAGTAAAACTGCCGCGAGGAAACTTGGGTACATTTATACCGTCCTCGCTCATGGGCATGATCGACCAGCCTACCCGAGACTCGATCAAAATAGCTCTCTTGTCCGAGGCCTCGACCTTCCCCGGGACATTACTCAAAATTCGCAAAAAAACAATAATTTGGTCGGAGTCCAACCCGGTCAAAAATGTTGGCGCTGAGGATGAACAACCTTCTAAACAGCTTCAAAGTCGGCTCAGAACATAGCAGGCGGCACGCCACGATGTAGGTCGTTAATGCCCAGATTGTGTTCGACATAAGGTTACAGGGCATGGGGCCAAATTCCTTGAGGAATATAAGGAAAAAATGGTCCAACGACAGACGCAGCCCCACCCGGAAGAAGTTGGCAAAAAACAACAACTTTTCATCACGCTCACGGGGATATTTCTCTTCCTCCAGCTCTACTTTCTCTACCCGGTAATCTTGGGGGTCCACACCCAAGGAAGTAAACCAGGCAGTTAGTTTATCTGGGGTATCTAAGGAGGCCCAGTGTGTGGCATACTGGGACTCATCTGTGTCGCAGTGGACACCGCTATCGAAGAGGTGGCATTATCATTTGAGCGGCCGGAGCTCTTTATTCATCGGGAAAGGGGGAGATTATCGGAGTCCCCCTCTTCGGATTGGGAATCCCGGTCAACAGGGCCCTCTTGCCCGGTCACAACATGCATCTCAACCTCAACGGGCTTCACGGCATCAACAGCCTTTCCAACAGGCACTCCCACATCCATCGCCTTCTCGGGATAATTCAACTCCTCGCTAAACTCCGAGGAACTACTGTCATCGAAAGAATCAACAATCTCGACAGCTATACGGGAGACATACCCGCTGGTGACCTCATCATCTCCAGTCTCAACGTCTCTTCACTATCACCACATCAATCGAGGGTGTTCACTCGCTGCTTAAAGACTCGTTCAACCCACCGTAGTTGTATGCTTCTTGTTCGCTACCCGCTGACTCTTCGTAAGAACTCATTTCTACATAATAGATCGAGGAAAAAAAGAGGTCAAAGCCTTCCCGATACGGCAAACAATTCAAAAGGAGTAAAATCCTAAGTCTAGGTACACCAAGGGACCAAGCCTGCCTAGTGAGCAAGACACTTTGGGCCTTTTTCGTCCATCTCTTCCTAAGGTCTGATTCTAACCTATGAATCCTACCTAAAAAATGCCTAGAGATGAAGAAGAAACTCATAAACCCAGAAAATGAAGAACAAAGCAGAAAAGGGCGAAGAATGAGGGACTTACTGTCAAGATGGAGTTGGTTTTTCATAAGCTCCTTTGAGACAAGAAACGGTGAAGGGTTCTGAAATCTAGAAGCAAAGTAATGGCTGGAATCGAGGGGCAAGGGCACAAAAATCTTCCATAGCGGTGACAAAAACTTGGAAGCTTTCTTTCTCTTGAAATCTCAGAAATAGTAAAAGAAAGAAGGGAAAAAGGGGCCTCGATTTTTATAAGTCGGGATTTAGAGTTTCAGGGGGAAAAGGAATACCGAAATGGTGCTTGCAAGGACGGTTGATGTTACGCAAGCATGACGTGCATTTAAGGCGTCGCTTCGTAAAACACACCATCATCATGTCACGCCACTTACTGACGGCTCGCGCACCTATTCGCCTACTCGCCCCTATACTCTCCAACGGCAAAGCTTCCACATACACTCCAGCTGGCAGCCAATCACCAACATTCCAGAACATTCCACTCTTTTGTTTTCCAACCAAATCGAGTCAGCTCAGAAAATTCATAAGTGTTGAAGCCCGATGCAAGAACAACAGCACCGAGCGTAAGCACTCCCCGCTCCGAGCATAAATACTCGCCAAACAAGGAGCTAGGGGCCACTGATGTGATCGACCCAAATCCAATCACGAGCAAAGCACAAACACTCACCACGTGCCAATCACGAGCTCGTCAGCAAGACCTTGCGGGCAGAGCTAGCAAGACTGCACCGAACAGAGGTCGGAAACATATCCTGTCTAAACCTAGTTGAACACGAGCCATGCCTTCCCGACCAGGGGGCCATGCCCGAGGATCACACATATCATCACCAACTTCGTACCATACAGCCAGCAGAGCCATACTCGCACGGGCAAGTATCGAGCAGGGAATCTCTGAGACTTTCTCTCAAGAGAGGTCAAATGTTTCCTTATCCAAGCAGAGCACTTACCATATCTGCTTCGTCATTGACTCATTTATGCGGTCAGCCACCAATCATGCCTGCAATTTAAGAGTTTCCTCCTAAACCTACTAGATAACTATGGACCTAAACAGATTTTATGACATTGGGGACCTATAAGTACCCCTCCATAAACCCTAACAAAGGTACACACTCTTTACAACCTCAAAACTCTAACAATTTGCTTTTTGAGTCACACGATACTTACTCTCACGCTGGAGTGGTTTCGCGAGGCAAAGCCTTGCACTCCAACTAAGATGTTTTCATGATTCTTAATAGGTTGTAAAGAGATCCAATCCACAATTAAGCACATTTATCCTACTCATCAAATCGGACAGCCCAAGACTAGTTTTTGCATCATCACTTATATAATTTTTTTGATACACACATATATATACATGTATAATAAAGCTAATATACGACTTTGTTATATGTATTTTTATGTAGACTTTTGAATTAACACACAATTCAAAAGAATAAATAAAAGTGTTAGGGATCAAAATTCTAAATAATTATATCCCAGAATTATCCACAACTATATATTTTTAACCTAAAATTTATGTGTGTGCAAGAGAGATATAGTCTGTTACATAGCATAGTCTGTTATATAACACACCATAAATCTCACAAGGGAACTAAAGAATCTGTTTGGAACCCTTTAAAATTCTATTGACTTATTTTTGAATTTGAAGGCCTGTATTATTTTTCCAATGGAAAAACACACCTTTGGCCACTGTACTTTTCAAAAAATTGTAATTAGGTCACTAAGATGTCAAAATTTTCAGATGACCACTGTACCAAAGTTATCTTGCAATTTAACACAATTTTTGGATGGACGTTAAGTTTGAATGTTAACTTATGTTGAATACCTATTTTACCCTCATCTCCATAATTAAGAAAAAAACCAAATTCAAGAAAATACAAAAGATATGAATGTGTACTGTAATTAGACACGACGCTAAAGATGGCGAGAACCTTATCTCCACCGGCGGGAGCTTCGAATTGAAGTTTTTCACCGCCGGTGGTGGTAGTGCTTCCTATAATTAGACACGACGAATCACTACTTGGGAATATAGTACAAAAAGATATGAGTGTGTACTGTAGACTGGGTTGCCAATCGGGAGTCTCCGGTGGCGGATAGCTCGGGTTGTCAAATCGGAGTCATCTGTTTCTCCACCGTTTTTTTCTCTCTCCTCATCACTTGTTCTGCACAAGACATCCTCGTTGCAAATCACAACATTAAAGATGGCGAGAACCTTATCTCCACCGGCAGGAGCTTGAATTGGGGTTTTTCACCCCCGGTGGTGGTAGTGTTTCCTATAATTAGACACGACGAATCGCTACTTGGGAATATAGTACAAAAAGATATGAGTGTGTACTGTAGTCTAGGTTGCCAATGGGAGTCTCCGGTGGCGGATAACTCCAAGTTGTCGGATCTGAGTCACCAATAGAGAGACTGTGCAGTAAATCAGAACAAAAATGGAGTTGGAGCAGTACGAGGCAAGCCCAGATTAGATATTAAATAGACGAAATTCAAAATGAAACTCGAACTCGAAGTGAACTCAAATTCGGCGATATGGGTTTTTCCGTTCATATCCCACTTCCCCTTTGCCTTCGATTTCGTGACCACCGTGGAAGCTGAGGACGAAGAAATTGATGCCTAAAGAGAGATTCAAATCTGGGTTTGCCATTGATTTTTCAGATCTGTGTTTGATTTCATATAGTGATTTTTGTTTCAGATCTAGATGACATTTTGTCGAAAAGCATATCAATTTGAGCAATTTCATGCCATTAACTGTTTGTGTATTTAGAAAGAAGAATCTGGGTTCGATCTTAACGTCCGTCCAAAAATTATGTTAAATTGCATAGATAATTGCAAAAAAAACCCTGACCTATTTTGTGTTTTGCAAAATTAACCTCGTGTATTGATTTTCACCAAATTGAACCTTCACCTATTTTTATTTTTGCAATTCAAACCTTCCGTTAAAGTGGTGTTAATTTTTTTAACGTGATGATGAGTTGCCCGCTTGGCGTACCGACGTGACACTACAGCCTAACCGATATTTCTCGCTTTTTTCATTGCAAATTAAACCCTATACATTTGTTTGTATTGCAAAAACAACCTTGGTCAAATCGTAGTTTATTTCCCGCTTTTTTTCATTGCAAATTAAACCATGTACATTTGTTTGTATTGCAAAAACAACCTTGGTCAAACTGTAGTTTATTTCCCGCCATTTCTATTGCAAAATAAACCTTAAACATTTTTTTGTTTTTGCAAGATGAACCGTCTTCAATCCCGTCTCAATCAATCCGCGACCCACCGCAACGGTCGGCCGACCCTTCATCCTCCACACCCAATCCCTTCGCCCAAACCCCCATCTCATCTTCCCCAAACCCACCGCCATTCTCCACCAACAACCCAGCGAAGCCTCTTCATCATCAGCGAACCGCCACCGCCTCCACCTGACCCTCCTTCTCCTGAACCACCGGCCGGCTCCATCTCTCTCACCCACTCCAGCTCTTTCATCTTCTTCGGTGAATCTCTCCTTCTCCCACCATCAATCGGCTCAGACCTATCAATCAACACTGCCACCCTCCATGGCTCGTGAATTATCACATCTCCCTCGCTCAAATCGTCTTCGCCCAACCATCTTCATTGCCGAATCAATCCCTCCGTTAAAACACCCAAACCCGCCTTCAAGCCCGTTACTTGCTGCACTCAAGATTCCAAATTTCCCCAACAATCTCCACCATCTTCACAAATGGCCACACCTTCCCTTTAATTGCTCCAGCCGCCCTCTGTTCGCCCATATCCTCATTCTCTGGCCCACCTCCATTGATGAAGACCTTCTCACCGCCCTCATGTCACCGCCCCTATTTTAACTTCCCAAACGACATCCACGGCCTCCTTCTCTGGCGAATCTTCCCCAATTTCTTCGCCAAATCCACCACCAAAGAAATCCACCACCGCCTTACCCAGCGCCTCCCGCCAAATCGCCCACAAGCGCTTCATCCACAATCAAGCGAGTCGGCCCTCCTACCTGCAGACTGACGCCAGCTCCGATCCCGCCGATCTTCAAAGGCCGCCGCCTCCTACCACAATCACGCCACCCCAAGGCCCTAGAAACCTGCTCATACCACCATGCCCTAAGCAACCTCCCATCTCTCTCTCGCTCCGGCTCCCATTCACCGCAACCATCGCTCAACTCCATCTCTCATCTCCTCCATCTCTCTCTCTCTCTCTTCTTCTCAAAAAAATCCCCAGTAGTACATGGAATACATGAGTGACTGCTACTGTGGATTTTTTTTGTGTTTTGTAGTGAAGTCTGGGTATAATACATGAGTGACTGCAAGGTTCATATTGCAAAAAAAAAATGTTTAAGGTTTATTTTGCAATAGAAATGACGGGAAATAAACTACGGTTTGACCAAGGTTGTTTTTGCAATAAAAACAAATGTACATGGTTTAATTTGTAATGAATAAAAGCGGGAAATAAACTACGGTTTGACCAAGGTTGTTTTTGTAATACAAACAAATGTACAGGGTTTAATTTGCAATGAAAAAAAGCGAGAAATATCAGTTGGAAACTGTAGTGTCCACGTCAACTGCCAACTGGGCAGCCAACTCATCATCACCTTAAAAAAATTAACACCACTTTAACGGAAAGTTTGAATTGCAAAAATAAAAATAGGTGGAGGTTCAATTTGGTGAAAATCAATACACGAGGTTAATTTTGCAAAACACAAAATAGGTCAGGGTTTTTTTTGCAATTATCTCTAAATTGCAAGATAACTCTGATACAGTGGTCATCCTGAAAATTTTGACATCTCAGTGACCTAATTACAATTTTTTGAAAAATACAGTGACCCAAAAGTGTGTTTTGTCTTTTTCCAAATTATAGAATTGGGGTTTGTATGACCCCGTTCGGAGATTGGGGTGTCTCGAGGGTTCCAAACAAATTCTTAGATCCCTCGCTTTAATATCATACATTGCAGATGTGAAGATTTTAAGGCACCAAATGAACAACACTGCAACAAATTTTCGTGGAAAATTCTGGTTTGATGTTTCATTATTCAAATTTACTTGGTGAATCGATGGTGTGTCTACTGCTTTTACATTCATTGAAGGCAGTGGAGTAATGAAAAACTTTTAGGAGTCACTGAGTTGTGGAGTAAAGGAGTTCGGGGAACCCATGGTTTGATCCAATGTAGGCATCTCAGACCCCGATAAAAAGGACTTCAACAGTGTGAGAGCTTGCTTGGGCTTGTGCAGAGGTACTTCATGTCCTGCTCCTCTCACCGTAACCAAGTTCAGCCCTTTGTACTGCTGGGTCCATCCTCCTACCTGTTTGAGGAATCATAAGATTGACTTGCACATTATGCAAAACAGGGCTCAAATTGTCAAATTCATAGGAAAAGGGAACTACCTGCCCGTCTTCATACCATGCATGCCATGGACCAGCGGTAGGAAGTTTGAGAGCAGCTATACTGTACCGTGTGGATGTCACTGGGATAACAGCATCTGTATCACCACTGCCAAGAGAGGAAAGGAACATTTATATTTTCCATCTCTGATTGGTTCCAGTTTCAACTTTCAGGCTTTCAGCATCATGCAACTTACTTGTTGTCTTTACAAAGGTGAAAATAATAGAGATAGAGCAAATTGTTAATCAATTGGTCATATTGTATAAAAAGAAAATAACAAAATTACGCTCAACTATTACTGGCTTACTGCCTTGGTCAGTGTAAGAAATATACATTACAAGATAATCTAATGTATTGGCTGGGTAAGTTCAACAGGTTGTGAGTTCACCCACAGGCTTCAAAGACTCCGGTTTCCTTTTTTGTTTTTTGATAGGTAAGTATAACCCTTTGTTAGTATGGGGATTCGTAACTAATTAAAAATAAGGCCATCTATCATACCATATTCTCCACAAAAATCAGAAACTGGAAATTGTAATTGAATGTTGACTAGAAGCCTACATGATACCTCCCTCGTATAAGAATAAGAATTTGAGTTGTAGGCATTGGATATCCTGAATAGAATTGATCACTTTGACCTAAAAGAAATATATATACCTAAACGACATTATTCTCACGTAACTCTCTGTGTGTGCCCCCACTGAAATATTTTAGCACAACGTGGGCTAGACTAAATTGCTCGGTTCGGTCTTGCATTCGTGTACCCAGGTTGCGCTCGCACATGAGTTCAATGGTCCGGGCCTCAAAATGGACCCAAGATTTGCACCCTTGCAAGGGCACGTGAAGAGAGCTTCTATGATATACAATCTTACTCCTTAATAGAAAGGAATTTATATATATACTAGCCAAAGTATTGTTAATTTTCCAATGTAGGACAAACCCAAGTTTGGTCTTTTATAACCAATTCCAGGCTTCCAGCACTATATTTTAAGCCTTATTTTTCCTTCATTCAAAGACCAGTTTGGACAAATAAATATACACTTTCGATGTTCTTACGAAATTAGAACACAATTTCACTATTAACTTTGTCATGAGACGAATTGTGCCGAAAGTTGCACAATTACCTTCACACTAATTATAATTTTCCAAAACAAATTATGATTTATAAGCTTTGTAATGTAATAAAATTATAAAATATTGTTAATTTGTGCCCTCACCGAAGAAATTTATGGATCCGCTACTAGTAAGAACTAACCAGCTTTTCATGATTTTGTTCTACAACCTTAGCCTCTCGGTTTAGCCAACGTAGTTTTACTAAGGCTTCAATTATTCCTTCTTCTTTTTTTACTAGCTCGTTATCAATTGTTTGATTTAAGGAAAAAGCTTAAGGCTAAGGTTTCAATTATCAAAACAAACTAACGAAGCTTCAAAGCGACATTTTTATTTTTTGGTTTTTAGTTTTCATTAACGAAAGAAACCTAGTTCAGCCAGTGGTGGACGCAAACATTTTCTCAACTGAGGGCACAAATTTAATAAAGTTTATAAATCATAATTGTCCCCTACGCATTTTCATACTTTGAAAATGTTTAATTACATCATCATTTGTATCACTCTTAAGCAAATCTTTTTCAATAAAACATACAAGATAATTATTTAAAAATTGATCACAAATTTGGTTTCGTAAATCCGTTTTGACAATATTCATTGAAGAGAAACATCCTTCCACACTTGTCATTGCTACCGACAAAACCAATGCTAACTTCAAAAGCCAATACACCAATGGGATTCAATTTCGGGAAATGGAGAACAAGAGTAAAAAACAATTATTATTATTTTACTCAAGTGAGCGCAAGCTGAGAGTAAAAAACAATTATTATTAATTTATTTATTTAAAAAAAAAAAACCAAGTTGGGGCAACTGCCCCCAAACCATATAAGGTGCATCCGCCACTGAGTTCAGCAGATAAGAAAGTGCCCCAGCCCATACCAGTAAGTGAAATGCAAATAAAAGCAATCGGAAAACAAGAAGTGTTCAGTAATATTATGAAAGACTCTGCTGATGTCTCAAGAAGTACCTGTATACCCAGATACGAATTCCTGCATGTATAAGTTCATGATAGACATCCAGCATTGACCTAGGCGAATCCTTCCAATTTGCACTTACCACATCGCTACAAAAAAGAAAATGGCATTATCATCATTATGAAAATCCCAGATGAATACAGCAATATTACACATTTTAAATGCAGCAAAGCTATATATAGACGCTTGAGCTATACACGTCATTTTACTAGTATCCGGCCGCATAAGGCTATGATTTTAGCTACCAGTATCTTTAATAGAAAGTACCTGCAGGTTTCCCATTTAGATGATACATTTTTGTTATAAACATGAAGTGCCTTCTGAACCTCAGGTAAATTGAAGTAGACAGTTGAGTGCTTCTCAGTGCATGGATCATAACTCTGGCTGATGAGACCAACCCTCTGTCAGATGACATGACAATTTAGTAATGATCTCTACAACTATACTTCAAACTCTAAGCAACAATTTAAATAATGATAAAATCAAGTTGGAAATTCTCAAGATCAAACATGAAAATAATACAAAATCATAAGTCCATAAATTTTAGCCAGATCCTGTCAAGAGTAATCATTTTGTATGCATCTATTGATCTTACGGTAATATGTGGGGATTTAAGAGCATAATATTCATAAAGTGCTAAGAATTAAAATAACTTGAATCAAGAGCGAGCGCGTGGACTCACATGCCATCTTTTAAACAGATGATTGGCTACACCAAACTTCGCAGTACAGGAAGGAGTGAAGATGCTATAAGGATCAATATTACCAAGTTCATCATAAGCTGTATCTAAGACTTTATTGCACTGATCTGAGGTATGAACAAACGACTGGAAGTCGCAGACAAGGTTCAGTTGCTTGTAAGTTTGATCGGAAATCATACCAGCTGCCCACATGAATTGGAAAACTCCAAAGTGGTCACGAAAATCATCAGTTAGCGCATTTCCAACCTGCATTAAACATTTATTACTGTTTCAAAATTAATCAAAAAAACACAAGATCATCCATCATAAATGTGGCAATAGACAAGTCCGTACCAGGTAACCTTTCAAATTGATTGATTTTTCCTTTACTGCCAAGTTGTGTCGTACAATGGCTTGGCTAAGTTGAGGAACATAATGTCCTGGGAAACAAAGTTGAAAATAGTTGAAGCCACAACAGTACACAATCTAGCTATACATTAGAATGTACTATAAGCCGTTGTATCCATAAGATGGTTCTTTTGATTTTGGTGAACTTGCTTAAAACTTTTATAGAAAAGAGCACTATATCAGTCATAACAAGTTCAAAACGACCAAACATCTCCGTTTAACTACGTCATTGCCATCTTCTTCATGAATCTCCTACTCTTTTGTCATTTTGTAGGATTGATATCTCTGTAACTTCTGCTTATAATCATTACACCAAAAGGGAGGGGGGAATAAAGTGACACATGCTACAGTAAAAAAGAAAGGAAAAAAAGGAATCACGGGTCAGAAGTAACAAATGAAAGTAAAAGTAGCGTGTCCAGCTGTGGGGCCATACTTTCTTTCTATTCCTTTTTCTGTTTTCCAGATAAATGCGCAAAAACCATATCTTCCCAAAGTTATTTCTTTCTGACTCACAGTGTTTTATAACTCTTTATCTCTGAGAAACTGGGGGCAGTTAGAGAGATTGTTCATTTATCCCACAAGAGAAGACATCAAGAGAACCAAACAAGAACACAAAGTAGTTCCGCACTCTATGTGGTTGGGGAAATCTCGAGATCCGTCTCGAAGGTCTTCTAACTAAGGTGAACTTTCCTTGCCTCCTTGGACAATCTTCCATGGCTTAGACGACTAATTTGAAGCTTTGGCAAGGTATTAATTCCTCACATAGGGATACCTCAATCAAGAGATTTAGGTGGATATTCTACAGCAATAACAATGAAAGAATGCAGCCACAGCACAAGAAGAATGGTACAATAAATGTTGGCGTGACAAAGATTGGTTTTATGATAGTGCATCCATCTTCTGAGGCGAGCTGGGGGCAACTAGAGAGATTGTTCATTTATCCCATAAGTGCTATTGAGATCCCAACACAAATCAAGAGAACCAAAGGAGAAACACAAAGTAGTTATGCGCTTTCCGTGGTTGGGGAAATCTCAAGATCCATCTCAAAGGTCTTTTAACTAAAGTGAACTCTCCTTCCATGGCTTAGACAACTAATTTGAAGCTTTTGAAGACTCGACAAGGTATTAATGGCTTAATGCCTCACATGGAGGTACCTCAATCAAAGAGATTTAGGTAGATATTCTACGGTGTAACAATGAAATAATGCAGCTACAGGACAAGAAGAGTGGCTCAATAAACGTTGGCGTGACAAAGACTGGTTTTATGAAGGGAATAGTGCATCCATCTTCTGAGCTGTAGTAAATAGCTAACCTCAAATATTAGCTAATAAAAAATATAGGTTAGCTTTAATAGCTAACCTCAAATATTAAGAGTATCTAAAGATAGTTTTGTTTCCCAAGTGGATAAACCAATGCTAGACATGCTGATACTGAGTAGAAAAAGTATTACAAAATCGAAACCAGAAAGAAGAGACTAAATGCCAGTTGTACACTAAATTGATTGAACAACACATTACCAGTGGCTTCAGATTGTCCATGCACATATTATGTCAGAAATGGCAGATATCAAATTTCAAAATAATGATCATGCCAGAAGATCTAATTTTACAGCACAATTTGGATTTTGGAAATGAAATTGTGCTCTAATAGAAGAAAAAAATTCAACTAGAAATAGATCAGTAACCAATTACCTCCATAGCTCTCTCCCGCAATATAGAAGTCTCTTCCTTTATACTGAGGAAACCGCTCGACCCACTTCAGCAGAAAGGCTAGTGAATCCTCAGCTGGAACACAAAGTATGAACGTGACAGAATTGCATGTGCATCACAAAGAAATTATCGAATATATTTGTAATCAGGACTATATAACAGCAAAAGAATCAAAATTGTACCAGTTCTTTTGTCTCCGTTGTTCAGAATATCGGAAGAAGTGTTTGAATATGAAAAACCAACTCCAACAGGGGAATCAACAAATAGAATATTTGCGACTGCGAAATTTTAAGAGATCAGAAATGGTCTAGCTAAAATCAACATGAGAGAAAATGACTAAAGTTACCTTGGTTCCAAGAGTAAGGGTTTAGATAAAGGGACTTCCCATCTTTGTTAACATGGAATGGTCCCACTTCCTCAGCCATTCCATAAGCAATAGCCGAACATCCAGGCCCTAAATAAACAGCTCTTGGTCAGACACTGTTAAAGCACAAAATCTAAAGCATGATATACATTGTTGGTGCTCTCTCTAACAGCTTAAGCTTTTAGATGAGTTGGTTACTTAACAGACACCCCTTTCATTATTGGACCAGAACATTGAAGACTTTAACAAACCAACCATATAGGCAGTACAGCAAGAAACAAAAATCATTGCTAAAGAAATCTTTTGTTAAGATGGGTTTATTCGATCAAGTAATGTAACACAAAGTTCACTATAGATATGTTTCGTATTCATTGAAACCAAGTCCTCCATATAATTTGCCAAATATGAAATACCAAAGGAACAACACAATAATGGAATAAAATAAGAAATGGAAACATGGTATATTAAATGGGAACATGCTAATTCATCATCTAATCTCAAGATAACGATGATACTTAGTGTTAATTTGGTATGCAGTAATGATCGTTCCATTCCATTCCAAATCACTTTAGTATAAATATTATTCTATAATGGTTTAGAAATCAAGGATGGGAATTTCGATTATTGCATACCAAGCGAGCACAACAGACAACGCCAAGCAGTAGGCAACACCAAATTAAAGATAAATACGGAAAATTTGACTAAACAATAGATTATTGTATAACCTCCGTTGAGCCAAAGAACAAGAGGCTTGGAAGAAGGATCTTCAGCAGCCTCAGTGAACCAATAAAACAGGGCCCTCCCTGAATTCTTATTGACTGTTACATACCCAGAATAGTGTGCAAAACTGACACTGAAGTTTTGACCTGGCAACACTGAAACCCGGTCCAGCTGTTGTTGGGTAATCGGATCTATGGAGGAACTTTGGCTACAAAAACCCAAATGAAGGTTGATTGTAGTGATTAAGAAACAACACACTAGAACCCAGTTCAGATTTGACATCTTGTTAGGGTTCTAGTGCGGGATGATCAAGAATCTTGATTTAGCAACAGTTCTTTGAACAGAATGTATGAATAAATACTGGTTTGAAAATGGAGAAGGAGTGGGGGAAGCTAGGCAGTTGGGTCAATGATTGTTTCGTAAGAAATGCTTCACATAACCTACGCTTTGTCGTTTATGCCGCCGAAAAGATGGAGGAGCTGCAGTCATGCGATATACTATTGGAGCCACGTGAACTGCGCAGCGTACATCCCGGTCAAAACCATTCAAAATGGTTTATTCCTCCAGCTAAGTTGGAGCTTATCCAATCATTAAAATTTAATTTTCATTATCGTTGTCATTAAAGTGTTCTTAAATATGTTTGATCAAGTTAGATCGAAATTTTTTTATGTACTTCACGATTATATAGTTGTGTATGTCTTTGGAGGTATTGTTGAAATTCTTAAATAAATTACTGGAATACGGATATCGATGGATCTACTTCTTCATCGATCCAGTTAATTATTGTATTATTACCTTCATTCTTCACAATCATATTGTGCAATATGATGCACTCGTACGTTATATCTTTCAAAGCCTCCTTGTGCCAAAATCGAACCGCACATCGTACTATTGCCCAACGAGATTGGAGGACACTGAGCGCTCGCTCAACGTCCTTTCTTGCAGCTTCTTGTATTTGTTTGAACTTTATGCTTTTAGGATCTTCTGAATATGTAAAGCTTTTGACAAATGAAGCTCACTCCGGGTAGATATTATCTGCTAGATAATATTCCTTCGTGTATTGTGTGTCAGTTACTGTAAACTGAACTTGAGGATAATGTCCATGCAATACATCGTTGAACAATGGAGATTGGTTTAGCACATTAATGTTGTTGTTAGAACCTGCAACGCCGAAAAATGCATGTCATATCCAAAGGTCTTGAGAAGCGACCGCTTCTAGCATTATTGTTGGAACCCTTTGATCTCCTCGAATAAATTGACATTTTCATGCAACTGGACAATTTTTTCATGGCCAATGCATGCAATGCTTCCTAACATACCGAGAAAACTATGGACCTCAGAATATAGTTGAATTAAACATTGGACGTTGTGAGCATTGGATCTTCTCAAGTATATATTTCCAAATACCTCAATCACATATCGACAAAATTTCATTAAACAATCGATTACAGTGATTTCGCCAATTCATACTTATCATAATAATCGGCATGTGTGCTATATGCCAACTGACGAATAGCAGCAATGCATTTTTGTAAAGGGGAAAGTCCCTTTCTACCGGTTGCGCCAACCCTCATCTCAAAATACTTTGTATGACTTGAAAGGGCTTCTACAATTCGAAGAAATAACTCCTTACTCATTCGATATCTTCTCCTGAAAATTTGATCTGTGTAAACCGACTCATTTGAGAAATAGTCATTGAAAAGTCTTTCATGTCCAGCGTCACGTTCTCGATTTATGTACTTTCTACTGCGTTTACGACCGTGGAAGGCTTCAACTTCTTGTTCCTTCATTTTCATTTCTATAATCATCATCATCATTTTTTTTCACTTGAATCACCGGCTTCAACTTCTTGTTCCTTCATTTTCATTTCTATAATCATCATCATCATTTTTTTCACTTGAATCACCAAATAATTTATCGTGTAAGAGGTTGTGGTTGGAGAATTTTTAGTGTGGAGATTGTTGTATCTGTAAGTATATGTGTAAGAGGTTGTGGTTGGAGAAAATATGGAACCTCATGCCTCTTATATATAGACCTCTTATAACGACTAATTTTTGTAATACAATTAAAAATTACATAACTTAAATTATTACACATGGGTTACATGAAGAAAAAAATACATTAATTAAAATATTACATAAACTCATAATACAACAATTAGAAACTTCATAAATTAAAATTACGAAACTTAAACTAGGGAATATTATATTTGACCTTGATCATCTCACAAATGTGTTGATGCATTTGGAGTTGCTCATTCGTCATGCCACTAGTATCCTTAAAGAGGATATCATAATTCATCGCATTTGCCACTCCCTCGAGTGCTAAAACCTTTCTTTCTTTAATTTCACGATGATTATCCCATAAATCGACACTTTTGATTTCATTTTTCTCGGTGATTTTTGCTTTCCCTTTCCTCTTTGCCGTCTTTTGACCAATTGGGCGGACTTCAACTTCATTGTCTTCGATGTTGATACTCATATACGCATCGGATGATGAAGTGAATGTCCCCGATTCAGATATCTTTGTCCTTTTAGAGGAATGTTCACTTGATTTCTCATCTTTCCACTTTGGTCCATCTTTCACCATTAGCTACATATGCTTGTATTTGAAATGATTTTTACTTATCGATTAATAAAGACCACGTGCAGTTTCCTTCACTTGGTCATCAAACCACCCACTACGATGTTGATCTCTAACTTGGATGAATAATTGGTTAAATTGATTAACCATTGGAGTAATTATGTACCAATACGACTTCAAGACGTTCGACTTTCTTCGAATTTCCGTCTTTCGGTTGTTGTTGTAGTACTCAGTGATTCGTTTCCAAAACTCCTTATCATACTGAGAGTTTCCCTTCACGCTATCTGTTGAATTAACAAGCCAATCACTTGCAAGCATTTTATCCTCTTCAATGCTTCACTTTCTTTTCTGCATGTCTTTTGTTTCGTTATCCGCTTCATCATTAAGAATAATGTTTTTCAACCCTTCTTGGGTGGAAAATGGTGGAATTACAGACTCATCGACACTATCATTTCTTGTATCAACTGTCATTGTTGAATTTCCAATACTCATAATCGGTTTATAAGAACCGGGTGTATATTGATTTGCCATAGCCGGGTTAAAATATTCATGTTGCGAATATATGGGAAATCAAGGATACGAAAGATAGGGAAGATTTGGAACACTTGAAATACCTTGAAATTTTGAATATTGAAAATTTGGCAAACGAAAATTTGGCGGAGCTTGAAAATTTGGTGGAGCTTGAAAATGGAGCGAAGCTGGAATATTTAGTAGACCTTGAAAATTTGGAATAGTTTCGGCATTCGTAAAATCTTCAACATTAGAAGAGTTCAATAAATTTGTAAAAAAATGGTTATCCATAATAAAAGAAGTGGAAATAAGAATTTGTGTAGTTTAATGAGAATGAGATAGTATAGAAGTAATGTATTTGTAAAAGAATGTAATGAGAAAAAAATATTTTGAAAACCTATTTATAGGAAAAAAAATTATAGAATAAAAAAAAACAAACAGCTATAATTTGTGTCATTGGAAACTTTGGAGAAATGTTAAAGGCAGCTTTGAAATTGTGAAAGAATATTAAAGGCTGCTTCCATTTCCAAACGGTTTTATTATTAAAAAAATAAAAAGTAGATGAGTTGGTAACATTTGGATCAATTGAGGAATTTGGAGCGATTGATATCATCAACCGATGAGTCAACCAGTTCCAATGGTCAAACAGCTCTAAGCCAAAATTATAAAGCTTTAATAGAGACCTGTTGGAGGTGCTCTTAGAGCATCCACAAATACAATGGATGACTTTTATGGGGTACTGTAACTATATATTATCGGAAGGATTTAAGGTGGTTGCACCCTAAAATATCCTTTATATAACTCCTAAATTATTTTAGAGACCCTTTAATTTTTTTAACTATAATAAGCACCCTCTATAAACTTCTAAATTGTTGACATCATTTAACTAATAACATAACTATCAATATAATTCCCTTTTTTTAATTTTGATTTTCCTACCGCAGTTGGAATAAATTATTTATACTTAAATATATATATATATATATATATATATATATAACGTTTACTTTTATTTAAATGAGGTTGTGTCACACTTTTTAATATTACCAATATACCCTTAATTTTGTTATAAATAATAGGAAAAGGGAATGATATGTGAAAAAAAAAACTCTCACACACACCCACTCTAATGTAATAGAAATGGAGAATGGAAAAAGATTATGAAAGCAAATCATCAAATGAGATGGACAGATTATCATATACATAAAGATCCTCCAATAAGAAGAATCCAGTGTACAGTAAAACCCACCCAATATTTTGGGGGCTAGTTAGCTAATTTTAAGGATAAGGTGTTTGCAAGGGTGTCCATTGTGGGTCTCAAAAGAAGTGAAAAACTTTAAAAAGGGTTTTAGGGTGGTGGTAAAGAGAACCACTGTGGATCAATCATCGTTTCGTTATGCAACAATGGTGATTTTTGAATCCAAAATGTTTGTCGGAGCTATTGAATGAAGACGATGACATTTTAGGAATATTTATTTCGAAAATTGACTTTAGCTGTTGGAAAAAAAACGAGCCTGAATGGGTTATAAACTTTGCAAAAGGGATCGATCAGAATTTCATCATAAATTTAAAATTGGGCCCAAGTCCACTTTGTAAGGTTTCCAACCACTTTAGTTCTTTATTTTTTTTAACCTGAAAAAACACTTTTATTCATAAAATGCTCACCGCTTACGTCTTGCGTCTTCTTTTTCTAGGTATTCATTTTACCCCTTTTTTTGTCTCTTCATTCTCGATCTCTCACTCTTTATCTCCAGCTCCAATGGGAAAGGCAAACATAAGAACAAGGACACACTTTACATCGCTAAAATCATGAACAACAATTTGCATCAAACAACTAAAATCAAATACCAAATCAACCACAATCCATTAAAAACTAATAAAATAATTCATTTGATGCTCATTTGATTCAAAACCAAAAAACCATACAAATGTGGAATATAGTCCAATACTTTTACATATCCCACCATATTTATCTCCATTATTATAATATATATTTTTTCTTCAGAAAAATGGCTAAAAACTTTATAAAAAAATTATAGAAAATGTTTCTGATATAAAAAATGAAACAAAACAAGTCTCTATTTGTAGGTAAAAATGTGTACTTTAATTCAAGAAAAAAAATAAATTATTTGGCCGAAAATTGGCCAAGAAAAACAATGGTGGAAAAGATTTTTTTTTAAATGCCAACAAGGAAAGGGAATGGCAGAGCATCAGGGAGGCTCTCGGCTTTGATCCGTTTTTTTGAGTGTTTCGTTATTAAACGACCCCAAAACACGATAGTTTTGTGCTTTAGCGGTTGGTTTTTTTTTTAATTGGTTTTGATTTGTAGCCTATATTGATCTAAATCAAACCAAATCAAATAAGAATTAGATTAAATCTTATTTAGATACACTGTTGTAAGCTAAAACTTTGTTTGATTCGGTGTTTGATCCTCCGTTGTTCCTGCTCTAAGAGAAAAAATCAGCAAACGAAAGCTATCGCTTCCTTAAAAGTAAGGACTTGGGAAAAAGGTTTCCAAACTGATAGAGAAACAAAAAAAAGAGAAAAATAAGAGTTTAATGCCAGGAAGAAAGTAGGATACTAAGCCCCAGTAAATCACAAAGGGACCCTGAAAACTAGACCAGGACGAGAAGCAATAATGGAAGCAAAAAGTTCACTCTTACGAATTCATCTCAGCTTATTTTGCCCAAGGTTGCAAGAGGAAGAGTATCACCATTTGTGATTTGAACTGGAGGAATAGAGGTTTGATGCCCTAATGTTGCATTTTTACCTACTAAGTTCAGTCATGGAACTAAGAGTTAAGGATCTATAACTTTTCCAGGTAGACTCCCCTATATCTAGCATCACTTTTGTGTTCTTCTACTCTCTCTTCGTCTTTTTGACTTTGAATTTCAATCTCAATGCATTGATTCAAAATCATGATGCATCAATTTGGAAACACAATGCATCGATTTGGAACCACGACGCATTGTTATATTACATAATTTGGAATCATGCATCGCGAAGCACATTATGCATCGCAATACTTATACTCATGCATCGGGATTAAAATTTTTGCATCGCAATGCATGATTTTGCATCGCGATGCATAAAGCGAAACTTTGTGTGCGTGTGTTCCTTTTCATTAAGGGTATACTCATCCTTTTACACTAAAAGTGTTTTTATCGGTTAAAAAAAGTGTGGGAGAGTTTACCGGATAAATATTGATGGGAGGGGATCGACTCGGTTTCCACCCTTTATTAATTAGACCCTAAAACTGATAACATACAATTACCAAAAAACGAAATGTATTACATATTTTTTTTATAATGTCGAACTAAAATTGTTTTCTTACACTAAGTACCAAATTCCTAAAACCTCAAACTATGATAACTTACTTGAAAAGTATCATTCTTCTAATATTTCTCGAAGCATAATCTTCTATATTTTATATGAAAAATCATTCTCAATTGGTATCTGATGTGGCAAAAATCTAGCTTGGGCCGTCCGTTTGATGAGTGAGATATCTGGACTTAATTGTGAGGCTTGATCTGCTTCCTTGAACTTGTCTAAGAACACGAAAACACCTTAATGGAAGTACAAGGCTTGACCTCGTGAAACCACTCCGGCGTGAGAGTAAGTATCGTGTAAGTCAAGAGAGAATTTGACATATGTTATAGGCTTAAGAGAGTGTGTGTACCTTGTTTAAGGTTTATGGATGGGTATTTATAAGCCCCCAATGTCATTGAATCCGTATAGGATTCAGTTTCCATAGTTACCTAATAGATTTAGGGAGAAACTCCTAAATTATAGGCGTGACAAGCGGCTGGCCGCGAGAATTCCAGAGTAGATAAGGTAAGTGTCTGCTCGAATAAGGAAACCTTTGACCTGTCTTGGAGAGAAAGTCTCTGAGATTCCCTTGTTCGATACTTGCCTGGGCAAGCATGGCTCTGTCCGGCGATGTGATACAAGTCTAATCATGATGTGTGAGTCCCGGGCATGGCCCCATGGTCAGGTAGGCAAGGCCGGTGCTCGACCAGGATTATGCGAGATATAAACGACACTCTACTCGGGTATATTGCTAGCTTTGCTCGCTAGACTTGTGGGCCCCTTGCAAGCAAGCTCGTGACTGACACGTGATGATCTCTCGTGGTTTGCTCGTGAGCGGGTTTGGGCCAGGCACATCAGTGGCCCATAGCTCCTTGTCTTGCGAGTTACGCGAGTATTTATGCTCAGAGCGGGGAACACATATGCTTGGTGTTGTTGTTTTTTCATCGGGTTTCAACATCTGTGAATTTCTGAGTTGATTGTGACTTGATCGGAAGGCAAGGCGATGAAATGTTCTGGAACCTTGGTGGATGGCTGCCAACTGGAGAGTATGTGAGAAGCCTTGCAGTTGAAGAGTAATAGGGCAAATAGTCATGGGACGCGTGAGCCGTCGCCGAGTGAAGTGAGTTGATAGAGCGTCAATCACAAAGCGCGCATTTAATGCGAGCCTGCAGTCCGTGACGTCAGCCTAGGCGAAGGGCCATTTCGACGTTTCTTTTTCCCCCTAAGACTCAAAAACCCTGTCCAACAAATAATGAGGCCTCTTCCCTTTCCTCTCTTTTACCGTTTTTGAGTTTTAGAGAGAGAATTTTTCTGGCTTTCACCCAGGAGACCCGGGTTCGTTTCTCGGCAATGGAACCAAACTAATGTGGCAAAAATCTAGCTTGGGTCGTCCGTTTGATGAGTCGAATATCTAGGCTTGATTGTGTAGCTTGATCTGCTTCCTTGAACCTATCTAAAAACACGAAAACACATTAATGGAAGTGCAAGGCTTGGCCTCGCGAAACCACTCTGGCGTGAGAGTAAGAATCGTGTGAGTCAAGAGAGAATTTGACAGAGTTTTTAGGCTCAAGAAAGTGTGTGAACCTTGTTTAGGGTTTATGGAGGGGTATTTATAAGCACACAATGTCATTGAATCCGTCTAAAATTCAGTTTCCATAGTTACCTAGTAGATTTAGGGATAAACTCCTAAATTATAGGCGTGACAGGCGGCTGGCTGCGAGAATGCCGGAGTAGATAAGGCAAGTGTTCTACTCGGATAAGGAAACCTTTGATCTATCTTGGAGAGCAAGTCTCTGAGATTCCCTTATTCGATACTTGCCTAGGCAAGCATGACTCTGTCCGACGATGTGGTGAAAGTCTAATGATGATATGTGAGTCCCGGTCATGGCCCCATGGTCGGGCAGGCAAGGTCGTTGCTCAACCAGGCTTATGCGTGATATAAACGACACTTTGCTCGGATACATTGCTAGCTCTGCACGCTAGACCAGTGGGCCCCTTGCATGTAAGCTGATGACTGGCACGTGATGATCTTTGTAAGGGTAAAATAGGCATAGCCTATTTTAGTTTTTGTTTCCCCTTTCTTGGTCATTGTGTTTAGGCAAGTTTGACAATTTTGGAAACAAAATTTTCCTAAAGATTTTTTGGTTTTTGGTCCTAAATCTTAGGAGTTATTTTGGAAACAAAATCTATGTAAAAATCCTTCATAATGTTGTGTCTTTAAGTCCTTGACAATATGGTAAGTGAATCTAGTAGTTAAGGAAGTTGATTTAATTACTAATTCTAATCCTTTTCCATATTGGAGTTTGTTTCATTTTTTATTTGTAGGTCTCCTTCACATTATAAATAGAGGACACGGGGTAGCGGCTGAATACATGAAGACAGGCAGAAAAAGAGAAAGCTGAGAGCAGAATATTCAAAAGTTTCAGAAGTAGTTTCAGAATTCCAGGATTGTGCAGAATTTGGATGTAGCTTCAAATGTTACAACATTCGGAACTACATTGAAGTGTTGAAGATGTTTTGTCTTCCTAGTTGTTTTTAGGAAGCTGTTTGTTTCTTATCACGTTTTATATATCTGTTTTTCTGTGGGATTTTGCTCTCCAAGACTTGTTGTCTTGTGAGAGTATTTTGTTTGGTGATTTCACAAAGTTTTTGTAAAACAATTCATATTATTTAGTGAAATCTTTTTGGCCATAAGGCTAGATCTACAAGCATAGGCTTGTAGGTTGTTTGGTATTTGTTTGTGCTTTGATTTGTGCATCAGTTGTTAAGTCTTCCGCCGTTTAATCTTTTCTGACCATTGTGATTTCCATTGTAGCTTCATCAGAAGCTACATTGGAAACTGCATTGGCCGTTCTTGGAGAATCCTAGCTACTTGTGTTCTTTCAATCTCTCATGCTTTGCTCGTGACTGGGTTTGAGCTGGGCACATCAATATCAAAGCTAATTAATTAAGTACACTAAGAGTACATATACATGAAGCTGGGCTACAACTAGTCAACTAGAATTGAGCCCCCTTAAATTGTTCAATATCTCATATTGATCATGGCAACACCGCCCCAGCCAATCTTTAATGAGTTCGATTTATATTAAGATTAATTGCAGGCCGGTACACTTTCTTGAAATTGTAACAGCTCAACTTCCCCTATTTTTTTAGGGACAATTACGGACCGATCCACTTTTCAAAAGTTTATAATCGCTCCAGTACCGTGTTTTTTTAACTGAAAAAAGATACTTTTAGATGCGAAAAGACAGTGATACCCTTAATAAGGGTGAGGCGCACTAGGAAAATGGATCGTGGTGCATTGACTATTGAACTATAATTCATCAATTTTATTGCATTAATTTTTGCACCGTGATTCAATAATTTAATTGCTTAGTTTTATTGCACCGCGATTCATCGATTTTATTGCATTAATTTTTGTACCGTGGTTCAATAGTTTAATTGCATATTCTAATTACACTGTGATACCAATTTTATGTACAATGATTAATTAATTTTTGAATCGCGATACATATACCTAATCCATGTTGTACTGCGATATCAACTTTTATTTACCGTGATGAATTAATTTTTGAACCGCGATACAAAATGATAATTGTTGGTCCCAAATAGGCTCAATCTAAGCTAGAAGGGGGAGGGGTTGAATGGCCTAGTTATACTTTTAAAAATACTTTAAATTATTTTCAAAGTATTTTCTCATTTTGAAAATAACTAACTCTTAAGAAGAGTTAGGGCAACGGAATAAATAAAGGAAGATGAAACAGTTGGGAAGGCTGATGCTTGCAATAAGGTACATCAGCTAACTTAAACAGTTAAGAGCAGTAGTTCAGAAGCAGTTTAGACAAGGTAAAGAGAAACAGTTCAATCGAGACAATACGCAAGGATGTTGAAGTGGATCGTACTTTGAAAAGTACTACATCCATTACCAAAGTAGTTATCTTTAGATTTTAAAAGGTGCACTTGTTTATCTACTATGTGAGAAAGTTAAAATAATTACTCTCTCAAGTGCTAAAGTAAATAACAGTTAATTACAAACTAGAAGAAGCTGTTAATGAGTCGTGACTGGCAGATCTACAACTTCAGGAAGTTTATTGAAGTGTTAGTTCTTGTCCTTTGATCTCTTGAATTCTTGAGTATTAAAGATGAAGCTAGAGTATTAAATGCGTAAGAGACAAATGTTGTTCAGATCTTTAATGCTTGAATATATACCAAGAGAGATCTTCAAGACCATTGGATTGAGATGGAGAGGTTGTATCTAACATTATAATGCATTAAATGCAGTTCGACGCTTTGTAGGGTGAGTGCAGCAAGACAGTCATCAGAGATGCAGTGTTGCAGGAGCAGACACACCAAACAGAGTAATGTTGCAGCTTGCAGGCGTTACAGCTTGAAAGTCTACTTAGCCATAAGAGGTAATATCTTCAGACTTCATGATTCAGACAACAGGGTGGACAGATTGTCTGTACAACTGTTTGGAGTCAAATAAGGACATGGTTGACTTTATTGGAGGGAAATCTAATGAATGTAAATTGAATATTATTTGACTAGATATTAAAATATCTAGATCAAATAATATGTAATCTAAATCCAAGTGTTTGGCTGAGCTTTGTTCTTAAGCTGAGCAGACTTGGAAGTCTACTGGTGAGATGTGCTTTCAAGGACGTTGTTGAAGCCTGCTGGTTCGCGCCTTTGGAGAAACTAACACTAAGCTATTATATTACAACATTGATTCTAAAGATAGTTGCCACACTAACCAATATGCAAACCTTTTAGCCACTGTGCAATAGAATTAGAGGATGACTCAACCAAATCTAGAGCATATGAGGGTCAACAATAATGAACCAGACCATGTTCTCCACCTTCTTCTTCCATCTCCTTTGTTGTAAGCCTTCTATTTCCCCCTTCTCCCCCGTCTTCGTTCTACTGAAAAATCATTCAACCTAGCACAGATCTATTACAGTTCCGTATATAATGAATCAAAGAAACCATTTTACCTTTCGGGGGCGTTGCCTTTGACCTGATCCGACAGGTCGATCCCCGTTTCGTTCCGCAACAATGGTGATTTTCAAATCCAAAGTGTCTTGCCAGAGCTATTGAAGGAGACGATGGTATTTTCAAAACAATATTTCGAAAAGTGGTCTTTTGTGGTTGAAAAAAAGAACGAATGACTTTTTGGGTTAAAAACTTTGGAAAATGGACCGGTTAGAATTTTACCCTATTTTTTAAAATTTAACCGCTAAAGTCCATTTTAATAATATTTTCCCTAAAATACCCACTATCGTCTTCAATTAGATAAGAAACTCGAGAAGCTTTCAGATTAACCATTGAATGCTTCTATTTAGCATCACTTTTAAAAAGGAGCATCAACAAGAACAACAACAATCGTAATTCATTTTTCAACAATCCATTCGTTGAACTTTCGTAATCCATTTAATTACCTCCAATTCGAAAGAAACATCCTTGCAACTCAGTTTCTTCCTTCTTCCTTCATTCAACTTCAGTCAAAAAAATGAATTACTATTTTAGAAACAGAAGGAATCTTTGCAACCTAGTTTTTTCCTTCCTCCAACCTCAATTTACAACATAAGCTCAATCACTAACAAAAGAGGTTTTGGCCAATTCTACATGTTGGCTTGACAAATACATGTTGTTAGAGTTTTTTTTTTTTCATAAATGCACGTTAGATTTGTGTTCATAAATCCACCGTAGTATACAATCATTTGCTCGTTAGGTTTGTCAATTTCTCATTCTTAACTATATGTCCAATTCTGCCTTGGTGTTTTTAATTAGGCACTGTATCTTGTAATTTAGCGTCGGTGTTTTATATTAATTAAGCATCGTTTATAAGATTAGGAATAGATCATAAATTATGGTCACCCACGTGTCATTATTTAAAAACTAGTAACTCACCAGTGCGTTGCACAGATACATCATTTGAAAATTGTATGCTTAAATAAAGTTGAATAATGCACCGCAAATATGATTAGTTATACTCAATTAATAACACTCTAATTTTCACATGGCTCAAAGTTCTCAAATGATTTCATCGGAATTATTCGTTTTTATTACTAATGCACCGTAATATGATTAGTTATACTCAATATGGTCCAATCTTAAAAAATGTTGGTTTTTGAAAATATATACACATAAAAATAAATAAGTAAAATTATTTTACTAAGTCGTCGAATATCATACTGTTAGTTATATCCAATAAACGAGGAATTAAAGTAGGGTATAACACTCTTTGAACAGAACCTCCAAGACTTAAATGTTGGAAACCAACATTTTCTGTAACATATATTTCATATGACTATTCATTATAAAAACACAAAAAAGAAGACATAAATTGCATAATTAATATATGACAGATCAGTTACATAAAACAAACACTTAAAAAAAGGATACAAAATCACACACTAATTTCTACATGTCCTACCGTTCTTAATTGACTTCATCAGAATCATTCTAACGAATTAGTTATGGACCGCAAATATTGTTAGGAAAAAATTACAAATCAGTCCACTCCCAAAAGTTTTCAACCGATTTATACATCCATATTTTTTCAAAACTGAAAAAAAAAACACTTCATGCATGCATCGTGATACATTATTTTGTGCACTACATTGCATAATTTTGTGCATCACGATACATGACATGTCTTTTTCTGGTTTCAAAAAAATATCGGAGGAAAAATTGTTGGCCGATACTTATTGTGAAACTTTTAATCGCTTCCGTGCCATATTATTTTTTTTAACCACTAAAAATAACTTTTATAAAATATTCGAAAATACCCAGTCAATCATGAAACTGGAAATCTCAATTGTTAGGGCTATAGCTGTCAAAATTTGGCCCAATCCAATAGGCCGACCCAGCCCACCTGATATTATACGGACTGGGCTTTAGGCTTATATAGACTGGCCCGACCGCCTTTGTCGTGGCTAGAAAAATATATGAAAATAAGCAAAAGTGGTGCACCCAAATGGGTAGGCCCATGGGCTACTCTAGCCGGCCCGAAGAAATTGCAAATTGATCGAATTTTGATGTTGAACCGATGGGCTTGGTGCGGGCCCGCCAAGGCATGACCCATTGACATCTCTGGTTGAGGGCAACAAAACAAGGATACATATAATGAAACGAATTTGAATCGCAATGTATCGATTTGGATTAGCGATGCATGAATTTGGAATCATGATGCATCGCTATGAAATTAAAATAAACCAGTTTGAATCGCGATGCATCGATTTAAGATCTTGATGCACGTTATGAAATGGAAATGATAGTTACACAATTTAAAATCATGAATCGCGATCCAAAATCATATATCACGATGCACAAATCATAATTAAATACATACTAATAAAGATCTAAAAATTAAAAAAAATAGGTACATATCTCTAATGTTTAGTTCTGTATTTATCATGTCAAGGACCTCATTGACATTGTTTACCCTTTTTAAGTATAATGAAAAAAATTATAGGTCTAAATCTATGACCACCATCTCACCATAGCTTGCAGGTAAATTGCTCTTTTCGTTAGTATTCGTATCGAAATTTAAATAGATCGACCATGTGTCAATCAAAAAAAATATTATTACCATCTCAAACATTTACTTTTTTGTTTCGAAAAATACTTCTTGTGCATCATGATCAAATTTTTTAACATGTAATTTTATAGATATGTTACTTCGGGTCTTTTAACATGTATATATTTTATTGAATAATCTTTTGTTGTTAAATTTGATTTAAATCATAATTTGGTCACCCCACTTTAACACTTTTTGCAATAAGGTAACTCTACAATTATTTTTTCAATTTATTCATTGTACTTGACTATATCACACTTTGGTCACCAAGAGTCATTTCCGTAAGTTATTGTGACGACCCGACCCCGACCCCGAAGAGGAATCGCGAGTCAAGTCGTCCAAATAGGACTACAATTCATGCAAGGACTCAATTATCAAAACTGATGTGACGCAACATTGGACACGTAGTACAACATAGCATTAAAAAGCCGGAATAATTTAAAACTTTAGAACCTGATATAACAATTAATAGCAAGTAAACCAAGTCATCGACGAATTTACAACCGGAACCCAACAACTAAACAATTCATGCTAATATATATACACCTCAATGGCTAAACACGCGGAGGAACGACAAAAGTAAATAAGAGCTAATGGGATGCTCAACGGAAGTCTTAACAAGTGAACCAATACATGCAAGTAAGGCTCGGCCTACAAGTGCCGACATACAACTAGAAACATAAGTAGTACTATTAGTCTTAGTCTACACAAGTACAAGTCACTACAAATACACATTCCCAAGCGAAGTCTAAATGACTTGCTTTAACCCAAGCGTGCTTGCCAAAAAAGAAACCAAAAGCCAATGCTACCACCTCTAGGTGCGCAGTCACGAATAAGAGTAGACGATCAACCTCGATGAGATGGTCTTGGATGGTTAGGATCTAAAACAGTAAAAGGGAGGGGGTAAGTCATAAAGACTTTGTAAGCCACCAATATGCATGACAGGATATAATGCAAGGAATACATAGCATGTATCAAGCAAGATCATATTAGCACGTAGTTCTCATGTCGCGATGCACGTTGTTTTCACATAAGTGCTTTAAATAAATCACATAGGATAAGGATATCTTATGGAATCGGTGCCGCTTTGTAGACCTGAAATAGACAAGGTTATCTTGAACGTATTTGTCGGATGCACGTGTATGATACATCGACCACGATAGTATTGTTCCAAGCGCCCATTGGTTACGACGAGGTACTCTTCTCCACTGTGATCAGTAGTGAAGGGTGTGTGCACGATTATGGTGTGGCGACCCATCACTACCATGAATCTTGAAATTCATGACGGCGATGCATCGTTAACCATCTAAACAATTCAAGTAATGCCAACTGGACTAATGGTATGCCAAGTAGATATTTACTTGTCACACAAAATCAAGTAAGGGGCGAGTTCGACAAGAACGAACTCGTCTGAGTCAAGTAGATGTTTACTCACATAATAAATCAAGTAAGGGAGCGAGAACGACAAGAGCGACTCGTACAATCAAGTAGGCATGTTACTCTATGATATACAAGTCAAGCATGAGATCAATCACATTAAGAATTCCCAAGAGCTAATTTACAATTCAATTGAACTCTAAACGTCGTAGGGATTAATTGTAGAGTCGGTATTGTTCAATGACTCTCTAAGTGCAACTCCGTTGAGTTATCGCTAAAATATTTCCAAGTAGAGGATGAATGCTATAAGTATTTCAATACTTTTTCTATGTTATCGATTCTAATAGAACCCAATTACAAAGTCATACATGACTTTAGCCTATCAATACATCAATTTCACAATTTTGTGAAACCTTTACATGATTAATTCTTGAACCTTAACAATTGCAATAGATTCTCATCCAAGTAGAGATTGAATCCAATATGCATAGCAATACTCTTTTCTACGTTCTACCTTTCACTAGCACCAAAACACAGAGCCATTCATGACTTTAACCTATCGATAGTTCAATTCCAAATTGTGAAACCCTAGCTTGAACAATTATTTAAAGTTGAAAATTACAATTAATTCGTTCACGAGAGTTGTTCCTAAGTATATTTAGAACAACATTCATGCTTTACACAAACCCAAATTATTAAGTATATATGGCAGCCCCTAATTTTCTAGATTTCATCCTTAATATGATCAATTCTTTAAAGTTCCCAAATGCAATGAATTCCTTCACAAAAGTTGTTCCTAAGCACATTTAGAACACCACTCATTCTTTACACAAGTCCAAATTATTAACTTAACAAGGCAGCCCCAACATTTCCACATTATAAACTTATTAAATTTCAAGTTATTAACATGGTGCATGTCTTCTTGAGCATATATCTAGAAACTATCATGAAGGGAACATGCTTGATATCAAGCATACAAAAACAGGGGATTGAGTGCTTACCTTATTCGAAATTCAACGGTTGGATGACAAAACAAATCAAGGATTAAGAAACTAGGGAGCAAGAGCTTCGATTTGGTGGTCTATACTCGAAAATCCGATGGTTGGATCTCTGGAAATGGTGCAAGCAAGGTGGAGGATCTTCAAGATTTCTTTCTCTCACTAGAAACCAGCAAATGACCAAGGAGGAAGACAATGGCTGATTTTTGAGTTTGGGGAGATGAAGTCACCAAAAAGGGTCAATCCTAGGTGAGAGTTATTAAGGTTTCTATTGGTCAATTCATATTGACCCTTGATTAAAATACATCCAAAGGTTGAAATTAAACCTAAAGAGGTCACAATACATGAGGGGGTTCAAATTGGGTTCAAATGAGTTTGATGGTTCAAGCCAAAAATTCAGAATCAGAAAATCCTGAAATCTGGAAAACAGAATTTTCATTTGCGAAGTTACTGGATAGTCAATCTTGTAAAATCTACCATAAATATCTAATTCACACCTAACCAAATTAATAGAGGTATAAGTAAGAAACTTTTTATCATTACTCTTTTGATGTTCTTATAATCTCTTTCTATAAATATTGAAACTATTCGACTTTTTAGTTGCATAAGTGTCACTTATTGAACGAATTCAAAATATTTTAATATTTCATATATAAAAATAATCTTACATGTTGAGCATTTTAAATTAAACTTATGAATTGGTTATTTGAAACCATTTGAGCTTATATTAATCAAAATATGGTTACTACAAGTTCAAGTACAAAAGCTGAATTCTTGAAAACAGAATTCTGGCACAGCCGTAAGTCAAGACCTAATTGAGGTACTTAGACACCTTGGAAAATTACCAAATTTTACAGGGAGTATCCTAACATATGCAGGTAAAACATACTAAATTTTTAGAAAATTCTCTTTACTATATTGGTACCAAAATTTTCCCGAAATTTGCCCAAAAACATGACTGATCTGTGAAGAAATAAATTGGTATCTTATTACCAAATGCAACAAGTCTATGAACAATGATTGTGCAAGCATGATAAATAGTAGTACAATTGGTCTAGAACTCAAATGAACTTCTCGCAAGTTGAAAACACAAACAATACAAGCAACGAAGGCAATCTCGAGAAACCCTAAGACTCAAACGAAGCAACAATGCTTCTAAACTTTCAACCATGCATACTATAATCAAGATTAATGTTACAAGTCATATATGAAGGGCACTAAGACTCCAATGGGACTTAGTTAAGTGCAAACACGCTAAGATGAATACTCAAAGCATTAACGACAAAGCAAGCAACGCATAGAAGGCATTCAAACGACTATGATCGTAACCAACCTAATGGAAGCATGATATGAACAATATGAACTCTCTAACATGTTAATGCATATGCTAAGCATGTTATAATGATGTTATACAAGTAATGGGTTTGGGTTCTCATAGTTATGTTGGATGGAATTCATTGAAAAGATATAAATATCCTTTTGTGTTCGGAACATGACGTGCACGTGAATAGATTGAAATCGTAAAATCTTATCTCATTCAACTCCTTGTCTAAAGACACGCGTCTTAAGTTTACATTGAAGGTGAATGTGAGACAATAACATAAGTAACACGTGATGTAGGTAACAATATTTTTGGGTTTTTACAAAAGTTGAACGCTTTCCATCCAAAAAAATTGGATGGAGTGATGAACGTTCGATATAAAGCCAAGTACAATGACAAATTGAAAAGATAATAATAGTAGAATTAGCATATTGAATAAAGTGTGAAAGTATGGTAACCAAATTACGATTTAAGCCGATAAATTTCATCATTATACTTGTAGGTTTGACAATTTTTTACTATGCATTAGTCAGTTTTGAATTTCTATGATACATGAACCATTTGAGCTCTTAGGATATAAATCATATTACTTCAGACATTTATTTAAAAAACGGGTAAATTTACCAAATCTATTCAAATTTTGTTATTTCAATTTTATTAAAGGATGTAAATATTATTTTATATACTGTTGAGTGTTCAAAATTATGCACCTGTTGTGTTTTAATTGTCAAATTATAAAATATATGCATTATCGCAAAATATACTAAATGTGTTTTCATATTTGATGGATTCATTTTAAAGTCAATTTTAATAATTCTTCAAATTATAAGAGATGAAATATGTTCAATGCATTTGTTCAATATTAGTTTTCAATAAAAAAATGTTTCAATTCCCAAAGCAAAATATGCAACTAAACAAAATAAAAGTGTTGCCATTTTTGGAAAGTGAATTTTGGCGGGAACTTTCCAAAAATCGCACCTCCCTTTTTATATATGTATAGATTAAGCACCGGTGCTATTTAATTAGGCATTGAAATTTTCTATTATGTATCGGTTTTAAAATATACGTGTTTATTAATTTAAAAATTGTGCGTCGGTGTTAGCTTTCAAAAATTAGGTATTGTTTATTTCAATCCTGCCTCAATGTTTTTTTAATTAGTCATCGTTTCTTTCAATCCTGCCTCGGTGCTACTTAATTAGACATCGTTTCTTCCAATCATGCTTCGATGTTATTTAATTAGTCATTGTTTCTTCCAATCATACCTCGTTGTTACTTAACTAGGTGTCGTTCCTTCAAATCTTGTCTCGGTGTTACTTAATTAGACGTCATTTTTTTAATATGGTGGTTGGCTTCAATTTATTTTTTCAATCCTCCCTCGGTATTACTTAATTATGCGTTGTTTCTTCCAATCATGTCTCGTTGTTATTTAATTAGTCATCGTTTCTTTCAATCCTGCCTCGGTGTTACTTAATCATACATCGTTTCTTCAAATCATGTCTCGTTGTTACTTAATTAGGCATCGTTTCCAATCATGTCTTGGTGTTGCTTAATTAGAAATCGTTTCTTCAAATCCATCCACGAAGTTACTTAATTAGACGTCGTTTCCAATAATGTCTTGATGTTATTTAATTAGTCATCATTTCTTTAGTTATGAGATGCTGAAGTTTGACCGCGGGCTTTTGTTCACGTGTTTGTTGTTCATTAAGGGTATCTTTGTCATTTTATCACAAAAAGTGTACTTTAGCGATTGAAAACAAATACAAAAGACTTTTTCGTTTATAATTTCATTCTATGGGACCGGCCCAGCTATCACCCTTTATATTATTAATATTTTAATGAAAAAATTACGAGTCATTTTTTAAATAGTTTTCAATCACTTTATATCCTAATATTTTTTGGTATCTGAAAACAGACACTTCATGTATCGCGATACACAAAATCATGTGTCATGATGCATTATTTGTACATCACAATTGTTAAAGATATAGACCCAAGAGACACATAAGTGACACAACTCATGTAAGCCCAATTGGGCTCATTCACATTGTTAGCCCAATAAATCCTTTTACTTTAGATATAAATATCTCTTGTAATAGTTTTTAGAATTTAATTTCATTAATCAAAATATAGTTAGTTTTTTTTCTCTCTCTTTTTGTGTATTCTTTATTCTATCCCTCACCTCCGGCCACCACCGTCAATGGTGGTGGTCCAAAACCTTCTTCAACCCTCATCATTCACCAAACTTGACATGGTATCAAAGCGGAAGATTATAATAATCAATCCCTCCCCAAAACCCTCTTACACACATCAACATGAATCTCATACACAGACCCGACCGCGGTGTCCCAAAGAAACGCTTGTTGCAAATAATTTGAAACCACACGAATCGTAAATAGCAGTCCCAACACCAAACCCTTCATCTCCTTCATCTCTCCCATTCCAGGCCTTCGACTCATTCCAGATCTCAATTTCATCAAGAATTGGCAACAAGATCAACAACCCCAACAATACCAATCTTCCCCAATTCATAGAGCCCCAAAATTTCCCAAATTGGACCTTCTCATCGGCGGCAACAAGAAGAGGGTCTTGACTTGGTATAACAAGAAAAGGGTCAAACACACAAAGGAGTCGAAAATCAAGAATAAAAACAAAATCAACAAGCAACAGGAATGGGCTGGGAACTTGTGCTATTTGAAATAGTCAAACAACCAACCCAACAATGCCCAACGATTCAGGTTCCATCGTTCTCTTATTAACGATCACAAATTCAATTCACTGTTCTCTTATAAGCGAGCACAAATTCAATTCATCGATCTCTCATTAGCGAACACGAATTACAATATCGGTTACGCCATTGCATTTCACCCTCAGCAATAACCACAACAACAGATAGGTAGGTGGAGATGACGTCCTATCACCCGCCGGCTATTCTGGTTTTGCGGGAAAGACCACCGCCTCATGCCAGTTCTTGAGCTTGAGCACCGACTGGAATACAATTTCCCTCTCAACCCATTCCATTAAGATTTGAAGATCTGCATCAGTGATTTGAAGATCTGCATCATTGATCAGTTGGCCAAGTTTTTGTAAACCAACTTAAAAGGGTTCGGTGTTTTCTCCCATGTTGAAAAACTGGTCAATGATTTGAAGAGTGAATCAAACAAAGCATAAATCGAAGCCTCAGCGGAAGTAAGGATGAAAAATCGCATTATCATAAGCTAGCGTGGGCCATTCAAACACTATTATCATTGTTACAGTCCAATGTAAAGCAAACTCAAGAGGCCAGCCCAAAGGGGCACATTCAATTTTAGGCCCAAAGTGGCCCGACACATTTGATCCAGGCCCAAAGAGGCAATTCAGCCAAAAGTAGCACATTTGATTCAGGCTTATAGAGGCAATTCAGTCCAAAGTAACACATTTGTTTTAGGCCCAAAGTGGCACATTTGATTTAGGCCCAAATTGGCACAAAAGTGGCATATTAGCCGTAAAGGCTCAATAGTTTGTATCTTTCCAACTCGCACACTTCACGAAGTCGCGTGTACGAATTGAGGGGGAGTGTTAAAGATATAGACCTAAGAGACACACAATTCATGTAAGCCCAATTGAGCCCATTCACATTGTTAGTCCAATAGATCCTTTTACTTTAGATATAAATATCTCTTGTAATAGTTTTTAGAATTCAATTTCATTAATCAAAATACAGTTAGTTTCTCTCTCTCTCTCTTTTTGTGTATTCTTTATTCTCTCCCACACCTTCGGCCACCACCGTTAATGGTGGTGGTCCGGCAACATTCTTCAACCCTTATCATTCACCAAACTTGACAACAATGCATAAAACTGCTTAATTTTGTATATCATGGTGCATGACGTGTTGTTTTTTATTACGAAAAATTGTAAGGGTGTAAAAAGATTAAAAATTATGGTGGATCGTCCCAAGTTTCTTCATAATTGAATATCATCCATGCTATCCATATACTCAAACTATATATAAGTTGCAACTGTCTTTTCTTTGACAGACGTGGACAGATAGAAAAAAATGGTTAAAGAGAGCATCACTGAACTAAAGGAAGGAAAATACAAAAGAATATATATATATATAATAACAACCGTGATTTTCCCACCTAAAACTCTAGCCATGCATTGGAAGTTGAAACACTTTGTTTTATTACTTTTTCTTTAGTTTGTATGCTACATATTTAATATTTTTGGATAAGTTGACATAAATATATTTATACATTTCTATGAACTTTAAACACACCCAAACTACTGGTATTCTCAGCACAATCACAATATCATGTTGGACCATTTGTTTTCTATCACTTATTTATAAAGTCTGTGGATGTTCTTTACGGATGTTCGATCAATCTTCTGCAAAGTTCAAAAAAAAAAAAAGTTTGTCACAAAATAAGTTTTGGATATTTTGAACCCAAAATTTTTACTATAACTATTATGACTTTCATATCATTCGTCCTAAGAGACATCCACAAACAAAGATTGAATTCTCAAAGCTAGAGTTGCAAAGAAATTATTAGTCCCAACTGAAATAAACAACGAAGTTGTTGACATAGTTGAATTGTAAAGTTAAATATTTTTGATAAGCATGAAGAATGATGTTAAATTAAAAAAATAAGAAATGCAACAGATAAATTCAAATCTAAAAATTTCAGCTTTGTATTCTTTTCAAAATAACTTTAAGAAATATATTTAAAATTTTAGAATATAATAGATCTCAGACAATAAAATATAATATTTATCATTAAACGATGTTTTTAATAAATACTTTGAATTTATTTTATTAGATTTGATAAATTGAATTCTCAAATTATTAGATCTTTATTTTTTCAGAAAAACTTTTAAATGTTGTACAACAAAATAGAAAGTAAAACAAAATAATAGAAGCTCAATTCTTAACTCAGTGAAAAATTAAAAGGATTTGAATAATCTGAGGAGAGGGATCGTTAGGATTTTTTACTGAAGGTTAGGTGGATAAAATTTTGAAGTGTAGGAATAGACATCAAATGAAGGATTATAGATGAAGGGTTCTAAATCAAGGGTTGTATATTTGTTAGACGGTGGATGTTGAATTTGGTTAGTGTTGAGGTGGTGTATTACTTATATTAATAGCTTAAAAAGGACAACTTACATGACATGGGGCTTAAGGGCAGAGGTGAGATTTTAATGGGCTAAGTTTTATATATAGTAGACATTTTAGTGATTTTAAATAGTGTGAGTTTTTATATTTCTCATTTTGGAAAGAGTCATAAGAAAATAATAGGATAAATTGATGGCCAATATATTTACTCAAACATTTTTTCTCTCCAATCCAACGTTATTTTTTCAACCGCTAAACTCCATTTTCAAAATATTGTTCCTAAAATGCTCATATCGTCTCCTTCAACAGCTTCGTTCAATACTTTGAATTCAAAAATCACCATTGTTGCACAACGAAATAAGGATCGACCTAAAGGAGGAAGAAGATGAGGAAAAAAAAGGCTTACGACGCAGGAGAAGTAAGAAGAAGGCGTATGACATTTAATCTGGTTCATTATGATTTTGCATTGTGGTGCATCAATTTTGCAGCACGATGCAAAATCGGATTATGTACTCCCCCTATCCCGGATAAATGTTCCTACTTTCTATTTTGGGATGTCCCAACTAATGTTCCTAAAGACTTTTGATATACAAATTTTCTACTATTTTTCCTAATATATCCCTTCATTAATACTATCATTATTGTAAATCCTAGAGGAGAGTGAGTGTAATGGGTGCATAATTAAAGAGAAAGATAGTGTGTAATGTGTATTTAGGGGTGGCAAATCGGTCGTGCTGGGCTGTTATCGGGCCGACACGATAATAACACGACACGATAAGCACGAACACGAACACGGCACGATAAGCTTATCGTGCCTAATATTAAAACCCAAACACGACACGATAGGCACGATAAGCAAAAAAAACACGATTTATTTAGTCAGGCCCGTTAAGCCCAATAAACATTATAAAATATATAATTTTGATTTTTTAATACATATTTTGAAAATTTATCAATATAAATAGTGAAGTAGTTTAAAAGTCATAAATTTTCAAATGATAAAACTATGAAATAATCATGAAAATAGTTCGAAAGAAGTGAATAACCCCAGGTAAATTTTTAAAAATATATTTTTAAAACATATATATTTTAGTTATCGTGTCTTATTGTGCCTACCGCTTATCGCCCGATAACAACCCATTTTTTATCGTGCCTTATCGTGTTGGCCCTATAACGGCCCGAACCCGATAAGCCCCAGCCCAAACCCTATAATTTCGTGCCGTGTTCGTGTCGGTCAATCGTGTCGTGCCTGAAATTGCCACCCCAGTGTATTATTGTCACAACATATTTTACAGCTTATCATTAATTACATTTCTTAATCCTTGTGTTTTGTACATTACGAATATTTATTCGCGACAGAAGGAGTAATTAAAATTGATGTATCGCGGTGCATAAATTTGGTGCAACACGATGCAAAATTGGATTGATTGATTTAAATTGATGCATCGCAATGTAATAATTGATGAAGAGCGGTGCAAAATAGGATTAAGTAATTAACTGATGCATCACGGTACAAAAATTGATGACGTGACATATTTTGCAAGGAAGAGCTATACATGCCCCGATGCGTGATGTTGTTTGCACTAGAAATGAGTACATGGTTTTTAAAAATCATTGAGAAGGCAGAACTTATTTGTGTTCAGATTGTATCTGCATGACAGAGAAAAACACAAGTTTATTTGAAGACATTCATTTTATGGAGTTTTTGAATAGTATAAAGTGTTCAAGATCGCCCGACCACAAATTAAACTTAAGATTGGTGTTCCGGTGATGTTGAGAAACATTGTCCATGTTGCAGGGTTGTGCAATGGAATAATACTAATCATTACCAAGCTAGGGAACCACATTGTTAAAGCAAATTTTTTGAATGGAAGCTATGTTGGAGACAAAGTGTTTATACCAAAAATGTCATTGTCTTCATCAGATGTGAGGTTGTCTTTCAAATTATAGAGAAGGTAATTTACATTGGTAGTATCGTATGCCATGATAATTAACAAAAGTCAAGATCAACTATTTTCGCATGTAGGACTCTTCTTGAACAAACCAGTATTCAGGCATGGCCAGTTGTATGTTACAGTTTTTAGGGTAACAAACCGTTCTAGGTTGAAGATATTAATATCCAATGAAGATGGAAAACCAACAAATAAGACAACAAATATTGTGTATAAGAAATTTTTCTAAAATCTATAATATTACCAATAAAATGATGCATTTCTATTTAAGTAGTTACTCCAAGCATCACTTCTCTTCATTTATTCTTTTGATTTGCTTTTCCGTTTTGCTTGAATATTATTTAATTTTAAAAAAAATTATTCGTGCGTTTAACGCACGGGCGTAAAACTAGTTTATAATTTAAAAACACTTGACTTGTAAAATATGATTATTTTGTTGAGACCAAGAAAAAGAAATTTCTCGTCAAATGATGCACAACAAGAACATAAATTGTTGGATCTACATGTGCACATTGTGATATCATATCATAATAAATAATCTAGTTTTTCACACGTGCGTTAAATGCACGATCATACAATTTTTTCAATTAGCTTATAGTTAAGCGAAACAAAAAAGAAAAACAAAATTTCAAAAAAAAATAAAAGAAAAATTATGTTGGAGGCAACTACTTTTGATATAAAAAAATCTGTTTCGTTTTGATTTAAAAATTAGACACTTGTATATTTAAGATCAGAGAAAATAAAGTCAATTTTTTAGAAAAAAATACAACTTTGCCCTCCACTAAATCTTAATTGTAACAATAATTTTAAAAATAGTTGCAAACCTAGCATTGTTATAAATTAAAATATGATGAATATATGGTCATATAGTAATTGCATTATATGAAAAGTAATAAACAACTAAATCTTTGTATAAATCCTAGTCTAACCATGATTCTTGACCAATTTCATATTTGGTAATCAAATTTCATAAGTTTGGTAAGTTGTTGATATTTTCCTTAAATACTAATCCTTGTCCTTGTTGGAGTTGGATTCCTTTATGTGTGTAGGAGATCTTGGCATTATATAAGGAGGAGCTTGGACACGGTTGGAGTACACGCCTTGAGACAGAATTCTGGGAGAGCAGATCACAAAGAGTGCAGAAAATTCAGATTTCCAGAATTCAGAATTTCAGATTCTGTGCAGATTCGAATGTGCTTCCGGATGTTGCAACATTGGAAGCGACATTGAAGTGCTGGAATTTTTTTGTCTTCCTGTTTTGTTTAAAGGAAGCTGTTTTTGTTTCTTCCCATGTTTTGTTTAACTCGTTTATGTGGGGTTTTTGTTCTCCAAGATTCATTATCTTGTGAGAATATTTTTTGTGATTTCACATAGTTTTTTTTTTTTTTTTGTAAAACAATTCATCCTTTTTAGTGAAATCTTTTTGGCCATGAAGCTAGATCTACAAGTATAAGCTTGTAGATTGTTTGGTAAATTTTTGTGATTAATTTCGTGCTTTAGTATTAAGTCTTCCGCTGTTTTTGTTATTTTTCTGTCTATTGTGACTTTTCTATTGTAGCTTTTTAACAAGCTACACTAAATCATTGAGAATCCTAGCTACCCGTGTTCTTTCAATTGGTATCAGAGCCTCCTCTTGACATCATTAAGAGTAGATTCTGCTAGTAGCCATGATGGATTCCCAATTTGAGAATTTTGTTCGTCCTGATACTTTGAGAAATAAGGGTTTGTATAATGATTTTCGTTGCTTTAACTCTTACGTCTCAAGAATGTGCGTAATCGAAATCGAAGCGATGGATGCATATAAGGAATTGTACAATGATTGGGAAAAGAGAGTTTGTCAAGTTAAGTTATTTAAAAGGCAAATGACTTCTTTGAAGAAGGCTAATGAAGATCAAAAGGAGAACATTGCTAGACTGGAATGTTTGCTTAGCAAGAAAGATGTGGAGCTTGAAGAACTGAAAGAAGAACTGCTCAAAGCTAATGAGACCGTAGAAAAATGGAATTCAAGCCAACACAAAATGGATGATATGCTGAATTCTGGTAAGTCAGGTATTGGTTTTGTTCCAAAAGTGTTTGTGAGAGAAGGTGAAGGTACTTCTGAACCTAAACAGCCCACACAAAATTTTCAAAATCCAAATTTCTTTGAAAAACCGAAATCAAGAAAGAAAAATTTTGTGTGTCATTTTTGTCATAAGCCTGGACATATACAACCTTTTTGTTTTCTGAAAAAGGCTATGTATGAGGATGAAATAAGACAGACCTTCTTGGGAAAATCTCAGATGCAGAATCGTATGAAGCAGCCAATGCGACAGCCAATGCAGCAACATTGGAAGTCTCATCAGAAATTTTTTTCTCAAAATCACCAACCCAAATTTTTTAAACAGATGTGGGTTCCTAAGGGTAGTAATGACAAAGGCAAGTCCAAATATTGTGAACCATTTGATATATGTCCTGGTGCTAATCGGTTCTATGAAACCATTGATGAATACCATGATGAATCTCCTCCAAAATCTTGAGAACGGCATAGATTCGAAACCAGTAAATCTGCACATGATCGAGCCGAGCATGTTACGAAAGTTCGGCCAATGTGATTCACAATGTGTCACCCAATGTGTCACCCAATGTTGCAACATCGGCGAACACATTGGACGAAACTTGGCGGTCGAAAACAGTCCCGAACATTCAGAAAATCAGTCCAATTTGAATGGTTGCAGCCATGACATTCCTAGCCGTATTCAGAAAACCATCCAATCTCTCAAGTGATAGGTGATATTCATGATGGCATATACACAAGGAGAAGAGGTAAGGTTGATTCTCAAAAATTAGCATGTTTATCAAAATATTTTTGAGAGAAGCCTTAAATCTTTTATGGATGCTCCAAATGATCAAAGATTATGTGCTACACATTGATGTGTTAACCTTGTTTTTGATAACACCTATGCATTTTTCTTAGCACAAAAATCCAGTTCATCATCCTCGAACAAAACACATTGATATAAGACACCATTTTTTTGAGATTTGGTTTAATATGGAAATTGTTTGCATTGTACATGTTGAGATTGAAAATCATCTTGCTGATATATTTGCCAAGTGTCTTATTTTTGAGAGATTTTTCAATCTTTGGAAATCTCTTGTGTTTTGTGTGCCATATGATTTTATACTTAGTTAATTATTAAAAAAAAAAAGGCATGATTGCATTTTGTCTTTAGAGGGCACTCTAGGTCAATTGACTCACATGTATGTGTCTCTTGTGGTTGCTTGAGAATTTCATTCAAAATCAGTTGTGATTTTTTGTTATGATTCTCTCTCTCTCCCAGTTCTTGAGTATGTTTGAGTCCACAAAGGAAAGAGCTACCTTTTGAAATATTTGGGATGCTGCAATTTGTCAAGGTACTATGGAGCTTAGGCTTTCATGGGTTGATCTTGAGAAAATTGACTCCCTTTAATTGAAAAAGTGTGAAAGCTACCTAAAGGAAAAGAGCTACCTATGAACAAGGTTGTGGCACCTTTCTTTTGGGATTATGAATCCTCGGATTTCATGGGTTGATCAAAATGCAAAATTGTTTCCCTTGGTAAATAGTGTGAAAGGTTCCAAGTGGCATGTTTTTATAGCTTGAAATAAAGTAGAGCTATATTCCTAGGGAAATAAAGTACCTATGGATTTTTGTTGTGAAAAATTTTACGATCTTGGGAGAGAAATCTAGTTGAGAAAAAAAAAATGCAAGATTGAAAATAAAATCACAATTTTGGCGAATGCATCCCCCAATGCAATTACATTAAGAAGTACATCATTTGATCTGGTCTTTATCACTTGTGTGTGATTGCATTTTTTTTCTTTTGCCTAGCTTTTAGTCATTATGTTTTTAGGCATAAAATTTTAGGACATGCATTGTTGGCAAGGATATTAGCTTGGTGAAATTTTGTCCTAATATAAACTGTGCAAATCAATTTCCAAAAATCTCCATGTTGAAATATATTTAGTGGTTGTCTAATTTGTATGTGGTACTAAGAGGTTTTGAATATGGATATGATGTATTCAGTTGTTGCTAGGGGTGTGATCAAATCTTGGTGAACACTTCATTGTGTTTTTTCAAAATCTTGGATTTTTGAGATTTCCTAAAAGATGGTTTATCTCTCTTCCTTTTTCTAGTCAAATAGGGGGAGAGAGATCAAGTGTTTCTTGTGATGGTGATGATTTATGATTTGTGCACCTTGCACAAATTCAGGGGGAGATGAGATTTTCTAACCTATGCAGGTTAGATGGTTTGATTGGTGTTGAATAAACACTTGTCTTTTGATTTGACCAGAAAGGTTCAACAAAGGGGGAGATTGTAAGGGTAAAATAGGCATAACCTATTTTAGTCTTGTTTTCACCTTTCTTGGTCAAAGTAGGTTTTTAAATTAGTTAATGTTAATTTAGGATTTAGTATATTTTATTAGATTTAGTTTAGTTATTTTTGGTAGCATAATCTTTTTCTAGATTTCGGCTACATTATTTTTAGTAACAAAATCTTTAATTAGATTTTGTTTTTCCTTGGTCCTTAAGGTTTTATCATTTTTGGAAACATAATTTTCCTAAAGATTTTTGGTTTTCTTGGTCCTAAAGTCTAGGAGTCATTTTTGGTAACAAAATCTTTTATTAGATTTAGTTTTGGTATTTTTTGGTAGCATAATATTTTTGTAGATTTTAAGTGCACATATTTGGTAACTAAATCTTTGTATAAATCCTAGTCTAACCATGATTCTTGACCAATTTCATATTTGGTAATCAAATCCCATAAGTTTGGTAAGTTGTTGATATTTTCCTTAAATACTAATCCTTGTCCTTGTTGGAGTTGGATTCCTTTATGTGTGTAGGAGATCTTGGCATTATATAAGGAGGAGCTTGGACACGGTTGGAGTACACGCCTTGAGGCGAATGCAGGAGAAGCGGATCACAAAGAGTGCTTGAGAAAATTGATTTCGAGTGAATTTCGGATTCGGATTCGAATGTGCTTCGGATGTTGCAACATTGGAAGCGACATTGAAGTGCTGGAATTTTTTTGTCTTCCTGTTTTGTTTAAAGGAAGCTGTTTTTGTTTCTTCCCATGTTTTGTTTAACTCGTTTATGTGGGGTTTTTGTTCTCCAAGATTCATTATCTTGTGAGAATATTTTTTGTGATTTCACATAGTTTTTTTTTTTTTTTGTAAAACAATCATCCTTTTTAGTGAAATCTTTTTGGCCATGAGGCTAGATCTACAAGTATAAGCTTGTAGATTGTTTGGTAAATTTTTGTAATTAATTTCGTGCTTTAGTATTAAGTCTTCCGCTGTTTTTGTTATTTTTCTGTCTATTGTGACTTTTCTATTGTAGCTTTTTAACAAGCTACACTAAATCGTTGAGAATCCTAGCTACTCGTGTTCTTTCAATATCTCTTGTAATAGTTTTTAGAATTCAATTTCATTAATCAAAATAGTGAAATATAGTTAGTTTCTCTCTCTCTCTTTGTGTATTGTATTCTCTCCCACACCTCCGGCCACCGTCGTTAATGGTGGTGGTCCGGCAACATTCTTCAACCCTCATCATTCACCAAACTTGACAGCAATGCATGAAAATGCTTAATTTTGTACATCACGGTGCATGACGTGTTGTTTTTTATTACGAAAAAATATAAGGATGTAGAAAGATTAAAAATTATGGTGGATCGTCCCGAGTTTCTTCTTAATTGAATATCATCCATGCTATCCATATACTCAAACTATATATAAGCTGCATCAGTCTTTTCTTTGATAGAAGTGGGCAGACAGAAAAAAATGGTTAAAGAGAGCATCACTGAACTAAAAGGAAGGAAAATACAAAAGAATAAATTTATAATTAAAAAAGACTTGACTTATCAAATATGATTATTTTGTTGAGACCAAGAAAAAGAAATTTCTCGTCAAATGATGCACAACAAGAACATAAATTGTTGGACCTACATGTGCACATTGTGATATCATATGATCATAATAAATAAATAAAGATAAAAATTTGTATAAGACGGTTTTAATTATAGATATTTTTTTACAAAACGAATCATCTTTATCCGACTTATCGTATATTGATGGATTGAGTTGTGAGAGAATGTTGCTCAATCTTACAAAATAAGATTCATAAGATGGTTTTACAAGAAACCTACTATTCTTAAATAAAAGGTAAGAATTCAAAAAAATGCCGTTTGCAGTTTGCAAGATCCCTAACAATGTCATTAATTGCATTTTTGTGTAATGAGTCAGCAAACAAATGTTTTTAATTCTGAGAACGGGCTCCACCACCGCAACAATTGCCACTTCTTGGGTTGGGATGCTTCGCAACTTGTGTGGCAGTGGTCTCAAATGGCAGGCATTCATCTTCATCTTGCTAGTAAAACTCAATTTGCTTACCTAACTAATTCTCGCATATTCTTTTTCTTTTGAAACGACTAACATGCTCCCTTAACGTCGAGTCAGCCGTAAATTGGTATTGAATGTGACATGGGTAAGCTTAATATGGTCATATGCAGATTCCAGGGACCCAGTCCTTCGTTGATGGTCCGAGGTGGTCCTTGGTTACGGCTAAGGTCACCAATACCATCCCCGGTTCACTCATATTGCATATACGCGAGTCTTTGTATATGCCACAAAATTGACAAGCCTGATTGATTGCAACATTAGACCTTTTTCACAATTATTGTATATAATATTTCTTAAAATCTTGTAATGATACTTATTTTGATACAAATAAACTTTGCTAAAATGATATTTATTTTAAAAAATAAATATATGGACAAATATTTCTTAAAGTTCTAGAGAAATATCTACCCGTCTAAGTAAAGTAGAAACTTTGCTCTACGGTCTCCTTGACAAAAAATAAAATATATTGTTAATAGATTTCAATTATGCATATTCGAGACGGGAACTATGGGTTGTAGTATTGTCGAAATAATTAAAATGCCTACATCTAAAATTTTAGACCATTGAAGTGGAATAGTTATGTTGATTTTTTCTTCATATTTCTGCTTGTTAATGACTTTTTTTTACTGGTGTGAAAGGCTTTGCTGATTTGATACCAGTTTACTTATTGTTAACCATGAATTTAACTCGACCCTAATCTTTTCTGGTTTCGCTCTAACATGGTCGGTTCTGCGGTTCTCAGTCATTTTAGTATCACTAGTTAGATATATTAATTGAGTTGATTCTAGCCCTATTAGCCATGAATTTAATAAGATTATCTTTTCTTGACCCTAACCCTTTTTGGTTACGGTTTAACATGGTCGGCTCTGCGATCATAGGCCTTTTTAATATCTCTAAAAAATATCTCTCTAAATATATGCCGAGTCCTCTTTTGCTAAGATGTCTACAAAATGATATTGTATTTGCTGGTGGCAATCAAATTGTTGAATCTCAAACAAAGTGTTTATGATCCAAAAGGTAAATGAAACTCATCCTGTAACTATTCCATGTTCGTTTGGTCCTTTTTGATGAGATTTTTACTATTCTTCTCTCCATAATACTTTTCAGATTAAACCACAATACAATTGAAGTTCAGCCGATGAAGTTTTTGTCTTGCAGTACCTATAAAAGGGACAAACTTTAATTGTGTTTTATGATACGACTTACATATTAAATGAACGACAATTCATATTTGTTTTGGTGGAAATCTTATCAACATTTTAGTTTAAATAAATGTTTGTTTTTATTTGATAACTGGTTGATACCCGTGTGATGCATGGTTTTAATAAAAAAATCATTTTTTTGTAATCAGACGATTTTCTATCTAAACTTGTTATATGTAATTAATTTTTTTAATTAGAATGTTTTGGATAAAACTTAAATAAGGTAAATACTTAAATTGGACATATGAATTGGTATCTGAAAAATTTGTGTAAAAAAACCTAAAAATGAAGTAATTAATATTTAATATATATAAATTAATTATTAATTTTTTATTAAAAAACTGATCATTTTGACATAAAGTCGTCACATGGTAGCTGTGACTTTTGTTAGTAGTAATTAACAATTAAAAAATATAAATTAATAGTAGAAACTTTTTCCATAAAATTGTCCCGTCAATAACTTGTATAAATCAAATATTAGGAAATAAAAAGGGATGATAATTGAAGAATTTCAGTCAATTTATATTTATATAAATTAAATAGGATAAATATAATTTTAAATTAAGCTATATTTGACCAAAAAAAAACCAAAAACAATATTTCTTATTTTACAAAAGGTTGACATATGTCATTCATTTTTACTGAAAGCTCCCACGTGGTAACACCTTTTCATAAATATAGTAAAACTTTTTTATAAATCTCAAAAACGATAAAAGTTTGTTTTAATTGAAATATGAAAAGAAAAAAAACAAAAACAAAAACAAAAAGATGCCACGTGGCAACACCTGTTTTTATAAAGGTTTTCTCATTTCACAAAACGTTGTCATTTGACCGAAGTTGTTGGTTGAGCTGGCTGGCCCAACTGGCCCAATAGGCCCGAACTAGAGAATCAAATGCAAGGCAAGTCAAAGACCCGAGCAAGCGACATGCTTAGGCTATGTTAAAGTACCTTCGGTTGGGGGCATGGTCGAGTTCTTGAAGAAGCGAGCATGATGAAATCGCACTTCCAGAAGGAGTAGACATGGAAATGAGGTCGATTCTACACACAAGACCAGGTTGTTAAATCTTGAGACGGTTATATGGGAAATCCTCCACCTGATAAGTGCTCATTAATGGGTTAGTTATTACACCTATTATTAAGGGCCATGAAGATCATGGGCAATTAATAGCGTTCATGGGCGCGATTAATAGCGTTATGGGCGGTTGATAGCGTCATGGGCAGTTCACTACCGTGGGATATAAAAACAAAGTAGAATGTGAAGAAAGGTACAAGCATGATCTATTTTCCCTAGCCTAAACTCCGTCAAATTGTGAGCTAATTGTACTAATTCACACGCAGGGAGGCTTTGCAGGAGTGCCCCCGTTCACTTTTCTTCTCTTTCATTGCGAGTTGGGCTCGAGAGTTTGTAAGCACGTTGAAAGCAGTGCTTGGATTGGGTATTTGAGTGGGTCCAAATATTCTTGGGCGCATCGATTGGTTCCGTTCTTAGGAAGCGTGTGTTTTACCGGCATTAAGAGTCTCGTTTAGTGAGATTCATTGTTTTTCAAAGTTCTATTCATGGCGGAGAATGGTGTAAACGGTGGTAGTGGCAGTCGCAGAGAGGAGGCACATCAGAATCACAGCCTCAATCAGGCTGCCGGGAGTAATGTCCCTCCACCCCATGATGCACGCCACCAATTGAATCAGAGGCGTGGGGTTGAGTCGATGGCCAGAAGCGCTGAAGCTGCGGCTGGTTTAGCCCATGAATTTCGTGAAGAAGCTTTACGACAAAGAGCCATCTATCTCGGTCAGATGCATCAACTCAATTTACAAATGATTGCTATGGGCAAACCACCATTGCCATCGAGTTGGAGCCACTACCAACTCTGTTGGCACCGGGACAGGCTGCTGGTGTTTCACGCACGGGGGGAAATCCGATGCATCCTTTGGTTGTACATTCCCAACCACGCGAACATGATTCCAAGCGTAACGATCAGGGAAGTAAGGCCAGTCATAGGGTTATCCCTAGTGTTCATTCGAGGTTGGGACCTCGCATTGGTGAGATTCGGCTCGATCACGTCGCAGCGGCGTTCACCGTTCACCTCGAGGCGCATGCTCGTTCGCGTCGCGTTCGCCGCTCGCACTGGCACTTCACGTGCAGCCGCCGCTCACGATCACCGGGGATCCTATGCTGGAGACATAGGACTCCCTCTAAGCGGTCTCATCATTCGGCGGCTTTTGGTTCCTGCTTGGGTGGCACCTCGGGGCAGTGGCGCAGGGCAGTGGGGGCTCCACAAGCCATCGCGGTTATGGGACCCCACAGGCCCCTCCTCTCCCTAGTACAACCTCGGCCAGGGGTGGTTTACTGCAACCATTAATATGCAAGATTTTGAAGAGTTGAAGCTTAGGATGGAGGCTTGGGAGGAGGTAAAGCTCTTGATGGGAATTTTTTGGAATGCGTGCTAGTCCGTTGGCACCTTGGATCGAGAATGCTCCACCAGGCTCGGGGCTTGATTTTTCCAAACATCAAGGAGTATACCTAAAAGACAAAAGCTAGAGGCCGGTT
>CM028384.1:57784643-57997974 GCA_013146195.2 Codonopsis lanceolata | reverse complement strand
GGAGCAATCAAGGCACAAGCTATAGCGGACTTTGTAGCTGAGACAAGTTTCAAGGATCCCGTCGAGGAAGTAGAGAGTAAGTCGACAGCAACGAGCAGTGTAGACCCAAGGCCAAGACCGGGGTATTGTTGGGAACTTCATGTGGATGGCTCGGCTAGTCGATTTGGGAGTGGCGCCGGGCTAGTGTTGGTACCACCCGAGCAAGACGTAGAATTTGAAAAAGCTTTGCGCTTCAAATTCCCAGCTTCGAATAACCAGGCCGAGTATGAAGCTTTAATTGCTGGTCTCGAGCTCGCGCAGGACATTGGAGTTCGGGAAGTGGTAGTGTATTGCGACTCTCAGTTGGTGGTTAATCAAGTCAAGGGTGACTACGGGGTACACCATCCGATCCTAGTTCGCTATTGTGCAATGGTGAGAGAAATTTTAAAAGATTTCGATTATTGGGAGTTGGTTAGAATTGCACGGGAGGACAATATGCGGGCAGATTACTTATCAAAGATGGCTGAAGATGAAATTCAGTCGCTGCATCCTGGAGTCATGATTGAGTACTTAGAGACTCCTGTCATTGAGAAAGAGGTGGTTATGGATATAGAACCGGCTGTCAAATGCTGGATAGATGATCTCCAGGCTTACATTGAGAGCGGAGTGTTGCCTGAAGATAAAAAGGAAGCTAGAACTATCCAAAAACGATCATGCCGTTACGTCATCTTGGACAACATTTTGTATCGAAGATCTTATACACGGCCTTTGTTGAGATGTGTTCGTCCAGAGATGACGGAAGGAATATTGGGCGAGGTGCATGAAGGCAAATGCGGAGGTCATCCCGGCCAGCGATCACTAGCTGAGAAAGTGTTAGCAGCAGGGTTTTATTGGATAACTTTGCGGCGAGATGCCGAGCTATATGTTCGCCGTTGTGACAAGTGTCAGCGCTATGCAGATATTCCAAGGTTGCCATCTACCGAGCAGACTCCTGTAATTGCATCATGGCCATTTGATATGTGGGGAATAGATTTAATTGGTCCTTTTCCCTTAGCTCGTTCAAAGTTCAAGTACGCGGTAGTCGCGGTAGATTACTTTACAAAATGGGTCGAGGCAAAACCATTGGCAACTATAAGCGAGGTTAACGTTATCGATTTTGTACATGAGCATATATGGTGTAGGTTTGGTGTCCCTCGAGCAATTGTGTCCGATCATGGGACTCAATTTTCGGAAAAATTTACCAAGGCGTGCGAGCAAATGAGGGTGAAGCATTGGCAGTCTTCAGTGGCATACCCGCAGGGTAATGGTCAGGCGGAGGCCGCGAATAAGCAAATTCTTCATGTGTTGAAGAGGAATTTAGAGGAAAAAGCTGGGAGATGGGTAGACGAGTTGCCTTCAGCTTTGTGGGCAGTAAGGACAACAGTAAGGGGTCCAACTGGGGAAACTGCATTTTCTTTAGCATATGGGTCTGACGCTATGGCTCCGGTGGAGATGTACTTGCCCACTCATAGGGTCTTAAATTACAATGCCAGCTCTAATTATACAGCTCGAATGGCGGATTTGGACTTGTTGGAAGAAAAACGGCTGGAAGCTAAAATGAGGATGGCCAATTATAAGCAACGAGCAAAAGCTCACCACGATAAGCGAGTTCGTGGTCGAGCATTTGCTGTGGGGGATTGGGTCCTTCGTAAGATTGAGGCCACAGGCCATCGAGCTGAATGGGGGAAGTTGTCACCAAACTGGGAAGGTCCTTTTCAAGTTTCGAAAATTGTTAAGGAGGGCACCTACAGGTTGCGAACAGAGGATGGTGATGAGCTAAAACATCCTTGGCATGCAGATCATTTAAAGAAATACTATTGGTAATCGGTGCTAGTAGTATGTGTTTGTGTAATTTTTCCAGGTACTGGAAAATGATTGTAATGAAGCTTAAGGGGGTTTCTCTTTAAGTTGGGATTACTTGTGTTGAATTTTACCTTGGAAACTTTCCTTTTCGAGCATAAAGGGCTTTATGCTCGAAGAGGAGAGTTGGTCTGTGGGTTGTTTTTCCTCGTTAGCCTTCTTTCCTCGGGCATAAAGGGCTTTATGCTCGAAGGGAAAGTTGGTTTGAGGAGGTGATGTAACTCCTTGATAATCTATCTTCTTCGAGTATAAAGGGCTTTATGCTCGAAGAACTAGTTGATTAGGGAGTTGATGTTTTTCCGTAGTAATTCACCCATTTGTGAGCATGAAGAGTTTTTATGCTTGGGAGTAAAATGTGTTTTTGTATCTGAGAAGGAAGTATTTTTATCCAGAAAGGGTTAGAAGTAAAAGCGATGTTTCTTTCAAAGCATGCAAATTGTTTAGTCAACCAAAGTAAACGGAAAGATGCAATATTACAGATACTGAGAAAAAAGTTAAGTGTTTTGAGACTTGGAGCACGCAGGCTCTGGAAATTCAAGATTCATCAATTATGATGGGGCTAGCAAGAGTTGGAGCAGGGTTGTCGCCAGCTTGATTGGTTCGGTTTTCATTCTCTGCTCGGGTTGTCGGGCTTCATTTTCGCCGCTTGGGTTGGCCGCTTGTTTTCTCTGGGATGCGAGGAGCTGGTTCTGGTTGTCCGGATTCCTGCCCGACCATATTTGCGCCATCAGGTCGCTGACTGTAATTTCTGCAAGGGGGGGAGGGGTCCAAGTATCCAGCCCTTTGTTGGAGTCTAGCTCGGCTATGGAGGTGAGCTCGTCAGCGGAATATGGTACTAAGGCATGTCCTGGACGGGCTTCGGCACAGAAAGGGGTATTAGTACCCCAGGTCGCAAGTTGTTCGGGCCTAAATTCAAGGCCGCTGCAAGCCAATTGCCGCAGAATATGGTTGACCCCCTGCAAGAAAAATGGATACGCTTCCTCCTCAACAACAAAGAAAATCTTCCGAATTTTTGTATTCAAGTGATGAGATTCTCCTTTGAAGGCGAGCTTGTACCAGCCTCGCCGCTTGTCTTCCGTAGTCGTGGCATCCTTCTTCACTTTCTCCAAATCTGCTTTCTTCGCAGCCTCTTTCCTCACTTGGGTGATGTTGTTGAGAGCATTCTCTTCGGATTTCTTGGAGAAAGTGAGGTGAGCATCGAGGATTCTCTTCTCCTCTTCTAGCTTGGAGACCTCAAGAACTTTGAGGTTAGGCTTTCCTCGCTTCTCTTTAGCTCGGCCTCAGTTGACCTCGCTTCTAGTATGCTTTTCTCGGCCGAGCGAGCTGGAAGTTTTGACATTATCGATGAGTCGGTCGAAGAGAAGTTCAGTTTTGGTGGCCATCTGGAAATGAGAAGTGAACCAAGTTAGAAGTGAGCAGTGATTAAAAGTGAACAGGGATAAGAGGTAAACAGTGATAAGAGGTGAAAAGAGTTACCTCAGTCATACACATCCCGATCTCTCCGACCAGGATAGCGCTGGCGAGTTCTGTACTCCTTCGCCTAATACCGGTGTGTTTGAGCCTTTTCAGCATTCCCAGCCCGAGGCTAGCGGCATGGCCGCCCCTTTTATTTGTGTTTATGTTGGCAAGGTCGGGAACAGCCCCAATCTCCGCAATCAACTTAGTCGCCAGCTCGCGATTCTCTGGCATATCAAAGTTCTCTTTCTCGCCGATAGAGCTCTGAACCTGAGGCTTCAATGATCACTTTGGTCGGCCCCTGATCGGGTTCTTCTTTCAGGCGGTGACGGGGGGAGAGGCCTTTTTTGCTGTTGAAGTTGTGGTTGTTGCTGGCGAGTTTGTTGTTGTGTTGGTTGTTGTGGTTGTTGTTGTGATTGTTGTTGACGAGCTTGAGAGATTGTAGGAGGTTGGTTGACGTGGGCCGCGGTGTGAGAAGCAATGCCGCTTGACTGGCCGGATAGCCCTGCTTGTTTCTCGCCTGTTGGTGGTCGGGATTGGGGAGTCGAGCTGGGGGCTGATTTGCCATTTGAGTGTTTCTGTTCGCTGAGCCTCGTCGCATCGCTTGTAGAAAGCGGTTTGAGTCCTCCATTTGCCTCATGTCTGAAATAAATAAGTGTTAAGAGAAAGCAAGAACCAATGGTGATAAAGCAAAAAAGGGGAAAGTTATGCAAACCATCTAGAGAGAAAGCAGGAGTGCAGTTCCTCCCGAATTGAGGCATCTCTGACATTCGCTGAAAGCTTCCACCATGACAGCTTCCCCGTAATGGGTGGGCTACCTCGGGGTCTAAAGTTGTTTGGGGTTCGCAGCCTCGCATCGCCAAGACAACCGCCGTAACATTGGGAGGTCAGAGGTTAGGGCAGTCCAGTCCAAGACCCAGTCTTGCCCTTGTTTCCCATCTTTTACTCCAAGAAGTCGTCTGAAGGTTTTTGCGAGCTGGGGTTCTCCTGCTCGGAAGGCTTGTTTGTCATACTTCGCAATGGCTAAATTGTTTAGATAAGGGGCAAAAGGCCAGCCTACACGGGATTCTACTAGCAAGGGTTTCGCATCCCACCATCCACCTTGTTAGGGTTTTCTAAAGGAGTTTAAAGTAATTAGGGTTCGAGCGACCGAGATACGCCCTTTTCTTGTCAATAGAAAAAAGGAAAAACTTTCTAAGAGATCCATGCTCGGTTCAAAACCGAGAAGTCTCAGTTACAATGTATGAAATTAAAACCTAACTGCGTGGTTAAGGTTAAATTACGTGGAAGCGGCGTTGTTTACGATAAGGAACTCTGCAAAGAAGGGGTCTACGTGCAAGCTGAGGCCAACTAAGAAAAATCAAAATAGAAGACCATTCGGTCTCCTTGAAAGTTATGGCCGATCGAGGTTTAAATCAAAAGCTTTCACTCGGTAATTTTGGGGTCCATACCCAAAGAATAAAACCAAGTTGAGACTCATCCTCGCCTCAAGGTCATCCCAGGATATGAAGGGTGTGCTAGTTGAAGCTACTTGTTGACCTCGCTCTTGGTCGGTTGGACCAGTTAAAACCAGGGGATTCTCGATAACCTGCTCGACATTACGAGGAAGTGTACGGGAAGGCTTTCGTCGAACAAGGGGAGGAACTTCACGTTCAGTTGCTTCCGAGCCAGAGGGGGAAGTAGATGATTCAATCTGTTCTTGAGGGGCTCCGTGATCATAAGCTCGACCCTCAATTTCGGAAGGCGTTCTACCGTCAGAAGAAGACATCCTACAAGCAATCGAGGAACACGGGTTAAACCTTGCTTGATGTAAAAAGGAAATCAATTGAAAACGTGGCAAGCTGTGGTTTAACCGTGAACCAATGAACGGGCACCGTTCACTTTTTCCTCGATTTTGGCGTAAAGGCAATGTTGGGGATGGAAAGAATTCCGGTGTGATGATATTGAAAGCATGAGATGGAAGACATAGTTGAGTCAAGAACTCATGATCACACATTCACATTACCCAACAATTACCAGTTGAAGATGAACAGACCAGATGAAGATGTATTGCAGAATAAAACAAGTAGTAAGCGTTAGGGGGAATACCTGTGTAAAAGCACTCAGAGTTTCTAAAGTAGGAGCCAATTCAGGTTGAACCAAGAGCTCTGTCGCGGTTGAAGATGGAAGAGTCGGTTTTGATGCAAGCCTCTAAGGAATCGAGAGAATGGGAAAGTTTGGAATGAGAGTGGTTCTTGGTCTTTTAAAGGAAACCGCCGTTGGGGAAAAATACAATCATTAAGGTGCAGCAATCGAGGCCAAAGGGGCGGCGTGCATTTAATGCCTTCATGGAAGAATGCGCCTGTCTTTTCGTAGGCTGACGGTTGGTGGGTTAATTTCCGGGCACCGATACCGTATCCGCCTTGGTGTCGAATTATTGGGAGTGTAAGATGTAAAGACTTGGGAAATATCTCTTTAATTCCTTGGGCTCCTCTCGCTACGAGTATGAATACTCTGGTGAGGCAAGGAGTAGGGGCTACCGAAATGGGGGCCCAACCGGCCCAATAGGCCCGAACTAGAGAATCAAATGCAAGGCAAGTCAAAGACCTTCGAGCAAGCGAGCACATGCTTAAAGCTATGTTAAAGTACCTTCGCAGGTGGGGCATGGTCACGAAAGCAATCTTGAAGAGCGAGCATGATGAAATACGCCGCCCGAGAAGGAGAGACATGAGCCGAGGTCGCTCTACAACGCATAAGACCGCTTGTTAAATGCTGAGGACAGTTATGTCTGGGAAATCCTCCACCTGATAAGTGCTCATTAATGGGTTAGTTATTACACCTATTATTAAGGGCCATGAAGATCATGGGCAATTAATAGCGCTCATGGGCGCTAATAGCGCTCATGGGCGGTTGATAGCCGTTGTGGACGGTTACACTACCTGTGGGATATAAAAACAAAGTAGAATGTGAAGAAAGGTACGCGCAATCTATTTTCCCTAGCCTAAACTCTGTCAAATTGTGAGCTAATTGTACTAATTCACACGCCGGAGGGCTTTTGCAGGGAGTGCCCCTGCCCAGTTCACTTTTCTTCTCTTTCATTGCAGAGTTGGGCTCAGAGAGTTTGTAAGCACGTTGAAAGCCAGGTGCTTGGATTGGGCTGTTTGAGTGGGTCCAAATATTCTTGGACGCATCATTGGTGTTATACTAATTAGTAATAAATAGATTAATAGATTAGTACCCGTACAATGCACAAATTTAATTTAATTTTTTTGCAAATAGTATTTGTAATAAGATGATTTTCTAAAATTGTTATATGTAATTAATTTTTTTAATTAGAATCGTTTGAACAAAACTAAATAAGGTAAATATTGAAAATGATCATATGGATGGCAATTGAAAGATTTGCGCAGGAATTTTATATAAACATAAGAAGTTAAAAATTAATTAATTAATAATTAATATATATTAATTAGTTATTATTATTTGTTGAAATTGATCATTTTAACAAAGATTCATTATGTGATAGCAATGACTTATGTTAGTTGTAATTAATAATTAATAGATATAGATTAATAAAAGACAAAATGAACACAATTGTCCCGTAAATAACTGGTATAAATCAAATACTAGTAAGTAAATGAAAAAGGATGAAAATTAATGGGTTTTAGTGAAGTAAAACTTTTATATATTAAATAGGATAAAATCTAATTTGAAATTAAACAATATTTGAAAAAAATATTTTTATTATTTTACATAAAGTTGACACATGACAATTGATTTTTTTTAGATGCACGAAAATTATATAAGTCAATTGTTGATAGGAATCATTTTTATATGAAGCAAAAACAAATATTTGCTAACATGATATTACGAGATTTGATAGAATCTTTAAGTGAGAGATAATGTTTACATAATAAAATAGTTTATATTAAATCAAAAAAAAAATTATTATTTCATAGAAAGCTGCCACGTGTAAAATGAGAATTTTATTTATAGCTATTCTCATTTTACAGAAAGCTGCCACGTGTAAAATGAGAATTTTATTTATATTGTTTCTCATTTTAATAGATCTATCTATAACTATTACTAAAACAGAAGTCATTGTTACCACGTGACAGCTTTTTATAGAAAAGCTAAAAGTTTTAAAAAGGTTATGTGTTACCACGTGTCACCTTCGAAACAGTAAAAGTTTTTTTCTTTTTTCAAAATCGATTAGTTTAAGATAAAAATTCTGAATATAATTAGATAACATAAAATTCCTAAAACTAATTTGATAAGATAAAACAAATTTAAGATAAAGTTTTACGAGCAAATTTATGATTTTATTTTTATTTTTTTTAACTATCGGTTAATTAAACTAGATTTTATCCTATGTAATTTATAGAAGTTTAATTTAACTGGAACTCTTCAATTTTAATCTTTAAGTTTTAAAAAGATTATGTAGTTCCACGTGTCACCTTCGAAATTGTAAAAAAAAATCTTTTTTCAAAATCGATTAGTTTAAAATAAAAATTCTAAATATAATTAGATAAGATAAAATTCTTAAAACTAATTTGATAAGATAAAAAAAATTTAAGATATAGTTTTACGAGCAAATTTATGATTTTGATTTTATTTTTTTTCAAATATCGGTTAATTAAACTAGATTTTATCCGGATATAGTTTTACGAGCAAATTTATGATTTTTTTTATTTTTTTCAAATATCGGTTAATTAAACTAGATTTTATCCTATATAATTTATAGAAATTTAATTTGACTGAAACTCTTCAATTTCCATCTCTAAGTTTTAAAGAGATTATGTGTTGCCACGTGTCACCTTCGAAATAGTAAAAAAATAATTCAAAATCGATTAGTTTAAGATAAAAATTCTAAATATAATTAGATAAGATAAAATTTCTAAAACTAATTTGATGAGATAAAACATATTTAAGATATAGTTTTACAAGAAAATTTAGGATTTTGTTTTTATTTTTTTTCAAATATCGGTTAATTCAACTATATTTTATCCTATGTAATTTATACAAGTTTAAGTTGACTGAAACTCTTTAATTTCCATCTCTTTTCATTTTCATAATGTTTAATTTATACAAATTATCCACCGGATAATTATATGTTATTTTTTACTAATCTATATTTATTAATTATTAATTACTAATATATTAATTATCTATTGGCAATTATTAAAACAGAAGCTGTTGCTACCACATGACGACTTTCTGTTGAATGCTTAAAGTTTTAAAGGAATTGCGTGCTTCCACTTGTCACCTTTTTGTGAAGTAGTTTTTTTTAATGATTTTTCTGTTGCCAAAAATTAAAATCGGATAAATTTTAAAATTGGTGCTTCATTTATATATGGTAAAAAAATTATTAATTTTTATTGCCAAAATCGGTTAGTACGACATATATTTTATCACATTTGATTTAAACGAGTTTCACTTGATTAGGACACCAAATTTTCATAGTAAAAGAGTTTTTTTACAGATAGATTTTGCTCATGCTCATATGTTTTAATATTTCAATTACCTATTCATACGTTCAATTTTGAATACCTTATTTTTAATTTTTTCAAATTATTCTAATAATTTTTTATTACAAGTTTAGAAAATTATCTTATTATAAACAACTTTTGCAAAAAAAAAAAAAAACTATTAAAACCGAGCATACGATACTATATATATAAATTAAAGTCTGATCGATTTTAAAATCAGTGCCTCCTTTATACATGGTAAAAGTTTTTTTTTTTACCATTTTTTGCTGCCAAAATCGATTAATGCCTGATATATTTTATAACATTTGATTTAAACGCGTTTCATTTGATTATGACTCCAATTTTTTATGGTATTTTTTTTGCGGATAGATTTTATTAATTCTCATCGATTTTAATATTTCAATTACATGACTGTATCATCAATTTTGAATATTAACCTTATTTTTTTGTTTTTTTCAAATAATTCTAATTAATTTATTAATATATTTATTACAAGTTTAAAAAATCATCTTATTATAAATAATTTTTTCAAAAAAAAAAAAACCATGCATATGGCACTAAATATATCTATATAATTTTTTTCCTGCCAAAAATTAAAATCAGATAGATTTTAAAACTGGTGCATACTTTATACATGGTAAAAACTTTTTTTTTTACCATTTTTTGTTGTCAAAATCGGTTAATACCAGATGGATTTTTTTCATATTTGATTTTAATCCGTTTCACTTGATTATTACTCCAAATTTTCATGGTAAAAGTTTTTTTTTTTGTGGATAAATTTTATTGCATTTGAGTTAGATGTGTTTCAATTGATTAAAATTCTTTAATTCTCAAGGTAAATTTTTTTTTATTGTTTATTTATCATTTTTTACTTGCAAAATCGATTTGTACCAGATACATTTTATCGCATTTGATTTAGATTAGTTTAATTTAATTAGGACTCCTCAATTTTCATGGTAGTAGTTTTTTTTATTTTTTATTATTTTACAAACATTCGGTCAATTTAAAATTGATTTTATCCAATTTGATTAAACGTGTTCCACAAAAACCACAACGAAATAAGGCTCCGTTTGTTTCACGGAAATTGATTTCTGAAAAATGAAAAGATTTCGTTTTCAGGTGTTTGGTAAATCTTTTGAAAATATCCCGAAAAACATTTTCGGGTGTTTGGCAAACGTACGGAAAATGCTACGGAAAACAATATATGAATAAATACAAAAATATATTCTAATATTAATGCTCATATTGAATATAAGATAGTGTTGAGATTTAAGTAATTTTCCATTAGTAACCTCAATTTATTATTAGTCGTGTCAAATCAATAAGGTTCATCTTTTTTCAATCTCAAAAATACAAATAAAAAAATTGATAATTGATATGAAAAAAAAAGTTTTAAAAAAGAAAATGAACAATATTTGGACGTCCCTAAATAATATAGTTGACATTAATATTATGATATAGTGAGTATTTATTAAAATGATAATTTATAAAGTGTGCACAAACTCCATTTATATTTCTAAATAATTTATTTGTTGAGTGAAATAGTGTGCGTGTATGTAAATATATGTACTTGTGGAAGGGGGCGGAGAGGTGCTCAAACTTTTGGAAAATGACTTACGGAAAATGAATCCGTAAGTCATTTTCCAGAAAATAAGGCTTCATTTTCTGTTGACTCGTAAAAGCTTTTACGTTGACTACATTTTCCTAAGGTTACCAAACACCGGAAAATGAGGAAAACGTTTTCTGTAAGTCATTTTCCGTGAAACAAACGGAGCCTAACTTACAAATTCTATCTACCAAATTCGCATGAATTTTCAATTTGATGATTAAGTGTGATTTCACACTTTTTTTTTAATTAATTATGTGGACATCTTGTTGTTGTTGGTTCATTCAAATAACTTGCAAATTTTATCTACAAAATTAAGTTTCGGAAACAATACTAAGTCAACCGTGCATCACACGGGTAATAACCTAGTATATATAATGACAGAAGCGTACAACACTGTTAAATAAGTCAGTTTTTGCTGCCTAAAATCATTTGCTAAAAACAGAACATCACTTTTGTCTTATATATCATATGAGAATATGAAAATATACACGACTTTCTATATCTCCAAAAGCTAGATAACATTAAATCTATTAATAAAAAAACATAAAACATTTGATTAGTCAAAAACTTTTGGAATTTATGAAACCTCTTTATATTTAGTTTTAACTCTTTGTTTATTGGAAACCAATTAATTATACGTTTGATACATGGTAAATGAGCACAGAAGCTGAAACATTTATTGGGCAGCTGAAATCGTTTCCATTGATATATTTTTGCTCTATATATATCTCTCATCTTTTCATTTGTAAATGTATAGTTTATTTGAAAAAAATCACTTGCCAAAAACATAACATCACTTTTGTCTTATATGCCATATGTGAATATGAAAATATACACGACTTTCTATATCTCGAAAATATATATAACATTAAACCTATTAATAAAAAATCATAAAACATTTGATTAGTCAAAAACTTTTGGAATTCACAAAACCTCTTTATATTTAGTTTTTACTATTCGTTTCTTGGAAACAAATTAATTATACATTTGATACATGGTAAATGAGCACATAAGTTGAAACATTTCTTGGGTAGCTGAAATCGCTTCCGTTGATATATTTTTGTTCTATATATAATATTTATCATCATTTCATTTGTAAATGCATAGTTTATTTGAAAAAAATATGCAGTGCATTTAATGCATGGATGCAAAAACTAATTTTATATTAATGACCAAATGAGCATGTGTTATCGATTAACTAATTAAGCATTCACTTACCCACTCATTTGAATCAACGACGGTGCCGAGTGCCGACCATACTCACCAAACCGACTCATTTGTTAACTCTAATAGCACAAGTATAATTATATGTAGAGATGTTAATAGAGTCGAGAACCACATGTCTGAGCCTATCACATCAGTTTTTTTCATGGTTAGGTTTGCAATTTTAGCAAATCGTTAAAAGTGAACCGCTTTAACCGCAATCGATTAGGGACATTAACATTTGTTGACGAAGAATGATAATTCGTCTTGCGCTGCTTGCGCGGCACAAGGCGAACCCAAAAAGCGCGCCACATGATCCACCCGATTGACGCCGCCTATGCGGTGTTAGAATAGAATGTCCGACGTTCCAATTAGATTGGATTGTTATTCTACTTGTAAAACAATATTATTGGAATTTATATTTAAATAAAGACATTTATTTATCTTATGTTTATATTATTAATTGTTTATAAGTATATGATAAAGTCCTTAGACCAATTTTAGTTATGGAACATGGTTGCGCATTTGATGGTAATCATGAAATATGTATCTAGTGCTTTGGTCTTAAATTGGTTCTAAGTCAGTTGGCTTTTCAAGACAAGGACATTGAATAGCCTTGTAAGACTTATGCGTATGATGTATGCTTGTATGCAGGGCCGGTCCTGACATTTTGAGGGCCCTACCTAAATTTTAAAATTAGGCCCTAAAATTAATAAAAACTAATTACGAAAAGATAAAAATAAAGTACATATTTTATAATATTATAATATATATTTTTGTTACAAATGAAATACTAAAATCACTAAACTTTCAAAATACTATCGAATTACTTAAAAAGGTTCGTCCTTCTAACATTCTTAGAAGCAAAATCTTCAATAAGACTTTCATAATCAATCTTTTCCAAAAAATCATTTTCGATTGCTATGAGAGCTAATCCATTAAGTCTTTCTTGTGTCATTGTAGAACGCAAGTAGGTCTTCAATAACTTCAATTTGGAAAAACTTATTTCTGCAGATGCAATAGTCACCGGAAGAGTTAACAAAATTCTATATACAACAATTGTATTAGGAAAACAACCAACACGTTTCAAAAATTTTAAAATATCAACATGACCTATCTTTTCCTTAGGCAAGAATTCTTGCAGTAACTTTAATTCGATATATAATTCATTTCCATTAATATCAGATTGTTCACCTTTCTTAAGTGCAATTTCAAAATGATTACAACAAGACTTTAAACTTATATCATCCAACGAACGCAATTTTTCAGAAGTAAATAAGAAACCAAAAATGTTTTCATATTCTTGATATTGTTCAAACCTCTTAGCTAGTGAAGTAATTGCTTGATCAACAATGTATAAGAAATAATTAACCCTAAATGACTCCTCTTCAGATTGTGAATCAACTGAAGATGTATCAGTTGAAGTTTCATCGAAATGTTTTTTTCTTCGAATTTGACGCTTTTGAGGAAACACCGGATCAATATTCATTTAAATTGCAATCTCCTTCGTAGTTTTTAATGCATTTAAAAATCCGGTCTCTCTATACTCCTCAAAAAAAAGATATCAATCCTTTTACTTTTTCAATGGCAACATCAATTTGCATATCCCGTGATTGTAAATGTTTGCTAACCAAATTAACTACAGATAATATTTCATACCAAATAACTATTGAAACTAAAAACTCAAAATCACCTAACTCATTTTTTGCCAAGGATTTAGCTTCGCTTTTTATTTTTGAATCATTATCACATTCTGCTACTTGTAGTAAAGCTTCTTGTATTTCTAAAATTTGAAATCTTATAGCTTTAACACTATCAACATGACTCTCCCAACGAGTGGATGATAAGGATTTAAGAGTCAATCCTTTTACATTGTCTTTCAAAATCTGCCATCTCTTAGAAGAATTCACAAATATTGTGTAGATACGTTGTATGATTCCAAAAAAATCTCTAGCTTTACCACTAGTGTTGGCCATGTCACATAATGCCAAATTTAGACTATGACAACCACATGGGGTATAAAAAGCTCTAGGATTTATATCTAATAGTTTTTTTTGCACCCCTTGATGTTTTCCTTTCATATTTGACCCATTGTCATAGCCCTGCCCTCGCACATTATCTATATCAAGATCAAGAGACTTTAATTTATCTTGTAAAACATCAAAAAGCCCCTGACCAGTTGTATCATTCACATCCAAAAATCCTAAAAAGGATTCTTCAATATCAGCATATTTTGATGAGACATCTACATATCTTATTATTAAAGACATTTGTTCTTGGTGGCTTATATCAGGAGTACAATCAAGTAGCACTGAAAAATACTTTGCATGTTTTATTTTTTTAATGATTTCAGATTTTATGGTAGAAGCAAGCAAAAGTATTAACTCATTTTGGATCTTATGACCAAGATAATTATAATGAATGCTCTCATTTGTAATACGGTGAACATGCTCTTGAATAACAGGGTCAAACTCACCTAACATTTCAACCAAACCTAAGAAATTACTGTTGCTACTTTGATAAATTCTCTCATTAGTACCACGAAATGCTAAATTATGTTTTGCAAGAAATTTCACAATTGAAATAATTATGAACAAGACTTGTTTCCAATTATCTTTTTCTTTCTCAAGTTGTTTTTGAGCTACTTTATCAATAGTTTCATTTTTTTGGAATCTCAAACGTAAATCATACCAAGTGGTCATATTCTTAACATGTTTTGCACTTGTTTCATGCTCTCTAAGTCTAATACTAAGATGTGTCCAATCTCCAAAACCCTCATTTGCTAATTGACCTTTACCGCACCATTTTCTAAATATTTTACAACAAAAACAAAATACTTTATCAAGCTCTTTTGAATACATAAGCCAATCTCTATCACATTTCTCTCCATTTGACAGAACTCTAGTATAAAATGTTGCAGAAAATCGTCTAGAAAGTTTATCTTTAGGCCCTTTTTGAATAGACAAATCTCTTTTAAGGCCCTTTGCTACTAAAATATCAATCATTTTAGAATCAAGAGCATCCCAATTTCTTGGATCAAATATATCAAGCATATGAAAAACACCATCAACATTACCATCATCAACATTAGCATCCAAATTATCAACATTTTCAACATCATTATTTTGAATATCAGGCGAATTAATGATATTAACATCAACATTAGCATCATGAGCATTACCATCATCAACATTAGCATCCAATTTATCAAAGTTATCGACTTCATTATTTTGATTATCAGGTGAATTGATAGTATCGACATCAACATTAGCATTATCAACATTAACACTAACACCACCATCTACATTAGCACCATTGACATTATGATTTTCATTTTCAGAAGAAACTTGTGAATCTTTTATAACAAACTTATCAAGAGATCCTCTTTGAGACTCTCTTAATAGTTCGGTTCTTTTTTTCTTTTTACGTTTTTCATATCCAGATTCATATTTCATAATTTTAGGAGGCATAACTAAAATTTCAGGCAAACACCTAATGTCAAATATGTCGAGAAAAGTGATAGCAATAACGAGTCGAAATTAGATTCCAAAATCCAAGTATCTATGAAAGAAACGACATAACCTGGTTAACTGGTTTATCAATTCTTTTGAATTCCTCCAGCCTCCTCCCAATTTCCGATTAAAACCTTGAGAAAATTCAAAATTTCCACCTTCACTGAAATTGCAAATAAAATTATTATAGATAGCATTATAGAAATTATTTATTTCAAGACAAGGAATAAAGACAAATAACCATAAGAGAGTTTAAAAATAATACCTCACTGAGAATTAATTGGTTTAAAATTGAATCAAACAACCATTATTCAAATGAGCCAATGACTGCAAAAGAAACAAACATGGAGTGGAAATTGAATGAGGGAAATTGATAGAATTTTTAAATCTAATTAAGTAATTAATTAATTATCTAAATTACTATTTCAGTTCACTTTCAGTCTTTCACTGTAAATTAAATAATTAATCTATAATGAGTCTAATGACACATTGACATTTGACACTATGACAGTAAATAGTAATGTACATTACAAATTTACAACTTTACAAGCACTGAAGGTCTAAGCACAAAACTAACAGAACTACAGATTACAGAAGCTCCGGCTGCGGCAGTGGGTCAAAATCAAAAAACAAATGCTCGGCAGCTCGGGTCAAAAAACAAATTAAGGTTGAATCAGTGAATACCTTGAATGGTTGAATCAGTGATAGAGTGAATTACTGAATTACAGATTTAAGATTTTAGATTTACAGAATTAGTGATTAGTTGATTACCTTGAATGGCTGAATCAGTGAATCAAAAAACAAATGCCCGGGTCGCTCACTCGCTCGGCATGTGCGAACTGCGAAGCAGCGAAGTGCGATTGACGAATGACACGATTGTGGACTCCGGGCGGTAAATCGGTAATCAAAATCGTTAAACTTAAATCGCTAGTAGCTCTGTAACTGGGAGTGGGATATCCAGATATGATTCATATGAAGGTAAGAAGGTTTATTGCCATTGATTTAACTATTTAAGCAATTTAGAGAATTTACCAACCATGGCAACCAATCAGTTCAAGGCGTAGCAGATTAGCAGCACAGGAAACGAGCCGTCGTTCTCGTTTGTGCTGTTGCCCGTTGTCGACGTGTCGTGGGCGAGATGGGATTTCTCGCTACCGTTTCAACTTCCGCATCCCTCGCCGAGTCTGACCAGTCGGTTACTGTGTTTTAGTCTTTTACTGAGTAATGAATTAATATTATAGGTAATAGGTATAATAATAATAGTATAATATATATAGTATTAGTAAGGTTGGAAAAAAAAGGGGCCCTCATAATTTTGAGGCCCTGTGCAATCAGACACCCTGCACATGCCAAGGGTCGGGACTGCTCGTATGACGAGGATGTTGCATTTCATTAGCATCATCGTTGTGACGCAAGTACATATATTGCAGGTGCTTGTTAGAGAACAAGTTCACTGAACATGACCCGTTGAGAATTCTTAAATGGAAATTTTATTTGTAAAATTAAGAATTTTTCACGTTGCGATAATACATGATTAGTCATCGGACTTGAGGCACGATGGTAAGCTTGTGTACATCATGTAACACTTTGATTTACTTTCTGATTGCTTGATAATCGCAAAGGGATATTTTGGGTGTTGCATTGGTGTGCATGGAGGTTAATCAGTGGCTAACATAGAATTCGACACTTGTCAGATGATAAAAGAATTTCCTGTGTTTTTCATAGTTCATGATTCGAAGACCTTGGGCAAGGCATGATGAATTTGATTCATAAAGAAATCATTGGTACTTGAAATGGAATCACAGTTATTAAATCAATTGGATTTTGACTTATAATCCATATCCTAGATTTAATCGGGAAATTATATGTCGAAAGGACAGTACATGTATGCACTCGTAATTGAAATATGTTTACTCGCTATTTCACCTATTGCTAGGTATTCGTGCTACTTGCTAGGTGTTCCCATGATTTGTAGGTTTTTGAAATTAATGAGTTAATTTCAAGTATATTAACTAATGTAATTATTTAATAGAATAAATTGTTATTCGTAAGTTAAAAAATAATTGTAAGCCTACAACTAGCATTAGTTGTGAACCTAAAGGGTCACACACTAAGAATGGAATGATTCATTTGTTCAATAAAAGAATTGATCCAAATTGTTGGACGCAAATGACTAGTAGAGATTAATTGATGGATGAAATTGATTTGATCGATTTAATTAAGTTTGGGCTTGGTCAATTAATTCAGATTAATTGATGAGATTTTTATTTATTTATTTATTTTTAAAAGTCCAACTCAATATTTAATTAGGCTCGTTAGTGGAGTCCATCGAGTTAATTTGAAAGAAATGAGAAGGAGGGGTAACATTGCTAATATTAGATAAAAGTTACTCCTTCCGTCCTTAAATTATCGTCCTCCTTTCATTTTTCGTCCGTCCCAAAATAATTGTCCAGTTTGAAACTTACCTTTTTAGAACATCATTTTTACCACTTTACCCTTACTTTTCACTCTACTTTAATTATTGGCCATATACACATAGACTTTAAAGGAAACTACACATTAAACCAATATAAATAATCAAATCAATTGTTTTTTCTTAAACTGTGCGCCGGGTCAACCAGGACAATTATTAAGGGACGGAGGGAGTATTTTAATATGGCATTAGATGGTATTAATTATAATACCATATCTTCTTACTAATGAACATAGACACTATTATGTACAAATTAGATTGTATGACACATTAAGGTTTTGGTCATTTAGTAGGATAGTTAATGATACGTTATTAAAAACGTATCATCAATTCTTGGAGAATTGATTTCGGCCGTTTCTCTTTAAAAACTCACATTGGAGTATCCTTTTGGTTACTTGATTAAAAAGCTAGGAAACCAAGAAAGCTTTCCTGAACTTTTCTTTTCTACCACTCTCTCAATTGGAAAAACTAGAAATTTTTCTTTATTTTTGGGTTGAACAAAACGGATCAAAAATTGCTAGCGAAATTTTTGATTCCGTGATTTTATCCATTCGTGTGGACTTACTTTGGAGGAGGGACGTGTGGACCTCTACGAGTAAATTGGTGTACGAACCGACAATTGATTGTCTCTATATCTTCATCAATCGGAAGCTTTTGGAAGCGGTTTTTGGTAAGACCTAAAAACTCCTTTTTATACTTGCACGATATGCGCGATCGTTAAATCACTATAAGGTTTTTGGGGCTATCTTTTGTATATTGTATACATATTTTAAAATTTTAAAATTTCCGCTGCAATTAGCCCCGTAATCTAACAAACCCAACATGCGGCGTCACATTGGCTTGGCTCATGGGGCGTTTGCTCGGTGTCTCGGATATGGAACCTTGAATGGGCATGGAACCTTAACGAGGAGCTCATGTTTTGCCCAAGATATTCATAAGCTCCTAGCTTGCTTCTCTCGAATGACAATCGTGCTCCATCGTCGTGCTGGCTTAGTCGGAGGGCGACGGACACCGACCTGTCCCAATTTAAATTTTATCTTAAAAAAAAAGAGAGTAAAATTGCTTTGAACACATAACAAATTTTTTAGTATAATTTTTCTTTTTGGTAATCTATATTTTTTTCTGATCATTACACAATGAAAATATAAAATTTAAATACTAACCAAAAAATTACTATGCAAGTCAAACCCATAATGAATCAAATTATTCAAAATTGGATTATGTTTGGTTCAATAAAAGTTCAATTTATGATATTTATAATTCTCGACTTATTTTATCATTTCATTCTTGATTAGAACTTTTTAGTTTTTAATAACTAGTAAAACTTAAAGTCTTGAAGTTTGTTTGTGTTTTGAACTTTATCATTTATGTTTGATGTTGTTAACTCGTTGTATGACTCATTTGCGTCATTTTGTTTTGGACTGTGTGTTGCTAAATGTTGATTGTTGGTTCGTTGCTCGTTAATTACATGATTTCGAATTTTATATTTATATATAAGTTTTTTTAAAAATTTTATTTAGGTGTAACCTGTTTAAAACCAAAACCTAGAGGGGTAGGTCTAGGTTTGCAATTTTAACAAACCGCTTAAAGCAGAACATTCAAACCGCAACTGATAGGGTTAGACCAATTAACATATCTAGTTATATGATGCATTTTTGCTTCTAAAAAGATCATTTTTATCTAAGTATTCAATTTATTTAAATTAGAAACCGTTAACTTTCAATCATTCAACAACTTAAGACATTTATTACAAATTTTAGATGACTTTGAATCAGTACATAATTTCATTGCTTTATGCAGCAAAACGAATCACAAAAGATGACTCATGACTATATTCGTGGAATATATTTATATCCATCCAAAATATTCCCTTTCGTCTCTAAATTATCATCCTCATTTTCTTTAATTATGATTCACGTATACATGAGTTTTAAATGAAACTATACATTAAAGTAATTAAACAAATATAAATAATTAAGTCAATTGTTTTTTCTTAATCCGTACGCCGAATCAACTAAGACGATAATTTAGATAGATGAAGTAAATGTTACTACAAAATATAACACGAAGGTCGGTTTACCTCCCCTGGTATTAATTGCAAGATGATTTAACAGCCCTAATATTTTATGAGTATTTCACTTGCTCGAAGACAGTCTTACAAATCTTAATTTATAAGACGAAGTTTCACTGTCTCATAATTCAACCCATTTACACACGGTGATTGGATAATAAAGATTCAACTTATAAAAAATATCCATAAAAAGTTTTTTTTTGACTCACACCTGCACACTAATTCAATTATTCAAATCAATTTAGAAAAGGAAATTTGGTAGAAATAGAAGTGTAAAATGTCAAGAATACAATGGAACTTAGGAAATCAAATAATCAAAGGAACGACAAAAGAGGAGTTCGAAACAAACAGTAAAAAGAATTTAAAAAAGTAAAGGAAAAGGAAAGGGGAAAACTCAAAGTAGGAACTTTTTACTTGTTTATTTATTATCTGTTCTTCCAGAACTTAATCGTCGAGGAAGAACAGAGTAAATACTTTTGTGCTGCCTTGAGTTTCACTTCTCTCGGAAGGTTCTTTCTTTCTTTCTTTCCCCGGAAAATTAAAATAATACTATATTCAATCGAAGACGAAGAGACGATTCATATTTCTATGATATCACAATCCTTGTATTAATTAAACACAACGTGTTTCGTGACAAGCTTGTTCCTTCGCCCATTTTTAAGTAAATCCCTTTCTCTATCCTTCTTTCTTCTTTTGCTTCACGGAATTGATTTTGTTGTTTCTTTCAACACATTACTGGTTTGGGGGTTGTCCATTATCATTTGGTGTCTCTGAGGGTTTATATTTGTTGGGTTTCCATAATTTGGTAGCGGGAATTGGTTGATTCGGGTTCCTTTTCGCTTAACTGAGGTTCGGTTCTGATAAGTTTAGGGCTGTGTTGGAAAAATTTGGTGGATGTGTGAATATTTTGGCTGTTTTTTTAGATTTCCTTTCTGGGTTTGAGATAATTAGGGTTTTCCAAGGAAACCTTGATTTGAGTTTGTTGAAAATTGTGGCTGTTCTTACATATTATGTTTCTTGGTTTGACGTAGACAAGGTTTTTATTTTCTTTTATTTTTTTTCAAAGGATACAACTGAAAATTGCTTTGAGCGAATTCTGCGTCTATTGGGGTTTGGGCTCTTTTTTTTTTTTTTTTCAAATTTCTATCTCTTTGGTCAATTAAGGGATCTACTGAAAATTTGCTTCTGTAGATTGGGTTTGCTTAGGGGAGAGAGAAGATGAGTTCAATTGCTTCCGAAGGTGTGATACAAAGGGGGAATCTTTTGGTTCACATAGCTGAAAATGGGCATTCGTTCGAGCTTGATTGCGATGAATATACCCTTGTTGAAGCAGTCCAAAGATATCTCGAATCTGATGCAGGGATTCACTTAAATGACCAGCTCCTTTTGTGCTTGGACTTGAAATTGGAGTCACAGCAGCCCCTTTCTGCATACAAACTCCCATCAAATGACCGTGAGGTTTACTTGTTCAATAGAGCAAGAATGCGAAGCAATTCGCCTCCTCCAGTTCCAGAACAGGTTGAAATTGTAGATATTCCTGATCCCCCAATTCCGTCTTCCCATAATCCCCACCCATTGGATGAAGCTTCAGATCCTGCTCTTAAGGCTTTGCCTTCATATGAGAGGCAATTTAGGTACCATTACCGTCGGGGTGATGCAATTTACAGCCGCACCCTTAAGAAATATGATATTTGTGAGAGGCTTTTGAGAGAGCAAAAGGTGCAAGAGAAGGCATTGGAGATTGCAAGAGGTAATTTGGACCATTTCTATAGGATGATACTTCAAAATTATATGGATTTTGTGAAGTGTTATTCGCAGCAGCAACGAACACATTCCCATCTGTTAGTGAATTTTGGGAGGGATATAGAGAAACTGAGATCTTGCAAACTTATCCCTGCTTTACAGACAGCCAATCGCAAGTGCTTACTGGATTTTGTGAAGGAGGAGAACTTGCGGAAATTGGTGGAGGATTGCAGCAGTTCCCACAGGCAGTTTGAGAATAAGGTTGGGGAATTTAAGCAGGAGTTTGGAGAGCTAAAGCGGAGCACTGAGCATTTGTTTTCTAGTAAAGCATCTACTCTTAATAGAGATCTTGAGCGGACAATCAAGGAACACCAGCATTATATTAATGAGCAAAAAAGTATAATGCAAGCTTTAAGGTTAGTTAACTTGAAAAACCTCATGTACTTAGTTTAATTGGTTTCCTTCTGTCTTTTGATAATGATATTATTGCCTGCTTAAATTTTGTAACAATCTCTTCACTTGGTTTATTAAGCTGGTATAATTGAATCCTCCTTGCAGCAATGTAAAACATACTGATCACTAATATAATGTTATGGTGTTCTTATCAAAAAAATAAATAAAATCATGTGTTTTTTTTTTTTTGATGTTAAACTGGTGGGGGTGTTGCTCTTTGTAGCTCAAATTGTAGACTCATGTTAGTCAACTCTTTTTTGCAGAAGAAGGGGGTTCAGTCATAGTGATTTTGCTTCTGTTATTTATTGAATATTCAGTTTATCAAAGATTTTATAATTGTTAGTTGTGTTCACCTGGGGGAATTCTTTCATTCCACACAAGCTTTTAAACAGAAGGAACTGGTTGGGTTTAAAATATGTTCACTTTGATTTGTTGTCAAATTGTGGGAAATAGTGGTAGAATAGTCAACTTCCTTGTGTTTTTTACAAGTTGAATTAATAGCATAGAGGAAGTTGTCGTCTGGACTACCGAATAGAACATTGTTCATAACACATTTAAAATGGTTTTAGATAGAAAAACGAAGAGAATAATATAATTGACAATATCATTTAGGACAAGGGTTTAGCATGACATTCTAACACTGGTTATGTGGAAAATTCATGCTTCAGTTGTTTGAATTTTCCCTTGTTTTGTCTCTACTTGAGTTATTTATAAAATTCATGAATCATGGCGTGTCTTAAGCAGTTGTTATGTCCTGCCATCAACTTTATCTTTTGGCAGTTGCAATTTATTCTTGACATTTTTTGGGCTTGTCTAGTTTAGAGCAAACACACAACATTTTTGATATCGTTGCACATGAGTTGTGTACTGACATTCGATGGTTATTGATTAGTGGGGACTGGGGATGCATATCATCCCTGACCTTGACAATGCTTATGTATTCATGCAGCAAAGATGTTGGAATGGTGAAAAAACTTGTTGATGACTGTCTGACCAGCCAATTGTCCTCGCTTCGTCCTCATGATGCGGTTTCAGCTTTGGGACCCATGTACGAGGGCCATGACAAAAGCTACCTTCCAAAGATGCAGGCTTGTGAGCGTGCAATATCCAACCTCCTTGTTTTCTGCACGGACAAAAAGACTGAAATGAATAACTTTGTGCACGGCTACATGCAAAAGATTGCATATATTCAGTACACCATCAAAGATGTACGATACAAGTTTTCAGTTTTCACTGAAGCATTGAAGCGTCAAAATGATCAGTTCGAGCACTTAAAGGTGGTTCGCGGGATTGGTCCGTCGTATAGAGCTTGCCTTGCAGAGATAGTAAGAAGAAAGGCTTCAATGAAGCTTTACATGGGAATGGCTGGACATATGGCAGAAAGGCTTGCAACCAAGAGGGAGGCTGAAGTTGGGAGAAGAGAGGAGTTTTTGAAAGTACATAGTTCGTACATACCTAGAGATATATTGGCCTCCATGGGATTGTATGACACTCCTAACCAGTGTGATGTCAATATAACTCCTTTTGACACTAATTTACTTGATATTGACATATCAGACCTGGAACGTTATGCTCCTGATCATTTAGTAGGTCTATCTTTCAAGAGTGAGAAGCATGGAACTCTGAAAGGTTCATTGTCCATGTCAAACGATGGGTCCCAGTCAGCTGAGGCTGAAGAGAGTGCTGTTGATGGGACTGAGAAGTATGACTCTGAGGATGTGCTAGAGGATTCGGAGTTGGTAGAGGTTGCTGGGACTAGTAAGATGGAAGTGGAGAATGCAAAGCTAAAAGCCGAGCTTGCTTCTGCAATAGCTCTACTCTGTTCATTTCCCCCTGAATTCGAATATGAATCACTAGATGACAGTAAAGTCGAAAGTTTACTGAAAGCTGCTGCAGAAAAGACTGCTGAAGCCTTGCATCTAAAAGATGAATATGGGAAACACCTGCAATCTATGCTAAAGGTAAAACACATGCAGTGCGAGTCATATGAGAAACGCATACGGGAATTGGAGCTGAGGTTGTCTGATCGGTATTCTTTTGTACATAAGCTTAATAAGGATGAATCTAACTTTCACAGTTTATCTGGGAAGGCTGATGATAGCAAATCAGAAATTTCAGCTGATGGTGAAGCCCATATTCGTTACGTGTCAGTTGAACCCATGGATGAGGTTTCGTGTGCTTCAAGTTCATCGCATGTGAAATTGGGAGTGCTTGATAAACAGGGCAAGACTCGAGAAGGTTTGGATGAGAATATGACAGATTCTTCTGGAATGCTAAATCCTCAGTTAGATTCATCGATGCTTGAAACTAATCGCGAGGAAGTGAATGTGACTGAAAAAGATGGCAAAGATACCCTGTTGGGAGATACGGGCATGGCATTGGCAACAAGTTCCACTTCTGATAGCTTGTCGCACCCGTTAAATACTTCACCTTCTGATGTGGGTATTAACCATGATTTGGGCAGTAAAGCTAGTGGTGATCTTGTGCTGGAATTGCAGATTGCAGAAAAGTCAAATCAACTGAGTGAAGCTGTAACCAAGATTGAATCTATAATGGAGGAGGTTGCAAAGCTTGAGGGAGAGTTAGAAATCAGTCGTAAGCTCCTAGATGAATCTCAGGTATTATGGCTAAACGTGAATTACTTTTCTGTTGGTTTCATGATGTTCATTATTTTAATAAAGAAATGCATTCTTGTCCTTCAATCACCAAGTTTACTTTCCTTGGGTTCTCTTTCCTGGTTAGCCCAGTTTGCATGACCTCTGTAAAGACACGCTATTGTTTGTTGGAGTGATCAGGTGGTAAATATTTTCTTATTAGACAGTAAAGTACCCATTTATTGAACTTGGTGAAGGTTTCTGCTGTCTGTTTTAGACATTGCTGAATAAATATGGAACGATAGCATTATTGTATACCTCTTAACTCTGTCTTCCTGAATTGAAGGCTCGTTGAGCTGAGTTCAGTATTGGACATTCTGAAACTTATTCTGCTAGTTCGTTGGGATTTTGGGAATGGCCTCACCTTTCTCCACAATATGAATAATTTTTAGCATTACTCATCATATGCGGGTCAGTACCAATCTCTTATCTGATTTTTGTGTAATACAGATGAATTGCGCTCACCTAGAAAATTGTCTGCATGAAGCAAGAGAGGAAGCCCAAACACATCTATGTGCTGCTGATCGGAGGGCTTCAGAATATAGTGCACTGCGTGCCTCTGCTGTGAAAATACGCAGCCTTTTCGAAAGGTTGAAGAACTGTGTTTCCTCGAGTGGTGTGGTTGCTTTTGCTGAGTCTTTGCATGCTTTGGCTCAATCTTTGGCAAAGTAAGTGCTCAAAGTTCTCACTTCTCATTATAATGGTGTTCTTATATTTCAAACATGGTATATGATTTGTTCAGCATGATCTTCTCATTGTCCCACTCTTTAAGCTGCCATGGTATTTTTGAATTGTTTTATGTTTTCATGTTTTCTTGTTTTAAAGTCAATTTGTGTGTGCTAAGTTATTGTTATAAGGATATTCTTGGGCTCAGAAATTCCAAGATTCAATATTATTGACGCATGCTGAAGGTCGGAAAATTTTGCACCATGATGATTTAGATAAACAAGGGCAAGAAAGATAAGTCGTTTTAATTATAGATCAACAACCATAAGGTAACTCAATGATAGCGTGATTCATCCAAGAAATTGTTAGGCTCTATCCGTCCTTAGGCAAGTGACAAATGTAACATAAACGGTAAAAAAAAGGCACTCAGGCAAAGAGGCAAAGACCTTGAGGTCCTTGGTTCCAATCCCGATACAAACATGGGGTCACACTTACCTATCAATAAAAAAAAAACATAAACGGTAAAACGATTGGAACAGAGAGATTTCTGAAGTATACACCCTAATCCTAGGTATAGAGCAACACTACACCACCCTTCTCACTGAATACCCAAATAATAAACCCACACTATTTCCTTTCTCACTTCTCCTCTCTTCCACAATACTGTGGAGATAACAAACAATATAACCTGATTCTATAGATTATTGATTCACCCTCTGAAGTTGAAGGACAGTATCCCTGAACCCTTTCAAGAATACAAGAAATACAATAAAGGATTCATCAATGTCTCACTCAATGCAATGTGGAATGCGGATCATTTTGGGTACTTGGATAATGGTGGAGGTGGTGGGTATCCCAAGTATTATTAGGCAAGTACGCATGCATATAGAAGTCGTAACTATAAATTAATCAGAGGGGTGATTCTGAAAGTTTGAAAAAGCGTGACATGGCTACAGTTTGAGTCCTTCCTCTTTATAATATATAGATCTGCAATTTCTAAAATATTATATAATTTAGAATATTTTGAAAATAAAGACAACAGTTTTGAAAACACTGAAGCAACAGAGCTAGTTACTAAACCTATTTAATTCCGGGGGCGCAGTAGTAAGCAATTAAATTTCAACTTCTGTGTTTGTCTCATTCAAGTGTTGAGAGTGGCTGGGAGAAAAAGAAAATGGTTCAGTCTATGATCACCATAACAAGATGGGACCACTAGATATTTCACAGGCACAAACATGTTGGTGACACCTAGTTCTCTTAAAGAAGAAAAGGGTGAATTACCTTAAATCCCCTATCCTTTGGCAAGTTGACTGTTCACCTTCCTGAAGAATTGAAATGAATAGAACCCTAGAAATATAATCACTTGATACTTTAACAAACTACTTTAAAAACTTAATACCTGTCAAAAGATAAATGGTACCATGACATGTGAGTTGCATGTGATTAGGGGGGGGGGGGGGGGGGGAAATGGGTGTTATGGATAATCATGGGTTGGTCTATTATCCATGGATACTAGACTAACCCCTGATTATCCATAACACCCATTTTGCCACCCCTACATGTGATGACAAAGGTTGAGGGGTTTGTTTGAATGTGACATGTGAATTGTTTGGTTGGGTAAATGATATTAGAGAAAGCTATTTTAGTCCACACGATAAAACATCGGGACAACTCTGCAGTCTGTCTTTTAACAACATCTACTTTGGGTTTCCAGGTCAATTCCTTGAGGGGTTATTGTCTAGTAAAATCTTTTAGGAGGTCACCTGGAAACCCCTGAAACCCTCAGGGTTTAAGGAAGGGTTCATTGGTCATTATATGGACACAAGTTTTTTTGGGTGATGAAGGACTAGTTGTCTCCATAGGAAAGAAGACAAGAAGGGGGTCACTTTACACACGTATATTTAGGGTGACATGGAAATAGCCCTCTAGTAAAAGAAATCAAGAAGGGATGACTGGTCATTTTACAAGCTATACAAATAGGGTGACATTGAAATAGTTATCTAGTAAAAGAAAACAAAGGATCACTTTATGCTCATAGATTTAGAGTGACACTGAAATTTTCCTCGAGAAAAAGAAGCGAAGTAGTTTCATGTGTCATGTTTATCCAAAGATCACTTTGTGAATCAACCATTGTGGATACCCTTCAGAAATGACAACATATAATTATTTTTTGCCAAGATATATGACAAATTCTCAGTTTTGTGTCTTCAATTTGTATTATCTTTCTTCTGCTTCAATCTGAGAAAACATGGTTTCAACTCCTTGCGGAGTAACCACTGTCCACCTACATTATTCTCCATGCCCTAGGTAGGCCTAATGTTCAAGATTAGCTATAGGATCAAATGTGTTCCAATTCCTGCTCTTAAGTCACCTGGTAGATATTGCTGATTTGCTACCATCTAGTTGCCTCCTCTTACCTATTTTATCCAGCTCATGTAAATAATAGTAATATTGAGAATAAAGAAGTGAATGACTTAGAAATGATACTTTTCTAAACTTTTAAACACGGGCTCTTAACTAATTTGGTTAGCAAAGGATTTAATGCGGCTTCATTATGGATCTCAACCCACTGAAAAAATATGTATGCATGAGATGCAACTTGTGATAATGAGTTGCTTCTTGCGAATTTCAGTTCTGCAAATGAGAATGGAGATGATGGCACTGCTGAGTTCCGTGAATGTGTCCGAGTGCTTGCTGATAAAGTTGGTGTTTTGTCGAGGCACCGTGCGGAGCTTCTTGAGAGGTACTCTAAGGCCGAGGCTGCAAATGAGCAGCTTACAAAGGAGTTGGAAGAAAAGAAAGAGTTGGCCAACACTTTGTACATTAAACATCAACTTGAGAAGCAGGTCAGTTATTTTGTTTAATCAATTAGCATGGTTATCTGGTTGTTTATCTGTCATCCAATTATTGGACTTGCAAGCACATTGGGAATCAGCCTGTCAATGGATCAGATTTTGGTCTGAATCCGATCCAAATTTCAGATATGGTATAATGATCCAATAAATCCAAATTCAAATCCGATAATCGTGTTTCCTAGCGGATCGGATATGGATTTACCTATATTCGATCCGTTAATAACCCGATCCTTGTCAAACATAACATATTTAATATTATATATACATTGTATATACAATTATGTATGGATATTGTCTTTTGGTCTTCCTCCATTTTATTTTCTCATCATTTTTTATCCGTAAATCTCTATTTTGGATTGGATATGTTAACCGGTAACATATTTAGATATGGATGGATTGACGTACACTTGATCCGTCGGGTTATCGGATCGGGTTTGGATATACGTATATCTGAAATCCGATGCATATCCGATCCATTGACAGACCTAATTGGGAATAGATTTTCAATTTACATGGCATCTCAAAAGCAAACACTTCGCTGATAAATGGTTACAGCTGAACTGTGCTTGTCTTGCATACAAAAGGAGGTGGAGATGATCCTCTTTCCCATAACTAGCTCCATTATTTTAATGATTGGGCAACACTTGGGATCCCAAAAAAATATGCCATTTTCCATCGCGATCTACATGCCATGCATAAATGATTGGTGAGCCCTCAGTTTAGGTTATGCGACATGATGTCCAACCGATTACATGCTTGCACTTCTTAGGGTGTCTTTGCCCCCCTTCATGCTTCCCGTGTATATGTGCTTGAAATAATGGGATACAAAGTTCGGATACAAGCATTGCTCTTGATTATTTCCTGAAATTACCTTGTTGATGAGATGGGGACATCTGCTTGAATACACGATTAAGTTTGTTGTTTTGCTTGAGGTTGATCACATGTTTGGTTGTCCTGCTCACATTCCAACTAAATGGGTTTACTAGCATGTGCCCTCTTACAATGGTTAAGCCTTGTTGAATATGTTTTTGGAGGGCATATTTTAAAAGTCTAGATATAGTTATTTTTGTCTCGATAACCACTAAGGGCTCGTTTGGTGCAGCGTTTTGAAAACACAGCTTTTTCAAAACGCAGCGTTTTCAAAACGCAGTTTTATTTTTGTAAACACGTTTGGAAAATTATTTCAAAACGCTATTTTTCATAAACAGACTAGTTGAAAACGTAGCATATTTTTAAAACGCTACAAATTGGAGCGTTTTAAAACGCTCCACGTTTTTAAAACGCTGCATTGAAACACTTTTAAAGAGAAAACGCTGCGTTTTTTATCAGCGTTTAGAGCAAAACGCTCCACCAAACAAGCACTAAGTCACAAGTTCCAATACCATTAAAGGTAGTCTCCGAGACAAAAGATTCTTTAAATGAGTTCTTTCATTTGAGCTTTTGCCTATGTCATTTGATGAAATGTTTAGGCACATATAATGCAAAAACATACGAATTTAACATGGCATGACTTTAATGAAATATATGTAAATTAGTATAATCTGTGTGATTTGTCTTCTAAACTATATTAAAACACAAATCAATCTGATTTATTTAATTTAATCTGTCAAAATATTGTCATTTAAGTAAGCATAAGGGCACATGTTATCTTTTTTCCTTTACTTCAATAACCTAGTTTTTAAGTGGTATCTTTTTTAGGGATGAGAGTACACATTATATTATAATACTAAAAAAAATATTAGGGAACCATTTTTCTTTTTAATTAAAATGGTTTTGTTACAATAATGTTCCCAGGTTTTTCCATTTTGTACTAATTATTGATCTTGTAGCAGGCAAACAAGGAGAAGATATCTTTTGGTAGGTTGGAAGTGCATGAGCTCGCTGCATTTATCCTCAATACGGCTGGACACTATGAGGCTATCAATAAAAACTGCACTCACTACTACTTGTCAGCAGAGTCGGTTGCCTTGTTTGTTGATCACCTCCCACGCCGTCCTAGCCACATAATTGGGCAGATTGTGCATATCGAAAGACAAACAGTGAGACCGCTGCATCGTAGCTTGGTTAGTAAAGGAGAGCGTGTAGATTTCTTGACCACTGACACAGGAACCAATCAGTTGACCTTGAATTCAGGATCAGCTGCAAACCCATATGGTCTCCCTGTTGGCTGCGAGTATTTCGTAGTGACAGTAGCCATGTTACCTGAAACGACTATTCATTCGCAGCCTCCTTCCTGATCTTTGCGCAAAAACTGTTGATATGATGGAAGAAGAAAAAATGTACATTCTTGACATGTTAATCATAGATAAATGCTGGTCTTAAGTGGTGGGAGTTTAAAGTTGAATTTGGTTGTACAGTTTGATCTCCCCCTCCCATTTGTATATAAATCCGCCCACTTAATTCTGCTCTACCTTCTATGTAAAAAACTGTGAATATTCCACCCTGTTCAGGGTTTTCTTTTAAGAGTATATCGTTGCATGTTTACGCTCTCCAACTCTAAGGTGTGATTTTTGTTGTTTCTCAATTCTACTGTGTTCTGATGTTAATCTGCGTTTGGATTTTGGAATTGGAAATGTAAATACTCGATACAGGGGAAAATAACCATCTTCACATGTGCGGTGTGAAGAATTAAGATGGACTTCGGTGTGAATGCTGAATTTGTAAATACTTGACAAGATCTTCAATAATTTGATGCAAAAATTAAAATAAGGGCGAAATGCACCATTGGTCCCTGTACTTTGGGTTTGTCCACCGTTAGTCCCTGAACTTCAAAACGTCTTACCATTGACCAAAGTTTGTGTTTTTTGTCCACTGTTGGTCCTTTGTTTAAACGCCGTTAACTGGCTATGTGCGATAAGCATGAGCAAAAGCAAGGACCAAAGTGTCTTTTCTCAAGGATCAGAAAAAGGGACTACCTTCACCTTTTTTGCCCCGATAAATTCCTCTCTCTTCTCTCTAGACATGACGACAACTGCTGCCGGTTCTCCCTCGCTGACCTCTGAAGGTTTCCATCCAGATCTTCAGTGCCAACACTCTTACCTGGTCGTGATGCAGTAGTCGAAAGGTCGACGGCTTCTGATGCAATTGCGGTTGACGGAGTTCAGATCGCCGTGCCTGGTTTGTTCTATGGTCGAGACGTTGCGGTTCATGGCTTGGGAGGTCTTATCAGTTTTAGATCTCTGGTCAGATCGCGTCAACAATCGTATCAAATGATCCATCAGTGGCCTAATGTTACCGGTACTAATACTTCCGACAACGTGCCTCCTCCTCCGGCACGATTGTCTTCGATGAGCCGTCCGCCTCCAACTTTCACTGGCAATCATCGTACTTCTGCTCACGTGCCTTCTCCGCCGGGAATATTTGATGAAAACTTAGAGATCAGTAACCATAAGGCTGCGTCTCTGCCAGAGATCTCTCCAGCACTGGGCCATCTTCGTTCTCGATCGGTGACACTAATCCAAAAGACGGTTCAAGAGCGTTACTATCGGAGTTTACTTCGCCGAATATGAACAAGCCTTTGCTGGCGAGAACCCTCTCTTCAACTCAAGGTATAACCTTTCAAATCCAAGCCCTTAGACTCGAATTGACAATGGCTGCGTGAAAGAAAGAAGACACGCACATGCTTCTACACTACCCTTGCCGGAGCTAAAAGGGATTTCAAATTCGAGCCGCTTTGTGAGATTCGATGGCAAAAGCAAGAAATTGGCTCCTTTCCATGTCCGACTTCTGTTGGGCTTTCGATTTCATCTTCATCTACTGGGTTTTTGATTTCATCTTCTTGATTTCATCTTCATCTGTTGGGTTTTCGATTTCATCTTCATCTCTGGTTGATGACTTGGAAAAGCGGGATGATGAAGTGGTGGTGTTATTGGTTGTTGTTGACAGTTTGAAGAAATCTGAAGCGAGAAGATAGAATAAATTTGGGCAAAATGCATCAATCCCTGAAGGGGCCATTTTGCAGCTGGGAGGAGGATGAGGAAGAAGGGGCCATTTTGCAGCTGCCTCATTGAGAAAAGACACTTTGGTCCTTGCTTTTGCTCTCGCTTATCGCACATGGCCAGTTAACGGTGAAACAATTAACAACGTTTGAGCAAGGGACCAACAGTGGACAAAAAACGCAAACTTTGGTCAATGGTGAGACGTTTTGAAGTTCAGAGACTAACGGTGGACAAACCCAAAGTACATGAACCAATGGTGCATTTCTTCCTTAAAATAAAAAGGGTATCACCTGGTTAATTAACAATTTAATACAAGCTAAACATTATGGGTGACAATTCGTGTTATCTTGTCATGTTCGTGCATCACTATTGTATTTTCATGTTATCTATTTTATTTAATCATAAATATAACAATAAATGTTATTTTATCTAAATTAACAATTTCATGCATTTCGTGTCGTGTTGTGTTGGTTTTAACGATTCATTTTTTTCTGTAATTGTGTTTTATAATCGTGTTGTACTGGTTCGTGCTATCATGTCGTATTTGCCAACCATACAAAACATGAAGTTGGTTTGACTCTTCCTCTTTGGTGTTTTTGGAGCAAAGGTTCTTTTTTGTCGATTTCTTCACTTTTTCCAATTCTAGCCTAGGGTTCTTGTGTCTTTACTATATAAATAGTGAAGATAATACAAGTATTAAAACAATTGTATCATGTAAATGGTAAAATATTTTTTGAGATTGTTGACGAAAAAGAGGAAGAGGCATAAGATGATATACAAATGATGAAATAATTGATGAATTGTGAAAAACTTTGTACTACTTTTTTTTGGTGGTTTTGTCCACATATCATACAACCTATGATGAGTTGGGATGGACAACAATAGATAAGTGATTGGATCATAGCGAGACAACATGATCCTTATCACGTACGAAAGATAACATATTTCTTATCATATACAAAATCTACTCTTAATGGCAGGAAAATGTGTCATCAACTATGTTGCACATATACAAATAAGCACATAACAATGAGATTTTTGAAAAGTATAGGATATGGGTACGCCATCGGTTGGGGCGAGGGGGTACTATGTAAATATTAAAAATATAAGAACAAAAATATAAAACAATATATGGACCAAAATGTAAATATAAAAAATTGTGTTTGATACACATATTTTTGGGTTGAAACAAGTAAATGTTTCAACCCAAAAAATATTAATATGTTGGGTTGGATCTAGTTAAAATGGGTCAGATCCATTATCTGTTTTGACCCATAACTTTTTATACTACAATTTCATTTTGGGGAGGAGAGGACGTATGGGTTAAGGCGGGATGACCCGTTTCAACACAACCCATTTTGACCAGTTTAATATTTGGATTCTAACAGGTTTCAACCCGTTACACATCTTAACTCAATCTAAACCTGATCCAACTCACCCAATTATCAAGTTACGTACTTCGATAATTACATGTCAGCGTAATTCTTGCCACTATAATTACAAATCGGAAAATCGACGGCAAGCAATCAAACACCCCCAATTTGTTTCCAGAAATTGCAAATTAGAAAATCGAAGGAATAGTATTTCTTACTCTTATCGTTTTACACAAATTGAAGGAAAAAAAAAGCGACATGTGTGCGTGTCCCTCAGGGGCTAAGGTTTGACGGTAATTGAAGATGAATGCGGCAGATCATGTATGGTAGCCGTCGGCTGTTTAAAAAACTTAGGGGCTAGGATTCGATGTAAGGGGTGGCAAAATAGATGTTATGGATAATCATGAGTTAGCCTATTATGCATAGATAACCATGAATAATAAGCTAACCCATGATTATCCATAATGCTCATTTTGTCACCCCTAATTGGATGGGACTTCACTTGAGGAAATGGGTGAATGACAACGGACAATCGAATTGTAGAAAAATAGGGGGATAATGAAATGAGAGGATTTATACAAATGGCCAAATCAAAGATTACTTGGTCCTTTATAGCCTCATTTAAAAAAAAAATTTATAGCCACTTTTACCTGAAAATGTCATTAATACCTTTTTTCTACCATTTGTATTAATGGCGTTGGCGACTGTGTTCATGGTGTAGGGATCGGATGATGAGAGGGGGGGGGGGCAGCAGAGGGAGAGAGTTACTAAGATGGGGATCTTGACCACAGTTGTCGACCAGATCTGGATCTTTGTCTTCTTCATCTTCGGCATCTTCGTCTTCTCCGACGTCTGGTTCACTGGTTGACCACATGTGAACCACTGTGGTCGACCATATCTGGATCTTCGTCTTCTTCATCTCCGGTATTTTCGTCTTCTCCGTTTATCTCCATCCTGATTCGGCGGCATCTCCAATCGCATCTCTCCAGATTTGGCGTCTCCCATATCCAATCACCTCCATCCATGCCCCAACCTCCATCTCCGACCAAGATCCCCATCTCAGTAGCTCTCTCCTTCTGCTCCCTCCCCTTCTCATCATCCGAGCCCTCCACCATGAACGCATTCGCCAACGCCATGAATGCAAATGGTAGAGAAAGTGTATTAATGACATTTCCAGGTAAAAGTGACTATAAAAATATATATTTTAAAGTGAGGCTATAAATGACCAAATCATCTTTGATTTGGTCATTTGTGTAAATCCCCTGATGATAAATCTCACTATTTATTGAAAATTTAAGTCACGCGTCTACGGATTCGGGTATGCGTATCCAGGTTTCGAACACCCATACCCATGTCCAAAGTTTTGAAAAATGCAAATTCAGTTCTTGTACGAATTTTGGGGTATATTTTGGCATGTCCGTGTCCGACACAGAATAGGCAATTTGCCATGTCCGTGCATCATAGGTCATACAAAAAAGGGTGGAATTTTCAGAAGCTAAAAGATTGACATCTTTTGCAGCTAATGCCCATTTAATATCTATCGTAACCGGGTTCTGTAGGTCATAGATTTGTAAGTAATCGACTATCTTTATCATATAAGCATGATGTTTCCTAATGAATGGGAAGTAGTAGTGAAAATATCCGCCCATGACTCTTGTGGAAGACACTAAAGCTCTTTTAGAGGTAACTAGATTTTCGTATTTGTGTCTATAGCACAGCGCCAGTGTATATGATTTCGTTAATTAAAATGATAATGTCTAAATAGAATGTACGATTTAAAAAAATATTACAGTTGAGGGGTACATTGCTTCAAATGATAGTTGAGAGATTGATGTTTTATAAGGGAGGATTTTTTAGAAGATTAATCGCAAGGTGTGACTTTATAATTTATGTTATAAAACAGCTAGGTGATTGACTAGGGCTATTTAGAGGTTGAGATTAAATTATCTTAAAAAATTTAACGGTTGCGATTCGCTCTCATATTCACATGTGTAGGTAGTTATTCATTTTTAACACCCTATTTTTCCTTTCCCTATTACAAGTCACCCCCTACAATTAATATTATGAGTAGTCACCAATTTTTATCATCCATATATTTTATCTTCACATTATAAAGTTACACTCTGCGATTAATCTTTTGAACAATCGCCCCTTATAAAACATTAATCCATCAATTATCACTTGAAGCAATGTACCCTTCAACTGTAATATTTTTTTTAAAATTACACCTTCTATTTAAACACTATTATTTCAATTGACAAAATCAGATATGATGATACCTTGCTAAAGACACGGACTTGAAGATCTGGTACGATTTTAAGACTGCCTTTGGAAGGCACAATTTTCAAACTTTCAGTCTGAATTACATTCTACCTGTTTCTGGGCATGGCGTCACAACTCTTTCAACGTTCTAAGCATGTAGCATTTTTGGAAATGATTTTGGTCATTTTTTTCAATTTGAGTTTTTGTAAGGCATCTTCTGATAAATCATTAAATTTTTTTCTTTCATAAAGCTTATCTTTTCACAAAGTTTTCGAAAAAATAATTAATTTTGTCATTGTATTTTGATAAATTCTTACATTTTGTCACTATACTATTTTTCAAACAAAATTGCCACCGTACTTTAAAAGTATATTTAAAAAAAAAATTGGTGACTGCTCATAATATTATACCCTTGAAATTGATAAGTAAACCACATCCTATTTTTCAAAAATAAAAAACCTCTAAGTAAACCCTCACCACAAAACAAATATACCTCATTCTTTCCAACTCATTCTTCATCTTCTTCATTTTCACATCTTCTTCATCTTCTTCCTCCAACAAATAAACCTCTTTATTACCATAATATTTAGTTCTCCTTCATCTTCCCCTTCTTTTGTTGTGAAAAAAATCAACTTCCAAAAACCTTCAAATTCCAAAAAAAACTTAGGGCGTCAATATTGAGTGTGAAGAAATCAAGTATGAATGAAAAAAAAAGAAGCTAATATGACTATTTTGGTAAACATTTAAAACTTTTTTTTTTTTTTGCTTCAAACTGTTTTTTTTTTAATTTCTTCTTAAAAAATTGGTCTTCGTCGTGTACGGTTCGGACCTGGAGTACCAAACATTTCTAATTTGTTCCACCTTGGGTGTCCGAACATTTCTGATTTGTTCCACCCTGAATATTTGTCAGAACATTTCTGATTTGTTACACCTTAGGTGTCCGAACATTTCTGATTTGTTCCATCCTGAGTGTCTGTCCGAACATTTCTGATTTGTTCCACCCTGGATGGCTGAACTTTTTGTAAATGCTCAACTAGTGGCGGCTGAACACTGTTCCACCTACATATCGGTTACTTAGATATAAATTAGAGAGTTTGATGTAGGTGAAAAATAGTTTAAGGAACAGAAATCACGAGGGGCAACGGAAGGAAGGGTAGGTGCAAAGCCGTTGTATGGAGGGGAGGGGGTATCGGTTTATTTGAAGATGGGTAGTGAGGTGTTGGTTTTGAGGGTAGGTAATGTAACATTGTGTGTTCAAAATTCAGAAGGGTAAAATAAGAAAATAAGGGGGTACACTCATAGTTATCAAATATTTTAAAATAAGATGGGGGGTCAACTTTGAGGATTCAGGGGTCTAAATTGCGCCATCCTAAAACATACTCTCTATCCCAAAATTATTGTCATGTTACCATTTTTCATTCGTCTCAAAATCATTGTCTTGTTTGAAATTTTCTCTTTTAGAAAAAAGTTTTACCACTTTACCGTAACTTTTTCATCTTAATTTAATTATACATCATATACACATAAATTTCAAAAGAAATTATACATCAAACCAATATTAATAATCAAGTCAATTATTTTTTCTTTATCTGTGAGTCGATTCTAATAAAAAAATAATTTTGAAACGTAGTGAGTAAAAGACAATTATTTAAAAATTAATCACAAATTTGATTTCGTAAATTCATCTCGAGAATATTCATGAATAAAGTAAACTAAACTTTTCCCAAAAACAAAAAGCCCTAATTTTGGGTGTAAGGTCGAGAATGAAGAAACCCAACAAATAACTCAAACAAGTTTAGTAGTCCAGTATTTAATAGTAGTAATGTTGATTAAGACAATGATAATAATATTATTTTTATAATAATAATAATAATAAGAAAATATTCAATATAGTTTTTATCATCATTGTTATAAATGAAAATAAAAACAAGTTTTCATCAAAATGATTTTTTCGTAAGATAACGACATTTGTAGACACATTAAATTTTGAATTTTATAGTATTAAAATTCTAATTTTGAGATATTTTGGATACAAGAATTATTTTTAAAAGTTTATGAAAATGAGAATTTACTAGTGGGACTTTTTGGTATTTTTTCCTATATTCTAATTGAGGCTTTTAAAATTGCCCCCTCTAATTTAATATATTTATTTTCTTTATAAATATGATAATTATAAATTTTTTTTTAAGCAAACCTTAAACGGAACGGAACATAATAAGCCAATTACCCAACGGAAACAGTTGTGTGGGACCTTCTGACCGAAACCTTATAAAACCCCTGGAGTGTGAAGCCCTACCGCCAAAAGCGAGCCCTTATGCTTGACAGACTTCGAGAGTCCTTCAACCCATTCTCTCTCCTACGGCCTACGCAATCCTACTACCTCTATACTTCCACAATCTCGCCGGCGACCTCCACAATTTGTTTATTTCCGTCCGGTAGGTTTCTACAATCCTCAATTCTTATATGTGTGTATTGTTTTGAAGCGTACGTTGTATGGATTTGTTGCCAAAGAACAGTTGACGGATATTCATGTTAGTTTATGGTGGTGTTTTCACTCGATTATATTACTAAAGATAATAATAATAATTAAAAAATTACGTGTTTATGGGATTGTTATTTTGAGCAATGATATGAAATCCTTCATCAATTAGCCTGCTGGTCAAGTTTCAAAACATATTGTTATTACTAGTAGTAGAATAAAATTTGAGATTTCTTCTCTTTAAGTTTTGTTTGGTTAAGACTAAGAGGGAAAAATCTATAGAACAGGAAATTTATGATTACAAATTCTTTTACTGTTTGTTTAAGTTGCCATATACTATAATCTTACATCTGACATCTGTTCTCATGCAAGCATAGATTCCGAGATTAAGGTTTCGCCTGCAAGTAGTTGCAGGTTCGAATCTTACAATCGGGGGGGAAGGGGAGGGGAGGGCTACACCAATACATTGTGCACCCGGCCAGAATCATTGTTACGAATAAACGAATTTAGCATAGATTCCTTTTAATTTTCTTTTCCTTTTCCAATATATCGCTTGGCATATTATTAGTCTCTTAATATATTGTGAATGTTAGGTTCCTTATTTATATATTATTTAATTTTTTTTTAATATGAGGTAGATGTAGGATTAATTAGCCATTGAGAACATACAAGGAAACCATGTGAATGAAGTACTAGAAGTTTTTTTTTGTTCCTGTTTTGATAATCATTTTTGAGTTGCAGTAATTGTTGAATTTACTCATGCATCATGTTATTACCTTTTGCAGGGCAGCTTCTAGTGGGTACGATACTTGTCCAATGTCGAAGAAAGAATCACAGCCTGATCTGCCTGAGCCAAACGTTAGGAGTTTGAATAAAGGGTCGAAATTAGATGAAAGTAATACCAATGCAGATACTTACAGACGCTTTCGAGTTCCTGTCCCTCCTTGGAAGCCCCCTGGCTTGAGCCTGTTCAGCTTGTTTAAGAGGAATGAGGACAGAACCCCGACAGAGCATTCCTCATGTATTGCTGGTAACTCTCTTCTCCAAACAAATTTAAATTTGATGTGAGTAGGTTGAGGGTAATGAACTAGGAAAAAGAATGAGGACAATATAAAAATGATCAGGGTCAAAAGGTTAATCTGGATAGTGGCCTTTTATGTCGCAAATGAGCCTTTTGGTTTCAATGTACCAAGCACTACCTTGGGTTAGTTGACTTAGTTCTAGTGATTGACTATATGATCAGTCCTATCAAATAACGGCTATAGTTGAAATATTTTGAATCCCCGACTTTGTTTGTCCTCCTAAAAAATTTGAATGGTCTGCTTGGTTTTGAGTCTTTCTCGTTCATTGGGTTGACATTGTTTATAATTTTAGCAGCAGGTCAATCTCAACAAAGCAAGCCAACTCAGTTAAGCAAAGATCACGCAGTATCCATCAAAGGTAAAATTCAGAAAAATGTAGGCAATAGAGATCCTCCAGCAGTCCCTATCCGTGTGAAAGCAATCCAGAAAACTGCAGTCCCTAAGGATCCTGTGGTTCCTACTCAGAGTAAGGTAGTCCAGGAAACTGTAATTACGAATGATCCTGAGGTTCCTATCCCAAAGACGAAGACTAAGAAAGCTGCAATCCCCAAAGATGCTCCAGTTTCTACCCAGAGGACTGGAATTTTGGAAAGTTCAGTCCCTAAACATTCTGCAGTTCCTATCCAGAGAAGAGGAACTCAGAGAACTGTATCGCCTAAAGCTCCTCCAGTTCCCATCATGAGCAGTGGAACCAAGAATTCTCTAGCGCCAAAAACTCATGCCCCATCCTCTAGGAGTGGAACTACAAAAACTTCAGCTCCTCGACAGGTTTCCCATAAAAAGACCGAGAAGACCCAACTTTCTCCAAGTCAATCTGAACCGGTTCATCACATCAAATGGGATGGTATGCCCAATAATATCTCAAGTAGGTTTTCTTTCCCTATTCATGTGCATTTGCTCAGATTTCCATGATGTACCTTTTTAAAATTTTGTTGTTGTACTTTGCAGGTTTGGATGAAGAATGTGAACCCTTGGGACAAACCTGTTTTTTATGTGATAAGGATTTTTCATGTGCTCCGAAAGGTGTTGATCGATCCAATTATGAAGATCGATTCGAGAACGACTATGATGCACCCAAGCCTCGTATGCTTCCTGCAGTTGACATTCTGCCATGCGGTCATGCTTTCCACAGTGAATGCTTGCAGTTCGCTATAACTGAGGAACAGTTTAGTGACCCCCCATGCATTTTATGTCTGATCAGTGTGGCTTGAAATTCTCTTTCCATGTCTTACCCCTTCAAATACTGAAATACCCCATGGCTTTAGATTGGTTTCCTTTCTTGCGGCACGAGACATTCATTATATTTTGGATATAGTTGATAGTTCAATATAAATCTTTAGCTTAAATGAATTTTCTATAAAAATCGCAAGTTTTTATCACTGTTTGGAATCTAATTACAACCAATATTATTATTGTGGTTTTGTTTCTTTCTCAGCCTTCATTCTTCTTATTATCAAACCGGGTAGGGTGAACCCAATGGGTTGGCTCATTGGAAATGAGGGTCCATTTGATGCATTATTTTGAATTTAATAAATATTTAAATTTCATATAATTTAAATAACATGAAATTTGCTTTCAAAATCATAAAAATTTCATGGTTTGGATAATGTGTGAAATTCAATTGTAATTCTACATTATATTTAAAATAAGATTTCAATAATAGGTCAAGTGAGTTGTATGTGATTGTTAATATGAATGACAAATATTCAAACTCTGCTAACAACAAAATTATAAAAAAAATACATTTTAAAAAATAAATAGAATATAGTGGTGGTGGTTAAGGGTCGCAGTGGATGCCGGAGTTGGTAGCGGCTGACAGAGATGGTTGGAGGTTGTCGATGGCGGCGGTAGTTGAAGGTAAAAGCAGTGGTGGTGGTTGACAGTTGTGGTGGTGGTGGTAAAAGAAAGGTGAGTTATTATTGTGTAAAGTAATGGGCCAAAATTTAAAATTTAAGTTATTAGGATTTAGTATTAAATTAGTTTTATGGAATTGAGACATTTAGAATTCCAGTTCCAAATTTTAATTGTGTTCACAGAATTGATTTTAGAGGCTTAATTCTAATTTTAAGCTATAAAATTAGGGTATTCAGAACAAAAATAAATAAAATTAAGATGGAGGTGGATAGAAGAATCTTGGTAATAAAAAGAGGGACAAAACGAATCTAGACATCACATGAGATGAGGAGGTATCCACTTCTAGCGCTTTACAGTATCTCTGAGTATTAGTTTTAGGCATTTGAGGCCAAGCATGGCATTTGAGGCCAAGCATGTCTTGAAAAAACAATTAAAAAAAATCACTTTTCTATAGCATTCCTTGGTTGGAAATTAAACACTAGTAAGTGTTAGGATTGGAGGCCCATTTTATAAGTAGGGTAGCCTCCTAATATTCATGGGCCCAATAGAGAAGCTCGGCCCATCTTGTGTGCAACCCCTTGAGTCCATTATGCAAAGCCGGAGGCAACCCTTTTGTGACGTCTCCCTCTTGCCCTTTGTGTGTCCTACCCAGCCACCATTTAAATAACCCCCCTTTGGTCATTGCTTGAGGAAGAGAGATTTCGTGAGAGATTTTTACTGTAACCCCCCAACCCCTGTTGTATCCGTGTGTGAGCTGGATTTCTGAGAGAATTTGTATTGGCTAGGTTATTAATATTATTGTTTGTAATATTTGTTAATCTTGTCCCGACTCTGTGTACGAGTTCGTCCTGGCTGGAATCGTGGAATCATGGAACAAATCCACAACAGTGGTATCAGAGCCCCTAGCGTTCCTCGTACTGTGATTCGATAGATCTCTCTTCAATCCAAAATTTTAGAAACTCTCTTCCAGAGTTTCTTGATGAGCTTCGGTTACCCTTACTTTTCTTTTACGATATCCGTGCTATATCTGTTGTTGAAATAGCTTCGTAATTTTTTTTTGTGCTTGGGTAGTTGCTCTGTTTGCTCCAGATATGTTATCTCTGTTACATCCGCTTAGTTGATGATTTTCTTAGAACCTGTTTAGTGTTGTTTATATCTGCATGCTACTTGCTTGTTTTCTTTAGATTTGAATATTTCTATTTTTTTTTTCGAAATTTCAGATATTCCGTGGTTGTTCTGTTGTTTCTGTGATAATTGTTTTTTTTTAAATGGCCATATCTTCTTATGTCTTGGAACCCTTTAATGGGAAAAATGACTTTTTCATGTGGCAACAAAAAATGAAAATCATTTTGATTAAAGAAAAAGTTTTCAAAGCCGTAACTCATAACTCTTCTAAAGATACATATGAAGAAGCTATTCATGAAATGGACGAAAGTGTCTACTCATCTCTTATCTTGAAATTGACTGCTCTGGTTATGTGAAAATGTGGTAAACATAAACATGTGAAAAGTCTTTGAGAAAAATTGGAAAAATTTTACTTTGAGAAAACTTTGCCAAGTAAAATTCATCTCCTTGAAAAAAAATTCAGCTTTAAGCTGGATTTAAACAAAGACATGGAAGACACCATCGATGTTTTTATTAAATTAGTTGAAGATATAAAACAAATCGGTGATGAACACATAGATGATTATACCTCGATTGTGCTTTTAAATGCTATACCTGAATCTTATGCCGATATGAAATCTGCTATTAAGCATGGTAAGGATAAGATCACAAGTGATACGATGATTAATAGTTTAAAAGACAAAGAATTAGATTTAAAGGCTGCTAGAAAAGGTAAATCAAATTCTGGTGAGGTTAATATGGTGAGAGGAAGGACCTTCGAAAGAAACAATGGATAGAAAAACAATCAAAATCATAACCAAAGAAAAATTCAGAATTCTGAAAATGGTAGAAATAGGAACAAGAATATGTCTAAATCGAAAACGAAAGGCCGAAAATATTACAACTGTGGAGAAGTAAGACACTTTAAGAAGGATTGCCCAAATCCTAAGAAGAAAAACTCGAATCAAAATCAATATCAAAACCAACAAAATGATTGTAATATGACTTCCAATAGTGAGAGTTGTGTTGATTTTTTTATGGTAACTGAATTGTGTGATAATACTGTGAATTCCGTGCATTCCATGCTTTCTTGCAAAAATGAATGGTTGGTAGATTCAGGTTGCACTTATCACATTTCACCTTTTAAAAACAATTAGCTCTTACAAAGAATTGGAAACTGGTTTTGTTTCTATGGCCAATGAGAAAAAAATGTCAAATTGCTGGAATTGATGATATTTGTCTAAAATTTGATTTTTGAAATTGTTTAACTTTAAAGAATGTTCGATATGTGCCTAATTTGTGCAATAACTTGATTTCCTGTGCTGCTTTGGAAGATGCAGGTTTAGAGGGTAAGTGGGGAAAAACTGTCATGAAAATACTAAAGGGTTCTTTAGTGGTTGCTAAGGCTAAGGGTTTTTACTCAAACGGAAGGAATAGACTACACTAAATTTTTTGCTCCGGTAGTTAAGTTCACAACTGTTAGGATTATGTTTGCTTTGGTAGCTCAATTTGATTGGGAATTGAAACAAATGAACGTTAAAACTGTCTTTTTGCATGATGACTTAGATGAGAAAATATATATGAGGTAACCCTATGGGTATGTGGATAAACAATGTCCTGATTATGTGTGTTTGCTAAAGAAATCTTTATATGACTTGAAACAATCTCCTCGTGGAATATAAAACTTGATCAATGCATGCTAGATTTGAAAATTTTGATGTTTGACACAGGTGATCCCGGTAATTTAGGTTGACCATTTTCTGTGATTCCCCGGAAATCCATGGCTGTTCTTTATGAACAATCATGGTAACTTGGCTGTTCTGTTATGTGAATTAGTTAAGTTTTTCATGAATTTTCTGCTTCTTGTGTGAGTGTTGAAAATTTTGTTTTTCTTCCCTGTTTGGGTCCTGCTTGTGTTGAATAGTGCTGAGATAAGGCGATGATGAACCATTTCTGTTAAATGTCCTTGTGAGTCCATTTTTTTGTGAACCAGCACTTGTTCCAAGGTCGAGAATGTTAGAATTTGAGGCCCATTTTATATGTAGAGGGCAGCCTCATAATATTCGTGAGTCCAATAGAGAAGCTCGGCACATCTCGTGTGTGGCCCCTTGAGTCCATTACGCAAAGCCAAAGGCAACCCTTTTATGACGTCTCCCTCTTGCCCTTTGTGTACCCTACCCAGCCGTCATATAAATAACCCCCCCTTCTATCATTGCTTGAGGAAGAGAGATTTCATGAGAGATTTTTACTGTAACCCCCCAACCCCTGCTGTATCCATGTGTGAGCTGGATTTCTTAGAGAATCTGTTTTGACTAGGTTATTAATATTATTGTATGTAATTTTTGTTAATCTTGTTAGAAAAATTGTGTTTAAAGAATGAAATTGTGTATTTTGTGGCACGTATTTCTTTATGTGTCATTTGTGTAATGGCAATGGTAATTGTGGAATTGTGTTCTACTCCGTGAGAACATCGAAATCATATATTTATTTGTTTAATTTGGTGTTTGGGTGAATAAGTTATGATTGATTAAAGTGTGGTTGTTGGAAGTGGGTTTATCCCATATTGAGAGATTAACAAAAACTTGAGTGGTTTATATACAAGTGCCTTATGTGATAAGGGTAGGCTTGTATAGAATAGAGGTTCTCTTTTGCGCACCAACATTTATAACAAACTTTATGGGCTGTTATTACCAACTTTAATGAGAGATATTATTTTCATATTGATGGTGGATTTATTTCATCATCAATGTGGTCTTTAATCAGTCTCGATTTACTCCTATAAAAGGATATTACATCCACAATTGAAAAACACAGTTTAGGACAATCTCCATTTCTCTTCTGCAATCTGAAATTTGTTGAGCGAATTTCCTTGGCCTCCTCTTTCTTGTTGGTGATAGAGTCAGACACAGATTCAGTTCGCCGGAAACTTTTGTGCTAAAGGTCTCTCCGGTGTCTCTGTTGTATCATGGGAGACAGACGTCCATTAGAGCTTCCAAGCACGTAAGGGAAGGGACGAATATGTTTTAAGGAAACTATGTGCGACATAGGCCTCAGACCAGTAGACTTCGTTCTACACTGCAGTCCTATCCAGTCCACCTGCAGACTTGAAGTTCATTAGCAGATTTGAAGTCTACTTGCAGACTTTAAATACAGAGAAGTAACTTTTCCGTTTTGATGTAGAACAAGTAGCCGAGACGTACTTAAGCAAGGCATTTGGGAAGAGTTCAAGTTCGGGGGTCCAAGTGGCGCTTTCAAAAAGTTGGGTGCGCGCAGTTAGTTTCCGTTAAGCAATAGTAGAGAGCACCAAACGGTCGGCAGAACTTTAACGGAGCGTAACTTTCGCGTCCGGATGAATTACGGGACCCACCGCATATCAAATCGAAGCTCTCGATGAGATCTATAAGACTCACTAAGTTTACCTTATGAACAGTTCATTTTTAGCCCAAAAAAATGATGTTTAAGTACTGTTACGGGCCTTTGAAGTTTTCGGGCTTTTTCGTCTTTTTTGTTTAAGACTTTTCCTTTTAGGGTTTGGATTGTTAGGGCATATAAATACAAACATTATTTCGGCATTTTTTTAATAAAATTTGAGTTTTCTTGCCTAGTGCTTGAACCCTAAGCCGTCATAGGCTTGTTCTAAGGAATTTCGTTGAAAGAGTTCTATTTGATTGTTTCGCAAGGCCATTGGTATCGAAATGAGTTAAATCCTGTGAAGATGGCGGCTAACGACGGCAACAACAACGACATCAACCCTGCACTACTTACCCTTTTGGACAATTACAACAGACGATGGGCGAGATGATCGTTTCTCATCGAACTGTCATAGAAGCGGTACAGAACCTACAGATTGGTGCAAACCCTAGGCAACGGGCAGGGGCTCGTAGAGAACCTGTAGGGCCTTGAGGTGAACCCTCCTCGTGATCCGCCGGCCGAGGCGGTGATAGATTCGATTCGGATGGGGAAGAGGAACTATTTGCGAGGAGCCGTGGATCAAGATTCGAAAATCAAGGCCGACCTACCGCTTCTTCACTGGTGATCTGGATCTGGAAGATTTTCTCGATTAGCTTTCAGAGGTAGAAAAATATTTTGACCTTATGGGAATCACCGAGGACAAACAAGTGAAATACGTAGCATATAAGCTCAGAGTGGAGCTTACGCCATGGAACAAGAAGATTCTGAGAATAATAGGAGGAGACATGGTAAACAACCTATACGAACGTGGAGGCGAATAAAGGAGGCTCTGCGGCTCCGGTTTTTACCGGCTGATTATGATCAGATTTTGTTCCAAAAATATCACGATTGTCGGCAGGAAGGCAGGACCGTCAGTCAATACATGAACGAGTTTTATAGGCTAGCGGCTCGTAATAACCTGAATGAAACCGAGGGGCATCAGACTGCAAGATATGTAGGAGGACTACGGGCTGGGATTAAGAACCAAAAGTGCGATTTATTCGGTCAATACAGTTGATGAAGTTATCTGCGACCAAAGTGGAGGCACAACAGTTGCATAACACATAGCCTCGGGGTCAGTCGACGTTTCGTAGGTTTGGGGAAACATCTTCCGTTCGGCGGCGTCGAGTTCAAGCGACTGCTACGTCGACCCCAAAGGGTGGGAAGAAAAAACGGGACATTCACCCGCCAATTGTCGGTTCCCAAAGGCGCAATAGTCGGACCACTACGGGAAGCCGAACAATAATCCACATGCCAAAAGCTATGGGGATAAGTGTTTTCGATGTGGGCAACTTTGGGCATATTTCTAATAATTGCCCTAATCGCGGCAAAGGTGAATATGGCGGCAGGATGATTAAGGTGAGGATGATCTAGAGCGGATATGGAGTATGTGGAGGACCACTAATGAGGGTTACGAAGATGATGTACATGAGTCATTCGTGGTTCGTAGATTAATCAGACAACACTGTCAACAATGGCCGAACCTCGGCATAACATTTTTCGTACTCGTGGTAAGGTGAGCGATCTGAATATCGAGGCGATCATAGGCAGTGGGAGCAGCGAGAATCTGGTTGCTCGTGTACTTGTAGACAAACTGAAGCTGGAGGTGATGAAGCATCCTACGCCCTACCAGGTTGTTTGGATTAATGCAGTTGGCAATGTCAAGGTAACGCAACAATGTCTTATACCTTTTTCTATTGGTAGATATAAGGATGAAGTATTATGTGATGTTTTTGATATGTCTGCATGCCAAGTATTGTTGGGTAGACCGTGACAGTTTGATATGGATGCCATGCACAAGGGTAGGGATAATCTGATTCGTTTACTAAAGATAATGTGAAATTTACTCGTGCGTTGGTTGATAGTGGTCGCCCCCGAGGCGAGGGCAAAAACTTTGATCTTTTTGTGTGCGGGTAAAAGCGGTTAGGGAGGCTTCGATGTTATATTTGCGGTGGTGAATAAAGAGTTTTTGGGGTCGATGGATTCAGTTCGGTTCAGAGCAACTGACATCGTTGCTGGAAGAGTTTCATGATCTAATGACGGAGGAGCTTCCTGCGGGATTACCGCCATTACGAGACATTCAGCATCACATTGACCTTGTTCATAGTGCTACACTTCTTAACCTTCCCCACTATAGGATGAGTCCAGCGGAGCATGATATCTTGAGAGAACAGGTTGAATAATTGCTGAAACGAGGATCCATTCAGGAGAGCATGAGTCCGTGTGCAGTTCCCACGCTTCTCGTGCCAAAGAAGGATGGGACTTGGAGGATGTGTATTGATAGTCGGGCCATCAATAAGATTATTGTGAAGTATAGGTTCCCTATTCCTCGTTTAGATGATATGTTGGATATGCTGCGTGGTGTTAAGGTATTTTCAAAGATTGATTTGAAGAGCGGATATCATCAGGTTCGGATCAGACCTGACGATGAGTGGAAGACAACTTTCAAGACAAAAGAGGGGCTTTATGAGTGGCTGGTCATGCCATTTGAGTTATCTAACGCTCCCAGCGCTTTCATGTGACTTATGAATCAGGTCCTGAAACCGTTAAAGTTCCTGGTTGTTTACTTTGATGATATCCTGATTTTTAGTCGCAACGAAGAGGAGCACATTGGGCATCTACGGGCTGTGTTATAGGCATTGAGGGAGAATCCGTTGTTTATTAATCTTAAAAAGTGCAGTTTCATGCTTGATAAACTGCTGTTTTTGGGATATATTGTGTCTGCAGATGGCATACAAGTAAATGAGGAGAAGGTGCGTGCAATTAGAGAGTGGCCACGACCTAAAGCGTAGTGAAATGCGTAGTTTCCATGGCACAGCTACTTTCTACCGGCGTTTCATACGAGATTTCAGTAGTATCATGGCACCTATTACTCAGTGCATGAAGAAAGGAAAATTCTTATGGGGGGCGAAGGCGTGCAAGCTTCACGGTGATCAAGAAGCCGGCCGGTGCAGATTTTGGCTTTACCAGATTTCAACAAACCGTTTGAGCTCGAGACAGACGCTTCTATTATCGGGATTGGAGCAGTTTGATTCAGGAGCGGCGACCTGTAGCTTTTATGAGTGAAAAGCTAAGCGAAACGCGACAGAAATGAACCACTTATGAGATCGAGTTCTACGTGGTGGTGCGAGCTTTTAAGCACTGGGAGCAGTATCTGTTTCAGAAGGAGTTCGTTTTACATACTGACCATGAGGCCTTGAAATACATGAATGGGCAGAAGTCACTTAATCGTATGCATGCGCGGTGGGTAGCCTACTTACAGCAGTTCACTTTTGTTATCAAACATAAGAGTGGGCAGCATAACAAAGTGGCTGATGCCTTGAGTCGTCGGGCAAGTTTATTGGTGACCATGCAGACTGTTGTGATCGGGTTTGACTGTTTGAAGGAGTTGTATGTTGACGATGCATATTTTGCATAAGTTTGGGGTGAGTGCAGTACTGGAGGTGTCAGTGGTCCTTTTATGATTCAGGAAGGGTTCCTATTCTTCAAGGATCGCCTTTGTATTCCGAGGGGTTCTGTGTGTGAGAGCTTGATCTCTGAGTTGCATAAGGGTGAAGATTGTGGGCGAGACAAAACTGCAGAATTGGTGGCACAACGATATTATTGCCCTCAATTGAAGCGCGATACTTACAAATTTGTGCAGAAGTGTATTGTTTGTCAGATAAACAAGGGGTAGTCGCAAAATACCGGTTTGTATACACCACTCCCAGTTCCAGCAGCTCCGTGGGAGGATATCTCTATGGATTTTGTGTTGGGGTTACCGCGCACACAAAGATCCAATGATTCTGTTTTTGTGGTGGTCGATCGGTTTAGTAAGATGGCCCACTTCATTCCATGTCGGAAAACCTCGGATGCACCCCATATTGCAGCCTTGTTCTTTTGTGAAGTGGTGCGTTTGCATGGGGTTCCTCAGTCCATCACTTCTAATCGTGACACAAAGTTTTTGAGTTACTTTTGGAAGACTTTGTGGCGCATGTTTCATACGGAGTTGCAGTTTAGTAGCTCTTTTCACCCACAGACCGATGGCCAAACTAAGGTGGTCAATCGCACTTTGGGCTCGATTGTGCGTTGTTTATGCAGTGACAGACCCAAGCAGTGGGATCTGGTTTTAGCTCCGACAGAGTTCGCTTTCAATAATATGGTCAACCGTACTACTAGGAAGACCCCATTTGAGATCGTGTATCAACGACCTCCGCGTCATACTCTCGATCTGGTACCGTTGCCCAAACTATCAGGTTATAGTGTAGCTGCTGAACATATGGCTGAAAAGATTGAAGGTGTGCAAGCGGAAGTGGTGAAGAATATTGAGGCTTCCAATGCGAAGTATAAAGAGGCTGCTAACAAACGACGTCGTTCCAAGGTCTTTGCTGTGGATGATTTGGTTATGGTCCATCTACGTAAGGAGCGGTTCCCAGTTGGCACTTATAGCAAGCTGCATCCGAAGAAGATTGGGCCATGCAAGATTCTGAAGAAGATCAATGACAACGCATATGTTGTTGACCTGTCGGACGGGTGGAACATCTCCCCTACTTTTAATGTGGCTGATTTGACTGACTTCTTCCCCGACGATCCTCTTTATCCTGTTGATGACTCACGGTCGAGTCCTTTTCAAGTGGGGGAGACTGATGTAGAACAAGTAGCCAAGACGTACTTAAGCAAGACATTTGGGAAAAGTTCGAAGTTCAGGGGGTCCAGTGGCAGTTTCTCCGTTAGTTTCCGTTAAGCAATAGTAGAGAGCAGCTAACGGTCGGCAGAGCTTTAACGGAGTGTAACTTTCGCGTCCGGATGAATAACGGGACCCACCGCATATCAAATCGAAGCTCTCGACGAGATCTACAAGACTCATCTGGTTTACCCTGTGAACAATTCATTTTTAGTCCAAAAAACGCTGTTTAAGTACTGTTACTGGCCTTTGAAGTTTTCGAGCTTTTTCGTCTTTTTTGTTTAAGACTTTTCCTTTTAGGGTTTGGATTGTTAGGGCATATAAATACCCTCTTAAACATTATTTCGGCAATTTTTAATAAAATATGAGTTTTCTTGCCTTGTGCTTGAACCCTAAGCCGTCATAGGCTTGTTCTAAGGAATTTCTCATTGAAAGAGTTCCTATTTGATTCTTTCGTTGCATCACGTTTGTTTTTCAATTATGTATTTCGACTTTTATCACTGTTTTTCCCTGTATTATTTCTAACAAATCTTGTCCGACTCTGTGTACGAGTTCGTCCTAGCTGGAATAGTGGAATCGTGGAACAAATCCACAACAGTAAGAAAGCCGTGCTCATCATTGTTTTTCATTCTTGGTTAAATGGAAAAAATAGACAAGGAAACTTATGAATGTTTGTTTGTTAAATATGATGAACTAGAAAATATTGAAATGTTTTCATACCTATCAAACATGTAGCATAGATTCCAAGACTGTATAATAAGATTCAATTCAACATCCTTGAATCAAACATCACATTTAGTCTCTTAACGACTTTAGCTTGTAAGCAAAGAGGGGAAGAAGGTCTTCGAGTTGAGCTCCTAAATGGTCGATTGCGAAGGCAGGAGCTGCCATGTCTAGTTATCAGGTGCTATGTAAGTTTATTTGCCCTGTGGCTACGGTTTGAGAGATTTTGGAAAGAGTGCAGTAGAGCTCTGGTGAGGAGACTATTAGGGCCATTAATTACATTACATCATTAACCAGTCAAATTGAGCACTTATACGTATCCCTGGGTTGTACACGGAGGGCTCTACCTGGCCATGTGTTGTCCTCTCTGGTCCCTCTGATTTTTTGCTATTTGTGACATTACCCAGGAATTCCGTCAGTGTCGTTTCATAACTACTTCGCACCCATGGAAGTAGCGGGTAGAGCGTCAGGCGGCTAGCATTCCAGCTCTTTTACTTGTGTAGATAGCTGCTACTTGTAGTTCTCTGCTTTGTATAGTTGCTGTGTTTTGAAGTTAGCTGTGGTAGTTTCGATGGTTTTTGTTTCTTGGGTCATCATAGGAAGGATAGATGTTTGAACCTTTGAGGTAGTCGTTTAGATAGGTACTGTTATCTTTGTACTCTTGTTTAATGTTGATCGTTGTATTGTATATATGAAATGGTTTTGGTTTCGCCAAAAAAAAAAAAAAAGAAAGAAAGAAAAAAGAATGCTAGATTCGTTGTAAATAGCCTTTAAGAACATATAATGAAACCATATGAATAAAGTACTAGATGTTTTACTTTATGATTGATACGCCTTTTTGAGTTGCACTAAATCCACTAATGATTGAATTAGTGTTACAAGACCAAAGAGATTAGAGGTGCCCAAATGGTTCCGATTTGAACCGTAAATCGAACCGTCCATGGCGGTGGCGAATCAAGGAAATTCTTAAGTGGATTTACAATTATAACATCAAAAACTCAAAATTCAAGAAAGTGACAATTGACAAACCCAGCTCAAGTACCCAACAAGGCAACAAGTAAATTAATTCTAAGTATTCAACCAACTAAATAAAAAAAACCTTAATTTCAGACATCAAACATTCAATGATTCAAACCAACAATTTTTTTTTATGAATACTATTTAAAGAAAAGAGAAACAACAATTAAAAGTTAAATTAGTTTGCTAAGAGCATCTGTAGTGGCAATGTAAAAAGGTTTATAAATGTTGGATAAGCCTTTTGTAAAAGGTTGATGGGCATTACATGTAATGGAGGAAAGGTTCATAATTTTCAAACGGTTGGTATCCACTTTGACAATTTGCAAAAGTTTATATCAATGAAGTGGAGGGGTAAAAGGTTTATATTTAGTTGCGGGTCCATACTATAAATTTTTTTAAATGTTTACGTAAGTGTAGAGAATATGTTTAAAATAAAATGTTTATAAGTTGATAACGTAATGTACTTAATAAATCTTTTAAAATGTTGATGAGTGTGGATGCCCTAACGTTGTAAAATCAAAACTCAAAAGTGTGATTGTGATTTTTGAAGGCCTCTCCAGCTCTCCTCTAAGTCTCACTATGTTTCCCTTTCTCAGTTTCCTCCCGCACCCCGACTCCCTCTAGGCTTTAGCAAGTAGAGACAGCGGTAGGCAGACGACGAGTTGGCGACGGCACGGTAGGCACACGTCAGCAGATCTTACTTATGAGATCTCAGTCCTCTCTCTCTCTCCATGTCCGAGGTCTCCATCTTTCTTTTTGACTTAGTTAGCATTAGAGGTGACAATTTTTGTCCGCGCCCATTAGCCCGTCCAGACCGCCCAATAAATAATGAGTATGTGCATACCCAAAATTTTAAGTGGGCACAAATGGGCATGCCCACTTGGGCACATTAATTATGATGGGCTAAATGGGCGCCCACTAGGGCACCCATACTAAAACTCATTCACTTTCTCTTCTAATTTTGTTTTATCAATTACATACATAATTATAAAATACTTAAGATTAATAATGACGTTTAATATAATTAATATATTTATATTGTACACCCACTCTTCCAACCACCCCCCTCACACACACACACACACACACACACACACACACACACACATATATATATATATATATATATATATATATATATATATATATATATATATATATATATATATATATATATATATATATATATATGTGTGTGTGTGTGTGTAATATATTTATATTGTACACCCACTCTTCCAACCACCCCCCTCACACACAACACACACACACACACACACATATATAGTACACCCGCCCTTCCAACCGCCAACCCCATCCCAAAATTGCAAAGCAAAGTATGGAATATTATTCTATGACTCTATACCCTTAAATGAAACAAAACATCACTCCCAGATTGTTCAATTTTTATAACTCTGTAAATATCCGTCCCTGTTACACTATAAATGGATTTATAGCGGTTTTGTGAGCAGTGTGGAACATGCGACATTCTTATTTGCTCGTACCTTCTCATATAGATTTGTACATGTGGCTTAATTAGCTTGTTCAGTTTTTGGTCAGGTTTCCACTCGTGTGTTTGTCTATTGGGCTTCAGCGAAATTAAAAATCTAACCACAAAATAAAAGATTGAATTAAGGATTACAACAACAAAAATACATTTTTACATACTAATACATAAAACTATTAGTAAAAATTAAAATGCAATTTCGAAGAAAAGTTATTTTCTTCACAAATTATTACTTCCGTTCTTAGTTCATTTGTCACATTTTATTAGATCCCTATCATTTTCCTTTTATTAGTGTCATATGTGTTCAAGAGAAGAGAACGTATAACTCTAATACTAACTACTCCATCTGTTCCACCTAAACATCCACGTTTGAAAAGTTTAATTAATAAGAAGATATGTTAATATCATTGGTGTTAGTCTTAATTACAAAAATATACTTTAGCACAAGCAATATGTCGGTCTTTTCCAATTAGTGTGGTTGTAATTATATATATATATATATATATATATATGGTTAGTTGTAACTTTTGATAATTTTTTGTAATTTTTTTTTCTTTTTTGTAATTTTTATATTTATTTGATAAGTGCATATTAATGAGTAAATGGGCGCCCATGCCCATTTAGTGCCCGCCCATATATGCCCATACTATTAAATGGGTACTTACTTGCCCGCCCATTTGAGCCCGCCGCCCATTTAGGCCCGTCCATGTCCGCCCATTTGCCACCTCTAGTTAGCATTATTGCGTTAAGGGACGGTAAATTGGGGTGGGTTACAAGGTGAAAAAAAAAAAATTGAAAGTGGATTCATTTGCATCCAATTTGGTAAGGGTGCGTCAGCTTGGTCCTGTGAACCGAACCGGAACCGGCTTGTCCAAAACCTCAAAAGTGAACCGGCGGTTTGAATTGCGAATCGCTGAACCGTGGAACCGGCGTTCCAACTGTCCAAAAATTCAATATTTTATAAAGTTTAAAATATTTAAAAGAATTACTTTTACTGACTTTTAAAAATTCAAAAAATATTTTATGCAAAGTTTACAAAAGTTTTTTTTTTCCTAAAAAAATCCATAATCCATAAAAGGGTGGGGATAACCACATCCCAAAATACTATTTCTACACCTCACTTGAAATAATTACTTAAATATCATTAAGTGAAATGACCTAATACACCCCTTATATGCATTACACCCCATTCAAATTACTATAATACTCTAATACTAAAAGACAAATAATACTCCATATACCTCATTATATTTACACCCCAACACCAAAAACATATACATGCAGCTTTGACTTTACGGGGCCTTCATTCTTCATTCTTCTTCTAATTTTTTTTTCAAAACTCTCTCAAACCAACCCTATAAACATAATCACGTTGTGAAAAAAAAAACATTACAAAGAGTTTTAAAAAGTCATGAGGTCGGGTAATGTAAATATTCCTTTAACTTTATTCAATTAAAATTTGGTTTTTTGCAAAAGAAATTAGAGCTGGATATTACGACTATTCGACTATGGTGTGATGAACATCCTTAAGGCTGTTCGTCCAGTACTGGCTGAACATCGCAGAAGGTGTTCACCACACTCTAGCCGAACACCAACACTTATGTTCAGCTCAGCCTGGCCGAACACTCTCTCATCTGTTCATTTCATCCCGGCCTAACACCGACCCTGATTAATTAGGTTGAATAGAAAATGGTAAATTGGGTAGTTAGGTGAGGTATTGAGAGAAATGTGAGAAATTAGTGGGGTGTAAAGATAAATAAGGTGTAAAAATAGGGATTTGGGGTGTGGTTATCCCCACCCTCCATAAAATTGTAAAAAAACAAAAAAAATATTTTGGAACCGTGAACCAGTGGTTTGGTTCAAAATCGGAACCGGCGGTTCGGTTCAGAATCGGGAACCGAAGGCCACGGTTCACGGTTCAAATTCGAATCTTCCTCCGTCGATTTTCGCACTGGCGGTTCAAACCGTCTGGGCACCTCTACAAGAGATGTAGCTGTCTGAATACCATTTGTAATTGATCTCCCTCAGCATACAATGTGTTCCTATTTATCGTGCTTTTTATCACATTGGACAAAGTACACCTAAAATCCTGAATAGTTAATCCTACCTTTTAGGTTGTGATGGGGGGGCTGTGGATTAAAGATTTTGATAAGAGATTTAATAGGTGATTGATTGGGTTGCCATGGGGCATTGAGCCTCTGCAGCTTGCATGGGGGAGACAGACTCACAGTCACGGGGATGTCCGATGATTATGAAGTTGTTTAATTAAGACTATAAATAGATCTGCAACGTTATGTCGACATACATAATCTGCATGTTTCTGTTGCAGGATGGTTGGAAGGATTAACCATAATAGATTGAATATCTCCTACATCATCCAAAGTCTAAGGATTAAAATATTAACAAAATAGAGCTTCTATTCAAGAATCAACGTCTAGCCTACAAAATGGCATAACTGAGGGAGGGATGCGATCCGGGGCAGATCATGCAGCAATTCCCCGTATGAATCCTTCCTCGACATGGTCCTTAGCTGCTTATGGCCTGTAACAACATTGAGGCCCATTTCCTGAGCCGCAGCATCACGACCTTGAACCCTATTTTCAGGCAGCAACTCACAACCTGGATAAGGTTCGAGTTCAACAAGTTTCCCATCCTGAATTCTCTTTGAATCAACCAATCTATTCGTGGGGGTGTTGTCAGGGACTTGATCCAACTGAATAAGGTTGCAGAGAGAATTGACCCTTGGCATCAAGAAACTCTCATCCAATGTTGTTGTTGTGTCGCTGAACAATATCCGGAGTAGTTCATCGAGATCATAATTGACATCTGATGTATTCTCTAGAGAAGGTGAGTCCACTGAGGTTGTTTTCTGTGAAATAAAATGCTCCACGTGGCCCACGAGATCATCAGAAGATAGGGAGGGTGTGGGTGGGATAGCTGGCACTGCAAACTGTTGCTGGTTGCTTGGGTTCTGGAAACTTTGTACTTCACTATATGTGCCTATAATTGTAAATAAAAATAAGAATCATCGGAGAGCTCCATAGAACTATTTGTGCAGTCCATGTAAAAGTTTAAATATGGCAGTAAGTATTTGGAATGCGATTCATCACCAATGTATGCAGCAATGTCCATAAAAGAAAAAAAAAGCCAATCAATTTGAACTTATTAGAATAAATAGCATATGAACAAAGCATATGGCCGCAAAAAAAGGTCCAACCACATTCAAAATATTGGAGATTGCATTTACGAGAGACATTGACAAAGGATTAAACAAAAATTAAAAATGGCAGAAAATTTTCTCAAAAACAAAAAACGAACTGCAGAAAAAAGAAATTGAGAAGCAAATAAAATTGAGATGAAGTCACCTAGACATGGGTGATTATAGAAACCCCCTAGTTGTAAAGAACAATCAATGATAAAATGATGTGAAAGCCTAAATTGTTAAGTGCAACTTAACAACATGATTGGAAGTTGCATTGACGAGGGACAATGAAAAGGAACTAGAGGGAAGAAAGATTACAGCCGAGTGTTTTCTCAGGAAAAAAACATATTTCAAAACCAAATGAAATTGAGATAATTAAAGTCATTTTGACAAGAGCGAGAACAGAAACTTCCCGGTTGAAGAGCATAATCAGCGATAAATTGATGGCGAAGCATAAATTGTTAAAGGCAATGAAAGATACATGAATAAAAGAAATTGGGGGTGCTTCTTAATGTCAATGTAGCTAAAACCATAAAAAGGAAAAAAAGAAAAATGTATTAATGACAGAACTTCTAAGCTCGCAAATGTACCTGATGTTGGAGACTGATTGTCCATTTCACCATTTGAGGAAGTAAATAGTCGAGTCGATAGTGAAGCCACATTCTGTAAGCCAGAGACGCCAAATCCTCTCGCTGTTTCTATTTGATTAACTCCATGGTCTAAGCATGATGATGTATCTAACATAAGAGAGCGAATGTCTTTAGAAAAATCATCATAGAGCATACCAAGAGAACTCCAGTGCTCAGCATTCGAGGAATTAAGTAGTGGAGACACATCCTGTAAGCTAGATACAGGGGATACTCTGGCTATTTCAGATCGACTAACTCCATGATCTTTCAATTCAGCTAGATTAGAAGTTTCAGTAACAAATAATGGTGAGTCCAAAATAGTGTCTGGTAGTTGACTCAGAAGGCCAAGTCTAGGATCGCATTGAATCAGCTTCTGGTAATGCTTGTCTAACACGCCTTGGGGAAACTCCAAAAGATGCTGCCTACAAAAACAGCCACGTCAAAATTTCAGTTCCTCTAAAGTTGCTGAATTCCCATAAGTAAAAAATAAATAAATAAATAAAAAAGAAGAAGGAAAAAGAAACATTGTTTCAACAAAAAAAAAAAGACGAAAAAAATCTAAGCCTCTCTTGAAAGGAAAAGAGCTTCACCTATGCATGCTAGCTTCTCCACCTGTGAAATCTCTACTTGCATGCCACAATGTGTGTTTTTTAGGCATTGGATCAGTCTCCTTGTAAAAAAGTGGTTGTTTACCGAGCTGAAACAAACAAAGATTTTCAATCAACAAACAACCAATCTTTAAAAAAATTGCTACAAGCGTGCCCATAGTTAAAACGGATGAACAATTGATTACCACTATAGTCAAAATCCCTGGTTCCTTTTTAGGACAGTCTGCCTTCAGAGCTGTGATATCTGACCACTCGATTTCAATCTTATACTTTAAACCACCATCAAGAACTTCCCATACAAGCTTGTGCTTAGCAAAATAAAACTTTACCGTTAAACCAGTACCTGCATTTTTTGTTATAAACTGCAAAAAGAACAAAATTCAGTTAGTTGCTAAAATTGTTTTGCTCGTTACCAATATGGTGGAAAACGATGTCGTATAAGTACCTCCCAGCTCCCAATCCTTAAACGTGAAGCTGCAAAATTCGAGGCCTTAAACTTCTTATCCTTCTTTTTACCCAAAGCGGCAGAGCAAGAAGTATTATTGTTACCCAAAGCGGCAGAGCAAGAAGTATTATTGTTACCCAAAGCGGCAGAGCAAGAAGTATTATTGTTACCCAAAGCGGCAGAGCAAGAAGTATTATTGCTACCCAAAGAGGCAGAGCAAGAAGTATTATTGTTACCCAAAGCGGCAGAGCAAGAAGTATTATTGCTACCCCAAGAGGCAGAGAAAGAAGTATAATCGATACCCAAAGCACCCAAAGCGGCAGAGAAAGAAGTGTTGTCCCGGGAGATCCTTGTTTGAATCAATTCCAAAAATGATGGACTTTTCTTGAGTTCCAAACCTATAGGGATATCCTCGTGAAGTGGATTCTGATGCGAAGGAGGTATCAGAAAGTTATTGCTCGTTTGGCTCAACTGCAAATTAATAGACATAGTCAATATACCATATATAAAAGCGAAGTGGTGTAAATAGACAAAACTACATCACAACTGTACTCTCTCTTCATCTACATGATGTCAAAAGGAGAGTCCTGTTTAATAAATTCGGCAAACAAAATTCATACTGCCTCCAAATTGGCCAACAGTAAGTTGGATAGATCGTGGACAAATATACCCCCAATTATCCGCTTGCATATACGACAAACTAATCGAGTACAAGAACACACCAAGTTCAATATACGACAAACTAATCGAGTACAAGAACACACCAAGTTCAATAAATGACAAACTAATCGAGTACAAGAACACACCAAGTTCAATAAATGACAAACTAATCGAGTACAAGAAACCAAGTTCAGACAATCAAGTAGACCAAGCCAACGATCACCGCATCATCCCCAACCCCGGGTAGGAGCTACAAGATTTCTTTGATGGGTGACCGAGGATGGACAACATCTCTAGCATTACCAAATTTGCTTGCTACGACGTTAAAGTTATCATCACAACTCACAATAAATCTAGACAGTTATGAAGCATCAAAACAGATTTTTAAAAATGAACTAAAGCGATTCAATGATTAATAGCATTCTCAATAGAACATCCAAACACAAACCCAACTTTAACTAACAGTAACAAAGAACCAGTTAAACATAAATCTTCTTACCAAAAAATTCATAAATAACTTACAAATAAGACAATTAACACAGTTTAAAGCCATCAATCATCATGATAAACTTTTGCAAGCAAACATTCAGTTAAGGAAAAACATTAATAAAGCAACTAATTCAAGGACGTAAACAATTTAAAGCCATCAATCATCATAAATCTTAAAATTTATTTAAACCCATTATTTCAAGAATCTTTTTAATTAGTATCAATTTTAGTGTTAATCAGTTCAAATTCTAAGCATTTTTGGAACTAGAAATAATAAATTCTAAGGATGGAAAAAAAATCCATGCCTGCATTGAAAACGACGATCTAGATCGTTTATTGAGCAAGCCGAAGTCTCTGTCAAGGTATCCTCCAATCTGCATTGCCGCCGACGACCTCTTACGACACCAGAACAGCTCCGGTAACATTGTCTGAACCATGAAATTCAAGTTTTAATTAAAAAAATAAAATTAAAAGGAAATTGACTTTGATTTGTATCGAAATAAAAAAAGGTGACGAAACAAAACCTAGTTGGAAAGTGATTTGACTGACTTCTCCTGTCAAAGATTTCTGAAATATCGAGGAGTGTTTTTTTTTTTCCTTTGTAAGAACAGTCGAACAGAGGAAGCATATTTATAGACAGAGGAGTGAGTGATGCGAAATGACGGGAAAGCCCTTGGGTTTCCCGTTTCCGAAGAGTTTGGAACAGAGAGAGACCTGCGGCAGGAACACTTAAGGCCCTGTTTGGCTGCGCATTTATAGTCTGTTTAATACTTAATAGTGACATATTCATTATATTTCTATAATTCTATTGACATACTCTTAAATTATGTTAAAAAATATAATAAGTAAAAATGATAAAACGCACATGTTTGAATAGATCCAACTCACAAAGGTCTATGCAACTATTGATTCTTTTTTCTTTTTTTTTTTTTTTTTTTTTTGAGTGAAACTAGATGGATTCCCGGTTCAACTTTTCCGAAATATAGCTTAAAGTGCATTAATTTCCGGTTCAACATAATTTTAATTTTTAATTTAATTTTAACACAAAGTTATTTAGGGGAGTTTTGACCTTTGCCGTATTGAAAGATTAGAATTTACTTTTAGAGCATCCCTTCCTTCAAAATTACCTCTCTTCTTTTTCTTTTTCTTTTTCTTTTTGTTTGTTTAATTAATAGTTTTTATTAATATTGTTACTTTTGTGTTTTTGGTTTAAATACTAGTTTTTTTGTTTTGGTTTAGATACTACATAAAATTTATTTAATTATTTTTATTTATATTGTTAGTTATTAGTTATTAGTTGTATTTTCGTATGTCTATTTAGTTTGTTTATTTCAATTATTTTAATGTTTGTATTTTAGTCTCTATTAATGTCTTGCATTCAATTATTAATTTTAATATGTTTGTATTTTAGTTTCAATTAAATTATAGCATTTAATTATTGTTTTTAATGCATAGTATTTAATTTAATATAATACTAATTCAATACATAATATATTTATTTTGCTAAAATACATTAATACAAATTAAATGAAATAAAACATACATTTTAAATAGAATAATGATGAATATACTTAAAATATTATTTTTAGAGTAAACTTTAAAGTAGAATTGTTGGAGATAGTGGAAGAAATTTTGTGCAAAAATTACACCAGTTTAAAGATATGGTGCACCAAACTGTAGGATATGGTCTTCGGCATTCAAAAGTGATTTTGCATTTAAGCTGTTAAAACACACAAAAAATTGCGTTTTGGCAAAATCAGCTAGGAGTGCTTTTGCTAAAAGTGATTCTAACGAATTTATACATTCATCTTAATTGAATAAGGATCTGTTTAATTTAGCTTATTGATATGTGCTGATGACTTACTTATAACTGATAAATTATTATTTATGACTTATGACTGATGACTAATAACTGGTGATGTTTGATTTAGTTTTTTAAAAGTGCTAATTAGCTTTCATAAGTTAGTGTGTGTGTTTGATTAATAAGTTGAAATAGTGCTGAAATCAAATATAAATACTAAAATAACATCATCACAAAATGTGATTTACATTATTATTATCATTATTATTATTATTATTATTATTATTATTATTATTATTATTATTATTATTATTATTATTATTATTATTATTATTATTATTACTATTACTATTATTATTATTACTATTAATAATAGTATTAATTTTAATCATATTATTATCATATTACTTATTTTATTTATTATTATTATTATTATTATTATCACTTTTTTATTATTTTATTAATAATAATACAAATTTTATCACTATTATTAATTATTACTATTATTATTATCATTATTATTGCTTTTATTATTATTATTATTATTATTTTTTATTAACATTAATATTACTTTTATTATTATTATTATTATTTGTTAATTTTTAGTATTTATTTTATTATATTAATAATATTATTAATGTTATTGAAAGGATGAAACCTTGAAAATCCTCCTCGGCATAACTACGGGACCCACTCATGATAAAAACCGTTAAAAGGTTCAGCGAGGCAGCCGAGCTAATGCAAGCTCGCCAAAACACTTTCATAGAACAACTGAGCTGAGGTAAGGAGCGAACGTGATCCATAGCCCTCAACCCACTTGGCTCGGCATCAAAAACACTTCATAGAGCAATCGAGCCGAGGAAAGAGACGAATGAGACCCACTGCCCTCAGATCACTCGGCCTCGGCAATAGAGTCAATGGTCATTGGATCTGACAGGAAGCTTCCCAAGGCCTGATGAAACCGACACACGTAATCACCAACTCTCTGACAGCGTCCAGCCCAATCATCCCTGATAAGGCTGCAGAACATTTATTGCCCACCGCAACATGCTCCCCTATCAAAGGCCGCCACCTCACAAGGCAAATCATGTATAAATAAGAGACATTCCCCCATGTTGAAAGATAAGCCAATTTTCAGATATCCTAACTTGCTTATCACCTTCACTTATCAGGAATCAAAGAAAAACAACCAATATTGTGACACATTTATTATACACCCTACCGGAAACTTTACTCTCACGCCAGATGGTTCTAGTCTGGGCATCCCCGACTCCTTAATGGCGTTCCTTATTTGTCTTGTGTAGGTTACGTGGACAAAACGACAAGATCACCACATATTTTGCGCCATCAGTTATTTATATTATTATTGATTTTATTATTATTAATATTATATTTTATTATTATAATATTGATGTTAATATTACTTTTATTATTATTATTACTTATTATTATTACAATTATTTTTACTATATTATTAGTAATATTAATTTTTAGTATTATTATTATTATTAGTATTAATAATAATAATAATAATAATAATTAGTATTATATTTATCTTTATTAATACTATAATTATTATTTTTATTATTATTATAACAATTATCATTATTCATATTATTATTTATTAATATTATTATAATTTCTTTTATTATTATTATTTATTATTATTATTATTATTATTATTATTATTATTATTATTATTATTATTATTATTATTATTATTATTATTATTATTAAGAAGAGTAATCTTGAAATATATAAAATTTCAATAAAGAAGAGGACTCGCATGTAATAAGTTATTAATCATCAGTCATAAGTCATAAGTAATAAGTTATCAGTCATAAGTAATAAGTCATCAGCACATATCAATAAGCTAAATCAAACAGGCCCTTAAGCACTAGGCTTAGTGCATACAACTTATGGTCTTACATGTGCTTTAAGTAGCTTGTACATGACTTATAACTTATCTTACCATAAGTAAAATCAAACACTTCAAAAATAATTTATGGTAAATCATAAGTCATAAACACTTTCAAATAAATCAAATCAAACATGTCCTTAACTAACCATTATCCAAAATAATCTTTGTAGTATGAGTAACAGATATTTAGTAATTCTTGCTTTGTACTTGTTATTGAGTTTGTTTATTTCTTTATTTTTTAATGAATAATAAATTTTGTGTATGAAGTTAGAGAATTTAATCAATATATATATTTATTTCTTTCATAATGAATTTGAGCCTAAGGTAACAAAACAAATCTAAAGTCACATAATTAATTTTATGACAATCTCTTTTTTACTAGAATGAATTTTCGAGAATCAGAAGCAATGTCATACTGAATGATCTATGCAAATGAACAAAGAAAAAGATTAGAAGTAAGGGATCTAAGATCTTATTCTTGGCTATAATAAGAGGGACAACTTTTTACCAGAATTGAGACGTGAGATGAACCAGTCACTGTTATTAGTAGTGATTGATTTATGTAATCACTTATTTGTTTCCTTCCTTATTTGTGTTCTTGTATGCTAAATTGAAAAAAGTTTTATTAGTGTTTTATTATTAGTTCCGTCTATTCTAGTAACAAGACTACGTTCTTTCCAAATCTATTTTTCATAGTGACCTGACCCAAGCTTATCCAAACGACTTTACTTTTTTAAAATTATTTTTTTAGGAATCTTTAAAAAACAATTTAGATACCTTAAAAAATCGGAGAAATTGATGGCCCTTGCTTTTTCCTAAATATTTAATCGTCAAACTCCCCTATTATTTTTCACCCGATAAAGTTTATTTTCAAAAAAATGTTCATAAAATGCCAAGATCACCTCCGTCCAACATTTGTTGTGACAACGATACAAGGATCGAACTGCCTGATCAAGTCACCGGGGTCGAGGGGGCAGTATCCTTCATGGGGGTTCGAGGGCAACGCATGTCAAAGTTAAATGATTTTTTCGATTCCTTAAGTATGATACTAGAATGGAACATGGTTGTGTTGAATGGTTTTTCAGTAGAGACAAAGGCAGAGGAGAAGGAAGATGAGGAAAAAGGCTTAAGACGAAGAAGGAGGAAGAAGAAGAAGACGGGGGACATGAATGTTTGTTTCATTATAGTTTTGCAGCATGTTGCATCAATATTTGCAGCACGATGCATTAATTGGGTGTTTGACTTGGTGCAACGTGGTGTAAAATTGGATTATGTAATTTAAATTGATGCATCACGGTACAAAAATTGATGTTGTGTATCGCGATGCACTGAGTGAATAATCCGTAGAGCGCCTTTGGTTCATTAAGGGTATTACAGCCTTTTCGCTTCCAAAAATGTTTTTTTTCAATTTTAAAAAATAGATAGTGGATTGTACATGTTACCAATTTTGAAAAAGACACCGTCCCGAATTTACCCTTAAAAAATTCACCCATTTTTTTTGTTTTTGTTTTATGCTTGCATAGTTAAACTTGGAAGAAATCAGACTTATACCCTAGTTAGTCCATTTTATGATAATTGTTTTTAGTCTCTAAAGGACACTTTTTAGGTAAAATGATGAATATACCCTTAATTAAATTCAATTAAACACGTGCTGTAATGCAATTCAAAAGTTGATGTATCGCAATTCTAATTTTTGCATAAGTAATCCAAATTGTATATAGAAAATCAATTGTGCACCAGTATTTTATGCGTAGCAAATTCTGATGCTCGCATCGCAAGGAAAGATAACCTGACAGCTCCATTAACGCAGCCTAGGATATATATATATATATATAGCTTTGATAGAAGCCGGGGATGAGAAGAAAGTCTACCATGGTTTCGCAAGTCTCTAGGTACGAGGGGGTTAATGGCAAATCCCCCAAAATAATCGATTAAACCATTCAAAAGAATTTATGCTGCAGTGGTTTCAACCCCTCAACTCCTGTAGTGGCCTCCGTCTATTGGTTTTTGGCGGATCTTCGGCCGATTCCCTTTTTCACAAATTGGAAGTGAATCGTCTGCGGATGCCAACTTAACTCCAGAAAGAATTCGCATTGACTTTTTCCATCATTCTACTATTCCTGGATTGCTTTTTATATCCCTTTGACCAGAAGATTAGGAATGACTGGTCAAAGTATATTAGCATACGGCTTCTCCAGCCTTAGGATTTAGGAAATATTATTCCATAAAATTGCAGGTGAAATGGCTTTGTAAAGATTGAATTTAACGAAATGATTATGGAATTTTTGGGAAGGAACTACGGACGGTAGGATGATGAGGGATATTTAAGAAAAAATTTAACGAAAATAGACTTATGTGATTAAAAATATATATATTTTAAAGAATTAATTATTTAAGAAAATGGGCCATCTTGTTATTATTCCTGGTTATATGCTACGTCCAAATTTCCGATTGTATAAGAATTCAATATTCATCTTAACCTTTGTCTCGATTACTTGAATTTGATTACATGAGATATTGTTTGTCATTCAATTAATTTAATATAAGTCTAATATTCCATCGGTGTCAGTCATAGTGTAACTTTTTTTTTTTTTTTTGATATTTGATTGAGATATTCAACTAAAATTTTTAAAAAATTCATCCTATGACATTCAAAAATTACCCATCAGATATGAAATTAAACAAGTTGACTTTTTTAAGACCTTTTCCTTAAGGTTAATTTTAACCACACTCCAATATCATCTTTTTACACCCCATGTATAACATTGAGATATTGTACTCTACGTTGTACAATGAGTGAGATGTAAAGAGAAGATATTAGGGTGTGGTTTAAATTACCCTTCCCTTGAAAAGACATGGGAAGAGATCGAACCTAAGTGAGATGTAAAGAGAAGATATTAGGGTGTGGTTTAAATTACCCTTCCCTTGAAGAGACATGGGAAGGGATCGAACCTAAGTGAAATGTAAAGAGAAGATATTAGGGTGTGGTTTAAATTACCCTTCCCTTGAAGAGACATGGGAAGGGATCGAACCTAAGACCTCACATTTTGTAAAGTCTCGATTCTACCAGTGGGCCACCCCTTAAGGTCTAAACAAGTTGACTATGATATATCTCTTTTGCATATTTTTATTATTTTTATTGGGGTAAAACTTGTGTAAAACGATTTTATAGATATTTTTTGTAAGACTGATTTTTCTTATCCGATCTACCGTATGTTAATAGATTAAACTGTAAAAAAATGAAGCTCTTCATTCATAAAACGGTCTTATACGAAACTCACATTTTTATTGGTCTACTTTTCTTTTTTAGTTGTGTCAAAATATTTGGTCACTTCAATTTTCAATACATAACTATTACCATTGTACTAGTCTTTGTGCCCGTGCCTATGGCACGGCGCAAGTAGGGGAGGATGTCAGCAGTGGAGAAAAAAATTAAAACATTTATTTGTAATTTTATTTTAAAAAAATACTTAAAATAAAATACTTAAAATACTGAAGTCTGACAAATCAATCTTCAAAATAGGGCTGGTAGAAAAGCTTGTAAGCCTCAATGACAGCTTCTAGATACCACATTGCCTCTCGGTCAGGGAAAGGAGATAGGTCAACAATTTTGTGAACCTGAAATTAGAAGACATCGCAGAAGATGAGTGCCCAGTGCCCACCATTTCAACCCAGTTTTTTAAAATAAATAACCACTCAAATACTAATAATTAACATCCCGATCCGCAAACTGCTCATTGGTCTAGGAAGCTTTGTTCCAACAAAATTCTTCCAAACTGTAGGCTTCTAATTACAGCCATTCTCAAATTGAGCTCCATCACTTAATTCATAGAGAAATTGCCGCCACTCAAGGGTAGACAGACACACTCCAGCTTTGGAATGCAACAATCCATCTTGAATTCCTATATCTCGCTATTAAGTACCGATAGGATCTCCCAAACAAAGACAGCCTACGTAAGCTAAGAATTAAACCGATGCAAGGTTATACGTGAGGCCGCGGCGAATCGGCGATGGCAATCGGCGGATCCGCCGGATCTCGGAAGCAAGCAGGAATGGAGGCCGGAGCAGACGCCGGATTCGGAAGCAGGGAAGCGTGAACGGCCGCCGAAGGATTGGCAAGCGTGAACGATTGTCGTGTCGACGGCCGAGCCGTGCCTTCGGCCACCACCAATCCATTCACTGCCCCTCCATCTCCGCGAATCAACAGCTCACGCCCACGCAGATGAAAGGGTAGCAGATGAAAGGCTGGAGAGTGAGACGTGGGTTTGGAGGGGGAAAGTTAGGCCCCAGACAGGGGTTGAGGAGACGAAAGTGGGAGGGAGGCGGGGTTGGGGAACCGCTTTCACACGCAGAGAGGAAGAGAGAAAGAGAGAGAGAGAAAGAATTTCTTACCTCAGATTATGAAAGGTTAGCAGATGAGTGACCTTGAGAGAGAAAAGGCCGGCGAGTGAGAGACGTGGGGAGACGAAAGTGGGGGGAGTTGGGGAACCGCTCTCACACGCTTGGGGTTAAAATTTGATAAAGGCCATCGGATCTCCGTAATTGAATTAATCCCAATCCCTCATTAGCCTTTATCAATTGCATATATGCAATCCCATGTCTATTGTAATATAGATTCTTGTTACTATGATTATTTTAATTGCATTTATGTCTTCTACAAAAATTTAAGTTTCCATGGATTATTTGAATGACTCATTAGAAGATACTCAGTAGCCATTTCATCTCATTTATATTGGCTTAATATTCAATTTTAATAACAATAAATCTTAAGAGATAAATTTGATTCGACTCAATATGGACGGTATTGATATATTCAAAACAATAAAGAAGTGTTTTATCTAAACTACTTTTTTTCAATAATGAAAATAATCATGTGAAGAAGATGAAAGATTACTAACAACTAGTTTTTTTAACATGTACGTTAAACGCACTTAAACTAAATTGTACATAAACAAAATAAGGAGGATACTTCAATATGATATCACATGTGAATTGAATTGGTTATGATTCGGTTTGATTCGGTTTCTATTGTTAATATATGATATCACATGTGAATTGAATTGATTATGATTCGGTTTATTTTTTCTTTTGAATTACGAACAAAAAATAGTTGATTTGCATATATTTTTATTTCAGACTTGAGTATCTATTAAATGTTAAAAAAGATATTTAAGTCATTTTATACAGTAAATGATGTTACGCTTAGAGATTTAAGTGTTACATTTAGGGTTACTCTTATTATTTATGTATTGACTATACCCCTACCCAGCCTAGCCAAGTTCAGTACTCCCTCTGCCTAAAATATATTATTTTTGTGACTTTTTACGTAGACCAATTAAACATATTGTAAAGACTAAACAACTTATATCCAAATATTAATGAGTTGTCTTAATATTCTTATCTAAAGAGGCAAACGCGAGTTATGGAGTAAATAAATATAGGTAGAATTGAAAAAAAAATCCTTAAAAATTATAAGAGTTCAAAGTTCAGGGGGTCCAGTGGCAGTTTCTGAAAGTTGGGTCTGGCAGTTTCTCCGTTAGTTTCCGTTAAGCAATAGTAGAGAGCACCTAACGATGGGCAGAACTTTAATGGAGCATAACTTTCGCATCCGGATGAGTTACGGGACCCACCGCATATCAAATCGAAGCTCTCGACGAGATCTACAAGACTCATTAAGTTTACCCCGTGAACAGTTCATTTTTAGCCCAAAAAACGCTGTTTAAGTACTGTTACGGGCCTTTGAAGTTTTCGGGCTTTTTCGTCTTTTTTGTTTAAGACTTTTCCTTTTAGGGTTTGGATTGTTAGGGCATATAAATACCCTATTAAACATTATTTCGACAGTTTTTCAATAAATTTTGAGTTTTCTTGCTTTGTACTTGAACCCTAAGCCGTCATAGGCTTGTTCTAAGGAATTTCTCGTTGAAAGAGTTCCTATTTGATTGTTTCGCTGCGCCAGTTGGTATCAGAGCGGAGTTAAATCCTGTGAAGATGGCGGCTAACGATGGCAACAACGACACCAACGCTGCATTGTTGACTCTCCTTGAACGGATGCAAGCGACGATGGACAATATCGCTGAAAGAGTACGCAATTTGCAGTTTGGTGGCGCAAACCCTAGGCAACGGGCAGGGGCTCGTGGAGAACCTGTAGGACGCGGGGTGAACCCTCCTCGTGATCCGCCGGCCAGGGCAATGGTAGATTCCGATTCAGATGGGGAAGATGAAGTATTTGCAGGAGCCGTAGATCAGTATCCGAAAATCAAGGCTGACCTACCGTTCTTCACTGGTGATCTAGATCTGGAAGATTTTCTCGATTGGCTTTCAGAGGTCGAAAAATATTTTGACCTTATAGGAATCACCGAGGACAAGCAGGTGAAATACGTAGCATATAAGCTCAGGAGTGGAGCTTCTGCTTGGTGGGAACAATTATAGAATAATAGGAGGAGACAGAGTAAACAACCTATACGAACGTGGAGACGAATGAATGAGGCTCTGCTGCTTCGGTTTTTACCGGCTGATTATGATCAGATTCTGTTCCAGAAATATCACGATTGTCGGCAGGAAGGCAGGACCGTCAGTCAATACACGAACGAGTTTTATAGGCTAGCGGCTCGTAATAACCTGAATGAAACTGAGGGGCATCAGACTGCAAGATATGTAGGAGGACTACGAGCTAGGATTAAGAATCAGGTGCAGATTTATTCGGTCAATACAGTTGATGAAGCTGTTATGCGCGCGACCAAAGTGGAGGCACAACAGTTGCATAGCACGCAGCCTCGGGGTCAATCAATGTTTCATAGGTTTGGGGAAACCTCTTCCGTTTCGACAGTGGCGCTGTCGAGTTCCAAGCAGCCTGCTCCAACGTCAGTCCCAAAGGGTGGGGAAGAAAAACGGGACACTCTTGCCAATCAGTTCCAAAGGCGCAATAATCAGACCATTACGGGGAAGCCGAACAACAATCCCTACGCCAAAAGCTATGGGGGATAATTGTTTTCGATGTGGGCAACCTGGGCATATTTCTAATAATTGCCCCAATCGCGGCAAGGTGAATATGGTAGAACGGGATGATCAAGGTGAGGATGATCTAGAGGCAGACATGGAGGAGTATGTGGAGGACCCTAATGAGGGTTACGAAGATGATGTACATGAGTCATTCGTGGTTCGTATATTAATGCTGACAACACCGGTCAACAATGACGAACCTCAGTGGCACAACATTTTTCGTACTCGTGGTAAGGTGAACGATCTGAATATCGAGCTGATCATAAATAGTGGGAGCAGCGAGAATCTGGTTGCTCGTGTACTTGTAGACAAATTGAAGCTGGAGGTGATGAAGCATCCTACGCCCTACCAGGTTGGTTGGATTAATGTCGTTGGCAATGTCAAGGTAACGCAACAATGTCTTATACCTTTTTCTATTGGTAGATATAAGGATGAAGTATTATGTGATGTTATTGATATGTCTGCATGCCAAGTATTGTTGGGTAGACCGTGGCAGTTTGATATGGATGCCATGCACAAGGGTAAGGATAATCTGATTACGTTTACTAAAGATAGTGTGAAATTTACTCGGTGCCCGTTGGTTGATGGTGGTCGCACCAAGGCCAAGGGAAAAACAGCTTTGATCTCTTTGTGTACGGGTAAAGAACTGGTTAGGGAGGCTTCTGATGTTATATTTGCGGTGGTGAATAAAGAGTTTTTGGGGTCAGTAGATTCTGGTTCAGTTCCCGAGCAACTGACATTGTTGCTGGTAGAGTTTCATGATCTAATGCCAGAGGAGCTTCCTGCGGGGTTACCGCCATTACGAGACATTCAACATCACATTGACCTTGTTCCTGGTGCTACACTTCCTAACCTTCCCCACTATAGGATGAGCCCAGCAGAGCATGATATCTTGAGAGACCAGGTTGAAGAATTACTGAAACAGGGATCCATTCTGGAGAGCATGAGTCCGTGTGCAGTTCCCGCCCTTCTCGTGCCAAAGAAGGATGGGACTTGGAGGATGTGTATTGATAGCCGGGCCATCAATAAGATTACTGTGAAGTATATGTTCCCTATTCCCCGTTTAGATGATATGATGGATATGCTGCGTGGTGCTAAGGTATTTTCAAAGATTGATTTGAAGAGCGGATATCATCAGGTTCGGATCAGACCTGGCGATGAGTGGAAGACAACTTTCAAGACAAAAGAGGGGCTTTATGAGTGGCTGGTCATGCCATTTGGGTTATCTAACGCTCCCAGCACTTTCATGCGACTTATGAATCAGGTCTTGAAGTCGTTCAAGTTCATGGTTGTTTACTTTGATGATATCTTGATATTTAGTCGCAACGAAGATGAGCACATTGGGCATCTATGGGTTGTGTTACAGGCCTTGAGGGAGAATCAATTGTTTATTAATCTTAAAAAGTGTAGTTTCATGCTTGATAAACTGCTGTTTTTGGGATATATTGTGTCTGCAGATGGCATACAAGTAGATGAGGAGAAGGTGCGTGCAATTAGAGAGTGGCCACGACCTAAAACTGTGAATGAAGTACAAAGTTTCCATGGCCTTGCTACTTTCTATCGGCGATTCATACGAGATTTCAGTAGTATCATGGCACCTATCACTGAGTGCATGAAGAAAGGGAAATTTTTATGGGGGACGAAGCTGATGCAAGCTTCTCAGTGATCAAAGAGAAACTGACCAGTGCACCGATTTTGGCTTTACCAGATTTCAACAAACCATTTGAGCTCGAGATAGACGCTTCTATTATCGGAATTGGAGCAGTTTTGATTCAGGGGCGACGACCTGTAGCTTTTATGAGTGAGAAGCTAAGCGAGGCGCGACAGAAATGGACTATTTACGAGATCGAGTTCTATGCAGTGGTGCGAGCTGTTAAGCACTGGGAGCAGTATCTATTTCAGAAGGAGTTCGTTTTACATACTGACCATGAGGCCTTGAAATACATGAATGGGCAGAAGTCACTTAACCGTATGCATGCGCGGTGGGTAGCTTACTTACAGCAGTTCATTTTTGTTATCAAGCACAAGAGTGGGCAGTATAACAAGGTGGCTGATGCCTTGAGTCGTCGGGCAAGTTTATTGGTAACCATGCAGACTGTTGTGATCGGGTTTGACTGTTTGAAGGAGTTGTATGTTGATGATGCTAATTTTGCAGAAGTTTAGGGTGAGTGAAGTGCTGGAGGTGTCAGTGGTCCTTTTATGATTCAGGAAGGGTTCCTATTCTTCAAGGATCGCCTTTGTATTTCGAGGGGTTCTATGCGTGAGAGCTTGATCTCTGAGTTGCATAAGGGTGGACATTGTGGGCGAGGCAAGACTGCAGAATTGGTGGCACAACGATATTATTGGCCTCAATTGAAGCGCGATACTTACAAGTTTGTACAGAAGTGTATTGTTTGTTAGATAAATAAGGGGCAGTCGCAGAATACCGGTTTGTATACACCACTCCCAGTTCCAGCAGCTCCATGGGAGGATATCTCTATGGATTTTGTGTTGGGGTTACCGCGCACACAAAGATCCAATGATTCTGTTTTTGTGGTGGTCGATCGGTTTAGCAAGATGGCCCACTTCATTCCATGTCGGAAAACCTCGGATGCACCCCATATTGCAGCCTTGTTCTTCCGTGAAGTGGTGCGTTTGCATGGGGTTCCTCAGTCCATCACTTTTGATCGTGACACAAAGTTTTTGAGTTACTTATGGAAGACTTTGTGGCGCATGTTTCATACGGAGTTGCAGTTTAGTAGCTCTTTTCACCCGCAGACCAATGGCCAAACTAAGGTGGTCAATCGCACTTTGGGCTCGATTGTACATTGTTTATACAGTGACAGACCAAAGCAGTGGGATATGGTTTTAGCCTTGGCAGAATTCGCTTTCAATAATATGGTCAATCGTACTACCAAGAAGACCCCGTTTGAGATTGTGTATCAGCGGCCTCCGCGTCATACTCTCGATCTGGTCCCGTTGCCCAAACTACCAAGTTATAGTGTAGTTGCTGAACATATGGCTGAAAAGATTGAAGCTGTGCAGGCGGAAGTGGTGAAGAATATTGAGGCTTCCAATGCGAAGTATAAAGAGGTTGCTGACAAACGACGTCATTCCAAGGTCTTTCCTGTGGATGATTTGGTTATGGTCCATCTACGTAAGGAGCGGTTCCCAGTTGGCACTTATAGCAAGCTGCATCCGAAAAAGATTGGGCCATGCAACATTCTGAAGAAGATCAATGACAACACATATGTAGTTGACCTGCCGGGCGGGTGGAACATCTCCCCTACTTTTAATGTGGCTGATTTGACTGACTTCTTCCCCGACAATCCTCTTTATCCTGTTGATGACTCGCGGTCGAGTCCTTTTCAAGTGGGGGAGACTGATGTAGAACAAGTAGCTGAGACGTACTTAAGCAAGGCTTTTGGGAAGAGTTCGAAGTTCGGGGTCGATGGCGGTTTCGAAAGTTGGGTGCAGCGGTTTCTCCGTTAGTTTCCGTTAAGCAATAGTAGAGAGCACCTAACGGTCGGCAGAACTTTAACGGAGCATAACCTTCGCATCCGGATGAGTTACGGGACCCACCGCATATCAAATCGAAGCTCTCGACGAGATCTACAAGGCTCACTGGGTTTACCTTGTGAAAAATTCATTTTTAGCCCAAAAACGTTGTTTAAGTACTGTTACGGGCCTTTGAAGTTTTTGGGCTTTTTCGTCTTTTTTGTTTAAGACTTTTCCTTTTAGGGTGTGGATTGTTAGGGCATATAATACCCTATTAAACATTATTTCGGAATTTTTTCAATAAATTTTGAGTTTTCTTGCTTTGTGCTTGAACCCTAAGCCGTCATAGGCTTGTTCTAAGGAATTTCTCATTGAAAGAGTTCCTATTTGATTTTTTCGCTGCGTCAATTTTGGAACAAAAAAAATCTCTCAAAACGTTATTATTAGTCAAACAATGCATATTAATTAACACAATGAAGAATATAAATCCAAAAATTAAACAGCAGTTGTTGAGGCATTTATTAGAACTAGTTATTCTCCTTTGCAATGCACGAAGTGTATCAAAAATATTTAAAAGAAATTATTTTTAGAATGACCGCAATGTACGATAATTAAAACGAAAAAAATAAAAAAATGTAATGACGTTAAATCAACAACAACAAAAATTGTTCATTATTGAACAATTTGGGTCTCCATTCCATTGGCGATCGCTCTTTGAGCCACTGGCAATTACCATGTTCATCTTTCGCCAAAACACGTTTGAAACAAAAGATTGTCGTTAAGTAGTGTTGTTATTGGGCAATCTGTTAGCAAGATGAGGAGATGCTTCTGAGATTTGGGTAAGATTGTTGCCACATTTTCAGCTGTAAATTGTTGCTATCATCAAACATTATGTTTTGTTTTAAGTAGTATAATAATTAATCTAGGTCTGACAATTACAACTCATTACACATTAGCCCATCCAACTCAACCCATTAATATTTTTGAGCTGAAATGGATAACTCGTTTCGACCCAACAATATTAACGAATTGGATCGGATCGTAACGAATCGGACCCATTACCCATTTCGACCAATGTCGTTTCATGCTATAAATTTATGTTTTTCGGAGGGAGAAGTCAGGTTGAGACGATTCGGTTCAGACTGACGTACCCATTTCAACCCGATCCGTTCCGACCCAACTCATTTGACATTTAGGTTTTAATGGGTTTCGACCAGTTACAACCCATTACCCAAATCAAACCTAACTCACTTAATTGTTAGACCTACACTAATCCATGTGAGATGTTGGTGAGATCATGGAAGGAGGCTATAATATAAATATATAATGAATAATGATACTACTACTCAAAGAGGTTTACACCACAAATCATCAGTTGGCGATAGGTTTTATTATATTACTCTTTACTCTTTTCCAATACTACTACTCCTTCTCCCCTTTTTCCCACCACGTTCGGCCCTACTAATCAATGGCTGAATTCGGGAATGTACTATTTGACTTAGTAATTATAGCATACTTGATAAGGGTGAGGTGCGTAGACAACATATATCTTCTGCTATCGCTGTTTAATTCACAAGGAAACAATATTTGAACGTAATAAAATAAAAAAAACAAAGTCCCTGGTTCCTTTTTACTGTAGTTTTTAGGACAGTCTCAGTCTGCCCAATTTCTATTTTGTTGAAATTGTTTTGCTCCTTACGGTGGAAAGGGAAAACGATGTAATAGAAGCACCTCCTAGCTTCGTGAAGCTACAAAATTTGAGGCCTACGCCTACCCAAATTAGCAAGCGTCACAGCAACAAGTATTGTCTTAGGATATCCTTTTTAAGTTTCAATCATTTCCAAAATTGGACTTTTCTTGACTTGCAAACCTAAAAGCCTATGCACATTCCGAAGCTTTCTCATATTATTACAAACTTTAGAGTTACATCATTTTCTTGGTTTTGTTTTTCTTTCTATTTGAAGTTAGAAAAAAATACTTTATCCGATTTCGGGTAAATAGTCCATCATACTATTTTGGTTTCACTTTAAAAAATATATACTCCCTCAGTCCCTAAATTATCGTCCTCCTTTCCTTTTTCGTCCGTCCCAAAATAATTGTCCAGTTTGAAACTTACCTTTTTAGAACATCACTTTTACCACTTTACCCTTACTTTTTCACCCTACTTTAATTATGAGCCACATACACATGAGCTTTAAAGGAAACTACACATTAAACCAATATAAATAATCAAGTCAATTGTTTTTTCTTAAACTATACGGCGGGTCAACTAGGACGATTATTTAGGGACGGAGGGAGTATTTATCATCTCCATAACATTTCAACATTACTCTCACATTTGCTATTAACATGTTGATTATTGGGTGATAACTGAGCCGACCCCTTTTCATTAAATTCCAACCCATAAATGACATGATTTTTGTTTTTAACCGGTAAAGAATATTTTTAAGGCAAACAAACGAGTATACCTTTAATAAAATTCGATTAGGCACGCACTACATCACAATTCCAATATTTGCATCGAATATACAATTTTTGCATTGTGATTTACTAATTTCAAATTGGGCATCGCAAATCCAATTTTTTACATCGGGATTTACTAATTCCAAATTATGCATTACAAAATGCAAATCCAAAATTGTGTATCGGGATTTTTCCGTATAGGCCATCCAGTTGGTGCATCGTAAATCCAGAAATTTGCATCAAGATTTACTTTTGTATTCTAATACCAAATTGATGTCTCGTAATTTCAAAATAATTGTATTGCAAACCAAATTGATGATGGGTTAAACCATGTTACTCTTTTTCGGATTTGCCCTATCGTGTTCTGACCATTTTCCTTATCTTCCTGAAATCCCTTTTTGAATAGTTTCCAATCTTTGCGCTTGCACCAAGAAATGATTAGGAATATGAATTATAGATCTTCCGTCCTTGTGAAACTGGCAACAATGGTACACGTATGATTACTGAATCCTTCTCTCGTCCTCCAATAGCATAGGGAAGAGGGATCTTTCTCAATTCATGGGCAAATGGTTGATCTTTGACTGCCCTCCACAAGAGAGCTAAAAGATCCCCATACATATTCTTTTCATTGGGAAAGAGGTTGATCTTTGATGTCCCTTTCAGAGCAGAAAGATCCTCTTTTGTTGCAGCCACACCAAGACCTAATAGAAAGCGATGAACTAGTGAGGTTGGATACTTAAAAAAGCCTTGATTCAATAAGTGTGTGTGTGAACTGTGTGAAGGAATGAGGAAGGGAATTGGTCAATTGGGTGCAACGAAGATTGGACAAAAGAACAGCAATACAGTTTGTTGGGGGGCAATTTAAGAACAATATTATGAAAATGGACTTTAACGGTTACAAAAAAGGAAAATGCTATCTTTACCACTAATCCTATTATTGACAGTACTGATGCTGAAGTTCACAATGTTAGCAGCAGAATTCATCCCATAAAGAGAGATCTGCAGAGATTATTGAGAGTGATCAAGGTTCCTTTCATTGATGTTTGGAGATAACACACAAGGCTGAATTTGTTAAAGGGTTATTAATGTATTTTTAGCTAATTGTTCTGTTATCTTTTAGGACAAAGGGACAGTTGTAATATGTTGTATAATAGATAGTTAGTGGGAGTTAAACATTGGTATTTAGTGGCTTTCCCCCACAAATTGTAAACGGGTTGTTAAGATCAATATACAGAAAACCATTGTCCAAATCTTCTTCTCTCAAAGTTCTCATGGTATCAGAGCAAACGATCTGAGCTCTTGATCTCATAACATTCTTCTTTCAACTTCTTCACCGTTGAAATCATCCGATCTGTTTTCTTTATCTTTGTTCTGTGTTGCAAACATTTTTGTTGTCGGACCATTCTTGGTTACTTTTCAATGTGATTCTAACATGGACAACGGCAATGGCGAACGACCTACCAGTGGTGAAAATCAAGAAGCGACATCTCAGACTGGTACAAGAAAGACTTCAACATCAACATCTATGGAGATTCCGATTGAATCCAACATGCATCCCCTTTTCCTTCACAATAATGATCATCTAGGTTTAATTCTGATCTCCACAAAATTGACTGGAAGCGAAAATTATAGTGGTTGGTCTAGGTCAATGCAAATCTCGTTATCTGCTAAGAATAAATCTTCGTTGATCAATGGAAGTTTTCCTGTTCCTGAAATCAATTCAATTTTGTATCCTCTGTGGGCTAGGGCAAATGATATGGTTATATCCTGACTGTTTAATGTTGTTTCTGAAGATATAAGTAATAGTTTACGATTCATTTCATCTGCTCATGTTGTCTGGAATGAACTAAAAGAAAGATATTCGACCATTAATGGTCATAAGGTTTTTCAATTGGAGAAGGATTTACACAGATTAGAACAAGGGGATGGGTCTGTAGAGGCATATTATCATAAAATGAAAGGCTTGTGGGATGAGAGCACATCATTAGACACTGTTACAGCCTGCTCTTGCAATAATTTTGTTTGTGGGGCTGTAATGACACAAAGTACTAGAGAGCACAGAAAGAGGTTCATGCAGTTCCTTATGGGACTGCATGATAGCTTTGCTAACATAAGAGGCCAAATCTTGAGGATGAAACCTCTTCCCAGCATTGGAGAGGCTTATTATATGGTTAGGCAGGAAGAGTCTCTCAGGATAGGATACATTTCTGAACACAATGTTATAGCTTCAAATTTAACAAGAGGAAATAATGGAGGAGATAACAAATCAATGGCTGTTAATCACAGAAATACTGGAACTAAAACAGGATGCACTAGAGCCCCTTTCAAAAAGGGAATTTATTGCAACTACTGCAATAAGGAAGGGCATACAAAGGTTGAATGTTTTAAGTTGTATGGGCTCCTAGTGGGTCATCCTAGATACTCAACTAATAACAGTAACCAAAAGAGTATCAAAGGGGGTTCTACCACAGAAGGTCAAAAGTCTCACAATGGAGGAAATCAAAACCGTGGACCTAGGGTAATGCAGGTTCAGAGTACACCATCAGAGGAAATGAATGCACAAATAGAAATTGAGCAGTTGAAAGCTCAACTTAGTGAAGTCATGTCCATGTTGAAGGGAAATGAGCATCCAGAGGAGCACTTGGCAGCTTATGCATCTACCTCTAGTGTGCAATTTGCAGGTATACCTAATTCCACTTGTTGCTATGACAGATTGATTGTATTAGTCCAAGATGTTAATGTAAATACTTGGGTCATAGATTCAGGAGCTACTGACCATATATGCATTTCCATTCAGCTCATGCATTATGTTACTGAGTTGTTTAAGCCTATCATTTTGTCTCTTCCAAATGGTAATCATGCCAAGGTCACACATAAAGGCCCAGTTCATTTAACCCCTACCCTTACAATTAAGGATGCACTATATGTCCCTTCTTTTAGATTCAATATGTTGTCCATAACTAAGCTTCTTGCTCAAAATCATTACGTTGTTGAGTTTACTAAGTCCACATGCACTTTCCAGGACCAGATGCAGAAGATCATGGCTACTGGTGATCTTCAAAGGGGGTTGTTTCTGTTGTAGAGACATCAACCTAGTCCTAATCTGATTGGCAATGTTGCTGAAGTTCCTAGCAATTTGACATCTGAACTTTGGCACAGAAGATTAGGGCATCATCACTTCACTCTTTGAAGAAGATTGATCAATTGTTTCATGTTTTTAATTCCAAGACAATAAATACTAATTGTATCTCATTTTGTTCTATATGTCCAATTGCTAAACAACACAAACTATCTTTTCCTACTAGTACTTCTTATAGTAATTCTTGTTTTGATCTCATTCATTTTGATCTTTGGGGACCATATAAAGTTCCAACTATGAAAGGTTGTAGATACTTTCTTACTATTGTAGATGATCATTCAAGGTGTGTTTGGACTTTTTTGCTTTCTACCAAATATCATGTTTTCATACTTTTACAGAATCAAAGCTTTTAGGACAGACCGTGGAACATAATTTTTCAATCAAGAAGTAGTTCCCTTTCTCACAAACCTTGGTATCATGCACCAATCTTCTTGTCCTATCACACCACAGCAAAATGGTGTTGTAGAAAGAAAACACAAACAATTACTTGAAATGACTAGGGCTTTAAGATTCCAGGCAAGACTTCCTAAACATTTTTGGGGTTATTGTCTTCTTACTACCACATATTTGATAAATAGACTTCCTACTAATGCCACGCATTTTCAAATTCCATATGAAATCCTACATCATACCAAAGTTGACTATTCCCATTTGAGGTCCTTTGGATGTTTATGTTATGCTTCAGTTCATCAGTCAGACAAACTAGAACCTAGAGCCATCAAATCTATATTTCTTGGCTATCCTTCTGGTCACAAGGGATACCTTCTTTATAATCTGGCCACAAAGTCTATTTTCATTACTAGGCATGTCATTTTTCATGAACACATGTTTCCTTTTGAATCTCAATCATCATCTACACCTTTTTCCTATTCCTGCTGAGACTTCTGTTCCTTGGCCAGTAGATGACCCTCCTTCCACTACTTCTATTCCACCTCCACCTCCACCATCTGATCCCAATGAATCCAATCATGTTTCTCCCATGCCTAATCCATCTTCATCTTCTACATCACCTACACATATTCCTCCTCCCATTCCTCTCAAGAAATCTGTCAGGACCAAGACACCATCTGTCTTGTTAAAGGATTTTGTCATGCCTTCAATTCATAAGTCTAAGCTTCCACCTCATACTCCTTTCATCAATGCACTAGACAGTCATGTAGAACTTGTTTCTTATACTCAAGCAGTTAAGAACAAGGAATGGATTGATGCAATGAAAAAGGAACTAGCAGCCTTGGAAGGCTGGAAGCTAATAATACCTGCCAGGTTGTACCATTACCACCTGGTAAGAGATGTGTGGGTTGTAAATGGGTCTACAAGGTTAAATACCATGCAGATGGAAGTGTGGAAAGGTACAAAGCCAGGTTGGTGGCAAAGGGATACACTCAGTCAGACGGAATTGACTATCAGGAGACCTTTTCCCATGTTGCTAAAATGGTGTTAGTTAGAACACTTCTTGCTCTTGCAGCAGCAAAGGATTGAGAGATGCACCAATTGGATGTTAATAATGTTTTTCTACATAGGGATCTCAATGAGGAGGTTTATATGTCCCTACCACCAGGTTATACAGTTGGTCAATCTAAGGGCATGGTATGCAAGTTGCAAAAGTCTCTTTATGGTCTCATACAAGCTTCAAGGCAATGGTTTGCCAAGCTTACTGTAGCTCTTCTGCAGATTAGGTTTGTCCAATCACATGCTGATTACTCTATGTTCACTTTGGTTAAAGACAACTCTTTTACTGCCATGCTTGTGTATGTGGATGACATAATTGTCACATGAAATGACCCTGATGTTGTTGCTTCCCTCAAACATTTTCTGGATGCCAAGTTCAGTACCAAGAACTTAGGCTCTATTAAATATTATTTGAAGATTGAGGTCTCTAGATCCTCACAGGGGTTTCATCTATGTCAAAGAAAATATGCCCTAGATTTGATTGCCATTGCAGGCCTCAAGGATGCCAAGCCTTCGTCTATTCCTCTAGACCCCAATGAAAAGCTCATCTTTTCTTTTCTGTGGGAGAACCATTGTTTGATCCTAGCTTCTACATGCAGTTAGTTGGGAAACTGTTATACCTTACCATCACAAGACCTGATGTTGCTTATGCAGCTCATGTCATCAATCAGTTTGTTCATGCCCCAACTACAGTCCATCTCAAATCCTTATTAAGAGTGTTGAGATATGTTAAATCCTCACCAGGACTTGGTCTTTTCCTATCCTCCATAAATGATTTCAGACTCAGGGCCTATTGTGATAGTGACTGGGGTGGCAATTCAAATGACAGAAAATCAGTTACAAGGTATTATCTTATGCTTGGTGATTCTTTGTTGTCATGGCTGTCCAAGAAGCAATCTGTGACTACTAGGTCATCTGCTGAGGCAGAATACAGAACCTTAGCTACTGTTAGCAGTGAAGTCATGTGGCTTCATGCCCTTCTCAAGGATCTGCAAATTCATATTCCTCTTCATGTACCTGTATACTGTGATAGCTCTGCTGCTATAGCCATAGCCTCCAATCCCGTATACCATGCTAGGACTAAACATATTGAATTGGACTGCTATTTTGTCAGAGAGAAGGTTCAGTAAGGTCTTCTCAAGCCTCTCTATATTCCTTCAAAACTACAGGTTGTTGATATCTTCACAAAATCACTTGGAAAGGTTCCACATTGTTTCCTTTTGTCCAAGTTGAAAGTGTTTGTTTTACCTCCACTTTCAACTTGTGGGAGGGGTATTGACAGTACTGACGCTGAAGTTCACAATGTTAGCAGCAGAATTTATCCCATAAAGAGAGATCTACAGAGATTATTGAGAGTGATCAAGGTTACTTTCATTGATGTTTGGAGATAACACACAAGGCTGAATTTGTTAAAGGGTTATTAATGTATTTTTAGCTAATTGTTCTGTTATCTTTAAGGACAAGGGGACAGTTGTAATATGATGTATAACAGATAGTTAATGGGAGTTAAACATTGGTATTTAGTGGCTTTCCCCCATGTATTGTAAACAGGTTGTTAAGATCAATATACAAAAAAACCCTTGTCCAAATCTTCTTCTCTCAAAGTTCTCACCTACAACTTTCCTTACAATTAAACCTTAAATTGAGGAAAGTTGTTTTTGACAAAAACAACTTTACCTTTCTTCAAAGCTTAGTTGTGGAAAAAGTTGTAAAAGTAATTGTAAGACTAACAATGTTGTACAAAAAAAGGTGGGGAAGGGGGGGATAGAGGATAGAAATTTTGCAAAGTGGACCGGCCACAATTTATCCTTAATTATGGTACTTTAATGCTAGTTATAAAACCCGACTCTTTAAATATGAACTTTTTGGGAGTATGTTTCACCCAAACAGCATAAAGAGGACTGAATTAAGTTGTTCAAAATAGGTTTGAATTGACCAAAACAAGTGTAGGAATTATAAGTTGTTTGAAAGAATAAAAGCAGCTGGAAAATGAGTGCTTATATTGATTTAAGACTTGAAAACAGCGAGGTACAATAGAAATACATTTACGATGAGCAGAGTTTAGTAAAAAAAGGGATGCTCTGTTTGCATAAGATTTTACAACCTCTACTGAACAATGAAATAATCAGCCTTCCATGTACGAAGGGAGAAGCAACGACACTAATTTGCCCGGTTGACCTTCAGGTAAGGCAAGGCACCAATGACATTGTTGTAATCACTGCGATTAACTTGTAGCTGCACACGAAGAAACAACAATAATGTTAAAAAGCATACATTTAACTGGAACATGGTTTGCAAGAATCCCGAGAAAAAGTACTAAATATGAAAACAATTTTCACAGAACAAATCCTCTGAAGTAAGATCATTGAAGGGGGATTAGGGAAAGTATCCCATAGAGAAAAGATCCTTTATATCTAGCAAATCATCAACCTCTTTAAAATAAAGGAAAGATCCTTCCCATCCTATCATAAAGGTTTCTTCTAAAGCCCAACCGTGAATTTCAAAAGAAGTTGAGAGATGCCAAGCTTACCCTAGGGTGCCCTCTTCTTGAATGCCATTATATAACCTTTTTTTTTTATATAGGTAAGTGTGACCCCTTGTTGGTATGGGGATTGGAACCAAAGACCTCAAAGTTTTTACAGTGTCCTTGTCATTTCTCCCACCCCTTGGGGTCTATAACTCACAATAAGTGTGATCCCTCGTATTTTTGGTTTTCATGGATTCTGATTGTAATTCATTTATTTGTAATAACTGTGGTCTCTTAAGACATTTCTAATAAAGTCAAAAGGTTAGGGTAGTTTGAGTTATCTACTCTACTCCTACTAGAATTACCCTATTATCCAATCCCCACTATGTCGATGGTTTTGTTGGCTTCACCAACCTGTCAGACCATTAGAGAGACCATCCATGATCCAACCTGTCAGAAAATTAGAGAGACCAGCCAACTCCATCTACTGGCATTCAGAATGAGTAAATCCTAATGGGGGATCCAACATTAGTGTTAGGAAAATATGGTGACCTAAAACTACAATCATATCACCCTAAGCTTGATAGACTTGACATAAGAATTGGGTTCTGAGCCTTTGTGGCATTAGGTGTTTCAGGCACGGCTGCGCTTTCTCTTGGCACTCTTGCTAGTTTGTATCTTACAGTTGAACCACATCCTGCATCCCAAGCATTCAATATCATTTGAGAGCCTAAAAATGGCAGTCAGTTCCAAATAGATGTGTTAATATATGAAAGAAATTGGGGCAAGGATCTACACAATGAATAATTTGCTCATGTACCGCTCCGGTCATCCTTGGAGCAATGATTAAGTACACTACTGTGAATAATTCTACTACTAAATTAAAGGCTTTTGCTAACAAGTTTCCCATTACCACTTGCTATGGTTATGGATATGGAGATAGCTAAAATTGGAAACGATCACCAATTCTTGTGGGTTGTTCTTGTTCCTAACATAAGATATTTCCTAATGAGTAAATATTAGGATCCCAACTTTTCATCCCAATCTACGTGGTAAGAAATGTGTTTGCTTTGATATTGCATCACGTAATTGTGTAGTCACAAACTAACCAATTACTCCCCCCGTACTGGATAAATGTTCCTACTTTCTATTTTGGGATGTCCCAACTTATGTTCCTAAAGAATTTCGGTGTACAAATTTTCTACCATTCTTCCATATCCCTTTGTTTAATACTATCATTATTGCACATCTTAGAGAGAAGGTGAGTGTAATGAGTACATAATTAATGAGAGAGAGAAAATGTGTAATGGATATTATCGTCACAATATATTTTACAACTCATCATTAATTACATTTTTTAATCCTTGTGTTTTGTCCACTGGGAGCATTTATCCAGGACGGAGGGAGTACATTGCAATGCAAAGTTAGGATCCCTCGCATTGTAAAAAACTTGTATGCTTATGTTTAGTGTATAAAGTATACAAATAACCAATCACAATACAATACTTGCATTACTTTCTCCAATCAGATTTGAAGTGCAATAAATTTTGTCAAGAAAAATAATCATGCATTGTGTTATGATTAGCTATTTGTATATTATATACACTAGACCAAGATAGAAGTTTTATCCCTTGGCATTTTCCTTTGCGAATTTAGATTCTTAATAAGTGCACATATTAGTAAGACCCTTATAATATTTAAACAACATAACCTTGCGGTCACAAACTAACCAATTACATTGCAATACAAAGTTAGGATCCCTCGTATTGGAAAAAAACTTATATGTTTGGTGTGGTATACAAAGTATACAAATAACCAATCACATTACAATACATGCATTACTTTCTCCAATCAGATTTGAAGTGCAATAATTATTCTCAAGAAAATAATACACGTTGTGTTATGATTAGCTATTTGTATACTTTATACACTAGACCAAGGATAGAAGTTGTATCTCCCCTAGCATTTTCCTCTGCTAATTTAGATCCTTAACAAGTGCCCAAATTAGTAAGAACCTTATGTTATTTAATCAAACATAACCGCGCGGTCACAAACTAACCAATTACATTGTAATGTAAAGTTAGGATCCCTCGCATTGAAAAAAACTTATATACTTGGTCTAGTGTACAAAGTATACAAATAACAAATCAAAGTACAATACATGCATTACTTTCTCCGATCAAATTTGAAGTGCAATAAATATTGTCACAAAAATAATACACATGTTCCGTTATGATTAGCTATTTGTATCCTTTATACACTGGACCAAGAATAGAAGTTTAATCCCCTAGCATTTTTCTTTGCTAATTTAGATCCTAATCAAGTGCCCATAATAGCAAGACCCTTATATTACTTGATCAACATCACCCTTAAATTAGTTCTTAGCATTTGGTTGTTCAATTTCAATGATCAAACTAGCATATAGCAAAGACATCAGTGGGCCATTAAAGACGCCCTAGTAAAAGATAAACCAGTTAACTTGGTTTAAACACATACAAAATAAATTATGGCTCATAAGCGATCTGACACTGTTAATCTCATTGCCAGCATTAAAAATACCAAAGTATCAATATTTAGGAAGGATATGACTGCATGCGGTATCACAGCCAATCTTTCTTTGGAACCCCATCCGAGTAGTTGCCAGTTGGAAGTTGGAACAACTGTTCTATTCAGTTTTTGTAAACAATTCAAGTTAGTATTGACCAAAGAAATGTCCTTCACAATCACACAGAAGAGTAATCTTCTGAACTTACACATAGATGATTACAGATACATAAATCTGTAGAAATTTAACAAAAAAAGAATCCATCTTCTCACCAACACTAAACTGATAAATCCAAGAATAACATGAGTTATAAGTTATAACCAAGTGTAGGCAGAACTCTTTCCGGAGTCATTCCTTGGAAATGGTTCCATATAGTTAAAGATCCAACAAAGTAAATGTCCAAGTAGGAACAAAACTTTCCCTTGGATAAGATTTTATACCTACACAACCTTATTTTGTAAGACTACAGCAGAAGCCATTTCCAAGTAATTACTCCCTCCAGCCATAATAATAATAATAATAATACTCCCAATTGGCTCTTTTTTTAGCCAACTTGATCAAACTTTGAACAAAGATTTATAAAGATTTACTAAGCCTTATCGAATTCTAAAATTGTAATTCATAATATTCTTAGTATTGTATTCATGATTGAAATTTCACTACTTAAGACAAAATAAGCATGTGATATATAGTAATTTGGTATTGTCCTAGTTGGAATTTCAATAAGAAAATGAGAATTATTTTTTTTGGATTGAGGGAGTATCATTTAAAATTAAAACCAATTCATTCCCCCGAAAGAATTCACTAGCAAAATTGTTCACGAGTTAGACATATGATAAGCAATAACCTAAGTAATGTACAGAGAAAAACTAACCATTTTGGAGAGGCGCTTTCTCCTCTTGGTGTTCTTCTTCACAAGCAAATGCTGCTTCCCAGCTCTTCTTCTCATTATCTTCCCACTCCCCGTTACCCGAAATCGCTTTGCTGAAGCCTACAAATTCCAAGAAAATTTCAAGAAATTACCAACCCATGGCCTCAAAATTTAAACTTCCGACAAACTAATGAAACATGTGTGTATTTGTGTGTCTGTGAGAGAGATAGAGGGAATTGCCTTGTGGGTTTTCATTTTATAGCCTTTTGCAGCAACAATCGTTAGACGTTTGGGGGGTTGACTGGGGACGGAGACGGTGAAGGCTCTGTTTGGAAGGAGAGGGGAAAAGAGAGAGATGCTATGTGTAGAACTGAGGTTCATTGGGGTTTTCGTCGCGAATTGTGAGAAATAAACAGCAGTGCTACTACTACTAGAGCTTCTAATGGGTTTGTTTGGAGGGAAAATTGAACCGAAACAGAGCAATCTCGAGGATGCCATTGTGGCCATTTACTCTCTCTCTCTCTCTCTCTCTCACTTGTTCTTCTTTATCTTTATGGAGGAGGTGAAGTTTTGGATAACGGGGCAAGAGGATGTTTGGGATTCTGGCTTTGGGGTTTGTTTGGATTCGTAAATAAGCTGATTCCATTGTGGATTATTTTGTTCTTAATTTTCGAAACAGGATAACTGGATAACGAGAGGAATGAGTTAATTACAGTTTCCTCCCTTTTTCTTTCAGATTTGTCTCTTTATCAGGCCGAAATATACCTTTGGTTTGTTCCCATGGAATACATTAATAGGTTTTCAATGGCAAACAGATTTATTCTACTTCGTGTACATTACACATTTCCTAAAAAACACAAGCAAAAAATCTTCATGATTAGTTGTAAGTCTGAATTGTCGAATTGAGATGTTCCTATGCCAGTTGAACTTGTTCTTGTGTCCGCCGGCTCCTCCATGGTCACTCGTTCCAAAAACAATATCTTCAAACCGAAGATCAAATTAAGTCTCTCGACTCAATTAGCAGCGAACAGTGAACCAACATGTGCACTCAGGCTATAAAGGATGTCAAGTGGCATCAGGCAATGTCTGAAGAATATGATGCCTAAGTTCGCAACGGTATTTGGGAACTGGTTCCCGCGGCAGATGCTCGCAATCTTGTCGGCTGTAAATGGATCTTTCACCTTAAATGATACGTTGATGGCATCATTGATCGCTACAAAGCTCACCTTGTGGCCAAGGGGTTTCACTAGCGAGCAATAATTGATTATCATGAGACTTTCAGTCCGGTGGTCAAACCGACCACTGTTCGTATTGTTCTCTCCTTGGCTGTATGTCGAGGGTGGGATCTTCGACAACTGGATGTCAACAATGCTTTTCTTCAAGGCAATCTATCCGGAGAGGTATTTATGGCTCAACCGTCTGGCTTCATTGATAGAGACAACCCTCATCATGTATATCGGCTTCACAAAGCGATCTATAGTCTTAAACAAGCTCCTCGAGCATGGTATAATGAACAACAACAGTTTTTCCTCGCCTCCAGCTTCGAAAATTATGTGGCAGATGCTTCGCTGTTCATACTTCATATAGGGGGCACCACCATCTATCTTCTTGTTTATGTGCATGACATCATCATCACTGGGAACCAGCCCGCTGCATTCAGACCTTAATCGACTTGCTCGCTGCCCGCTTCTTTCTCAAAGACCTCGGCGACCTTCACTATTTTATTGGTGTTGAAGTTATCAAGCGGCCAAATGGTTTCATGCTCTCACAACGTGGGTATATAACCGATCTCCTTGCTCGCACGAGCATGACAGATGTCCGCCCTAATGCTACTCGCACCGATGTCGTATTTGCTGTCAACAAACTCTCTCAGTTCATGCATAGGCCAACTACCGAGCACTGGAATGCAGTCAAGCGGGTTCTTCGGTATCTTTGTGGTTCTATTAATGCGGGTATTCTCCTTCATCGCCAGTCTCCTCCAGCTCTCCACGCATTCACTGATGCTGACTGGGCAGGCAACAAAGATGACTACGCATCCACTGATGCATACATTGTCTATCTTAGCCGCAACTCGGTCTCTTGGAGCTCCAAGAAACAACGCATTGTTGCTCGCTCCTCGACTGAAGCCGAAAACCAGGCAATGGCTGCCACTGCTGCTGAAGTTCGGTAGATTGTGTCTCTCATCGGCGAACTCAGTATCACCTCCTCGACTCAACCAGTTATTTATTGTGACAACGTGGGCACCACGAGTCTCTGCTCGAACCCCGTCTTCCATACTCGCATGAAGCATGTGACTCTAGACTTTCACTTTATTTGACAATAAGTTCATGATGGGTTTATGCGAGTGTGTCATGTTTCCTCGATTGATCTGTTGACCGATGCCCTAATCAAGCTGCTTGCTCGCCAACGGTTTCATCACTTGCTTCACAAGATTGATCTCTCATTTCGGACGTCCATTTTGCAGGGGCATATTAGAGAATAATATATTTATTTATTATTCTTGTCTATTTATAATTATTAGTTAGTAGTAATTACCTTGTATAGTTTTTTCCTTATTATATTTCATTTCTTGTATATGTTTCTTGTACCCTACTCCAAGTGTAACCTTAATTGTAATTCTCTCTATAAATAGGTGATTAAATCAATAAAAATGTTATGTCATTATCCATAAACTTTATTAGTTTCTATAAATTGATTTTTCTTTTGTCTCCATCTTTTTTTGTTTTTTTCCTTTGAAGTGCAAATATGGGCCACATTAGAAAGCTCACTTCAACCTAATCTGTTCAAATGAAAGAAATTTCAAACCTTCAATCCAGACCTAATAAAATTGCCGTTACCGAGAGAAATAATTTGCTAACGGAATTGTTGAAGAACGGGAAGGCCATAATGAGCGCTAGACGCTGCCGAACAAAAGTTAGTTTAAAATATTATATATATATATATATATATATATATATATATATATATATATATATATACCATTCAAACGTAAACAAAAATTACAAAATGCCTCGCACGTGATCAATAATATTATCTTTGTAGCATTTATCAGGGCGAGGGGGCAAACTAGGAAAAATGGAGACATTGAATATGGAAATAGAACAAAACTGAAATTGGGTGAAAAAATGAGATTTGATAGATATTTTGAGAAAAAAAAAAGTTTTTGGCCATTAGAAAATAGAGATGATCTCTTGTAAAACGGATTTATCCATGTTAAATGAGGTAAAATTCAGAAATCTTAATACAACCTCTTAGTTTTTGAAAATTACAGCACCACCCCTCATGTTTATATATGCATAGTGTTACTTTTTAATATTAACAATGTCACTTTATTGTATAAAATGTCACTTTTGAGTTTTGGCCTTAGAACTGTCACTTTATATTTTTAATGAAAATTATAATTTTTTCCTAAAAAGTGTTACTTTTTGGGCTTAAATGTGTCACTTTTAGTCTTAAATGTGCTATTTTCACTTTGAAAAGTATTTCATTTCTTTATAAATAAAAATCATTACGTTTGACATTAAAGTGTTACTTTATAACATTAAAAATGTCACTTTTTAAAATTAAAAGTATCACTTTTTAGCATTGAAAATATCACGTTTTAGTATTAAATGTGTCACTTTTGGCAGTCAACGTTAGTTTTATATATATATATATATATATATATATATATATATATATATATATATATATATATATATATATATATATATATATATATATAATGACAAGGGTACACTTTTCCCTCCAAAATCTCACTTTTAAATTGACTTTTGAGTTATCATTTCACTTTTTCTCACTCCTACCCTCTCTCTATTTTCTATCTTTCTCTTTCTCTCTCCTGTCTCCTCCCGATTTTCTCTCATCACCACCATTTCCTATATTTTAATTATGTTTAAATATTTTTCTCTCTTTAAATATAAAAATAGTAACTAAATCAAAAATAATAGTTCCAGAGTCAAGAAAATAAAAATATAAGAGGTTAGAAAAATAAAAAATAATTTATGGAACACGACACTATTAAAATAAAAGCTACAGAATCAACAAAACAAAACAATATATATATATATATGTGTGTGTGTGTGTGTATATATATATATATATATATAATGGTAAGGACACTATTAAAATAAAAGCTACAGAATCAACAAAACAAAACTATATATATATATATGTGTGTGTGTGTGTGTGTGTGTGTGTATATATATATATAATGGTAAGGATACATTTTTTCCTCCAAAATCTCACTTTTGAGTTATCATTTCACTTTTTCTCTCTTCTATCATCTCTCTATTTTCTCTCTTTCTCTCTCCCGTCTCCTCTCTATTTTCTCTCTCATCACCACCATTTCCTCTCTTTTAATTATGTTTAAAAAAATTTCTCTCTTCAAACATAAAAAATAATAACTAAAACAAAAATAATAGTTCCGGAGTCAAGAAAATAAAAATATAAGAGGTTAGTAAAATAAAAAATAATTTATGGAATACGTCACTATTAAAATAAAAGTTACAGAATTAACAAAACAAAAGTAATTTAATGCGGAGGTTAGTAAAATAAAATAATTTACGGAACAAAAGTTTAAACAAATTCTTAAAAATATATTTGTAAAACAAAAATACATTAGTAAAATAAAAATGTTTGATGGAACAAAAATAATAGTTACAGAGTTAATAAAAAAATAATTTAAACTGAGATTACTAAAATAATAAAAATAATTTACCGAATAAAAGTATAAAACAAATTCTTAAAAATAGTTATGTAAAACAAACATACATTAGTAAAATAAAATTATTTGATGGAACAAAAATAATAGTTATAGAGTCAATAAAACAAAAATAATTTAAACTGAGGTTAGTAAAATTATAAAAATAATTTACGGAACAAAGTTTAAAACAAATTCTTAAAAATAGTTATGTAAAACAAAAATACGTTAGTAAAATAAAAATACTTTGATGGAACAAAAATAATAGTTGCAGAGTCAATAAAACAAAAATAATTTAAACTGAGGTTAGTAAAATAATAAAAATAATTTACGGAACAAAAGTATTTCGTAAAACTAATTCTTAAAAATAAAACAAAAATAATAGTTACGAAGTCAATAAAACAAAAAATATAATGGAAGTTAGTAAAATCAAAATAATTTGAAACAAAAATAATAGTTAACGGTAAAAATAATTCCGCTATGTTGATTTTAGCTTATTTTCTTATCAGAAATCTTTTATTCATAAAATAAAAATATAATTTAATAAAAGTCATCATTCAAAATGAAGAACTTATTTGAGTTCAAATTATATTTGTATGATGGAAAAAATTCAAGTTTGTTCGAAGACATTCATTTTAGAGAGTTTTTGAATAGTATAAAGTGTTTGGGGTTGCCAAACCATGGATTAACACTTAAAATTAGTGTTCCAATAATGCTATTGAACATTGTGCAATGGAACAAGACTAATCATCATAAATCTTGGGGATCACATTGTTGAAACAAATTTTTTGAAAAGAAGGAATGTTGGAGAAAATATTTTTTTTTATCTCAATATTGTCATTAACTCCATCCGACGTAGACTCTAAAGGGTGGTCCAATGGTAGAGTTAAGACTTTACAAAATGTAAGGTCTCAGGTTCAATCACTTCACATGCCCCCTTAGGGGAAACTCATGAAAGGTACAAAAAAAAAAAACTTTTTTTATCTAATGTAAGGTTGACTTTCAAGTTATAAAGAAGATAATTTCCATTGTTGGTTTTATATGAATGACAATTAACAAATATTAAAATCAACAATTGCATGTAGGTTTCTTATTGAAGAAACCAGTATTTAGTCATGTGGAGTTATATGTCGCAACTTCTAGAGTAACAAATTATTTTGATTTGAAGATATTGATATGAGGTAAAGATGAAAAACCAACTAATAAAACAACAAATTTTGTGTATAAGAACATTTTTTAGAATTTATAATGATTATTGATATAATGATGAGTATTTGTTAATAAACTGATTTTTCATATTTTATCCTTTAAGATTTTTTATCATCTTTATTTTGTTTATGTACGATTTAGTTGAAAAAGAAGAATGATCGTGCGTTTAACGCACGGGTTAACAAAACTAGTTATAATAAATTTTCATTTATAATGTCACTTTTAACATTAAAATGTGTCACTTTTATATTTTTAATGTGTCACGTTTGGTTTTAAATGTGTCATTTAGCATTTCGTCAAAATCCGTTAGGATTTGTCAAGTATCCCAAGGCAATTGATGCTAACGAAGCTGACAAAAGATTAAACTGCAAGACATAGGAATTCAGCGGTAAACATTGAAAGTGGAAGGATAACGGAGCAAATAGAGGAAATGAACATTAAATTTTAATTTTTATAGTTGAGGTGTGTCAAACCATTTACCTCCTTGGGCTAAATCTTTAAAGTTCACCATAAACCAACTCGACTGGCCAATTTTTATGATTTTTATTAAGACAAATATGTAAGTCGTTTCTTTTTAATTTACAAAGCTTTTTTCCCAAAGTTTCTAAAAGTGGTTGAAAACAAAGAAAGTGAATGAAAGTGGATTCTTTTTTCTATTATGGTATCTTTTTGTAGAATCATCGAATGAGCCTGAGCATGTATAACAAAGCTCTTCAATTTGGGGAGGTTGAACTCCATTTATTCAATTTTATTATAAAAATATCCTTAAACTCTTTAACAAGAATATTCTTTTAATAATGCACAAACTCTAATACTTGTATAAGTTTTATCATTTTAATATGTACTTTATTTATAGAAAAATGATTAGCAACTTGAAAAAGTCATAGAATTTTTTTTTGATATCAAAATGAAACAAACTAAGTCTTTATTTGTTAAAATAAAGAAGAAAAACTGATTGGTAGTATCTTCAGGGTTCTCTGTGTCATTATTTAGAAGTTATACAACTTCAAGGGTGTCAAGTGTAATTCTTGTTTCTTTGGCAGTTTAGTTAGTTATTCATTAAGGGCAGTCTTGTAATTTCCATCTTATTTTCTTGGCTGAGCCTGTTGTCGATCTGTTTGTGAAGGATATATATATCCTTCTTTGTCTGTATTTTGATCAATCGATTTCTATTAAGAAAATCAATAATATTTCATAAAAATCTTCTCTCTTCTTGTTCCAATTATTATCATGGTATCAGAGTCATTGAAGGGCACATCGATTCTGGTCGTTTGTTCTTCATGTTTTTCCCTTTTCATCACTGCTGTAGAAGAAAGTTCATGATCCTTCTTCTTCAAATCAAGTTTCTGTTCTTTACAATTATTCTTTCTCTTCTCTTCCTTGGTTGATCTTCTGTCTTTCCCTCTATGACTAATCGAGATAATCAGTCACCCACCAAAGAGAGCAATAAAGATAAAATCCAAGAATCTACCAGCCATACAAATGAGTTCTATGATTTTTCAGATTCTACTTTTCAATTGCCTGCTGGACATTCGCTTTTTCTCCACCCTTATGATCATGCAGGTATGACACTTGTGTCTGATCTTCTAACAGACTCAAATTTCACTCAATGGAAATTAGCCATGACTATTGCCTTATCTGCCAAGAATAAACTTGGCATGATTAATGGCACCTTCAAGAAACCTCAACCTGATTCAAAATATTCTAATGCTTGGGATAGATGTAATTCTATGACTATATCTTGGATTCTTAATTGTTATAAAATTTTCCTACTTCTTGTGAAATCTATCAAATCGTGGGAAGATTTAGTCACCAGATATACTCAAAATGATACTACAAAACTCTATCAAATCAGAAAAACCATTGCTCTCTGTACACAAGGAACTATGTCTATCAATGCTTATTTTACAAAATTTAGAGGTCTATGGGATGAACTCCAAGATCTGCTCCCCCTTCCTAACTGCATATGTGATTGCACTTGTGGAGCATCAAAACTTCGTGTGGATTATGATCATGCATATAAAATAACTCAATTTCTAATGGGCCTATCAGACTCTTACACTGATGTAAGAGGACAGATTCTTAGAATGCTTCCCTTGCCATCTTTATCCAAGACTGTTTCTATTCTAATACAAGAAGAAGCTCAAAGACAGTGTGGTATATCCGAGTAAAATCAATGCCAACCCTTAGTGGCACATCTCTCCTTGGAAAATTTGTCAACAGCAACAATGGAGGGAACATGTTCAATAAAACTGGACAGAATTCCTTCAAGAACAATCAATTCAATGGAAATTCAACTTCAAAAGGGAAATTTTTCTGTGAGTTTTGTCATGGAGATTCTTATCCAAAGGAGAAATGCTTCTTTCTCAATGGATTTCCAGATTGGCATCTTCTATTTGGCACCAAACCAGATCTCTTAAGAATGCCAAAGAATAAAGCTAAAGGAAAAATCTCCAATTCTGCCTCTTTGAAATACAACTCAAGTAGTCATTTTACAGAAGAACAAGTTGCTGAACTCCTTGCTATGATCAAGCCTAAAGTCAACAATGTTAAGGTTCAATCCCCTCTTGATTTCAATGCTGATCATATGGCAGGTAACTCTTCTTATACACATAAATATGCAAATCCCTTTTGTTTATCCAACTACAATTGCAAGTCCTATGATTGGATAATTGATACAGGTGCATCACACCATATAACAAACTGTTTTTCAAATCTAATTAACCATATTCCTACACAATCTGTCATACACTTACCAAATGGTAAAAGTTCTATCATTACTCATAAAGGAACTGTTAGACTAACCCATGAAATTTACCTCCTTGATGTTTTCTTTGTTCCTGAATTCAAATTCAATCTATTATCAGGAAGTAAATTTACTCAAGATGTTGGATGTCTTCTTACCTTTGCTAAAAACCTTTGTTATATTCAGGACCTTACCAGGAAAACTTTGAAGGTGATTGGTAAACTTGATGAAGGCTTGTATAAATTTGAATCTCCTTAGTATTGTATGGATAACAACAAGAATTCTATCAAAATTGTTTATCCTTCCTACAGTGCTTTCAATAATAGTTCTTCTCAAGTTGTAAATAATGAATTTCATTCAATTTTTAGTACTATTGATCATGTACATCTATGGCACAAAAGACTTGGACATCTTCCATTACAAGCTATGAAGTATATTGACTCTTTATGTTTCTTGCATTTGAACAGACTAAAAAATTTCTGTTGTGACATCTGCCATATGGCTAGACAAACTAGAAAACCTTTTAATGTAAGTAACTCACTTAAACCTTCAGCATTTGATCTGCTTCACTGTGATGTTTGGGGACCATATAAACACCTTACTTATGAAGGTCATAACTCATTTCTTACCATAGTGGATGACAACACTAGAACTACATGGACCATTCTTCTTAAAACTAAAGCCAATGTCTGCAATATTATGCAATCTTTCCTAACCATGATCAGTACCCAATTCAATAAATCTGTTAAAGAAATCAGATCTGATAATGGGACTGAATTCTTCAACAATTGCATGAATTCTTTACTTGATTCATTAGGTATTATTCATCAAAGCTCTTGCTTAGACACTCCTCAGCAAAATGGCAGAGCTGAAAGGAAGCATAGACACCTTTTAGAACTTGCTAGAGCTTTAAAATTTCAAGCCAATCTTCCCATACATTTTTGGGGAGATTGTATCCTTACTGCAACTTACTTGATTAACAGATTACCTAATTCTGTTTTGAAATTCAAGATACCCTTTGAATCTCTTTATGGAACACCTCCCACTTACAATCACCTTAAAACCATGGGATGTTTATGCTATGCTTCTACACTTGCTCAAAATAAAGATAAATTTATGCCAAGATCACAAAAATGTGTTTTTATTGGTTATGCTTCTTCTAAAAAGGCTTATAAATGCTATAATGTTACTACTCACAAAGTCTTCTTCAGTAGAGATGTTGAATTTTGTGAAGATGTCTTTCCTTTTCAAGCTTATAATCAACCTGAGTCTTCCAGCAATAGACTATTTCCTGATGATGAATTTTTTACATCTCTTGATGATGATGATAATCAACATCATGATAATGACAATCAACTTCATATTGATATTCAAAATGACACTCTCAATGATAACCCTACTAGCAGTAATGATCAGCCCATAGATACTCCTCAAACCAGCTTTGAACCTCCCCCTACTAACAGACCTGTAAGAAACAAAACCATCCCTATTAAATTTAAGGATTATATTGGTCTGCCTACTCAACTTCATGATCATACTGCTGCAAGTGTAAAAGGTACATCACCTTATCCTTTTAAAAACTATTGTAATTTCAGTCAGGTTTCAGATGCCTATAGAATCTATTCTACTAAAATTGATGAAAAGAGTGAACCACAAACCTATGAACAGGCTATCAAAGATCCTTTGTGGTGTCAAGCTATGGAAAAGGAGTTAAGAGCATTGGAAATGAATAAAACATGGACTGTTCAACACCTACCAGAAAAGAGTCACAAGGTTGGCTCAAAATGGATATTCAGAATTAAGTACAATCCAGATGGGAGCATTGACAAATACAAAGCAAGATTAGTTGCAAAAGGCTTTACTCAAGTAGAAGGAAATGATTATTTTGAAACTTTTTCTCCAGTAGCAAAAATGACAACCATCATAACACTTTTGTGCATTGCTGCTTCTAAGAATTGGGAAATAGATCACTTAGATGTTTCAAATGCTTTTCTGCATGGAGAGTTAAAAGAGGAAGTTTTTATGGATCTTCCTCCTGGTTACTGTCATAGTTTATCTGCAGATAAAGCTCATGTGGTATGCAAGCTGCATAAATCTATATATGGTCTTAAACAGGCACCTAGACAGTGGTATGAAAAGCTCTCCACTACTCTAGTACAATATGGCTTTACATCATCACAAAATGATCATACTTTATTCACCCTCAAATCTGAAAACAATCTGGTTATTCTTCTAGTTTATGTGGATGATCTCCTTATTACTGGAACAAATAAAGACCTGATTGCCAATGTCAAGGAGTACCTAAAGGCCAAATTTCCTGTCAAAGATCTAGGAGAGCTCAAGTATTTTCTTGGAATTAAAGTTGCAAGAAATCCTTCAGGTGACTGTATTCATCAAAGGAAATATACAGTTGATATACTTACTGACTGTGGTCTTCTAGATGCAAAACCAAAGGCAACTCCTATTAAACAAAATCACAAGCTTGCATCCTCTACTCAACCTCTTCTCTTTGATCCAGCCCCTTACAGAAGATTGATAGGTAGATTGATCTATTTAACAATCACCATACCTGATATATGCTATGGAGCTCATATTCTGAGCCAGTTTATGTCTAAACCTACTGTTGAGCATTGGAAAGCTGGATTAAGACTTGTTAGATACCTCAAAAAAAGCTCAGGCCAAGGCATTTTCTATCCATCCAATAATCCTCTTCATCTCACTGCCTTCTGTGATTCTGATTGGGCAGCCTGCCCTATCACCAGAAAATCTTTATCTGGTTTATGTGTCTTTCTGGGGAATGCACTTTCATGGAAAAGTAAAAAAGCAAAGCACTGTTAGCATGTCTTCATCAGCAGCTGAATACAGAAGCATAGTTAACACTTGCTGTGAGTTAACATGGCTTATAGCAGTTCTCAAAGATTTTCATATTGGAATTGATAAGCCAATTCCTCTTCATTGTGACAACAAATCTGCCTTATACATTGCAGCTAATCATGTATTCCATGAGAGAACTAAACACATTGACATAGATTGTCATATTGTGAGAAACATGCTTATAAACAATCTAATTTCAACCAAATATATTGCTTCTCAACTCCAACTGGCAGATCTGTTCACTAAAGCTCTTCCTAGCAATCAGTTTTATGAACTTCTTAGCAAGTTGCATGTCAAGAATCTCTTCTTACCTTCCAACTTGAGAGGGGATGTTAAAATAAAGAAGAAAAACTTATTTGTGGTATCTTCAGGGTTCTCTGTGTCATTATTCAGAAGTTATACAACTTCAAGGGTGTCAAGTGTAATTCTTGTTTCTTTGGCAGTTTAGTTAGTTATTCATTAAGGGCAGTCTTGTAATTTCCATCTTCTTTTCTTGGCTGAGCCTGTTGTCGATCTGTTTGTGAAGGATATATATATCCTTCCTTGTCTGTATTTTGATCAATCAATTTCTATTAAGAAAATTAATAATATTTCATAAAAATCTTTTCTCTCTTCTTGTTCTAATTATTATCATTATTTATAGATAAAAATAAGTACTTTAATTCAAAAAAATATATGGCTTAAAATTGATCAAAATCATCAATGGAGGAAAAATAAATTTTGTACTCATTCCAGGATGACGTGAGCAACAGGTGAGGAGCAGTGGGCACATAGGCTGTCCCCTTCTTTTGGTTGAAAACTCAACAATTTGGGCCCCTTTTTTTTTTTTTGTTAAACTATGACGTTTTTCCCCGTTTTTTTTTTTTGTTAAACACTGGGAGCTTATATTGCTCCCAAACTCATGTTTTTCTTATTAAGCATTTTCTAGGAACCCTTGTTGTTTCAAAGAATCTCATTAAACTCCCCAAATAATCCTTGTTGTAAGTGGTCTCGGAGCTAAAACTGAAAGCATTGTCGATGTGATGAAATTCTAAAATAGCAATTATTGATACACAAAATAATAAGAACTTTAAATGTGTTTGCCCTTTAATTCTATTTTTTGAGAATATGACATCAATTAATCTCACATTATGTCATAAGTGAAAAACACCAAGTAAACCTGGCGAAAAGAGCTTCAAATTGAATCGAAACAAGTTGCTTTTTTTTTTAATCGAAACAAGTGGCTAAATAAGTAGAAGAGACAAAAAAAAAACATCATCTCCACGAGAAGATTGTACACAAAATGGCTCAATCGTGTCAAGGGTGCCGAAAGTGGCATCGTAGCCGTGGGTCGGGTAGTATAGCGTCTACAAATTGTAGACATGCGAGGTGGTGGGGTGGCCCCCCAAAACCCTCTGGCATAATAATTAATATGTATAATGTATAGAAAACGAGAGAGAAAATGGAGATTATATTTATGTATGTATGTAACCGAGACCGAGAGAGAGAGCCATGGAGGAGGCTGTGAAAAAGGGGGAGAGAATGGGCCCTCTTCTTGGGCTGGGCCAACTACACAATTGGCAAGTGTTGGTGGGGACTGGGGAGATGAAAATTTAGAGGTGCAGTAGCAATTTAATTTAACTGGAGATGTAAATCGAAAATCGGATGATGAATAAGGGGGGGATTGCAGGCGCAAAGCAGCCTTTAATGAATAATGATGGGGTGGAATTGGAACTTGGAAGGTGAAGGTTAAGGAAGCTTCTACAAAGCCGGCAATCAAATTTAAAGTGGAAGAGGCGTCATTCACTCATTTGAAGGAGGTGGTCGTCGTCGGTCCAAATTACTATTAAAATAATACAATTAGCGAGGAGAAGGAACCAACTACACCTACAAGTCTACGACTCATAATAATAAAATACTCCATATTATTAAAGGTAAAATGTGTTCATACTTCATATGGTCGAGAATCCACGTCATATTAAAATTGAATTATACAAGACCAATTTTAAAAATACCCTATCTGGTCGATTATATACCCCTCCCTTTCGTTCCTAAATTACTTTCGATTAAAAATCAAGTATTACAAATTACGTATTTTATGATTCTAAAATAAAAAATAACTTAAATATGTACCCCCAATATTCATTAAAAAAAAAACACCTCGTTTTGCTCAAAAGAAGTACGGTATAATTTATGTGGCATGATTAAGCTAACAGCCATATTCATTAAACTTACAAATATAAATAATTTCTTCTTCTTATTCAACCTGTCTCCTAATTCTTTAAGAGAATTGGTTTTGTTATTCTACACTCTCTCTCTCTCTCTCTCTAATCGCGTAGAGAATTTCTTCAACTTTAGTTTTTTCAAATTCTCTTTTCTTCGTCGCGTGGAATAATTTCTCAGCTTATACTTCAACTTTTCCTAGCAACCAAACCCTAGAAAAAGTAGTCAACATCCATTAAACTTTAGTTACTCCTTTCATATTAGGCAAAGAATCCCCATTTGAAAGTCATTTTTTTAAAAATAAATGACATTTTTAATGTTCATTAATAATAAAATGACACTTTTATATTTTAATTTTTGAAAGTGAACTCACATCCTGAAATGAAATAATGAACTCTTTACCCAGAAACGGAGGGAGTATTTAGTATTCCAATTAAAACCATAAAGATATTCCGAAAAAAATGTACCATTGATTTTATTTTCAAATAAAATAAAATAAAAATAAAAATCATAAATTCACATGTAGACTACGACTTCAACGCAACCATTTAATATATTTTTCATAGAAATTTCAAAGACCTAACAAAATCGTGTTTTATTGTTTGCCCCATTCACTTGAATACCTCTCATCATCTCAATATATCCCCCAAATCTCTCTCCATCGTCCACTCTCTCTCTTCTCTCCTCGCCTGTGCTTGTGTGGGGCTGATTCTTTTTCCGTTGACAAGGCGAAAGAAACAAGGTATTTCAGAGGGTTTTCGAGTTGAGCTTCCTCGATCTTCCTCGGGTAAGTTCCAAATTACTTAATCGATTTCTTACATTCCCAATGTTCATTTTCTCTCGAGGAAAACTTCCTGTAACCACTCCAATACAATCCTTTTCGTGAACATATTTAGCATGCATTTGTAAGTGTTCTTACAAATGCATGTTCAATTATCCGTGATATTCTATGTCAATTCTCATAGTCAATTTATACGCTAGCTCGTTTTAGAGAGAGAGAGAGAGAGCAAGACAGAAGAGGGGAAATCCATTGTTGACTCTCCAGGTTTAAATCAACACCGGAAGGAATTCGCCCTCTGCCTTCATCTTGATCATTACAGGCATCACAGAATTTTGTGTTGAGGAATGATGAGGAATGGTGGGGAATACAATGGCAATTTAGCCAACAGGTTATCAGCTTTGGCTATCAATGGCTGGAGCGATTCAGCCAGCACTAATCTTAGCAACCTTTCTAACCACGAAGATGATGGTGATGCTATTGTCAAGTTTCATGAACAGGAACAAGAGATTATGCAGTTGCGGAGGCGTCTTACTGAATATTCGGTCAAGGAATCAAGAATGCTCAGTGAGAAATACATTTTGGAGAGGCGCATTTCTAATATGCGGCTGGCTTTCGATCGGCAACAACAAGACGTTGTTGATGCTGCCTCTAAAGCCATCTCCTACAGGCAGGACATAATGGAAGAGAACATTCGTCTCACCTATGCATTGCAGAGTGCACAAGAAGAAAACTCAACATTCACATCTACTTTACTGCCTCTACTAGCAGAGTTCTCTCTTCATCCACAAGTTGATGATGCCCAATCCATTGTTGGTAATCTTAGGATTCTTCTAACACATTTTCAGGAGAGGCTTAACTTTACTGAAGCAAGGTTAAGGGAGTCTCGGTATCAGTTGCTACCGTGGCATTCTGATGTGAACCACTCAAACGTCGCCCAATCACACAGAATGAATGATCCGGATACCGAGAAGCAACAGAATGAGAGAGCACTGCTAAATAGTTCTCCTGATCCAAATACAATCCAGATAAACCACACTGATGTGAACCACTCAAACGTTGCCCAATCACACAGAATGAATGATCCGGATACCGAGAAGCAACAGAATGAGAGAGCACTGCTAAATAGTACTCCTGATCCAAATACAATCCAGGTGCACCACACGGAGTCACCAAAAATTGTTGATCTTGCTATGTCTGGACAGAAAATCAATGAATCTTTTGTCAATCCTCCGTATCTACCATCAATTCTTGAAGAACCATCGCTCTCAATCCCAGAGCCTGAAGAAGATGAAGATGAAGATGAAGATGAAGATGAAGATGAAAATGGGTACAACTCGTTGCCTGCAATAGAGGGTCTCCAGATTTTAGGGGAAGCTTTCCCTGGACGAGAACTTCAGGCAAGCGGGTACTCCACTAATGGCACGACACATTGTGGTTTTGAGTGGGTCCGACATTTGGAAGATGGATCAGTTACCTATATAGATGGGGCAAAGCAACCAACCTATATTGTTACAGCAGATGATGTTGACACGTACCTTGCTGTGGAAGTGCAGCCTTTGGATGACGAGCAGAGAAAGGGCGAACTTGTTAAATGCTTCGCCAATTCAAACAGAAAGATTTTTTGTGATCCTGAAATGCGTCACCACATAGAGACGACATTAAATGCTGGTCAAGCTTCTTATAAATTGTCTTTGTGGAACGGATCTCAAGACTCATGGGAACCAGCTAGGTTGGAAATCAAAACAGAAGGTTATACCATTAAGACTGGTGGAACTAACACCGTTGTAGTAACGGAGAAGTTTTCACCAGCCACGGTTGTAAATATCCCGAGCGAAATTCTTATAGAGTTTTCAATAATCGGTTTTGGGGGAGTTGAGCGATATTTGCGCACAGAATCAAGCTCTACAGATATTAGCTGTTCAAGAGATACTATTGTTCTCACGCTGAGACTATTTATCAAAAGAGCAGCTGAGAGAAAGAAGGGAAAGAAGAAGAGGGTCCTATTCTTTACCAAATAAGGCAGTTTCAGGTTCTTGTAGCTTGTGTACAATCTTTAAATTTTAACCTCCCAAGTCCCAACATTCAGTTTGAAGACAGATGAGTTTCAGTAACGCTCTGTTCTTCTATGCATTCCTCTTACGAAAACAGAATTTTTATTTTTATTTTGGTAAAATAAGAAATAGAAAATAACAAGACCATAAATCATCTAAACCTCGTTTGCATCTAATGCACACAGAATCTTGGAAGTATATATTGCATGCCAATCATGGGACGAAAGAGTGATTTCCAAAAAAAACAGTAACTAATTCATAGGGCATTTGAAACCAAAGGGTTTTACTTTCAGGTGAGCATTGCAATAAATTTATTTTTGCAACTATAAATGAAACTAGATAAATGTATAGGATTAAGTACACATGGTAGTGGTATAATTATGCTCAAAATTATTTAGAATAAACAAATACCAGTACAAAATGCAGTATGTGTTCATTAACTACAGAGCTGCATGCTGCTTCTTTCACAACAATATACCCACTCCTCCCCCCAACACCCACGAACATCGCCGAAAAACAAAAACGTAGAGAAAAGAACAACTGCATGTAGAGAAACAAATTGTGTTTGAGAAAATTACAAAGGGACAACTTTTACACTAGATCTATTAGTCTTTGAGAAAATTTTCATCATTATTAACTTTCAATTCACACACACAAAGATAGAAAGAGGAAGAGAGTTCTAATGTATTAACCTAAATATTGTTTCTCCGTCTCCAGAACTTACGTCCTCGTCAAGATAGCAATGGACTCCCACTCCAAACTACATATCACATCCTGCAACGCAAGGCACGGTCAAATATGAACAACAATATCACAGATTTAGCACATATAGAAAATTAGAAAGGAAAAAAGCAAGAAAAATATATATATTTACAAGTCCTTAATTGATATAAGCTCACCGAGGGGTTCTGTCTATCAATGTCAAAGCTGTTGATGGCACAGGGTTCAGCCAAGAGCTCAATCGATTCTTCACCTGCACAAATGAATGATACAAACTGATCAGTCCATACACAAGGACAGATTTCGCTTTTGAGTGATGCTCAAGGAAGACCGGGTTTTTTTCTCTCTTTTCCTTTTCTTTTGTAGGAAACTTGATCAGATTAATAGTCGTGGACCCCAACTGATAAATGATGGACTAAAAAAGCTTACGCTTGAAAGTGATCCCCAAGTAAACTTGATTGGTAAACTGATTATTTTCCATGGTGTCTTTCTAGAAAATATAACAAAAACCTGTCACTATGCCATTAGGCAAATAAATATTATTGGATTTTATTTTATATTTTATTTATTTATTTATCTTTTGGGTGGGGGTGGAGGAAGAATTTGCAACTCTCTATACCTTGTTCCACAACAGCCAGGATCCCATCTTCTGAGCAAATCATTACGGGCAGTACTCGGGCAGAGGAGAAGTTGGCGTGATTTGAAGAAGGCGTAAAAGTGTCATACTGGACTTCCCATACATCACTTTCAGATATGGAGTGCGCTGGTGCATCACCAGTTCCCAGCCCAGAAAGAATTACCGGTTGTTGCTGCCACCGAAGATCCCATGCAAATACAGTACCAGAAGATCCTCCTGCCTACACAGGCTATACATTTAGAGGGCAAATATAAATAACAGGTGAAATTGAAGCTTCACCAGCATGGACCATTAAGTTTCACCTATCCTTGCAATACGATTAACATTTGTTTTGTAATTAACAATTTAACATGAAAAAGCACTTAGCATGGAAGAATACAAAGAAGTATCATATGGCACACTTGATAATTCACTACACTAATTTATACAAATTATGTATCAAACATAATTACCAAAACAACAAAATAGACCACATTCAGCACTGCAATACAACAATATCGAGTTGTTATGACATGACAATCCCATGGTAAAATTGTATTTCTAATTAACAAAGCCCCCAATTATTAGGAATCTGTGTGTTTCAGCATGATCTGTTATAGATAAGTAAATTTGTCATCTTATGATCCTAGCACATATTCCATGTTTTGTTCTTGACTATCATCCCATGTGCCCTGAGCACAGTTCCTTTCTACACCTAAAAACTTTGACACGCTGATTTGGGAGACACGGCAATTACATAAAAATAGCCATATCGCCATATCAGACACCCATGTCAAGATAGGTGGACACACAAAATTAGGGTTTCTATAAAGATGACAAACTCTGCTGCATAGACGGACAACTAGTTACCAAATTCCTTAAAAGGTTTTAGCTATTTATATCTTATCAGTATATATTTAGAAAAGATAGTATGAAAGTAACCATTAGAGCTTTTAGAAGTTCTTATATTAGACAATGCCCAACATATTATCTGTTTGGATATTATGTATTACGGTCGTGTCCTCCTGTCTTGTATTTTGAAGGTCTCCATGTCAACATTCGTCTTTGTCAATACTCGTTAGCTTCCATATCATATACTCAGTTTAAAGATTTTTCTTGATCAGATGTTACCAGATTTTAAATCTTTTTTTGCTAGTAGGAGGATTCAGCTTGGGGAACCCAGTAGGTCAAGTGAGCCTATCCGAGGTTTTGAAATCTGAAATATTCTGATGCTTTGGACTCGTTTGATCAGGTCTGAATTTATGCCAACATACAAGCACAGTACTCATAATTTGCTCAATCATTAGGACAGAGGCAATAGCAACGTAGTGATCATACCAGACATGTGTGCTTTCGCGATGGATGGATGTCAATGGAGTGGACAATCCCAGAAGTAGCCCCCTGAGCCCTGCAACAAGATGAATTCCATATATTGTGAAAATATGATAATAAAGGTTCTTGAACCAACATTAGAACATAATTTTTATATTAACTACCCCTAACAGAAAAAAAATCCTGAACTGTTGATTAAAACCATAGCGTATGATGGTAGGAAGTCAATAGTTATATCATAGATAAGCTTTAGTTATATCATCCTTCCTTCTATCCACCTAAACAACCTCTTATTTTTCTTTCTCTTTTTTGATCAGACTATGTGCCTAAACAATCTTAAGCAGTTTCCTCTCATCGTTGACAAGATATATAATAACACTCCAGTGAAAACATATGCTTTCTTAATATTTAATCCTTTCACTCTATTATGCTTTCTTAATCCCAACACATATAACCCATTTTGTAAACTAGCACAGACAACCTAGCACCTACTGAAATTCCCACCATAACATCTTAACTTGACAAAGGATGCTTTTCATTTTTTTCTTAGAAACCAATCCGCCAATAGATAACCGATATGGTTCAACGAAGTTCCGTGTTGGTAAAAAAGAACCTATATTCCGTCACATTTGTACTTCACGTGATTAATCATCAAATTAGCTGTTAGTAGCTTGGTTTGAAAAGGGGTTTACATGCAAAGCCAATATCTCTTAATAGTTTTACAGCGAATACGAAAGTCATTATCAATTAATTCAGTTTTGGCTCCAATTTTTGTGCCTAGGTCATTGACTATCAAAAAAATATTCAAAAAAAATAAAAATTAGTTCATGCATTTTTGCCTCAAGCTATGAAACTATAATATTAAACCCAATGCAGATAAATCTTGTATGCTAGCATGATATTATGATGTGCTAGTCTAATATCGTTAAAAAAAGAGTAAGCTTTTTAATACCAATTGCCCTTGAACTGAGAAGCTGGTCCACCAGGCTTTCGCTGATCCCACCATTGAAGGCTAAACCCCAACCCACCTGTGGCAAACTCGGTTGGTGATGCCCATTTAGCAGCTGTATACGAAACCAACCCTTTGCTGTCGAAAACTCGACGATAGTTTAAACTCGAGTCACCAACACTAACTAAATTCACTCTGCCATCTTCCCCAGCACTAACACAGTCAAACCCATTTTCCTGCAAGTCAATACACGAAATGGGTCCAACGTGCAATGCCTTCTCGGGCACTGAAACCTCTGATTCGAATGAGGCGTCAATTGAATTTGGGAAAAGGATGTGGAGGGAACCGGAAAAGGTTGATGCGGCAATTAGGGGTTTGTGAGGAGTAGTAGAGACTTTCAGACATGAAATTCTGGAAGGTGCTTTCCAGGAAGATTGAAGAGCTAAATCTGGTGGGTTTGACGGGTTTAGGGCATGGATTTCGATGGAGGAAGCGTCAGAATCGGAGTTGAAGGTGGCGAGGAGGATGAAGCGTTCCAATGCGGAGGGTGGAGGGAGCCACCGGAGTGCGTCGATGTAATTGGATTGTGGTAGTCTGTGAATTTGATGAGGTTGGGCTTGATCATTCATCGACATTGCTAGGGTTTGGGGGGTTAGGAAAGAGAAAGAGGGAGGAGTGTTATGTTTTGAAAAATGAAAAGGGTTTAAGAAAGGTGGGAAATTAGTTTCATACTACCCTTTTGTTGAAGCAACTTAAATGACCACAATACCCTTTTGTTGAAACAAGATGATAGCCGCCCATAATAATAGGCAGATAAATCATCAGAGGACAGTGTGATAAAAAAAAATGCTGATCACAGGAAAGAGTGTCATCTCCAGCAAGGGCAATATTTTCTCTTTCCTCCTTGTCAAGAATAATGGAAGAAGAAGAACTACTGCAATGGCCAAGAAGAGAGACAATCCATCTGAAACTTCAATTGCCAAACAGAAACCCATTTTCTCACTCAAAATTTCAACTAAATTGTTTGCTCAGTCTACAATTGCAGTGCTTGGATTAGGATTCATCGATGCCGGGTAATCATTAACCTTCAGTTTCCTATCTAAATTTGGACAAGTTTCGACTTTTGAATCAATCATTTTTTTCGATTTGTTTGTTTTAACTTGGGAAATTGGAATGTTGAATGCATTATGCATATATATTCTAGGTACAGCGGAGACTGGTCAAGAATTGGTGTGATCACAAAACAAAGTGAAGATTTGCTAAAAGTTGCTGCCTTTTTTGTAGTTCCTGTTTGCCTCTTTGTCATAATTTATCTCTCCAACTCCAATAGATCTGAGGACTTGAATTCTTGACTACTTTGTATGGTCAGACTCAGACTATTAAATGAGAAGAGAGTTAATTTCTCAAGTTTCCCAAAATTCAAATGCATCTTTAATGGCAATTAAACAAGTACACAAAATAGTTTGGGCAAAATTAGCAGTCATGTTGTTGTGGTACTAACAACTTTGACAAGGTTGGGTGATTTTTACTCTCTTTCATGTTCATAGAAATCTTCACACTTCAAAATGCTTATTACAAACAACAATAACAAACGTCGTTTTTTGCTTCAAAAGGCTACGGCTGCAAGGATCGAATTCTTGAATGATCTGATTTTGATGGTAACAATGACCACAAGCAGAGTTGCTTTGAAAGAAATTTGATTAATTTTGCAAAAATTGGACTTGGACATGACTTGGCCCAAGCTTACTTCCTGGCTTCTGCGGTAGTACCAGCCATCAAGGGTTCAAAATGCTGGCATCCTATAACTAGTGAAAGTTCTCACCAAATTATTGATGTCTACCCCAAAAAATAAAACAACTTGTTGGCTTGACCAAACAAACATTATTAACTTCTCAAAATACTTTGAAACAATATGCTAACCATGTAACGCCATGATTGGCTCCAACGATGCATGGGCTAGATATACATGACCTCGTTCCAATCCCCAAATATTGCTAGTCATGGCACAACTCATGACTTACACTATTAATATGTATGCCCAATAAGAAGTAGGAATAAACTTGGTTTCAACTTAAGAAAATAGTTCAAGAATATCTAGGTGATCAAAGAGGGAGTAAAAAACGTTGATTTCACATGATCAACCTTGAAAGACCGGCTATTCCTCAAATAAATATAACTTGGCGAAAACTTGTACATAAAAAATGAAAGCTCATAAATTGTCTGTAAAAGTTATCACTAGTTCAACCATTTCATGATCCACATTGCGCCAACATTTTAGCGAGCCAATCCAACCCTCTGAATATAACATTGGACACATGCGTAAATTTGGTAAGCTAAAATATATACTTAGTAATTCACTAATACAATGTACATATTAGCCTCAAACGTTGGCATTTCCTATGACTAGGGAAAATTCTCAAAGTTTTTCCTTTTCTTTTTAGGCCCTAAATGCTACCCAATAAAAAGATGGCATTGCCTCACTTGGTTTGATGTGAATGAGTCTATTAAAGTCTCAAAATGCTATAGAAGAAGATGCTAATCAAGTATACACGTGATTTTATTTTAATAATGCGTATTTTGCACTACAAACATGCGAGATGTAAGTGAAAAAGAAAGTTTGGTGGCAAGAAAGGAGGCATGATTTGCACTATTTCATCATTTGCTTGATAGAAAGAAGAAGGCTTGGCTTTCAATCCTTAAAAAAAGGAGTTCAAGATAATCCTAGAGATGAAGAGAAAGTAACGGGAAAAAGAATGTTTTATTTAACGTATCCTATAAAAAAATACTTACTTATAATTTTGTCTTGATTTCACAGTCAATTATTTTTGCATACTTCAACAACTCAAAAGACCAACTATTCATTAACGTTTTGTGTCTTACTTATCGACCCAAAGTTTTGGGTGGAAAGTATTGAAACCTTGGGTTTCATCTCAAAACAATTTACTCCTCGATTCTGAACAAAAAGTTATCGTTTGAAAGTAAATTTTTTTAAGAAAATGATATTTTTATATCTTAATTTTTAAAAGTTAACTCTTGAAACGAAATATCTCAAATAAAAATAGTAGACTTTTTGTCCAGAACGGAACATATTGAGTATTTATGAGAGGTATAGTCTAAAACTATTTACCATAAATGGAAACGCAAATAGCTAAATTATCTGGCCATGTATTTGAAGCTGAAACACTTTGTTTTGTTATATTTTTTTTAGTTAGTATACTAAACATTTAATAATTTTGAATAAGTTGACTTGAATATATTTACACATTTCTTGGAACTTTGAATATACTTAAACTGCTGGTATTCTCAACACAATTTACAATATCATGTTGGATATTTTTTGCAGATGTTTCAACTAATCATAAGTAAAAAAAAAATCACCAAATAAGCTTTAAATATTTTAAACCCAATTTTTTATGACTATTAAATCATGCAATATTTCTACTGAATAACAAATATCCACACAGATCTACAAAAGTGTAAAAAAAAATTAATAGATTTGAAAATTTTATGACTACCGAATCAGATTCAAAGTTTTGATCGCCAAAAAAATTAAACCATCAATCTCAAATGTACACCGTTGTCTATCACTATCTTATCATGAGGGGTAATATAAACGAGATTCTTCCTTGATAATTGTACTAGATATTGTAGAACAACAGAGATGGATCGAGTGAGATAGTGATTGAGGGAAAAGATTTTACCATGGCGCCGGCGCTATGAGAGAGGGATATGATGTGTCGCCAGTAAAGTGTGAGACGAAGCGCCAGTGAGCTTTATGCAAGTGTTGTTTATAGCTTAGGGCTTAAAGTTTTTTTTTTAGTTTTAAGATTTCAAACTAGAACAATAAAAACCTCATTTTTTTTTTGGAAAAATTTGGTTTCCTACTTCCTTTTTCTTTGTTTATTAAGTTTATTGAGCTAACTCAATATCAACACGATTTTTATAACAATGTTTATTTGGAAAAAAATTAAGATGGTGTATACTTTGTCGAATTTTAACAAACGTTAACAAATATTTTCATGCATCGCAATGCATCATCTGATATTGCACTATAGCGGTTTGAAAAAATAATATCGGGAACTAAAGCGGTTGAAAATTCGTCGAAGTGTACTAGCCTGCAATTTTCTGTTTTTCTTTTCATTGTAATTGTAATACCCTCATAATTTTAGTTAAAATATTAATTTGTATTAATTAATATTATATTTGTTTTGGATTAATCTAATTATTTTAGACCTATTTTTTGTATTGGAAAATTTTGAATTAGGCCGTTGAGATGATGGATTTTAGTGTCATTATTTTATTTGGGGTTCGATCCACAATTAAATTTCAGCCCATGAATTACAAATAGTAGATACTCCCTCCGTCCCTAAATTATCGTCCTCCTTTCCTTTTTCGTCTGTCCCAAAATAATTGTCCACTTTGAAACTTACCTTTTTAGAACATCACTTTTACCACTTTACCCTTACTTTTTCACTCCACTTTAATTATGGGCCACATATACATGGACATTAAAGAAAACTACACATTAAATCAATATAAATAATCAAGTCAATTACTTTTTCTTAAACTGTGCGCCAGGTCAACCCAGACGATTATTTAGGGACGGAGGGAGTATTAAAATAATATTAATATATATAATAAAAATAATAATAAATAGAGATATTATTGGATGGGGATAATCTGTATTTTTTCAAAAAAAAAAAAAAACTTTAAAAGTTAAACAACGAAATATAAGGTAAAGCAAAATGATAGAGACTTAATTTTCAGCTCAATGAAAAATTAAAAGGATTTGGATAATTTGAGGAAAGAGATTGTTAGGATTTATTACTGAAGGTTAGGTAGATGAAATTTTCAAGTGCAGGAATAGACATAAGATGAATGCTTCTATATGAAGGGTTGTATTTGTTAGAGTTAGACGATATGTGTTGAATTTGGTTATGTGTTGAGTCGGTGGATTGATTATATATAATAGGCTAAAATGGACAACTTACATCACATGGCATGGGGCTTAGGGGCTGAGGTGAGACTTTAATAGGTTGGGTTTTAGCATGCTTTTTGTGTTTTTCAATGGGGTAAGTTTTTTTATTTCTTATTTTGGAAATTGTCATAAGAAAATAATATTGTTCCCGGATAATTTTGTTAAGGTCTTTTAAATGAGATGTATTAAAGTCTTTTGAATTATTTAGTCAATATGAAAATAATAGTATATCTGGATGATTTCTTGGTGTTTGTTTCTTTACTTTAATAATCTTATATAAATTATGTTGCATAAAGTGTTGCTTCTCAACAGTATAATATTGGAAGTTTTAATCAAAATGCATTGCATCATACTTTAGTTCTCCCTTTATCGGATATCATGAATGGTAAGATATAGTATACTATTTTAAAATAAATTTTATTAAAGATTTATTTATATATATTTAAAATATTACATATTTTTTTCAGCTACTACACAAGTATACAATAGTACAATACATAGAAAAGCAATTTATATCCCTATTTATATAACTACTCACCTTTGACATGTTCAAATATTTCGTTCATTATTGATTCAACAAACCACAGGGAATGTTCAAATCATACTGTCATTTCGAATTAGAAAAGACGTTTAAATAGATCTATCTCGTTTCATCAAAGTAAATTTTTGTTATGTTTGTTACATTTTTTAATTTTTATTATTAAGTAGATTAACAGTTATTCATGTTTTATCTTCTTCTTTTTTTTTTAATTTATGATATATTTATTTATTAAATAAATAATACCCCATATATTTTGTTCAAACTTTTGATTTTTCATAACTTAAAAATAAAATAACAATAGTTTCATAAATATCTTATTTTATTTTTTGGATTTTGATTTGCTTTGAATATTATTTAATTAAAAAAATATTTTTATCGATGCATTTAAAACTAGAAGGATTATAAAGAGAGTAGTGGGTCAAAGATGAAAAGTTGACTAAGAGTAAGGGAGAGAGAAGATGATGGGTTAAGGGGGAAAGAAACGAGAGGTCAGAAATAGCCAAGCCAAGGCTTACATGAACCGTGTATGCACATAGACAAACAAAGGGAGCTGTGGTGTGTTGTGCGATGCTCTCTATCAAGGGATTGGGTTGGGGACTCTGTTACCTTATCCTATCTATATCATCTAATCTATCGATCTCCATTTCAATTTAACACAAAAAACACTAGCATTTTAAATCATTATATTAAAAAGAAAAAAAAAAGACTCTCTCCCTTCCTTAATTCCTCTCTCTCTCTCTCTCTGGCCCATTCTCTCTCACTTCGCATTCCTGCACTTGCTTTAATAAGCTCAACATATTTCCCCTCTTTCACTTTGCATAAATAGTTTCTTCCATAACCATGTGACTTGAATTGAATGCAGAAACCTTAGCTCTCATCTCAATCTCCATTTCCGTTTCGCTTCAATCTTTTTATTAATCCAATTGAACTCATCTTTGTTCCATTCGAATTACTCTGTTTTGAGTCGGAATTGATAACGTGGATTGAATCCATATATCATTCCTACTTACTTGGCAATTGGCATTGTTGGACTCCCTGCTTTGAAAGTTTGTTTTAGCCCAAAAAATGGCCCCCAAAACAGGAAAGGCTAAGCCCCACAAAGCCAAGGGAGACAAGAAGAAGAAGGAAGAGAAAGGTCAGTCAGTCCTTACACATTCATTCCCTTTATCTTTTCATCTTCTTTACAACTTTTTTTTTTAAATTACAACAAAGAAATTAAGGTAGTTTTGAAAATTTTGTAGGATGTCATGTAGCTGATACACTGCAGGTTACAACCTAATTTTTTTAATTACATGACTACAACAAAGAAATTAGTTTGAAAATTTAATAATTAAGTAAAAACGGCCATATTTTCTATTCTTTTGCATTTAATTGTAGCATTTGTAATTAAAAAACATACAGCCGAGATGATTCTGTTGTATTATGGTTTCTTTTGTTTGCATAATTAGTAATATACGAGACAGACGTGTATTTGGAATCTTTGAACTAATTGAATATCTCACTCTCACTCGCTTGAAGTAGTTAACCTAAATTATTAATACTAGGAGCTAATGAACAAATTGGTGATTATGTTGGGTGGATTATACAGTTTTGCCGATGGTGATAGAAGTAACAGTGGAAACACCAGATGAGTCTCATGTGATGCTCAAGGTAAGTCAGGCGTAATGGCGCACTTTTGGCTATTTAAACCACGACGAGGCACGGCACGACTTAATGTTATTACAACCTATTCATCATTTATTGGTCTTCTTACAACCATTGACTGCAGGGAATTTCGACGGATAGGATGTTAGATGTGAGGAAACTCTTAGCCGTTCATGTGGAGACATGTCATGTTACCAACTACTCCTTGTTACACGAGGTGAGCCCACTGCCTAGTACTAGTACTAGTATTGTACTATTGTTCTTTTACTACTTTCACATAGCAATGTGGACTGCCCCGTATCTTTTCTCATCTTCGCACGTATATCTTTTTTAATTACCCTAATTTATAATTAGAGGTGGCAAAATGATTGTTATAGATAAATGAATAATATGTTATAGATAAATGAATAATATGTTATTATCAATCATGGATAATAGCATATTATCCATTTATCCATAACACTCATTTTGCCACACCTAATCACAACTTATAGATTGTGCTATGGTGCACGTGACGAATAATGCTTTTTTTTTAGCATAAATTTGCTACCTTGACTTGTATAAATGCCACAAAAGTAAATACGTATCTTCTACTCAAATAATCCTCATTTAAAAAGTCTAATTATTAAATAGATATATTAATAACATTGGAGTTAGTCTTAATTAAAAAAATACTAATAAACTTTTAAATTGAAACATTACAAAATAATACAATGAATTTTTTGCTTGTAACGTAGGTACTAATCTCTCTCACTCTCTCTCTCTCTCTCTCTCTCTCTTATATGTGTGTGTGTGTATCAAACCTAGTTAGTCTGAATTTCTATTTGCATTACTTAAGATCCTAAATTTTAATAACAACAAATATCAATTACTAAATTCTAGAAAATTATGAAGGAGAAAATGAATTAGACAATTCATAAAATAATAGATCAACACGTTTTTTCATAATATCTATTAATACCGATATAATTTGTTTCATTCATTATGTTTTTTTTTTTAGTTTTGTTTATAATCTTAGTTTTATTTGAGTATAATTTAATTAAAAATATATATATTGTGCGTTTAACGCGTGAGTGTAAAACTAGTTTTGATGCATGAAAGTAATTGCATATTTGAATCCAATGTAAAAGTTACCAGAATAACTTTACTACATGTGCATTGTTTTAGTGTATCTACTAAGGGTTTGTTTGGTAGTCGGACATGGATAAACAATATTATTAATCCTAGTATTATTAGTACTCTCGCTATTAATCATCACTTGTATATTGGGGATAGTTTTGAGATTACAAATGCTAATCCAAGTTTTGTTTAGTGAGGGCACTAATAATACCACCCTTCCCCTTGATATTAATAGTGAGGGGATAATGATTTTATCCGGATAACTCGTGTTATTAGTCCTGACCACCTATTACGTACCAAATATCAGGCAACTCGGTTTATTAATCATATATGGCCTTAATACTGACTACCAAACAACACATAAATGCACTATTTATGTTATTTATTACTCCTTTGTCCTTAAATGAATTTTAATTTTAATTTTCTTTCTTAAATGAGTGTTTATTTGTCATTTTTTTTAAAAATCAGCTTTAGCACTTATCATATCCTAGTTAATGTTGTACATGGACATTACGGATAATAATGTAAATGTCTTTCTAAAATGGTCTAAAATTCCATTTCTATAATTTTAGTGAAAAACTTAAAGTTGACATTTGTTTATGACTGAAAAAGTATATGTTTTCATGTTGCCAAAAGATTTTTGTATATTCCCAAAATGGCTTGTCTTGGATTGAAATAATATATTGCATTCTAATTCTTTTTTAATTCATTATTATCATTAATCCCCTATATACTGATAGACATTGACAACTACATTCTTCTATATAATGATAGACATCACTACTAATATGTAATGATATTTATAAATAAAATTATCTTTTTGATATTTTATTTCACATGTACTAGAAATATATATTTACTCCTAAAATAATTCTCTTATTCTAATATGGGACCATTCTGTAATAATTGTACTCTTTCTATTTTTAGAGTTGTTTTGAGTAAATTGCCTATTGCACTCTTTTATATTGTGAAATATTCCCTTGTTCCAAAGTTATTGTTTCCTTTTTTTGCCAATCCAAAAGAATATTCTTCTTTTTAGGATAATATTTTTATTATTTCACTCTTACATTTTCTTCCTACTTTAATTATGAGGGATATGCACATGAATTTTAAAAATAACTACATATTATGTCAATATTAATACAAGCCATTTGGATTTTTAAAAATTCCAATGTCGAGTCAAACATGACTATAATTTTGGGACAAGTGATTATAAAAAAAATGTTGAACCAATGATCAACACTATTAAAGAATACTGTATTTTAGAAGTATTAAAAATTGTATGAATAATTGATAAATTTTTTTTAAAATAAAATAAATGTTAAATTTTTTATAATATATTTAACGCCAATAAAATTATAAAAGCATCTCAAATGCTCCATTCTTAGCCAATTCTTAGCTAAGGTAAGAATTTGTTGCCATTGGAGAAGGAGTTCCTAGCCAATTTTTTTTTATCTAATTCCCAAATAAGAATTCACTGCCAAAGATAGAGAAAGGGACAAAGAGAGAGAGAGAGTATTGCACACCTCCTTCTCCAATTGGGCGCGTTCGTCACATGACTTCTTTCGGCGCGTAAAGGTGCTCAGCAAGCGTGGCCTACATGTTCCTCCACTCACTTTTCTTAAACAACATTGCTAGCCTTACAACTACTTCTACAACTTTTTCTACAACTAAGCTTTGAAGAAGGGTAAAGTTGTCTTTGCTCAAAACATTTTTTCTCAATTCAAGGCTTAGTTGTAAGATTAGTGGTAAGAATATCATTTTCCTTTCTTAAATTCAATTGTTTATTTTTTTATTTTTTAAATTTATACTGTTGTGTCTTGTTGGTTTTCCAAAAAGTTTTCAAAAATTCATTTTGTCCACTTTTTCCAAATGCACCTTTCTCTTTTTTTTCCACGGTTTTATTTAATTTTAATTTTAAAATTTTATTTTTTAATCGTTTTATGATTGTTTAATCTTGAACAATATAAAATATCTATTAATTAAAATTAGATGGAATAATTTTTGAGTTATATATTTTTTATAAATTATTTTATTATTTAAACTAAATACTTGAATATGAAATATAATAATTAAAATTAAATAAATATATTTATTTGAAAAATATAAAAATAAGAAAGTAGTAGGAATAAAATAAATAATTTGGTAGTGAGACTCATATAAAAATTGAGGAAGAATAAAAACAATTGGGAAATTTTTTTAAATGTGTAAGTGACAATGAAGCCCAACTAAAAATTAGTACTCCTTCCGTCCTTAAATTATCGTCCTAGTTGACCCGGCGTATAGATTAAGAACAAACAATTGACTTGATTATTTATATTGGTTTAATGTGTAATTTTTTTTAAAGCTCATGTATATGTGGCCCATAATTAAAATAATGTAAAAAAATAAAGGTAAAGTAGTAAAAATAATGTTTTAAAAATATAAATTTTAAAATAAATAATTATTTTAGGATGAACAAAAAAAAACCGATAATTTAAAGACGGAAGAAGGTTTACATTTTTTTGTGATGGAGATGCTCTAAGACCGTTGACACTTGAAAGTAAATTTCTAACAACGTCATGGGACACTTGTGTCGCACCTTTTATTTAGCCACAAAACCGTACATATAAATTTACATAAATGAAATCAAGGCGCGTGGAAGTCATATAGCGGCGTACGATAGCACAATCACTAGCTTACTAACGTACACAACGAACTAACGGTTTTTCATTTCCTGACAGGTGCGAGGCCCGAGGCTGAAAGATACAGTGGAGATCGTCTCACTCAAACCATCTCACCTCACGGTAGTCGAAGGTAACGTCCTCAAACTACAGGGGTCTCTTCATAATTAATACAAAATGTAGGGTTCATTTTATAAATTATATAAAATTTTACAGAGGATTACACGGAAGAGCTCGCCGTCGCACACATCAGGCGGCTCCTTGACATCGTGGCCTGTGCCACCTCGTTCGGTTGCTCAGCTTCACCCAAAACAACGGGCTTTGGTCGATCGATCCCAAAAGAAACGGGTTCAAGCGACGGAGAGAACGGTCCTGACAATGGAGGAACCGAAGTTGCTCCCAAGTCCAAAGGAACCGACAAGAAGTCGAGCTCAGTTGCCCTCGTGGGGACCAACGGTGGGACGAATGCAGCCAAATCGACGAAGACGGAAGTCCCTGTTGGTGGCGATCCGTCGGAGAAAGGTGACGCAGCGATTTATCCGCCGCCGAAGCTCGGGCAGTTCTACGACTTCTTCTCGTTTTCTCACCTGACTCCTCCAATTCAATGTGAGTTAATCGGTGCAATTCCTATTTTTCTGGCTGAGAAAGTGTTGGAACTTTTATTTTCATTTGTGAAATTATTATCGATGAATAAGAAGTCAAGTAAAAATTATGATGAGGGATAATTATAACCATTTTACTGAATTGCTTCATGCAATTGATTTGTCCGGTTTCAGTCTTCCTTGTTAAGCTATGAATGTTCAAGTTTCTGTTAACAATGTTATGGTAAAACAGACATTAGGAGATCTGCTAGACCGTTTCTCGAAGACAAAACAGAGGACGATTTCTTTCAAATCGATGTAAGGATCTCTATGTGCTTTTATTTTGTGTTATGTGATGTATGATTCCATTCTTTGGTGATGTATTTGTGCCGGTTGTGGTTGACTAAGCGAAACAGATGGTAGTGGATGTCTTAATATACTATTTCATACAGGTTCGGGTTTGCAGTGGGAAGCCAACGACAATTGTTGCTTCCAGGAAAGGATTTTATCCTGCTGGAAAGCGTCTTCTTATTAGTCATTCTTTGGTTGGTCTACTGCAGCAGATAAGCAGGATCTTTGATGGTGTAAGTCAAACCTGATTTCATGTATCAGTGGATGTGGTTTATTGACCATGTGAACTGTTGCCTTTTCTTTAGCAGGATATTGATTTTTTGTTGTACTGATATTTTCTTTGATGCTTCATTTTGTTTTTATTTATTCAACATTCTTTTAACTATTTAATTGCAGGCATACAAAGCTCTTATGAAAGCTTTCATTGAACACAATAAAGTAAGTTGACATCAATTTTGTAAATTCCAGCTTGACGATATTTGACAGAAATATGCAGTAATATTTTTCTTATCTCAGTTTGGAAACCTCCCCTACGGTTTTCGAGCTAACACATGGGCTGTACCTCCAATTGTTGCTGATAACCCATCTCTTTTCCCACCACTTCCCGTGGAAGATGAAAATTGGGGAGGAAATGGTGGTGGACAGGGAAGAGATGGAAAACATGATTATAGGGAGTGGGCAAAAGAATTCTCAATTTTAGCTGCAATGCCTTGTAAGACAGCAGAAGAGAGGCAGATTAGAGATAGGAAAGCCTTTCTTCTTCACAGTTTATTTGTCGACGTTTCTGTCTTCAAAACAGTTGCAGTAATTAAACATCTTATTGAAAATAACAAGTGCTCCACAAATGGTTCTACTGCTTCAATTTCATATGAGGAAAGAGTTGGAGATATGATTATCAGGGTTACAAGAGATATTCCTGATGCGAGCAGAAAGTTGGATGGTAAAAATGATGGGAGTCGGGTTCTTGGGTTGTCTCAAGAGGAGCTTGCGAAGAGAAACTTACTCAAAGGCATAACTGCAGATGAGAGTGCAACTGTTCATGTCAGTATTCTAGTTTTTGTTGCTGTCTTTCTTTTTTTTTACTGAAATTGCGTTTTATTGCTGCTAGTTCATGTTATCTATAGGATCTGTTGATCTAGTTATTATCGAATACTAAGGTCTGATAGCTCTTTTGCAGGATACTTCTACTTTAGGTGTAGTTGTTATTAGACACTGTGGCTATACTGCTATTGTGAAAGTTGCCGAGTTCAAATGGGATGGAAAACCTATTCCCCAGGATATTGATATCGAGGACCAACCCGAAGGGGGTGCTAATGCTTTGAATGTTAATAGGTCAGTAGTTGAAGTCACCCTATGGTGTGACTTCATATGTCATCTTTGTCTTCTCCTTGAAATAAAATATTTCTCACTTTTTATCACATATGCAATGAATTGTACATGCTTACTGCTCGAAGCACTTCATCACTGTGAACAAATATGTATTTGCTTGCTTTATTGGCCACTAATTGTTTTTATTTTGCTTATATTTTCAGTTTAAGAATGTTATTACACAAGTTGTCCACACTTCAATCATCTAGTGCGGTTCAAAGGGTACAGAGTGCAGATGTTGAAGGCTCTGCTAGGCTTTTGGTGAGGAAAGTGCTGGAGGAAAGTTTGTTGAAGTTACAGGAAGAAGCCTCTAAACAAACAAAGTCAATCAGATGGGAGCTTGGGGCTTGCTGGGTGCAGCATATGCAAAACCAGGCTTCTGGGAAAACTGATTCTAAGAAAGCCGAGGAAGCTAAAGTTGAACCTGCCGTAAAGGGTCTTGGAAAGGGATTACTGAAAGAAATCAAGAAGAAATCTGATGATAGGAGCAGCAAGTCTGATCAGGGTAGAGAAGTTGCTGGAAGTAACAGCGTTGACGTGAGCAAGAAATCTGATAGCACTAGTCTGAAAGAACAAGAGAAACTAGATGAAGAAAAGGAGAAAATTTGGAGAAAGGTGCTGCCGGAAGCTGCATTTTTGCGTCTGAAAGAGTCAGATACTGGTTTCCACCTTAAGGTAAACTTGCTGCTCTATTAATGGAGATATGTATTCCCAGCTAATGCTTTTTAATTTTTCAACTCTAATAGCAACTTAATCTACAATGAATCCTATATATTTCTCTAACTCGGAGATAAGGTCTAACGTTGGATTTTGAAGTGTCTTGACAATACAACATAATGAAAGTAAATTTCTTGTGCTTTTTCAGAAGTTGATTTTTATCGTACTTGATATGGTTCCTTTCATGTTTGCAGTTGCCCGATGAGTTGATTGAGATGGCCCATACATACTATGCTGATACCGCCCTTCCAAAATTGGTTAGATCCTTAATTAACATTGTCAACGGTTTTAATAAGTACTTATTTATTGCTCTCTTAGACAAAGTATTTAGTTTGCTGAAACTTGAAACTTTTGTTAGGTGGCTGATTTTGGCTCCCTTGAACTTTCACCAGTGGATGGAAGGACATTGACAGATTTCATGCATACTAGGGGTTTGCAAATGTGTTCCTTAGGACGTGTGGTAATTTCTTTGTCTGCATTTGATTCCATTTTGCAGCCTAGTTACTTTTGCAGCAACCACTTTATCATTAGCTTCATGTCTCAGTTCCTTCATCTATTATATCATTTGCCTAGATTAGCGCTAAAATGTAAGAGAAAGGACATAATAATAGAAATTAGTTAGTGATATGCATCAAAGAGATGCACCCCTTTTGGTGAGGAATGAAGCTTATCTTAAATGGTGGAAGGCAAACATTATCATCTCAATGAGTAGCATTGATGCGCAAACCCCTTAAAAATTTATAATTCAAAAACTGAAAAAAGTATCTTACATATTAATTCTGTTGAGAGGACTGCAAGAGCTATTGATCATGTACCAGTTTTTCCTGAGTTCAGTTTCAACTGAGTGAGACTATGGATGCTTTAGGATAGGAAGGGGTTTGGGAAGTGGAAGGTTACCCCCAATTGTCTAGACTATGAGAGCTTTTAGTACTGGTAGTATGGCTAATCAATAGTAATAATAACTCTGCCGAATGTATGATGAATGACCAAGGTTTATACTTCTCTCTCTCTCTCTTGTTTTTGTTTTGTTATTTGTGTTATATGATTCAAGAAGGCAACTACTTAGTGATATCCTGCTTCTGCAACCACTTGTTGGTTAATCTTCTCCATTCATAAATTGGTTATCCAACAGTCAAACACAGATTCTCATACTTAAATGATCTTTGCTTTTCATTATGAAGCCTGATGTGATTGTTAATGTGCTACAGTTGCTCAAGGACAAGCTATATTCAGTTATTGTTTTCATTTTTCAGTCTTTTTTTAGCTCAGCATTTACCAAAGGATAGAGTACAAGTCTCATTTATCCTAATCACCAAAACTTTTTTTACAGTTTGGCTTAAGAAGTTGAATGTAATCTTGATTTCCGTTTTGCTTGTGTTAGGTTGAACTTGCAGACAAGCTCCCTCACGTTCAATCACTGTGTGTACATGAAATGGTTGTTCGAGCATACAAACATATATTGCAGGCAGTTGTAGCTGCAGTTGATGACATTGCTGATTTAGCTGGGTCTGTAGCATCATGCTTAAATGTATTGCTAGGAACACTGCCGTCAGAAAATGCTGATGTGGACATGAGCAATGATGATAACTTGAAATGGAAGTGGGTGGAATCCTTCCTTTCAAAGAGATTTGGCTGGCAGTGGAAAAATGAAAGTCGTTGTGACCTCCGAAAGTTTGCCATTCTAAGGGGACTTTGTCACAAGGTAAGACATTGCAATTACACGAGTTACTGTACTTACTTCAGGCCTGGTTACTTTCTGATCCAAATAATTGACAGAGCTTAATTTTATTAGGTTGGGCTTGAGCTTGTTCCTAGGGACTATGATATGGATTCCACATCTCCGTTCAAGAAATCAGATATAATAAGCATGGTTCCTGTATACAAGGTTGCATATATGAATAATTCTTCTCATAAACTCATAGAAAGTAGATCTGGAACTTTTTTGAGTTCTGACAAATTGTATAATTAATTCAGCATGTTGCGTGTTCCTCCGCTGATGGGCGTACACTTTTGGAATCATCTAAAACCTCGTTAGATAAGGGCAAATTGGAGGATGCCGTCAACTATGGAACTAAGGTAAGACACTTTTTCATTGGGAGTTAAGATGATTCTTGTGGACTTCTTGGTAATTTAACCCACATATTAACCTGGTTTCTGCAGGCACTCTCAAAACTTGTTGCAGTGTGTGGCCCTTATCATCGAATGACAGCAGGGGCCTATAGTCTTTTGGCTGTGGTACTCTATCATACTGGGGATTTTAATCAGGTATGAATATATATTCTTGGATTATTCCAAGTTTGAAATATAGTCAACCTTCACATCATTTTACCATCAAAGGTGAAAAGTGCGATTTAGAAGAGAGGATAAACCTGATCCTATGATTTTTAGCAGTAATTGACATTATGTAGATAAAGATGATTAATATGACATCAATAATTTAGCCCAGGCTTTTGCCCTGTTTGGAGTTGACCTATCATCTATAATATTCATTATATTTTCTAAAGCTGAAATTTATGAAGAATCATGAAATTGTAGGATAACAACATTGGAGTGGGGGTTGATATTCATCATTGAGCGGCTCATAAATGTGCAAGCACTATGAACTAAGTTTAAGTGGTTTATTCTTTGTCATCTAAACTGCCAGTGGCGGCTTCAGTCCATATATAAGTTTGGGAGATCACTTTAGATGCTTAAATTTGGTGTGGAGATTTTATTTCTTTGCAACTCTTCCGTGTACCTCTATGAGTGAAATGCAAGGATCTTGAGGGATCTATTACACACTTTTCATGTGCTGAAGCTTTTCCGCCTTCATCATTGGCTTTTTACTCTATTGTGGAGGCCTGTCTTAATTATACAATGGACTAATGGCTAGCTTGCAGTAATTTTTGGGTCCTTCAATATTTTCCCCTCTGTTAATCATTTCTTTATTTTCTCCTTGTTCCCTTCTGTCGGGGTTTATTTGGGATTTGGGACTAGAATATATTTGCAAAAGATCTTGGAGTACTGCTTAACCAAGCAAAGATGGTAAAGAGGTTGAAATTTGAACTTATCTGGCTATGTAAAATGGGTGTTAACAATCATGGTGCTCATTGACATGTAAGCATAACATCATATCATTTTCTCCTCTCTATTTAGGCTACTATCTATCAGCAAAAAGCCTTAGATATCAATGAGAGAGAGCTCGGACTTGATCATCCTGATACTATGAAGAGTTATGGGGACCTAGCTGTTTTCTACTATCGTCTCCAACACACAGAACTGGCTTTGAAGTAAGCTTTCCTCCATATCAAAAACTTTGCTTCCTAGCATCTTCAACAAATATGAATGTCTTCTGTTTCTTCTATTGTATACTGATTTTCTTATTCATTGAAGCAACTGAACGTAGTGTATTAATTTCTGCACATTGGGTCTATGCCTCTTACATCACAGTTGGATTAGATTATAAGATATTAATCAATTATTTTAATCATTCTCCAATGCTGAACTTGTACATGTGGTGGTGCGGTGGGGGGGGATGTTACTGAACTACCAATGCTGATCGTTGTACTTGACAGTCAATATCTGAAAGATGATAAGAAATTCTTGACTCAAAATCATAAATCAGACATTTGTTGATCATTACTAATGGTGCTGCATGTTAAAGTGCATATTTATGTCATGGAAATTTGTAGTTGCAAATTTATACTGTGGGAATGCTCTTGATATTGAAGTCTGGCCTTTTTTTTTACCCTTTTTTCCCCCTTGTGATTTTAGGTATGTGAACCGTGCACTGTATCTTTTGCATCTAACATGTGGACCATCTCATCCAAATACTGCTGCCACCTACATCAATGTTGCAATGATGGAAGAGGGTTTAGGAAATGTCCATGTTGCACTTAGGTACCTCCATGAGGCCCTCAAGTGTAATCAAAGGCTGCTTGGGGCTGATCACATACAAGTACTCTCTCTCTCTCTCTCTCTCTTGCTCTCTCTCTCTATTACAGGTGTTCAAGTATGCTCCAATATTAATGAAGACTAGAATTTGGCTGTTATATCATTTGCAAACTAGAACACTTTAACAGATGAAATTAATATAGAAGTCATATTTGTACGAGAAATCAACTTATTGCGCCTCTTTAAAAGGAAGGACCTGTGGATCTATAATTTTGACAGACATAAAGATTATTTTTTAAAAGGAGGGTGTTTGTCTTCTCAGCTAAACATAATGTGCCTATTGTTGTTTGAACCTTTGGAAGTTTCTAGTTTGCTATTTATCAGATTCCTCTAAGTGAAATATTACTGCTTTGCTTAAGTGCACCCAAATAATTGCATGCTTGCATTAAAGTAACCAAAATACATAATCAATACTTGTAAATACATCAACATTTGTTAATATATCCCAATTGACCACACATCACTGGAACGAAGCTACCAATCCATCTGAGCTTTTTGGCATGGCTAATTTCAATCCTCTGCAACTTTGTCTATGTTGGTGAAGTGATCATTTGTTCATCACATCCATTTACTTTTTTGATGATTGTGACCATGAATTCTTATTTGCATGTATTATATCTTGACATTTATTATACATATCTGGTTTCTCAGACTGCTGCTAGCTATCATGCTATTGCAATTGCTCTCTCATTGATGGAAGCATACTCCTTGAGTGTCCAGCATGAGCAGACCACTTTGCAGATACTGCAGGCGAAACTTGGACCTGATGATCTTCGTACTCAGGTTCATATTTCTAACCCGATTGCTAAGTGTGTGTGTGTGTGTGTGTACACGGGTGTATGTTTTATGTTCATGTATCTTTGTCTCACCCTTGCCCGTAAGCTTCATTAGGATGCAGCTGCGTGGCTAGAGTACTTTGAGTCTAAGGCTCTGGAACAACAAGAAGCTGCACGTAATGGTACCCCGAAGCCTGACGCCTCTATATCCAGCAAAGGCCATTTAAGGCAAGTCGTCATTTTCTTTTTATTTATTTTATACTTTAGCCATTATTTATGAAGTTGTAATGATTGAAGTGTTGCTCATCCATTCAACAAACTATCTGTATTGAGAACAGTTCTGCATATGCTGGCTCCATTGTGCGTATGTCATAACTATGACAAAAGAAATTGGACCTATGATCATTATCTTGAGCTTCCTGCAGTAGGTGTGATAAAGTAACATGCTTCAGGGCTGAAGACATATGGTGAAACTAATTTAATCTCTCGGGTACTCCCCTAAAATTCCACTGGTCATGCCAAACTATGGAACTGGTCCATGAAACTGAAGTTATCATTACTTACGCACAAATGTTTAGTCATTTCCAACATCAAAGTAAGATAGTTCAAATTTTTAACCAAGTTTACTATACATAATGTGCAAGTATCTGTTCTTAACATTGTACTCCCTCCTTTCCATGTTAAGAGTCCACCATTCAATTCGAGTGTTCCACATAAAAGAGTCCACTTTAAAACTGATGCCTATATATTATCAAAAAGAAAAAAAAATTATGCCTAGTCTCCAAAATCTTTCTACTTCAGCCTCGACGTGTGATATAAGAATCTTGGTTTCTCTCAAGCGTATATGCAATCATGATAAACTCCAACAATACTGATTTATCTCCTAGCTATTAGATTTTTCAAAGGTGGACTCCTTGAGTGGACGGAAGGGGTATTAGTTATATTTAAAAAATCCAAGAACTCCCTTCAGCAACAAATAAATCTCTTGTAGTTTTCTATTTCTCTACGAGTAATGCTACATATACAGAAATCATTTAGACCATTATACAACACTTTGAAGCATGATGTAGATGCATTTTGTAGAAAAAAATTGTGGATATGGCATTTTCCTTTCTCTATCGGGAAGATCTTTAAGGCGAATGATAAGATGACTCGATCTGGCCAATCTTTTAAGCCATATAGGAACCAGGAAGTTGACTAGAACACCAGTGAAGTGACTATCTGGCTATATCTTCCTCAACCTAAACTCATTAAAAACAGTATCGCCCATGAATGTCTAGAAACTTCTAGTAGTCAATCAATTCAACTCCCAGTGTTGTTGGATACACTACGCTGGCAGTTTTATATTTGATAAATGGTGCCTTTTCTACATGGTATGTTATATTCTAATTATATTAGATCTATGTTTGTCTTTGATTAGTGTATCGGACTTGTTGGACTACATAGCCCCAGATGCAGATATGAAGGCAAGAGATGCCCAAAAGAGGCAAGCTCGTGCAAAGCTGGTAAGCTATTGAATTTTTCCTCCAGTAACTTTTTCCTCTTGTATTTCTGTATCTCTCTTACCATGTGTTTTAATAATCATATTTAAAGAATTTCCTCAATCGTCCAGCTTAAAGGCAGACCAGGGCAAAATGGGGAACCGATAACAGCTGAATTTCAGAAGGCTGAACTGTTATCACCAAGCCGTCCTGTTTCAGAGAATTCTAGTGATAAAGAAAACCAATCTGAATTAGAGAACAAATTGAAATCTTGGGTTACAGATGTAGTGAATAACAAACCTGATTTGGCTCAACCTGATCAAACAGCAAAAAATCTAAACGATGATGTGGCAGAAGCTGATAATTCTGATGAAGGATGGCAAGAAGCTTTTCCCAAAAGTCGTTCGGCTGCAGGTCGCAAGTCTTCTGCCTTGAGGAGGCCAAGTTTGTCAAAGCTGAATACCAATTTTGTAAATGGTTCCCAGTCATCAAAACAATGGGTGAAGCCCACTAATTTCGCACCCCCTAGAACGGTTTTAAGTGATTCCACAGCTTCTGCTGGCCCCCCTCCAGGTGCTCCTAAAAAATTTGTTAAGAGTGCAAGCTTCAGTCCGAAGTTGACAAATCCGACCACACCAACTTCTGTGACAGAGAAATCTGCTCACCCAAAGTCAGCTCCATCTACTCCAGCTTCAAATGATCAGGTTGGGAAGCGTGCTCCAGTTGTAAGTTCAATCAGTGTTAAGGAAGCTGGTAAACTATTTTCCTACAAAGAAGTTGCTTTAGCTCCGCCTGGTAGCATTGTGAAGGCAGTAGCAGAACAATTGCCAAAGGAAAGTTCTGTTGAACAAAGTTCTGCATCTAGCAAAGAGGAGATAACAGCAGAAGCAACAGATGGTGAGCAAATGAAGGAGGGTAAAGAAGAGAAAATCCTTGAACCCAGTAAAGATGAAGTTCTGATAACGGATCAGGAGTTTAAAACAGGTGTTCATGAGACCGAGGAAATAAAAACTTTGGATTCTGGGGTATGTTCTTCTGTTGAGGAGAAGAAACCAGAAAAGGGCACAGTGGAAGAAGTACAAATTGCTGACACTAGTGAAGCTACAGAAGCAGGAACTAACAATTCTGATGATAAGTCTGATTGTTCCAAGAATTCAAACGAAGAAGAAAAGCAATGTGATGCAGAAAATGGCAAAGATTCAACCAAGAAACTTTCAGCAGCTGCACCTCCATTCAATCCATCGACCGTTCCAGTTTTTGGCTCGGTTCCAATGTCAGGATTAAAAGATCATGTTGGAATATTGCCCCCGCCTGTGAATATCCCTACTATGGTTACAGTCAACCCTGTTCGTAGATCACCCCACCAGTCAGCAACTTCCAGAGTTCCATATGGTCCACGCCTCTCAGGTGGTTACAACAGATCATCTAACCGCGTCCCTCGTAACAAGCCTGGCAGCTTCCACAATGGTGAACATATCATGGATGGGAATCATCTTAGCCCTCCAAGAATCATGAACCCACATGCTGCAGAGTTTGTTCCTGGCCAACCATGGGTTCCTAATGGCTATTCAGTTGCTCCAAATGGTTATTTGCTTTCCCCTAACGGCTATCCTATTTCCCCAAACGGCTATCCAGCCACTCAAAATGGGTATGTTGTTACTCCTGTTATTTCAGTAGAATCTCCTTCAGTTGTTGCTCTTGAAAATGCTGCTGAAATCTCAAGTGAAGAAGCTGTGACAGAGGCGGATAATGGTACGCCCTCCAGCAATAATGGAAGCAACGATGAGCCAGTTTTGGTAAATGTGCATGAAGAGACTGAAGTTAGTGAAAAATTGGATCAGTCTGTAGTTGGTGAAGAAGCTCATTCAGCAATTGAGCCAACGCCTACAGATACAGATGCAGCAACAACTGAGGTTGTTGGTACAAAGGAAAACAACAGCAATAATGTTGATGAGGACCAGACAACTAAGTGTTGGGGAGATTACAGTGACGGTGATGCTGAGACAGTTGAAGTTACAAGTTGAGGTAGATGAATGTGGATTTTAACCTAGTGATTGATTTATAGCTCAATGTCATGTCAATGTCTGCGAGTGAGAGAGATAAGTACACCTTACCGCGGGAAGTTTCTTTCTCATCAGATCTCTGGCAAACCCCTTCCTGTGCAACTTACCCATATACAGATTGATTGTTGACAAGGTTAAATAAAAAACTAATTTTGAATCAGTGGGCTGCGAAACGAGAGAAAGTTGACTGGGAAGAGTATCAGTAGTAGTCTTTGTGAATACATGGAGTCCTTTTCTTCTTTGCGTTGAATTTTTTTTGGTTCTCAAGTGAAACAAGAACCTGGTGAGTGGTCTTACTTTTTTCATGCGTTACTTTTCACCAGTAATGACTGCAACGAAATTTTAGAAAATCTCTATGCTAGTATCGTTTGAAGTTTCTTTTTTTGCTTTGAACAATCTATTTGAAGTTTGAGACATTATTTACATTTATTGATGGATCAATTTAATAAATAGGCTACTATTCTTAGTCCTGTAGATCTGTTACTCATGCTGCTATTTCATGACTTTGTTATACTTCGTTGTGGTGTTTCAACTTTTTGAATACATTCCTGCAAACTGCAATGCTATTTCTGAGTTTTTGGTAAGTATGAGTTTTTTTTTTATAGTTAATTGAGAAGAATGTGTCGTAAAAATTGCCAGTAACATTTCTGTAAAAATTTTAGTCCTTGTTTACAGTTGTCCGTCCAAGAAATGACGTATTCAATTTTTCAAACAGCTAGGCAATGACTGTGTCCTAAAGCTTAATTCCTAAGAAAGTTCCTCCTCTCTTCAAGCAATGACCAAAAAACTTGGAATATTATTAGGAGTTGAGAGAAAATATGACAAGGTGATGTTCTACATAAACTACGATGTTCTACATAAACTACTTGGAGCTGCTTTGGGCTGGTCAAGTCCTGCTAAGGCTTCCATGACAGTGTGGTGCACCCTGATGCCATTCCATGATAATTAGGGTGGCGACAGTGTGCGCAAGCGCGCCACCCACGACAAAGACGTGGAAGATCTGATGACTGTGGCCTGCAATATCAAAAGCACCAGGCTTCCATCTTTCTGGAATTCTTCTAACATAGAACCCTGCTCCAACAGCATACAAAATCCCCATGACAATCTCATATCCTAAAGCCACGAGTATCTGTGGATCATTCCAGTGGAGTAAAACTGCATGGGTTGCCGGAATAACCCCCGAGAAGCCCATGGTGAGAAAGAGGGTAGCCCTGAAGGTACGGTAACGAGGAGCGGAGAGGACAGGAGAAAGGAGCGTGATAATGGCAATGACCCCAAGGAATGAAATGGCGGAGAGGTAAAAGAGGCGAGAGTATGGTTGGCAGGTGAAAGTATAGTAGATGGGAGCAAAGAAAGAGCAGACTATCATGAGGGAGATGCCAGCGTAATCAAGGCGCCAGAAGAAGAGATTAAAGCGTTTGGAATGGCAGGCGAGAAGGTGGGAGACGGAACTGCAAATTAAACACCCCATTGCCCCGGCTAAGAAAACAAACCATGGCCATTTGGGGATTGCATCGGTTTTGCCTACTCCCTTCATTATTAAGGTTGATGGCTTCATTAGAATGTCTCTTAGGAGGAAATCCTGCAAAACAATCAACCATAACATCAAATTAAGTTTCTGCCGTGCCTGTAGCTACTCACAAAACTATTTCAATTTTGCCAAGTTTCCTCCTTAATAAAGAAAATTTCAGAGAATGTCGATGAGAAGTTGATGAAAGGAAGGAAAAAATTTCGGGACACGGGCTGATTTTCGTGTTTTTAACTTTTTGAAGGCTTTACTTGTTTGGTTATGAAGAGATAATGGTGAGCAAGATAGTTGAAAAAATTGTGGGCCGATCCATTTTTCAAAGTTTTCGATTGTTCCAGTTCAAATTTTTTTTTTTCAAATTGGAAAAAAATATTTTTTGGGACAAAAAGACTGATACATTTAATGAATATGAGGCGTGCTACGAAAATGAATCGCATTGTATTGACTATTGAATCGTAATGCATCAATTTTATTAAATTAATTTTTCCATGCGATTCATCAGTTTAATTATCTAGTCTGTTTTTTTCCCGTAATACATCTATGTTTGAATCGTGATTCATCAGTTTAATTGACTAGTTTATTTTTGTATTGCGATACATTAATCCAATATTTTTGCACCACGATACAAAATTATAAATAACCAAACTACGTGATCCACCTTCTTCGTTGTAAGGCATCTTCTACCTTCTCAGCCTTCGTCTCTACCGAAAAATCACAACCCATGATAGATCTATTACATTTTCGTATTTCGTAAATCAAAAAAACAGTTTTTCTTTCGGGGGCAACGCCCCCGAACCCTCACGAAGGGGGTGCTGCCCCCTCGACCTGACTGGGTTAGTCAATTCCCGTTTCGTTGCGAAATAATGATGATTTTTGAATCCAATATGTTTTTCGGGGCTGTTGTATGAGACGATGACATTTTTGGAACAATATTTCAAAAAAATGGATTTTTGCAATTGCAAAAAAAGACTATGAACTTTTGGGGTAACAAACTTTGAAAAAAGACGGGTCAAAATTTTACCCAAGATAAAAATGGAAAAGTAAAAGGGATTTGACTGTCCTCGTTTCCTTCTTTCAGAACTGTTCTCTATTTAATTTTCCATGCTTAATTTGAATTTCCCACACAAACTTGTAATACTCACCCATTCCCATTTGCGAGGGATATGTTCTTGTATAAAACAACCATCTTCAAATTTTTAAGTATCCTTGTGTTCAATCCCCCAATGATTAGTGGTGCCAATGAATCGAGTCGTTCATGTCTTCATGAACAACATTGGGCTTGACATGTTAAAAGCGTTCCGTTAGAAATAAACGGAGCATTGAGCAAAAAATCTGAGCTTGAACATTAAAATGAGGCTCGTGAATGGCTTGTTGAATTGTTTTCCTATGTTTGTAATCCTTCATAAAATATTTATTTCACATAACATGTTATTGTATATTTATATATTTTAAAATTTCATAATTAATACACAAATTTGTTTTCATTTTTATCCCGTGGAAGCATTAATACTTGTTTTAATCACGATAAATTATATTTTTATCATTTATAATTTGTGTTTAAGAATAAGAAGGCAAGGTTGAGCATGGGATATGCAATTCCAAATGAGTTGGAGTCAACTAGTCAAGTCTGAATAAGCCCAAACATGACACAAGCTGAGTCGAGCTCGATTAAATTTTGGTTTCTCCCTTAATTCGCAATTTCGCATAGGCTGAGAAGAGAGATAGTTTCTCTGTGCCATTGATCAAATCCTGAGGTGAACTGCTCTAAAAAGCAAAAATCTTGTTTGATAACCATTACCAAACTGGCAAACTCCAAACCCCATTTACTAATAATAATTAATAATATTGTATTTTCTGTTTGTACAAGTTTTAGCAGAAAATGATATTCCTATGATTCTCTTGGAGAAAGGAGCCCTCCCCAACTTATATATTATATCTTTCCTTCCCCTAAATTTTATGGGAGCTTGAGCTGAGCTGAGTGAGAACTAAGTATGGTTTCCTTTGACCCATTTAATGATTGGGGGAACAATTATTCAAAGATAAGATGATGACTTGATAATAACTTCATACTAGCTTTATGTTAAGCATTTAGTAATTTTTCATTTTTTTTAAAAAAGCTTTATGTCAAGCAAGCAGCAATAGTGTTCCATTTTTACTCCCTTCATTTCTTAATAATTGTCATTTTTTTTGTTCGTTCTTAAAAAAAAATTTGTAATGTTTTCCAGGGTGTCCAAATTTTGATATATCGTGGACTAGATATTTTTTAAAAAAATTGTAAACAGTAATAATTATGCAAAACATTAATTTCATTGATCGAAAAAAAAAAGTTACATAAATTTGGTAACTTAATAAGCCTTATACATTATATAGATAATTATAAAAAGGCTTAAGATTAATAATGATTTTGAAAACATATAATTTTTTATTATTTTATTTTATATTTTTTGCAAAATTTGCTAAATTATAACGTGGGTTGGAGACCCCCTCAACATGGCTTTAGATTTGCTCCTATTATTTTACCATTAATTTTTCTTCATATTTTAATGATATTCCACATGTATACGTACTTTTAAGAAAACTAGGATAGTATAACAATATTTATAATAGAATTAATTGGTTTTAGATGGAGAATTTTTTGTTTTTATTTTAATGACTGACTTTATTCTTGTTTTATTCAACCAGATTATCCTCTAGTTTTTTGTACGTTGGAAAGAATTAGAGGAGAGATTGGCCTATTAGTACTTAGAAATTAGTATCATAATTGTGTAGTCTTCACACGTGACTCAGATAAAAATGTTAATTTATGTTGGATTACCGAACTAAAACTTGTTTCACCTCATTGCAAAGGAAAGAATCAAACTCAAGCTTTTCGGCGAAAGGAAGTAAAATTCCTTAATCACTCCGCTATTTGTCTCGGCGATCATGCATACTATTTTTTGATTACGTAATAAATCAACAAAATGTGTTTTAAGGGAAAATTGAAAGGCTGTGCTATTAGCAATTTAATTTAACAAATGATATTACGAACAAAAACTTGTAGTGATCCTACGAGATTTAATATTAAAGTAATTGGATGGTTAATTAATTATGATTTGAAATGTTTCGTATCATCATTTAGATTTGTAAAAAAATTGATTTGATGGTGAAAAGATTTCAATAGACTTGATTTAATGACACTAACACAAAAGCTTGTATTAATATTACAAATCGAGCTACTATTATCAAATAGACTCCCTTTTAAAAATTAAAATTCATGAAGACGATCGTATAGAAACTTACTCACAATTTTTAACCAATGCACTCCATAATACATTGAAGGAAGCATCACGTGAAGAACTGGTGATAACCTAGGCGAACAAGCTGTCACGCAATATTCAGCAACTCACATGGTAGGGGCTTATGTTTCCAAAAAGAATGGTACAAGGCCGATTCGAATTGATGCACTCCAATTATTGTTCTAATTGGTTTGGTGCATGAATTAAAAAATAATAATTAATTTGATTATTTATATTGGTTTAATATATAATTTTTTTAAAAACATATATATATATATATATATATATATGTGACTTATAATTAAAGTATGGTGAAAATGATTGTTTGACGATAAAAGAACTCACAAGGTAATTACAAAATTTAAATACAAATTAGTTGAAAACTGTTAATCTATAAGTGTAGAACTTACTAACTACACAATCATCAACCAAGACTAGAGCTGACAATTTTTTTCTACGTCTATTTCTCCGCCCAGAATAATGGATATATGCATGTTTAAAATTTTAAGTGGGCATCATAATCAGTATTTATTTATTGCACATTTCAATTTCATTTGCCCTTGGTCCAATGCCAATGATTCTGTATCCAAATTTCAAAATAATTGCCCTATTTCAAAATTTTCTCTTTTAAAAGAACATTTTTATATTTTATTCTTATTTTTCTACATATTTTAATTATGGTCATGCTTAAGGATATTAAAGTAAGACATATTTTTCATCAATATTTATAATACAATCAATTTTTTTTAAATGGTGTAACAAGTAATAATAATTTGAAAATGGATGGAGTATAATATTCCATTTAATTACCGTAACACTACTCAATTAAAAAATACTCAAAAAGTAAACAAATAAGGAAAATGATCAAAACCGTAAACAATTGGACACCAAACTTACCGGTAAGAAAGCATCCGAGCCGTTACTTTTCCTCATCGTCCACGTCATCATCATCAACGGTCCCTGAACTCCAGGTCTTCGCCATTACACGAATCGTGAATTGACGATACAGCCCATACACAAAACCAGATTGACAAACAAGTCCTTGAAAAAACAAACGCTACGTACCTGAAGAAAGTGTTGATCAAACTTTCAACCTTCTCCTTCTCCATCGTGCTCAAAACCGTCAATGATAAGAACATAGAAAAACCTATCAAGTGCCTGCATTATGATTTTTAAAAATTAAATTAAATTTGAAAAAAAACCATATTTCATCAAAATTAATAAATATAATGAATTGATAAATTATGACGGCTTGATTGCATACATACGTCCAAATGTTTAGGGTTTCGTTGTGCCAAGCGAAGACGCTGAAGAGAACGTCCTTCAACGGCCATTCACACCGGTAATAATCCAATATGAACTCGTTATCCTTCAAATATTCCGGTAATGCCTCGTACTTCACCAATCTCCTATCGAATTTCACCGTCTTCTTCATTTCCGATTCAACTCTGTCTCCTCCGTTCACGTTCCCGTTCTTCTCACTCTTCGTACCTCTACGCTTCATTCCCGCCTAATAAATTCTCTGTTTTGTATCCCCGGCGATTACTTCGCCGGAAATCTAAACTCTCTCTCTCTCTCTCTCGGCGCGCCGTTCTGTTCTAGCTACCTTAATCTATCTCTCTGTTGATGGCCTTATGCCGGTGCGTATATGTGTATATATATATATGGAAAGATAGAGAGAGGATATACACGTGTAGAGCTAACTCTTACCAAAATTAGTTGCGTCAATGGAGCCGCTGGGATTTTTAGCCAGCCATTAACGTGTGAAGCAATAAACTAAGTCTAATTATAACCAGGATCAGAGGATCTGCAGCCGCACTCCAGCTCCGAACGCGGATCAGCGAATCGAGAGCGGGTTCGGCCTGGAACAGACCCGTAGATCTCAGTGCACCTATGAACTATACACTCGAAGAAGAAGAAGAAATATATATATATAGCTTTATATATATATATATACATATAGCTGGTTGCAGCGTCCACCTTTTTGTTTCTCTCTCTTCACCTTCTGCCCCTAGTTTCATATTGTCATAGTGTTAACTTTTGCAAATGTATCCTCTCTTTCTATATATTTATCTTTTCACCCTAAAACTTGCAATAAGAAGTAAGAACCGTCAGCAGATAATACTTATATATCTGAATTATAAAAATGAATTTGTTTTTATTGTTGATTCACTTTTTATTTTAATATATAAAACCGAATCTATATTATAATACAGCTTGGGAAACACACTCGCAATTGACTTGAGACAAAAAGCAGCTGAGATCAATTCATTTATCGATATCTTACAGTCCCAATTTCGTCTAGATTTCATATGTGCGAAGGGTAGTTGTGCAACTCCTCTCCAACTCCCCCATTTCTCTCTGCCGATCTCCAACTTCCCCTCTCTTTCCCCTCCTTTCTCGCTTCACAATCATCTCTCTCTTCCCTAGCTCTCTCATGTCCCTTTTCTTGATTCAACATCCGGCAGAGCCTTTTCCTCATAATATGTATAAAATATAAAAGCGTGGTTAAAAAAAAGTTAAAAAATTAATACCCTTGGTGTATGTGTTAAAAAAAAGTTTATATTTTAACAAAAGATTATTAATTGTATAAGGGCAAAGCTGGTTGTCCTCCTCAAATTTGTAATTTTGTTTCTATTAATAAATTTTAACAAGGTATCGCATCTGTTTTCTTAAATAAAATTACAAATAAAAGTTTTAATTTTTTTTCCCACTGTTGAATGATCATAATGTTTTAATTGATTATCGAGAGGTCTTCATTTTCACTAAAACATATATTGATTTATTTAAATATTGATACCCTCCAGTACTAACATCCTCCCCTACTCGCGTCGTGCCATAGGCACGGCACAAAGACTAGTACAGTATAAATTAAGGTGCTCCTGCACTCTGCTAAAATTTATTTGTGGCACTCTCACTAGATCTCTCCCTCCCGCGCCCACTCCTGCATTATAACATTGTTCAAATATTTAAACAATTCAAAAGAAATCTACGCGTCCCACAACATATTTAAAAAATTCTTTCATAATTATATATAGAGAGTTTAAACAGCTAAAGCATTTATATAATTATGATCAACGGAAAATAAAGTCTTTTTTTCAGGGAAATGACTTGGGGATTCATTTTCCATAAGTCATTTTTCAAATGTTCGAGCACCCTTATACCTCCTTCCACAATTACACATATTTAAATACACGAACAATATTACACTCACAAATAAATTTTTCAGAAATATAAATTGAGTTTGCGCTCACTATTTATAAATCATAATTTTAATAAATATTCACTACGTCCTAAAATTAATGTCCACTACATTATTTAGAGACGTCCCAAATATTATCAATTTTCTTTTTTAAAACGTTTTTTTTTTCATATCAATTATTTAAAAAATAATTGTATTTGTGAGATTAAAAAATAATAGACCTTATTGATTTGATACACTAATGATAAACCGAGGGTTATTAAAGAAAAATTACTTAAAGTTCAACACTATGTTATATTCAATATATGCATTAATATTATAATATATTTTTTGTATTATTTCATAAATATTTTTTGTTATATTTTCCATATGTCTGCCAAACATACGAATATATTTTCAGATATATTTTCAAAAGATCTAACAAACACATTAAATAAAAACAAATTAGTTATCTAGATTCTAGATTGGGTAGTTTCACGAATCGACAGTTGCTTGGCCAATAACGGTTATTTCAGATAGCTTAAGTTAAATGTTGCTAATGTTAGTAACTTTTGTAGTAACTTTTAGTTTCATTCAAAATTCAAAATCTTTGTTTGTTGAACGGCGTCTAGTCAATTTCGTTTGCAAAGTAAAAGACGCGTGTCCAAAATAGTCGGCTCCTATGAGTACGACGCACACGCACTAGCTATATGTGTTGCATAAATTTAGTAGAAGCTTCGAAGAATATTAGGGCACTATATGTGTTGCATAAAAAAATTAGTAGAAGCTTCCCTTCTTGCTACTCCAACTAGGAAGAATATTAGGGCATAATCGTCGTAAAATTAAACCACATCCAAAATAATATAGTCTAGTAATTATTTAATAAAGATCATAGGGCCACACCTATCACTACAAGAAAATAGAGCAATTGAAACGGAAAATTTCGTTGCAAAAAATGAAAATTCGTTACAATTAGACGATTGAAACGGAAAAAGTTTGTCGCAAATTCGGTTTGGAAAACACTCGTTGCAAATTTTATGCAACCGTATGTATTTCGTTGCATGATATTGCAACGAAAACCGAGCATTGCAATTTCAAAATTTTCGGTTGCAAATGTGTTTCCAATGACATTTGACGTCTGTTGCAAACAACAACTAATTTTTTCTGTTGCATTCTTGCAACAAACTTTTTCCGTTGCATTCTTGCAACAGACTTTTTTTTGTTGCATTCGTGCAACAGATTTTTTTTGTTGCATTCTTGTTACAGACTTTTTCGTTGCATTTTTTGTTACATTCTTGCAACAGACTTTTTCGTTGCATTTTTGCAACAGATTTTTCCGTTACAATGTATATATATATATATATATATATATATATATATATATATATATATATATATATATCGTATCTGATTGAACATTTCATATTTCACATTTTACAAAAAAAAAAAAATTAATCTAAAATCAAACATTTAAAACAACTCAAGTTTAAGCATTTCATTTAAAAGTCATTGTCGAATTGTTGGATTACATGAAAGTATATAGAATGTTGAGATCCTCCAAGTGATTAACAAAAAACATTGTCTAACTGTCAAACTACATAGACGTTGGTGGGGGTTGTTGGGCTCTAAGTGACCGAAGTTCCTCTTGCATTAGCTTGAAATCAGCTTTGATTTTTTCTATTTCCGAAGCATTGTCAGCTTGTATTTGTTTTTGAATATCTTCATTCACTTGTTCTACTCTTTCACAAAGTTTATCTTGAAATTGTTGGGTTTGTGTGAAATCTTTATTCACACTTCCATGTGACGAATAACTTGCGCTGCCACTGCCACTCAAGATCTTTGATGCAGGAACCAACGAACCAAAATCATACAAACGATTTTTGGCAACACCATCAAATGCATCAACCCAAATTGTGGGATCAAAATCTATACCTTTCTTTCGAGTAGTATAATCCTCCTAAAATGTTAAAAATTAATATTATAACTAACTTTTCAACTTGAGTTTTAAATAATATTATAGACATTGAGATCAAGGATACATCTGTAAAAAATAAAATGCTCAAAGTAAATTCGTAAAAAAAATTAAGTATCATAAATAAACTCACAAAGATTTTTTTTGACTTAGTATCCACAAACTCGTCCGTTCCTTTCTTTTTCTTATGAGTTCTCAGGAAAACATCATCTTGTGTTATCACTTTCTTAGGATTCTCCTTTATCTATAATGACAAAGAAAATAAACAAGTTAAGTAACGACATTGTACTCAAATGCAATGGATATCCACAAAGACGTATAAACAAGTAATAAACTCTTACCATAACAAGCTCGTGAGACGCAAAACTCCTAGAACCCCCTGAATGCTTCGATAATCCCAAGTCATTACCTCGATTTTTAGTAGCTTGTTCAAACTTCTTTCTTGAGTTGTCATTTGCATAAAACAACAAATGACGATTCCAATCGTGCTCTGTGCACCAAGATGGAGGCCCACTTCGCTTGAACTGTTGGTGTCCCATATGACACATAAGCTTGTATTGGCAGCTCGCCATTGCATTCCATATTTTTCTTATCTGTCTTTCTGGAATGTTTGTTACACACTTGTAGTGTCTCTGCAAATGGCAAGTCAAAAAAACTAATGTTTTATTTCAGTATAAATGAAATTGCCAAATAACAGGATTGAATATAAAGATTTTTACATTTCATTCCCTAAAATAATAATCTTTCATCTCCTCGGACACTTTCTTCCATGTGGGGTCATCATCACCCACAACAAATTTCCCTTGAATTGTAGTCCTAATCCCAGTAGCATCACAAGGAAACTTGACACCATCGTCCTGCGGCGGAACTACTAACCTGAAATGTTTTAAAAAAATCATTTCAAGGTCAAAAAGAAACTCTGCTAAAACAACGTTACAAGCTGTCGTGACAGACACTTGACATGGCATGCACAGGTGACTTACTAGAATACTAACAAAGATCAAACAAGACATTAGACACAATCTGTATACAATTCTTCATATATTGCCATCCCAAAATAAATAAACGTGTCGTACAAGTTTATACATACATGGTATAGAGTATAGACACAACAGAATAGAAATGTCTTGCTTCAGATTATGTGTCATGCTGTACATTTGAATTCTTTTTCATGCATCTGTTTCAAATTCTCCCACCTTTTCTTTTTTACATGTAGATGTTCAAGTAAGAATATGTGTTCCTTGAAATTGAATTCAAAGATATCCACAGGTGTACTTTTGTTTATGGATAACATATTATTTCTTTAGATTGTTCTATCTATCTTTCCTGCATTACTCATTCTCATTCTTTCTAAATCTTTCTTTCAATGTTTATAGTCAACAAAGGTATCTGATATTTTCAGTTTTTTCTTCTATATAAACCAAAAATCTGAGGCTAACTATCACATTGCATTTTCACTGTACCACAGCAACAACTAGGGAAGAACTCTGCCACAACCAAGTCGATCTTCTTCCCTGTTGGCGACACCTCGTCTTAAACTAAGGTGAGGAGGTCTAATGTGAATTTGTTATCTTCATCATAATTCTACTTTGGTTGAGATATCCTGCTCATTTTCCTATTTTGTTGATTAAAGTTTACATCTTAAATTTCGGTAATATCACTTGAACCCATAGTAACTCCAGCTTACTTTGTTTCTGTGTGTTGAAGTGTTGCATCCACTACTCCCTATAGAAGGATGAAATATACAGTGGTGTTGTACAGTATGCAATGCATGTGCACATGGTGTTATGCGGTGTGCTTCATGCAGGAAGCCGAAAGAATCTCAGAGAGTTCTATTATGCATTTACTTAATGAGTTAATTCAAATAATACAAATGTATATTTTCGAGATATACTTACAAGACAAAGGGTTCGATCTCTTCACAGTTCAATAGAACGTAAAGGGACGCAGTTGCTAGCTCGTTGCCCGACAAATATTTAGTACCAATATGCCCAAACGGTCTTCCTGGATGAGTGAAGACGGATAATTGATTATTTGCTTCGGTTTCACCACCATCATCATTTCGCTCAACCCTTGTAGACTTCGAACCAACACCAACCTCAAAATAGTGAGAGCAAAACATAGAAGTTTCTTCTATCAAATATGCCTCACATATTGAACCCTCCACACGAGACTTATTCTTCACTTTTTTCTTCAGACGATTCATAAACCTATTACATACAAGTATTATCATCTATTTATTTGGTTTTCATATTTTATTGAATCAAGTTAATAGAAAATGGCAAAAAAATGTTACTGCTCGAAAGGATACATCCAACGATAATTCACTGGGCCACCAACTCTTGCCTCGTAGGCCAAATGTATCGGCAAATGTTCCATGGAATCAAAGAAAGCGGCGAAAATATCTTCTCTAATGTGCACAAAGTGACTATGATATTTTCCTCCAACTTCTTCAAATCCTCCTCGCGTAAAATACTAGAGCATATGTCTCTGAAGAATTGGCTTAGCTCAGTCAAAGCACGCCAAACAGGATCAAGCAAGAGGTCTTTAAAGACAATAGGTAGCAACCTTTCAAGAAACACATGACAGTCATGACTTTTCATGCCATAAATCTTGCATTCTTCCACGTTAACGCACCTACCCAAATTTGATGCATAGCCATCTGGAAACCTAAGTTGTTTGATCCATTCTAAAACCAACTTTTGTTGTTCCTTTGTGAGAGTGCAGCTCGCTTTTGGCTTCACAGTCTTCCCATTCACCTCGTTTAATTCTAAATCTGGACGCTTGCAATGCTTCTTAAGATCAATACGAGCTTTCACGTTATCCTTAGTTTTACCTTTGACATCCATGATTGTATTGAAAACATTATCAAAGACATTTTTCTCAATATGGATCACATCCAAGTTATGGCGTATTAAGTTGGTCCTCCAATAAGGCAAATCCCAAAATATACTCCGTTTCACCCAGTTATGACATTGCCCAAAGCCTGCAATCTTTTCTTTCGCTCCCATCTTACCAAACCTGATGTTTGGTAATCCTGATACTTCATCCCACACATCACTACCATTCAAGCGTGGTGGTGCCAACCCAAGCTCAACCCTACCAGCCATAAAGTTATTCTTGTTCCTTCTGTAAGGATGACTAGGTGGCAAGAACTGGCGATGACAATTGAAAAAGGATGGTTTCCCACCACACTTGAGTGTGAACGACCTAATATTTCCCATACAATAAGGGCAAGACAACTTCCCATGTGTGCTCTAACCAGATAACATACCGTAGGCAGGAAAGTCGTTAACAGTCCACATAAGTGCATCCTTCATTTTAAAATTCTCTTTCTTTGATACATCATAAGTATCAACCTCATCTTGCCACAGTTCAATCAACTCATCTATCAATGGACGTAAATACACATCAATGTTCTTACCCGGGCTCTTAGGACCAGGAATCAGTAAAGTCAAGAACAAGTATTCATGCTTCATGGCCATCCATGGTGATAAATTATAAGGAGTAAGAATCACTGGCCAACAAGAATAAGGCTTTGTCGAGTTACTAAATAGGTCAAAACCATCGGTCGAGGCGCAAAGCCTCACATTTCGAGAATCAAAGGAAAAATCTGGGTAAGTATGATCAAAATTCTTCCATGCCTTACCATCTGATGGATGAGAAAGTACACAATCTTCCCGAGGACATTCTTTGTGCCACCGCATATGCTTTGCTGTTGTTGTTGACATATAAAGCCTTTGGAGTCGAGGTGCAAGCGGTAGATAACGCAACACCTTAAAAGGTATGTTTTTATGCTTTGTATTACCCCTTCTCCTTGGTTTATACCGCGGGGGACCACACTCTAAACATTCCATTAAACCTTGAGTTGACTTGTAGTATAACATACAATCATTAGGACATGCATCTATCTTTTGTAAACCAAGTCTGAGCTTAGTGACAATTTTCTTAGTCTCATAAAATGTTTTGTCAATATTTGCACCATCTGGCAACATACGACCAATTATGGACATAAGATTATCAAAGGCATTCTCACTCATGTTGGCCTCTGACTTATGAGTTAGGAGTTGGGCAGCCGCGAACAACTTCGTGTAAGTTTTACATCCCTCGTATAATTCCTCACGCCCTGCTTCAAGAAGGTCAAAAAACTTTTGAGAGTTTGCATTTGGTAACTCTTCCTCCTAATTAAAATCGGGGCCTGCCATATCCATAACCATATCAATATAAGGATTTGATTGCTCTTCAACAACCACTAGTTCATGATCAGGCTCTTGAGTTGATGTCGATTGTTGTCTAAAGATTCATGGGTCCTTCTTTCCTTGAGAAGCCCATATTGTGTAATGAGGCTTGAATCCTTTTTTATACAAGTGTGTTTTAAGTATCTCTTGAGTTTGAAATTTTTTATGGAAAATACTAAGTTTATCACCAAGATTACCACTCTGGTGACAACTTTGCCTTGAAGGCAAAATGCATATGAGGTGTATGTGCATCATCAAGCTATAGTTGTCACCATAGTGGTAATCCTGGTGGTAAACCTAGCAAAGTTGATTTTTTATTCAAACAAATGCAACAAGGACACCGTATTTTGTCTCTAGACATACATTCAGGATGGCCAAGTGCAAAACCGATAAATTGTCGTACCCCCTCTATAAACTCATATCTAATTCCTATGCCCCCATCTACAACCCGACAATACATCCAACTTCGATCGTTAGACATCTGCATTTAGAACTTAAACATAAATTAGTAAAATGAAGGAGTAAATTCTTACTTATAACATATACTTCTCACTTACCAATGAAACTCTTTTTTGGCAGCAAACTGAAAAGGGAACTATAAGATGGGGGTCAAATAGATTATAAAACATGAAAAATAAATCAAACCAGTAGCAACACATACAAACACTGATATACACAGTCCTACATTTCCAAATCAAGATTGGGCAGTTCATAAATTGTTTCTAGGGCTGATTTTTGACAGTTTGAACATCAAAAACATGGACTGCTTAGGGCTGATTGGTAAGTGACGTTGGGCAACTTGTGGGCATTGTTCGAAGGGGGCTGAAGTTGGGCAGTAAGTTCACATGTTTTTGGTATAAGATTGGGCCAGAATATTACCTTGTAATATCATCAAAACTAGGTTAGGTTTTGGGCAAAACTTGTAAAGGGATTTCAATTAATTTTGGGCAAATTTTTGGAGGATTTTTGGCGTGTATTTGGAGCAGTTTTGTGGCTGATTTTGGGGACTTTTTCGGGCTGTTTTGGCACTGTTGGTTCAGCCATAGTGTACATATTTTGCCAGGGTAGTATCAGGATTCAGGAGGGATTACTTTCTCATTCTTTACAATGTTTTTGCGGACCAGCAACTATGATCCCAAATATATTCAGTTCCTTGGCTGCATCCTGGTAATTGTTAATGCACCCTCCACACGAGCATTCAATGAGTTTTCAAGCCTACTATGGGTATATATATTATTCCTCTTCAGGGATTTGGAATTCCAGATCCAATTTCCTCTTTAAATATGATATGTCAGCACTGTTAATTGTTGGTCTAACTGGAGGTTTTGCTCCAAAGACAGAAAAATCTAGTGACATTGGTGCATAACCACTCCTCTCATCAGTTGAATGTCTGATGTCATTTCTATGGTCGCCAATCTTATCTGTTTGGCGTGCATTTTCTTCAAATCCTTCGCGCTGTGGCATCACTCTCCTTGACTTTATTGGAGAAGATAACACAGTTGGACCCTCCAGTGGATTGAACTCGGGGGCCTTAGAATCTAGGGACTCCTTCTTTGGTGGAGGTCGTGGAAGCGAAGCAGGTTCAGTAGGTGGAGGTCCAGAAGAGAAGTACCTATGTTCTAATGCCTGCTGTGCTGAAATTCTTGATTTTGGGTCATAGGTAAACATCTTCGATAACAGATCTAAAGCATCATCACTAGCCATTGGAAAGAGTGTACGAAGAGACTGCCCAGTAACATGTTGGTATTCAATGTAATCAGGGAGGTAGATCATATCTGGCCACTGAGAGGGCTTTGGAGTCCCAAATGTGGCAAAGATTTTTCCCAATTGATCAATGTCATTGCTACCCTGAAGAAAAGGCCGGCGTGAGAGGAGCTCAGCAAATATACAAGCTGCTGCCCAAACATCGACCCCAGGACCCTATTGCTTGGCACCAAATAATAGCTCAGGTGCTCTATACCATCGAGCAAAGACCTGATGTGTGAATCTCCTATCAGGGCTACCAAATAAGCGCGCCAAACCAAAATCTGCAAGTTTGAGTTGTCCACGGGACCCTATCAAGAGATTGTTTGGTTTCATATCCCTATGCAAGACCCATTTCTTGTGGCAAAAAGTGAGTCCTTTCAATGTCATCCGAAGGTATGACTTTATATCAGTAGGTGAAAGAACAATGTTTCTATCCCTTATAACAGCTTCGAGATCTATCTCCATGAACTCAAAAACAAGATGCAAGTTCCCCTTATGAGGAAAAGAATCGATCAGCTCAATTATATTCGGATCATTTAGCTCTTTCAGTAATTTTATTTCTCTAAGCGCTGTGAAATTCACCCCTTCTTTTTGCTTCCCCAGACGGATTTTCTTTATCGCAACTGTTTGTCCTGTCTTCGTATCGATGGCTTGGTAGACAACACCGTAAGTACCTTCTCCGAGGACTTCACGCTTCAGATAGCGATCTGCAACTTTCTTTGTGAGCAAGTGATCCACTTCATACATTTTTGTCGTCGATACGTTGTTGTTAATCGTTCCCTCAAATACAGAATCGAGCAATAACATGTTCTAGAAAGGGTTTACTATTATTAATGTTATTAAAATAAGTTTGTAAACCCTAGATATCCGGATACCTCCATCAAAGTGTTCAGTTTGAAGCCCCTAAGGGCAGGAAAGTGAAGGAGGAAGAATGGGGACTTAATGTTAACCAATCATACTAATCATAACATAATCGTTTACTAACAACGATTTCAATATTTGTTAAAACTTAGAGTAGTGTTCCAATCAGCTTTCAGCAATGTTTAACTCTAGAACTCAAGTAACTTACCGGTAGGCATGTTTTGCAGATTGCAGATTGCAACCATTTGACTCACAATCACCATTCAACGAAAGAACAGTCTAGATCGATGTTGTCAACGCATTTTCCCTTTCAGACACTTTGATCCAGTTAATCGAGGTAAATTTTAATTTTAATTGCTTTCTTGAATGCTTTTATAGTTAAATTCAATTCTATTTGAATTTTAGTTTTATATTTCAATCACCATCCTAGAACACCCTAGCTAACTCCGATTCAGACCCATTAATTAGCATAGCTTGACTAATTTTTACCCTCAACGAACATACTCTTTAGTGCTCCTTCGGCAAGCAATAATTGCGATTTATTTTGTATATTATTCCAACTATTAGACAATGAATTTCTTAATAAAAAAACATACTTGACCATTTTTCACTACAATTGTAAGAAACAAGGGGTTGCGTACTGGGCAACAGGGCAAGTGACTGCAACAAGTGCATCCACCAGTTGCTCACTTCTAGCCTACAAAGTCCCCCAAATTGAATTCCACAGTTTGGCCATTATAAATACACTCACACACAATAACCATAATACCAACAATTGCTAATAACCATTTCATACATGATGGGACTTGGGAGTTCATATTTCATACCTTGTTTAATTCGACAGAGAGGGAATGAGATGAGATGGTGTTTGGGCGTCAGAAGAGACGCCGGCACCACGAGTTTCGCTGGAAGAAGACGCACCAGTTCTGGAGAGAAATTGAGAGCGAGGCGAGGGTGAGAGCGAGAGGTTGAGAAGAGAGGCTGAGGGGCAAAATAACCGAGTGTTTACTGGTTAGGTTGTGAACTAAGTAAAGGTAAAACAACGTCGTTTTAGACTAGTTTTTTTTTCAATTTAATAAAATAAAATTCATATAGGATTAATTGCAACTGAAATTGAATGAGGAATTTGAAACCAATGTTTTATCTGTTTCAAAATCCCTTGCAAAATTAGGCGAGTTTCTTCCCTCCAATTTTTCGTCCAAAATAGAATGTCAATTTTTTTAGTTTCAAAATATAAAAATCTTATATTAATAAAGGCAACTGAACTTGAAATGGAAAATTGAAACGGAAGCTCATCTGTTTCAAAAACCATTGCAAAATTAGACGACATTGAAACTGATTTTAATTCTGTTGCAAAATTTCGTTTCAATATTTGACATCATTTTTCCCTCCAACTTTCCCCCCCCCCCCAAAAAAAGGACGCGGCTAATGGGTTTTCTCGTTAAAAATTCTTTGTCCACTCATATTGTAACTGAATTCAATTCTGTTGCAATATTCTGTTATAGTTGCCATGTTTTCTTGTAGTATATCAAAACTAATTAATTTTGAGATGAACGACTAAACTTTAAGGTTATATCAGAGCAGATTTTGTGATTGATTGTTAGCCGTCCATTTTAGGGTGCAACCTAGTGGTTGATTCTTGTGTTAAATTTTAGCATTTTAATATTGATTAAGGTACATGCTTCATTTCAATTATGGAACTCACAGATTCATATAATGGCCAGTGGGTTTAAGTCTCGATATACGATAGTATCGAAAAAGTTTCATATTATATGGTTGTTTACTGTGTTATCATCGTTATCATGTAAACAATTTATTATTTCTAGAATTTCTTTTCTGTTCTTTCAATTTTTCCTTTTTGCCAATTAAGAATGATTTTTCTTCTATAACATCGAAATGTTGATAAATTATGTCAATAACAAGGCAAATGTTAATTACTCCCTCCTTCCGTTCCACTCTTGAAATGTCTAATTATTAAGGAAAATATAATTAGCATTAAAATGAGTGATAATTAAAAAATTACTTGAATATAATCAATATGTTAATAGCAAATGTGATGGTAAATTTGAAATGCTAATGAAAGTTGATTCTTAAGGTGAAACATCTCAAAATAGTACTCTCTTCGTTCTGAGTAAAGAGTTCGTTTGAAAGTTAAACTTTTTAAAAAACTGACACTTGTAATAATCTATTAGTAATAAAATAACATTTTTATTCATTACTTTTTAAAAGTGTAATCTATAAATAAAATATAGAATAAAGTAGTGCTATTAACCTGGAACGGAGGGAGTATGAGAGTATATATCATGTCAATTGTATGAAAACGGCTATATTATATCTTTGCTTATTGTCATCGTGATCAGGCTCGGTTTTGGGGGAGTTCAGAGTGATCGATCGAACAGGGCCCCCAATGTAAGAGGGCTCAATTTTATATATGTGTAGGCTAATTTTATTTAGATATATAATAAATAATGTAATACTAATAAACAAAATGTCTTTTGGCTCAATGGATTGGGTCTGTGTAAATGTTGAGAGAAGTGGGGATTGGCCCGGTTTTGGGGGAGTTCAGAGTGATCGATCGAACAGGGTCCCCAATGTAAGAGGGCCCAATTTTATATATGTGTAGCCTAGTTTTATTTAGATATATAATAAATAAGGTAATACTAATAAACAAAATGTTTTTTGGCTTAATGGATTGGGTTTGTGTAAATGTTAAGAGAAGCGGGGAAGTACAAGGTTCAAACACCTTCACCTACTTTTTTGTAGTTTTTTTTTTTTTTGTGTCAATTATTATTAGTATTATATTTTTTTGTAGTTTTTATTTTTATTTTGGGTGTCAATTATTTTTAGTATTATTTTATATGCATATTATATCATATACTTCTTCGACTTAGTTAAATAGTCTCCTATATTATTTTGAGAGATTTTACATAAATAATCAACTTTTAAAAAATATGCTTATAATTTCACAATATTTCATCTTTATCCTCCACTTGTATTGTAAGTATAATGATTATGGTTAAGTATTTTATTTATTTATTACCAAATTCAAATCTAAATTATATATGTTTTAATTACTTTGGAACCTAATGAATAAAGAGTTACTATATAAAGATAAATATTTTGTATTCGGTTTCAGCAGAGTTATTCAACCTTAATTTTATTTTCTGTTCGCTAAATTTACTTATAAAAAAAAGTTAGTTGACAATCAATTTTTTTTATCTGGGTCATAAAAAATAACAATTGATTGGGCATATAATATCAATATTTCAAGCAAAAATCAAAATTTATTGTTATGTTACTATCATTTTTAATTATTGCTTATGATTATTTAATTTTTTACTTTGTCAATTCATTGTTTTTTAATTTGAATTTATAGTGCACAATACATGTTACCAAAAAAAATATCTATCTAGAAGTCAAAACATAAATAAAAGAAAAAAATTGATGAAGTATATTATTTTTATTGTAAATTATTTTAACGAACGAAAAATAACAGTTTTCGGTAATTATTTAATACTTATTTTCTTATATGTCTAGGTGTTATTCATTTTCAATACTTCAAATGATGAAAAGTCAAATAAAATTGTTTGTCTAAAATTCTTATGTTTATATTTTTTAAAAGGGCCCTTATTTTCTTTTTGCTCTGGACCCCCAAAAGTTCAAGACCGATCCTGATCATGATTGCCATGCAAGCAATGTATTACTCTCTAGTCTCTATCCTTTTGTTTTCCTTTCTTTCATTCTTTTCCCAATTAAGAATAATCTCCTTTTTATGGATGATAATTACTACTCCCTCCGTCCCTAAATTATCGTCCTCCTTTCCTTTTTCGTCCGTCCCAAAATAATTATCCACTTTGAAACTTACCTTTTTAGAACATCATTTTTACCACTTTATCCTTACTTTTTCACCTTACTTTTTCACCTTACTTTAATTATGGACCACATACACATGGGCTTTAAAGGAAACTACACATTAAACCAATATAAATAATCAAGTCAATTATTTTTTCTTAATCTGTGCGCCGGGTCAACCAGGACAGTAATTTAGGGACGGAGGGGAGGGAGTAGTTTTTATTTACCTCTAAGGGAACAAGAAAAGATAGAATCTGAGACCTTATACTTTGTAAAGCTACGACTCTACTCAGTCATCCCCTTAACGGCTTACAAATGATGATTAATTACGTATTAAGAAGGCAAATGTTATACTTCACGTGATCACTTCTATCATTCCTTTGCATTATATAACTACAATATTGTTAGTTGTCACGTAGTTGAAAGCTTGAATATTAAAAATATTATCATAGAAAATATTATTTTCTTTTTACATTTACCTAATTCGATGAGATCTAACAGGCGATAACATGGAGTAATTTTGTATTTTTGGTTTCTCAAGTTAGGAGTTCCAAGACTAAATATTAGCCCGGTAGGATGGATTATTTTTTCGATTTCTCAGTGTTTCAAACCCAAAGGTCTAAAGTTTAATCTCCAAGATATATGATTGTAATTGTAAACATGCAGCATAGTGGAACTACAAATTGTTGCGAAAGAATTTAGGGTGAAAATCAAGTTAGTCCCCTATAGTAATAATGTAACCGTTAAAGCTCGCAATTTTTTTAAATCGGTAAAAAACATTTTTGCTGCAAAAGGACGAGTATATCATTAATGATTTGAACTAAACACGCGCTTCCGAGTTTAGGGGAAAACGACGCATGGATTTCAATTTGTAAGATTTTGCAACATCGGAATTCCAATTTGATGCATCGCAAAATGAATCAAAACCTCATGTTCTTTCTTTCCTATGCACCGTCAACAAATTATTCAAAATGGATACATCTTCCTCCATCGCAAATTCAAACCGATTCATCACGATTCACAATGATGTTTTGTGATTCAAAATTGATGCATCAAGATTCAAAAAAGGTGTCTAACAACGAACAAATTCATATTCGGACATTTCATCGAACAATTTTACGTGCATGCATAGCAACACAAACACAAAGTGAATATATTTCTAATCACACACATGAACAAAATGAAGAAGAAGCAGAAAAAGAAGAAGATAATTGAAATGTTTAGTAGAACTGAATATTGATAGATGAAGAAGAAAGAGAATAGAAAGTTATGGTGGTCGAGTAATTGAATTCAAGGTGAAGACACTTGTGTTTTTCCTCATCACCGTACCTTCCCACCATCTTTACTCTTCATCCATTCATATTGGTGCTGTTTTTCCACTTCTACACGCATTTTATGAACACTTTAAAGAAAGTGAACTTCAGCTATTAAAAAAAAAGTATTTAAGCGGTTAAAATTTAGGAAAAAGGTTGTTTTCAAGAATTTATAGAGTAGGACTGTAGGAGTAACCGAGTAACTACACGGATTACTCTAAGAAAAAATTTGGTCTATTCCTCATGTTATTAACTAGAGCTTGATTCGAATATTTGGAAGGTAATTCTCAAACACAAAAAATTGACAAAATTCAAATTGATTTGGTTACAAAATCACAAAAAAAAAATGTGGTTTTTTTTTTGGCATCTTCATCCTCTCCAAGTTACCCTTCCAGATTGTTGCTGCTACTTTCTGGTGTTTTGTTCTTTCTAACATGTTGATAAAGCACACAAAGAGTCATTTCATGAGAAGCCTGCATTCAACCCAAAACAAAATGTTAAAATTGATTTCACAAATTATTCTATCAAATGTTTATAATAGAAAATTTAATAAAAGAAGTAATCATAATTCATAAATGAAGAAGATGTATGTTTTTTAAAGGAATAGTCTCACTTGGTTCGTGGTCTGATGTTCAGGAAGCCTTAGTTCAGTCATGAGCCATGACGTTTTTTCCTTTGCATCGTTATAGTAGGTTAGTTTGGCCACGGTTCCAATTATGGTGCCAGGCACCTCTGCGCTCTCTACATTTGCCCGTTTATTGTACGGCTTCCAGCACCCTCCTGCTGTAACCGTTCTGTCGAGATGCGTTTTGTCTCCTCCTTTCTTGCCTTTCTTGCTAACTGGAGCGAAAAAATACATTTTCCCATCGTCGTGCACGCATACTTGATCTGCACATTCAATCAAGATTTACCAAGTATACGTCAAGCAAGAACGGAACCGAACCGAAGAAGACAGAACAGAACAGAACAATGAGAATAAGATCTAGATAGGGGTTTGTATGTGTACTATACCAAGAACAACAAAGATATTAGGGTGATACTTATAGATATCAATTTTATCTGTGATTAAACCAGGATAAATTTTGCCTCCTCCATGTATCTTGACTTGTAAATAATGAACAATAAGATCTTCATTGGTCGGTCGGAATTTCATTCCCGCAGGTAGAGACTTCTTCCACTCTTCTCCCTTATCATCACAAATATTCCTTTCGTACGGCCGTTTTATTGCTCTTGAACTTGAACTTGAAGCGAAAGCCATGAATATGATCACCCCTAAGAAACCCAAGTTATTAGTTTGGTGCTGATGAGAGAAAACGAATGAATGCACAAATTGATTTCTCACTCTTGATTCTGTGAAAATGAATCACTCCAAAGTCCTAACTGCCTAAAACAGAAACTGATTCCAATCTAACTACCAAGCCTCCCATGTTTTACAACTAACGCACTTAAATATAGAAAACTACACCCGACACCCTTCTAGATTGATCAACTATGTTTTACAAGTTACAACTAACGCACTTTGACTTGTTTATGTTTGACTTCTTTTTAAAGGTCATTAGATCGGATTTTGACCCGAATTTAATTCAAGTCAAATGTTATTTTTAGGATATAAATTAAGTTTTTTAGTCTGATTATCCGATTGTAATCTAAATCATAATTCAATAGCTTAAAAATCAGATTTTGATTAAAGTGTTTTTATTCATTAATAATTTGATCCGATCAATATAAGAAATTATACTAGTACTATATGAAAGTTACTTATGTTGAGCTTTTAAGTCATTTATCATTAATATTTGCACTAAATTTAAAAAATTTTATCTGAATTAAAAAATTTGAGACATGGATCGAGTATTACACATTAATCCACCTAACTCACTAATTACCCAACCCAACCCGTTAATATTTTTGGGTTGAAGAAGGTAACCCGTTTCAATTCAAAAATATTAACGGATCGAGTCGGGTTAAAGCGATGCAGGCCCATTACCCGTTTCACCCCACTTTTTTTATACTATAAATTCGTGTTTTGGGAGGGGGTGGTGAACCCGTGTTTCGCTTCAACCCGACTCGTTTCAATCCGTTTGATATTTAAGTTCTAACGGGTTTCGACCCGTTTCAACCGATTATTCATTCTAACCCAACGCAAACTCAACACAACTCACCCAATTGTCAAGCCTAATCGAGCTTTGAAATATCCGAGAGAGAATTCAATCTGATGAATATATATTCAACAACCACCTTCTTAGTAAAGGTTTTTGGGTCGAAACGGATGACCATTTTCAACAACAACAACAACAACAAAATTAACTTGTTGGGTAGGGTTAAAGCGGGTCGGACCTGTTGCCCGTTTCAACCCATGAATTTTCATACTATAAAATTATGTTTTTTTTTGTAAAAGCGAGTTAAAGCAGGTCAATCCGTTGTTCGTTACGACCCAATTCATTTTGACTCATTTAATATTTTGGTTCTAACATATTTCGACCTGATTCAACCCGTTAATCATTCTAACTCGATTCAAACTCAACCCAACCAATTACCAAACCTACCAATAATTAAAATTAACAACCTTAACCATTCCATAGTTCCATGTTGGCATGTTATGGTCGAAATTCGAAAGTAGTAAAAATCCATTGATGTTCTATAGTTGGACTCAAAAGAGTGGCACGCATCTTAACTGGATGAGGATTATTTAGTTCGTTTGGTCCCACAAATCCTACAATGATTGAAATATAGTATAAAAAAAATGAACTAATCTTACGCATTTAAATTTTGTGAATTATTCCTTACCAAAATTGGTTAGACCATCCTACGTTGATTCGAAAATCGGTTCTGATTAAGCTACCCTTGGTCCCTTGTAAACAATATATTCAAGGTTATATTCCCTCTTCTCCTAAATAATTATCCCTTTCACTTTCACCTAATGCGTTCAAATTTTAAAAAATAAATAATTAAGGAATATATATAGATACTTGATGTATCCAAATTAGTCAGATACACTGAGTTTGTAACAATTGGATATCTGTCTTTTCAATCTATCCATGTCACGAAGGCCCAAACTTATTGAGAAAACAATAAGAATCATGAACTGGACAAGGGTTTATCCTGCAAATACGCTTCGACGTGATAATTAGCAAACACACAATTGAGTTAGTAATTTGATAGAGTTTTAGCTTATGTATATGTGAACATACCTTCCCTCTCTATTTCGAGGGGTTTATATAGCTAGCCAAAAAGACCAATAACCGTGCATTCAATGCAAGTGAATGAAGTGCGGGAGGCCACGTCCGGAACGTGGGGGCGGGTTATCTGACAGTAACTCCTCACGTTCAAGACAACCGTTACCATGTTACCAAGCAAGGCAAGCATGTTTTAACTTCTCTGCCTGCTCGCTGTGCTCGATCTAGGCCCCTAGTCTTTAGGTAGATGGTTGCTTGCTTACTATGCTTAGGTAGCCAGGGATTCATGACCATGAAAAGGCGTGCTAGGAACGTGACCAGAGCTTGGGTCTTTTGGGCCAGGCAGTTCAGTAGTATTGATATTTAAGCACAAACCAACATAATTATAACACAAGTGGAGCGTAAAATGAATTATTATGAAGATTGTAAATATAATATTTGTTTAAAGTGAAACATTCAAAAATAGTAAAGTGGACTCTTTGGCTAAAATGAAGAAAATACTTCATTCGTTCCAGATAAAGAGTCTATCATACTATTTTTGGATGTTTCACTTTAAAAGTCCACTTTTAAAAAGTTATGTTTATCATCTCCATAACATTTCAACTTCACCCTTATATTTACTATAATCATATTGATTATGTTCAAAGCATTTTTTTGTAATTATGACAAATTTTAATGTTATTTATATATCTCTTAATAATTAGACTTTTCAAATAATTATGACCAATTTTTTTTTTTAAAGTGTCATATTTTAAACTTTTTTTTTTAGGAAAACGCATTTACATATTTATCCTTACAATTTTTTTTTACTTTAATTATGATCACATGCATGTGATTTTGTAGAAAATTGCATATTATACCAATAATTATTTTAGAGCTAGGTTGTGATCATATTTTGACAATAAGCAAGTGTCCGCCGAGGTACAACATCTGATGTGTGTAGATTTTGATGGTTACTCGTCTACTTAAATGTACTAAATTTGCTCTAGGAAGCCATTTTTCTAGCTCCATATATGTCATATTGATGCTACATAATTTGGTTTTGGACCATTTTTGTGGTTTGTAGGATATTTGAGACTTACGTAAAAGTATAATTTTGTGAAAACCCTGTCAAAAAAAGAAAACCTTAGAAGGAATGCATGGCAAGGCCTCGCGAAACCCCTTAGGCATAAGAGTAAGTCTTTAGCTTTGTAGAAAGCAAAGTGACAGAGTTTCGGTGTGTAAAAGTAAACGTACCTTCGAAATGAAGTGTTGTGAGGAATATATAGTCCTTTCTGGGAGTGAAATCCGAGCTGAGTCATTATTATGGAGAAATCATGGGTCTTTATGACCATAAATGTGGCTTGACCGCGTAACTGACGGAGTCATGACTTAAATTAATCTCGGTCTCGAGAATTATCTCGCCAGTTAGACTTGGGATAAATATATGGTTTATTCGAGCAACCCTGCTCCCTACTCGATCAAATTGATAGGAAGATTCATGCTCGGGAGATGTATACAATGTTCTTCCCGAGTTATCCTGCTTGGGTGAGCTTTTTCCTGGTCTCTATACTCCATGTGTTTATCACGTGAGGACACATGTACTCAGCTCGTGGCCAAAATTTGAACCGAGCACATCACATATATTTCATTTTCCATCACATTTTTCCACGGCAATTAATTGAAGCAATTTATATTTATTTTATTTTATCTTGTAAGTAAGAACTGAATTGTATCATTCACTAAAGAGAAATCCATATAAAAATGACTACGTTGGAAATATTTCGTGTCAAATATTAACAAATATTTCGTACGTGTCACTATATAGCTTGACAATTGATTTGACTACGTAAATCGTATTCTCAAATGCATGCATGAAATAATTGAAACCAAGAATAAAAAATATATATATGTAAGAATCCTTTCGCAATCCATTTTAATTAGAAAAAGTGGCATTGACATTTGAGGGAGAGTTTCCTCGTAAATATATAATAGTATATGCATATATATGATCACAACTTAGAATTTAAAAAGCATATCTTATCCATTAATTTGTTCATGCAAACAAATTCTTTCACCATCCAATAATCGTATAAAAGATTCTATTATTGTCTCCATTGAAATTTATTAATTTCACTTTCATGGCTTTCATTTGATTAGGTAATCCATTATTTCTAGATTATGACATCAAAATCTTGTTTATCTATAGCGACTTTGCTCTTGCATACATATTATCACAGGTCAATCTTTTACCTCGAAAATCAAGACTTATCTTTATATTATGGTTGAGTTATTTTATTTTATTTTAGAAAATCTTTATGCTTGAGTTAATATATAGGTTATCGTACTTTTAACTTTTAACGAGATGGGGTATCCCACATCGGTAACGTAGTAGGAGCTAGGCATGGGTGGTTAAGTGCTTGATTGGTATATGTAAAAGAAAGTATCACTCTTTAAATTAACTTTTCGTGTTGCAAAATGAGATCTGAACTCAACATATATGCTTTCACCTAGGCTATATCAATGTTTTGTGCTATTTGACAATTACCAACCGCCCTTAGGGCTTAGCGTATGTAAGGATATAAATAAATTACAGCTCTAAAATTACAGTAAAAAAAATAAGTTACTCTCACGTCAATTACATACGTATTTCCGGATTTGTTTTATATAATTGGTTGTTGCTTCCCCAACTAAGGGCCAGATGTGGGCGGGGGATTTGGTGATTCATGTCAACAGCCCATTGAGATAATTTGAATGATACTGCTGATATTATTTAAAATTGTAAATCCTAGCAGGGTCCCATATGATAGCCTTGTTATACATAGTTCCATACACATGATTGCATAAATAGTCTATTTTTTATAGTTTATAAATTGTCAATTACATGACACCTCGTACGGATAAGCATTGGGAAATAAAACGTGTTGGTGATTTGTTCATTTTGTGCATAGAATAAATTTCAGTCTACATTCGAATTTCTATATCTCTATCGAAATGTGCGATTAGAATGTCATTTTGAGGTAAACAAAGTATTGATTTTACCCAAGACTTTATTAACAATTATCCAATCTACAAATGTACGTCTTCGCATGCACATATGGATGGTTTTATTTTACTGATCATGTTGAGCTGAATGATTTGTACCATAGGCCATAGCATATAGAATGTGTAAGATAATAATATAGAGTGAGCAATCTGCTCGTGGCTTGAGTACGAACGTGGTTTTGTATGAACAAAAATATATTGAACATCTGTTTTAGTTAGGTGGACTAGTGTAGCTCTAGCCTCTAGCCTTTACGTCTATTGAGGTAAGCGGAGGGTGCACGTGAACTTAATTTATCCCACTTCGATTTTCTTGTGAAAATGTTTATATTGGATAAACTTGTTCCAACTCTACACCGAGGAGTTGTGAGAGAGTACGGAGCTTCATCTTATAAATTAAGATTCGTAAGTGGTTTCACACCACTGATGAAACCTACTCATTAGATAATTAGAAAGGCTAAGGACATGTTTGTTAAAACTTAAAATTAAGCTCTAAAAAATAGAGCTAAAAACATTAAACTATGTATTTAAATATTAATTGTAGTGATTTTGAAATTAAATGTTGAATTCAAATATAAGCAGTGTTTTCAATAAATCTATGTAAATCATTTAAAGAACGATAAAATAAAATGTATGAAAACTTGACGTGTCCATTACCATTGTTACAGTTAAATCATGTTTTTATTATATTTTCTTAGTTTTACTTGCTAACACATCACCTGATTAAAAATTATTCCAACAAAATTAAATTTATAATCAATCAAACCACGATCAATTCCCAACTTCTGGACTTGAATCATACTTTTTAAAAAAATAATGCAACACATCTTTCAATACCCAGGAATGTGGAAGCCTGGAAGGGAATCCTGAATCAACGAATGAACAACAAACGAATAAATACTAATCAACAAATAGCAGCAAAGACACGGGCATTGTTCAGTATCTAAAATTCACTACAATTGATTAATATTTTTCTTACGTGGAAGGGAATCCTGAATCAACGAATGAACAACAAACGAATAAATACTAATCAACAAATAGCAGCAAAGACACGGGCATTGTTCAGTATCTAAAATTCACTACAATTGATTAATATTTTTCTTACGATGATTAAGAATCAATTGGCCAAATAGCAACAAAGACAAGGGCGTTGGATCTCTAACTGGCACCGACAGATATGTCCTCGAGGAACACAAGGACCAGCCAAATCCGTCGGAATTACTCAAGAGTGCAGTGATTTCAAGGTTGTATACGTTTGGAGTGTACATCCGAACCATCTAATCGATGAATCAAATCAAGCGGTTTGGTTCGGTTTTTAAGTCAGAGCGTTTTGGTTTGGTTTGGAAAAATAAAAAAATTCAAGTTGTTCGGTTTGGTTTGCAATTTCTTACATTCTAACCTATTTGTTTAGTTTATTGGTGTTACTTTGTTCATCCAAGTTGATTTTTTTTTTTTTTAAAGTTTCTATCATCCTTGATAATTTATTGGTGTTGTTATTAGTTTCTGTCAACTTCCAAGTTAATAATTAATTTTTTTAAACCATAAAACCGAACCAAATCGAATGGTTCGGTTCCAGACTTCACACAGTTCAATTCAATTTGAGTTTGGAATCGATTGGGGTGGTTCGGTTTTGCAGATTTAGCCCAAATCGAATCGAATCGAACCATAAACGTACACCCCTAGTATACTGTATATTTTGCTCTCAATCGGGAAAATTATTAAACCTTTCCTCTAACCTTCTTCTGCTTTAAGACTTGGTCATTATTTTTCGACTTAAAATTTTGGTCCTTTTTTTTTTAGAGATGTTTAATTTATTAAGTGATTTCGTATTACATTATTTTCAAATTTACTTCAAATTTTGGAAAAAATATGATAAAGTCCTACTAAAAAATTATAATGTTTAAAAAGTCCCTAAAATAATTTTTCTATCTAAAAAATCTCAAAGTTAAGACTTTTAAAACAAAACAGTCCAAAAGTTAACACTAATACTAACTTTGTTATAATAAAAGCTTTTATTTTGAATGAAATCTTATTTGCTTTTCAATAATAGTAATGATTATAAGATTATATAGTATATAATAATAGTAAATGGTAATAATAATAATATAGTGTTATTATTATTTTAAACTTCCTATATTCTTAAATTACTGTCATGATTGGTTTTTTGAATAGAATTTGATAATTTTTTAAATTAAAATTTTAACATATATTTTTTAAATTCATAAAATATGTAGTTTGTAGGACATTGTTCTACGAAATACATGAGTAATTTATGACAATATTATTATTATTGAAAAATACTAATATAGGAAAGTCTCTTTTAAAAATTCATGTCGGAAAGAACAAAAAAAAGAAATTTTCTATTCATAAAATCTAATTTAAAATTTTTCATTTAAAATTTGAAAAATTTTACTTTTTTATACTTTTATGAAATTTTAGTAGTAGTGATTGTCAAAATAATAATAATAATAATAATAATAATAAAAGTATTAATGTTACTGTTATTATTGTTATTATTATTATATAAAATATAATTTTATCATCATTATCTTCATTAAAAAGAAATGTAAGATTCTAAGCTTTTATTCTAACAGCGTTAGCATAAATATTATGGTATTGGATTGTTTGGTATTAAAAATCTAACTTTGAGACTTTTTAGATATAAGAATTATTTTTGAGATTTGTTGAATATGAGATTTTCTTAGTAGGACTTTTTCGTATTTTTCCCTAAAATTTTCCTAATTAAACTCCTACTTAGATTAACAAACATGCTCCTACTCATTATATTTTGAGAGAAAATATAATATTTTGATATATATATATATATATATATATATATATATATATATATATATATATATTTTTTTCAACCCCTTGCATTACGGTTTTTGTCACGTATAAATTGTATAAAGATTAATTGTAACTAAGTAATTAAATTAAGAGGTGGTTTCCTGTAAGACGGTCTTACTAAGACGGATCCATCCAAGTTAAGTGAGGTAAAATTCAGAAATATCAATACAACCCCTTAGTTTCTGAAAATTACAGCGTCATCCCTCATGTTTATATATGCAGAGTGTCACTTTTTACTATTAACAATGTCTCTTTGTAGTATAAAATGTGTCATTTTTTACCTTAAAAGTGTCCCTTTGTATTTTCTATGAAAATTATAATTTTTCCTAAAAAATGTTACTTTTTGAGCTTAAATGTGTCATTTTTAACCTTAAATGTGTTATATTTACTTTGAAAAGTGTCACATTTTTTATAAATAAAAATCATTACGTTTGACATTAAAGTGTCACTTTATAGCATTAGAAGTGTTACTTTTTAGCATTAAATTTGTTACTTTTGACCCTAAAAGTATCATTTTATCTTATAAATAAAAAATCGTCGTTATTAACCTTAAAAGGGTCACTTTTTAACATTGAAAGTGTCACGTTTTAGTATGAAATGTGTTACTTTTGGCAGTTATGTTAGTTTTAAAGTGACATTTTTTAGTATTCAGAGTGTCATTTTTTTGTATTAAGATTTACTTTGTATTTTAATGAGAATTATAATAAATTTATCTTTATAGTGTCACTTTTAACCTTAAAATGTGTCATTTTTGACCTTAAAATGTGTCACTTTTGACTTTTAAATATGTCACGTTTGGCTTTAGATGTGTCGTTTGACTTTTCGTCAAAGTCCGTCAAGCATCTCAAGGAAAATGAGGCTAACCGAATTGACAGAGGATTAAACTGCAAGGCGTGGAAAACATAAGAATTTCGACGATAAACCTTGAAAGTACAGAAGTACCGGAGCAAAATAAAAAACTTCTCATTAATGAGCAATAAAAATTAATTTTGAGGCATGGGGGACTCAATATCAAGACCTCCCCAACCAACTCTTAAGCAATGGCCTTAGACCAACTTGACTGATTTATTATTATGATTTCTAATAACATGATGTTTATTTATTATTGTCCGCGAATTCTTAAATAATGCTTTGTCTTACAGATATGGGATTTGTAAGACTGCCTTATATAAATTTTGCCTAAAACTAAAAACTATGCACTCTTATATTGGATGTGTAAATCAAGGCGTGGCACTTATAACTTGTAAGTAGCGTAGCGGCATAGAATCTTTTAGTAAAGGAACAAAACTTTATTCTTATAATTCATTTCTACTTCATAGTACTCTATCCATTCTTAAATTATTGTCATACGGAGTTTTTTTTTTTCATCCGCCTCAATAAAATTATCTTGCTTCATATTTTAATTATGGATTACATATACATGGACTTTAAAGACACAACACATTATATTAGTATCAATAATCAAATTAATTATTTTTTTAATTTGTGTATTGAATCAAATGAGACAATAATTTTAGGAGCAAGAGAATATTACAAAATTATGTCTTTGTCGCAGATAGAAAGTCACATAAATCAACCGTTGTTCTTAGAAGCATTTTATTCATTTTACAAAAGTACTAAGTGCTCGTTTGTTGCAATTTATTTGGATTGATTTTTGACTTTTGGTTTTTGAAAAGTCATATTTAGAATGTTTGTTTTAGCTTATTATCTAAAACCAATAAGTAAGTTACAACACCCTTTATGCATTGAAAAGTCAAAGCCAATAGGCCAAAATTTTAAGTTTTTTGGTTTTTTTTTTTATAAAACATGAAGACAACTATTCATTAATAAATATTTGATTATCCTCATTTCATCCTTTTATGAAATATACATAAAAATATAAATATTAATTTTCAAGTTTTTTTAACAAATAATTATAACAACTCATAAGCAACTTTTCAACAGCTGTAACAAACAGTCTATCATACAATTAGTCATAAGTCATTCAACCACCAGCTTAAGTTATCAGCCATAAGTCATAAGCCATCAACCACAACAAACGAGCTCTAATACATACACAATAAAGTATAACAACTGTGTCAAAAATTTATCATTAATACTAGGTTTACAACTATTTCTACAATTAAATCTTAGTGAAGATCAAAGTTGTGTTTCTCCAAAACACATTTGCCCTTCACTAAGACTTAGTTGTAGTTAGAACTATCAAGGTGGGTTGGCGATGCAAGCCAACCCACAACCCACTATAACCCGTCATTTGGCGGGGCGGGGCGGGGCGAGTCTGCCCACGAATGTGGCGGGCTTAGAAATTGTTATTTCAGTCCAACACATCATGAGTTGTGGGTTAGGTTTACGTGGGTCAACCCACCAATTTTTTCTCACAATTAATAAAATAAATAAATAATACTCTCTTTGTTCATAAATTATCGTCCTAGATAGCCCGGCGCATGGTTTAAGAGAAAACAATTGACTTGATTATTTATATTGGTTTAATGTGTAGTTTCTTTTAAAGCACATGTTAATGTGGCTAATAATTAAAGTATGGTGAAAAAGTAAGGGTAAAGTGGTAAAAGTGATCTTCTAAAAGGGTAAGTTTCAAACTTGACAATTATTTTGGGACGGACGAAAAAAGAAAGGAGGACGATAATTTAGGGACGGAGGGAGTAGTAAATAACACAAAATCTCACAATTTATTAAAAAAATTATATTTTCTACAATTATATTCTAAATAATGTTTTTAACAACTTTCTCTAACATTAATCATATAAAATGAGAAAGAAATATAAATAAAAAACTATTTATCATTACTCTTTTTGTATGTTCTTATAATTTTTTTCTCGTAAATATTGCAGCTATCTTCCTTATTTTGACAGTTGTTGTTGCCGTAAGTGTCACTTTTTAATGTATTTAAAATCATTTACTAATATTTCAGACATAAAAAATAATTTCACATTTTGAGCGAAAAAGATTTAAAAACATAGTTAATTTCAAACTTGTTATTTGTGTTATTTGCAACACAACTCACCTTTTTTAGATGGCGGAACGAGCTAACCCAACGTTCTCAACCCGTTTTGAACAGCTGTAGTTATAGTAATAGTTGTAGAAATAGTTATAAATTGGGAATACCACCTTTTTGACCACCGTACAAATTGGAGAAATCCAATTTTTATCAACGATGTTTCATAACAATCAAATTAATCCAACCAATTTTTAATTTGGTTGCAATGTCGTCCTCGCCGTTTCTTAACGACCAAATTAACCAACCAACTTCTTTCAATATCGGACCAAGAAATTGCCATGGAAGGAATATATTGACAGAAGTTGATTGGTTAATTTGGTCTTTATGAAACGGCGAGGACGACATTGCAACCAAATTAAAAGTTGATTGGTTAATTTGGTCGTTATGAAACGTCGTTGGTCAAATTGAATTTCTTCAATTTGTACGGTGGTAAAAAGGTGGTATTTCCTTATAAAGTTAGCATTTTTTTAACAAAAAATTAGGAGATCTTCTAGTATTCTACTGCCACTTGTGATCATATACAACTTAGAAGATTGGTTTTGTGCTTTCAGATCTAAACACACCTTTGGAAAAAAATTAAAAAAAGTATAGTAGCAGTAAAAAAAATTAAAATGAGACCATATTTATAAATTCCAGAATTTTGACCATATCTGTAAATTCCAGAATTTTGTTATTTATTGACAGGTGTTAACTTTTTTTAACTAAGCACAGCAGAGACGAAACAACAAATACAACAAAAACATTGTTAATATGTGAGCTAATAAATCAAAAAAATTAAGTACTATTCCAAACTATACTATTTGTATAACATTATATTTGGAAAACAATAGAAATAACAGAGTTTAAACTAAGGACAAGAAAGAAGTGACCAATACAATCAGCCGGTTGTAGACGGCTATAATATTTTGCCGGCTCTTTTGCCAGCAGACACACAAGCTAAATCTCTCCAATCACTAATTCTTTACATTTTATCTTCCCTTTATATACTCCTTCATTGGAAGACTCAGTCATATCTCTCTTCTAGTAAGTAAAAAAGAGTGATCGATCCAGTTGATTTCATGGCGAAGTTATCACAGCAATGCCAGAGAAGCAATATTGCAACCAAAATGAATAACAATAGTATTGGTGTTACGAAAGTGAAACGTACCCGAAAAACTGTCCCTCGAGACTCTCCTCCTCAACGTAGCTCTATTTATCGAGGTGTTACTAGGTATAAAAAGTCTTTTCTTTTAATTAATCAATCTGTATATGGTTCAAGTTTCTTTTGATGATTGTTTGATCTTGAGTTTTAATGCCGTTTTCTTAATTAGGCATCGGTGGACGGGAAGATATGAGGCTCATTTGTGGGATAAGAACTGCTGGAATGAATCTCAAAACAAGAAAGGCCGACAAGGTTGGTTCATTTCTTGATCATAATTTTCTTTTAATCATAATTAAGTTCTTTTGTGTTTAAGTCAATCTCATTGAACTCTTTTTTCCATCTTGTTGCTTTTGGTGGTGGAACTCTATTGCGAAACCAGTCTATCTTGGTACGTTGATGGTTATTTTATGGATGGTTTTTTCTTTTGATAACTTATATAAAAGCGATATTTAATGGTTTTCTATATATTGATAATTAATTCAGGTGCCTATGATGATGAAGATGCAGCTGCTCATGCTTATGACTTGGCCGCCCTTAAGTATTGGGGTCAAGACACCATTCTTAACTTTCCGGTAATTAATTTTATGGATCAATTAATCTTGAAAAATTACTAGCTACACCAAAAAAAAAAAAAAAAAAGATACATTCTCTTATATTTTTGTATTCTATTTATCGGTTTTTCTTGAGTTAATTAACTATAGAACTAATTACCAACTGTTTATAATGTTATAGTTGTTAACATACCAAAAGGAACTGAAAGAAATGGAGGGTCAATCGAGAGAGGAATATATCGGATCACTAAGAAGGTACTGATCTAGTTTACAAACGTGTTTTCCGTTCTTTAATTCACCTAAATAAGAAGTTACATTAAGAACTTAAAGAATCTTAATCTTTGGTGTTGTTTGTTTTGTCTGAGATAAGAACTGCTGTTGAAATTGCAGGAAAAGCAGTGGATTTTCTCGAGGAGTGTCCAAGTATAGAGGTGTTGCAAGGTATGTGTTATAATTAATTCCTTTGTCCTCTTTTTTGTTCTTCAACTTAACTGTGTTTGAGTGCAAAATCATATTCCAAGAAGAAAAACAGTTTAGCTTTTACGAATCAAGATGTAATAGAAATTAAACGAAATTTTCTAAAATCATCTGTATTTGATATGAATTAACAGGCATCATCACAATGGAAGATGGGAAGCTCGAATCGGCAGAGTTTTTGGCAACAAATACCTTTATCTTGGCACATACGGTAAACTTTTAAATTCATTTATCTCTTATTAATAGACTGTTTTGATTCATAAAATTTGGTTAGTATGATTATTGAGAATTTATAATCTTAATTAAAATTACTGTATTTTAGAAATCAAGTAGAAAGATTTTCCAGGTCTCATTCTAAGCAATTTCAACGAAGCTTCTGCATGCAAACAGTACCTGAAAATGTCTATCACTATTACGTAGTTGGGCAAAGCCCACAATTTCCAAACTCTTCTTAGAAAAATGTTCCAATTAATATCTCCCATTTTTTGTTTTGTTCTTAGTGTATAACGTTGTTAAATCTATACCCGCAGCTACCCAAGAAGAAGCTGCAGTTGCATACGATATGGCGGCAATAGAGTACCGTGGACTTAACGCCGTTACCAACTTTGACCTCAGCCGTTACATAAAATGGCTGAGACCTGACCACAACAATAGCCATCCCGCCGATCAACCATCAACAAATCCTAACCCTAATGTTGACGTTGCACCAATTACCCCTAGCCATGACCAGGCCGGATTAAACTTCCCCCTCCACCAAGAACAACTACCACAACTTTCCATCGCCACGGACGAGGTCGAGGTCCCTGTACCTCATTCGCGGCCGACAACTGCCACATCAGCACTAGGACTTCTGTTACAATCCTCAAAGTTCAAGGAAATGATGGAGATGACCACGGCAGCCGAGTGCACTACCTCAACGCCACTGATCAAATCTGACCCACCACAGAGCAGCTTCCCCGATGAGATTCAAACTCACTTCGAGACTCACAGCTTCTCTAGCAACTATGGTGGTGGAGACGATTTTATTTTTGGCGATATAAACACGTTCATGCATAACATGTTACAGTCTGACTTCGACACTTAAAAGATAAACACCCACCAAGCTAAAGTAGTTTTTAGTTTTTGCCAAATGCATTGAGTGCAGAAACTAGTAATAAGCTTACGTAGTTGTACCTGCTTTGGCAAAGCATTTTAATTAATTAGTCGTAAAATTCAATTCTTTCATATGTATAATTGTATTTTGCTTGTTCGATCTGAACATGCATGTCAATAAGAACTGAAAAAGGAGTATTCTTATGTACTTGGAAAATCATTTGGTAGGGAAGGCGGGAAGGAGAAGTTCGATACATGATGGAAATGCAAATCTAGAGCTGATATCAGTTAGCTAGGGAGCATTTTTTGTAGATATGAAGTTGAAATAAGCCGTGGCTGTTGTAATTCATTCCTCATTTCTATGAATAATACAACATTCCATTCAATGCGTCAATTTTACAATCATTGTACACACATATTTCATGTGTGTATATATATATATATATCGTACAACCGGCAAAGTCTTACGGGTATGTTACGTGAGACGAATCCACTTAACCCGACTTACTGTGTTTTGATGGGTTGAGTTATGTAAGAGAAAGTCTCCGTCTTTTGAATTAAAAATACATAATACGTATGGTCTTACAGGAGACTTGCTCTGTCACTGTCACAAAATACAAGAAACGAAAATGTACTCCTATAGTTTAATATCTGATTCAATCTCCTTTGTATGGTTAGATTTGAGAGGATCGAATGGGCTTAATCTCCATTGCAGAGAGGGAGAGCGGCGCTTGAGATCACGGCGGTTCCATCGGAGTTTGCGAGCTTGAGATCTCGGTACGGTGGTTCCACCTGATTTACAACCCTTCTTCACTTTCATTGAATCCATAGACAGATCTGTATGTAGAAAGAGATGTGTTGTGTGAGAGAGAGTGTTTAGAGAGATGAGTTTAATGTGAGAGTGAGAGTGAGAGCCAAGAGATGGTGGTGTAATGTCGGTTAACGGTGAACGAATCAACGAAATATACATTCCAAATTAAGGATATACTAGTACTCAACCGTGCTTATGTCACGACGTCGGTTTCTGAATTTATCAATAAATTAAGCATATAATGTGATAATGAATTTATATTTACTTAGAATTTGTAAGAGTTGGATATATGTAAACTATACAACAAACGGAGAGAAAACTTAAATACCTAACAAAATAAAACATTTTAGTTCGACATTTATTTCATAAGAAAAGAAAGAAACAAATATTTTAATTGTAACTAATGTTAAAATAAGAATATAACATTTTATTATTTTCTCAATAATGAAAACTCAATCTTCTTCTGGGGGTTTTTGCTTAACAACAATTGTTGATTTAGAAATATGAGATGCAATAACTTTGTCCATTATTTCCACCTACACATGAGACAAAAACAATTCAAACACATTTAGTTAACCAAATTTTATGTATTGAAGTCGTTTAATTAAAATATTTAAAAAAAAAAAAAACATATTGTTTCATCTACAAAACTCGAATCCTCCAACATAGCATCATACACCATTATGGGTATATGTCTGACTGCAACTTGAGATGTAGGCGGAGGGGGTGGTGTGAGTGCCCGGATTTCAATTTCATCCACCCCCCCCTCCGCGCTGATGAAAGCGGGTGGTTTTTAAAATAAACCTTTAGGCGCGTAGAATACGCCCGGCCTCATTGTGGACTCAAAATGATAAAACAGAGTCTTCATCTTTATTTTAAGGAGAGATAAAGAAAAACCAAATGTAACCAAATTTGTAAAGGGTTCGGAGGCTAAGTTACGAGGTGGGAAGGTGTTAAGCACCCAACTCGCCCTTTCGGTCTCAAAATAGTTTTTTGGCTAAAATATGCTTTCATTATAGTTATTTAACAGATGAAATAAAGCATTTAATATATATATATATATATATATTACAACATTTGCTATAGCCTCCTTTCTAGAGTTACAAGCCATAATAATGGCTCTTTTTAGTGTTATTTTCTGTAGAACTTCGGGCAGCATAACTGCTTATTTTGCTTATATTTTGCTTACATTTTGCTAGTCTAAATAGCACTTTTTATATAATAAAACTTTAAATAACCTACCTCTTGAAGCGTGAGGGTTTAATCCCGTGTGAGCGAGTAACCAAGGAAGACGCACTGAGTGGAGAGAGCAGCGAGTTTGTGAGCAGAGTAAGGGCGGAGCCAAGGGTAGCAAAGGCACGAAGTTTGGAGTAGTTGGGCGAAGAGCCAAAAATGATATGGTAGGGAAACTGGTGAGCAAGAGTGGGTGTTGGTAGCCGATTTATGAGGTATGCCGCTGTTTGGAAGGCAATCGACCAGAAAGGTAGCAGAAGAGATGCACGGGAGAGGAGGGAGAGACCAGTTTTGACAATGTGGCGATGGCGACGTTCCGAGAACCCATTGCGTTCCGGGGTGTGAGGGGGCGAGATGAAGTGAGAGATACCATGGGTGGACAGGTAGGAGGCCAAGCCAGAATCCTGGGCAAGCCCCATGTACTCGCCTCCATTGTCCGAGTAAATAGTGACAATGGTTCTTTTAAAATAGTTTTCGACCAAGGCTTTAAACTTGGGAAATATGGTGCATGGCGGCCTCAGACTTGCGTCTGAGCGGGTAAAGCCATATGTAATAAGTAAAATGATTGACAAAAATCACATAATATTTGAACCCATCAATAGAGGGAAGGGGAGAGGTCCAAACATCAGTATAAATAGTTTGCAGAGGTAGAGTAGACACAATAGTATTTTGATGAAAAGGAAGTTTATAACTTTTATTAGAAAGACAATCATTACAATGAAGAAGATGATTGTGAGTAGTGTCTAAATCTAAACCTAGGCTAAATAGTATCTGTCGTTGGACGGGGCCAGACGGATGACCAAGACGATGATGCCAATCTTGGTGAGATACTTTGGAGCTAACACAAGCAGAGGGAAGAGGAGGGGTAGCTGTGGTCGGCCATTCATACACACCATCCTTAGACTGGCCGGTCAGTAGTATTCTCCCTGTCAGCAGATCCTTCACATGAAAAGAAGATGGTAAGAACTCAATAGAGGTATTATTGGAGATGCAAAATTGAGATATAGATATAAGGTTCTTTTTCATGTCAGGAACAAATAGAACATTATATAGGGAAAAAATGTGTGAGGGTGTATGAAGAGAGAAACCAGTTTTGGAGATAGTTAATCCAGTACCATCACCAATGACCATGTCGTCCATGCCCGTGTAGGTGGAGTGTAGCGAGAGGTTGCTAAGATCGCTAGTAACATGGTGAGAAGCACCACTATCGAGCAGCCAGCTCGGTGTCCCCGTGTCTGCCGTGGTTGCAAGGTGAGTCTGTGGTTGCTACTTGGAGCCACTTGTCGAGTTAGGAGCAGCAAGCAGAGATGTGGTGGCGACCAGTTGAAAGTTGGGGGCAGCGAGCAACCGAGTGACCCTGTTGGCAGCATCCTTGACACTTGCCCAGATATGGTCGCTGTGGTAAGGGTATAACGGTTCAGTTTGGTTCGGTTCGAAGCCAAAACCACAAGCCGAACTGATTTCTAATGGTTCCATGTTTCTCAAACCGAATCGAACCACGGGATGTTTGAAACCGAATCAAACCGAATTGAATGGTTCGATTCGATTTGGTGAATTAAATTAAAAATTGTTAGGCTAATTAACAACTTAACATCAAATCAAACATTAAAAATCATATTTTCAAACCAAATGAACAAAAAAATAAACAAACATGTTTATCACAATTTTCTTGCACAATTTTCTTGAATCTTGAAAGCAAACATCCAGGCAAAGTCGAGTAGGTAGGTCGGTCTCATACTCTGATGTAATTTCCCTTTTTTCCAAGTAAATGTAAAGTGAGTCTCAAGCTCTTCCTCAATTAAGTAATTGGATCCATGATTCCCAAGCTGGAATTTAAATTAACAGCAATTAGTACGGAGCAAAAAATAAATTAAATATATATGTGTGTGCTTGAGACATGATATCAATCTATCTTCCTTTAAAAAATGTGACATCAAATTTTAATACACAAGATCAAATAAGTTGTTAAGTAGATCATGACCACACTGTGAGCACTTAGCAGCCATATATATATATATATATATATGTGTATGTGCTGCTAAATATAGGGAATCAGTTTGTACTTTGTAGGGATTAACAACCGCCGAAGAGAAGAGAGGTAATGAACTCAACCATGAAAATTAGAATTCTAAAAGAAACAGAAAACCAGAGGGAAGAGAGAGATGCAAAGGTAGAGAAAAAGAGGGAGATGGGGTGAGAGAGAGAAGGAGACGAAAGCTTACAATCGTGAAGAGTGAAGATTGGACTACTGCCTACTGGAGAGCTAGACTGCAAGCGAGAGGGATTATGCGAGATTGCGAGCTAGACGGCCACGACATCGACGTCGAGTTCTGCAAAGTTCTAGGGTTTGTTTTGGGAGAGAGAGAGAAGCCTCTTTTGGATTTTGAAAATTTGGTCTGTAAGACCTTTGTCCGTACTCAAATACTCATTGTCCATAAGTCAAATGTGAGATATTTTAAAAATGATATAATTAAGAATGATATTATAAATATAAACTTATAAATTTATATATATATATGTATATTATAAAATCATATATTTTAATATGGCGATTTGGTTTGATTGGGTTTAGTTTGGTTTGATTTAGAAGTAAAAATTGCAAACCGAACCGAATCGACCGATTATAAAAATTTTAAACCTGAACCAAACCATCCTATGTCAAAACCGAACCAAACCTATCGATTCAATTCGATTCCGCGATTCAGACTTACACCCTTAGTTGTGGGCGAGGAGCAGAAGTCGAGGACTGGGAAGGTGATCGAGGTTACGAGGACTGATGTCGAGCTTGCGAGGAGGATTGCCGAGCAGATGAGCTATTGATTCTCGGGGCAGCAGGATTGGCCAAAGTAAGTGCGAGAAGGATGCGTGTTAAGATTGTTTCAAGAGCAGCTCGCGATTAATGAGCTTTTCATGAAGCTCATCAAACGATATGGGGGTGTCCCGTCATTCAACCACATCCACGATGTGGCGGTAGTCATCATCTAAACCATCGAGGAAGGTCTCAATGAGGTCCTCGTGGTCAAGTGGTTTGCCCAGGGCAGCGAGTTCATCAGCCCGACCTTTAACAGACTGCATGTAATCGGAAATAGACTGAGTGCCCTTGGATGCTCGCTTGAGATAATCCTCGATTTGTTTGATGTAGCCGCGAGTTAGGTGAGCAAGGGTTTGCCAAGCATCACGGGTAGTGGCGGCCTGTTGTATCAAGGGGACCAAGGGAGCAAAAAAGAAGCCGATAAGAGCACCAAACAGAAGTTTGTCTTGCCGGATCCCGGGTTGGGTGTGGGAATGTCCTTGGATGTTTGAGCATCCTTGGAAAGGACAGTGGGAGGTGGACATAGGTGTGAGCCGTCTACAAACTTGTAGAGGTCATATCCGATGAGGGTGGCCTCAACTTGGAGTTTCCAAGCTATATAGTTGGTGGAGGTGAGTTTGGTGATGTTGTGGTGAGAGATGTTGATGAGGTCGAAGGTTTGTGTGAGATCAAGAGGGTTTTTAATGGTGAGAGAGTGATTTCCGTTAGCCATGGCTGAAGTGTTAAGGGCGGCGGCTAGAGGAAGAAGATGAGGGTTTAGGAGCAGAGCTCTGATACCATATAAAAACTAATAAAGTTTAGGAATAATAGCATAGTCTTTCCATTGATTGAATCACTTATTTATAGGGAGAGTTATACAATTAGGGTTATACTTTGAGTACAGTACAAGAAACATATATAAGAAAGGTAACATAATAAGGAAATAACCATACAAGGTAATTACCACTAATTAATAATTACAAATAAATAAGAATAATAATAAATATATTATTCTCAAATACTGCAATCGTGCCACAAGGTGCACAATTTCTTTCTTTCACTAAAAACGTCATTTTTTAAACAAGTATTATATTTTAAACATTGATATCCTATTCATCCAAAACTCGATTTGGACAAATAAATTTATTATTTTGATACTCTCATCGAGTAGAACACATTTGCACAATTACCTTTACCAACAAACAAATGATAAGTAAATAAATATGTGCATCAAGTTGCACAATTTCTTTCACTAACAACACTAATTTTTCACTACGATGCATCTCTACTATAATTACCAATAAAAATGATATAACCAACATTGGTTGAAAATTGATATTTGTTTTAAAAAATATTTAGATAAATAACTTTTGGTGATTAACATAAAAATTCTTTTATCTAAAGACTTTTATAACTAATATCCATTTATAAATAATGTTAATCACAACTTCTATGAAATAATATTGTAAATTTATTTCAATATTTTCTCCGTTGACAAAACTCCAATATGATCAAAACCAAGTCATAACCCCAAAGATAGAGTTTCGGCCGTTGCCGCTTACAACATCAAAAACATGATTTCTACTTTATATGTGAATTTGTTTGTTTTATTTGTTTACTTCTATTACTTTTTGAAGCATAATTTATACTTTATATACATGATTCATTAATGTATGATGAAACATTCGAATCAATAGAAGTAGATAATTGTTGATCTTTAATTTATATTGCACTCGTACGCAGCACGGGCTCAATAACTAGTTTAAGATAAGGTAAACTACCAAATTGCAAATAAAACAATAATATTTAGGATATGAACAAAAATCATAATAATAATAATAATAATAATAATAATAATAATAATAATAATAATAATAATAATAATAATAATAATAAAACTATTGAAAAAAAAACAATAGGATTTAGGATACAAATAAGAGTCAAAAAAATAATTTGAAAAAAATATAAAAATATAATTTTAAGAATTCATGATAGAATTTTTTAGGGTTTGAAATAAAAGAAATTAAGGATACAGTTAAAGTTAAAATTGTATTTGAAGAAAAATTAGAGATACAAAATGGTAGACGCACGCAGTGGCTGGCAAACATTAGTCTATACAGTACTACACAATACACACACATTTAGTCGGGATTGGTTGGGAATCTCGACGGGATTTAAAAAATTCTCAAATCCCGTCCCGAAATAAGTCAGGATCGAGATTTTGTCGGGATCGGGTCGTGCGTCGGGTCGGGAAAACGGGAAACTTTGCCAACCCTAGTATTACAAACTTAGGATACAGTTAAAGTCCTAATAAGAATTAGAAAAAATATTAGAAGTAAGAAAACAAAATTCACAAATTTAAGATAAAGTTAATATAACTACAAAAAGTTACAAATAAAAAGAGGGATACAACTATAGTGAAAATAGCATTTTGAGAAAAAGTTAGAGATACAAAAAGGTTTTACAAACTTAACATACACTTAAGGTCATAACATGAAGATAAACAGGAGTTAGAAAAAAAATAAAAAATAAAAAATATTTCACATATTTAATATAAGGTTAACTTAACTACAAACGTCACAGATAGAACAAAAATATTTAGGATTCGATTAAGAGTCAAATAATAATAAGAAGAAGAAGAAAAAAAAAGTTATAATTAAAAAAAATGTTGATTTAGTAGACTGTTTTACAAAAAAATTATTGATAAAAAATAAGAGTTAAGATATAAATAAGAATCGAAATAATAATAAGAGATGCGCGTCGGGCTTTATGGGAAATAATGCAATAATAATACTGCAATAACAATAATACTAATATTATAATAACTGTCACTACTTTAAAATATAACTATTTTTCTCTTCATATTTCAAGTCCAATCTTTGCATGAACCGTGAGGGCTTTATGGGAAAACAATTATCTAAATTAATATTGCAGAATGACTAGTACACAAACTAACCTCAATCAAATCTCACATATTGTATACAACTCCCAAGAGATTTAGACTTCGCTGGTGAAATTCCATCCTTGCCCGTTGATATGATGGTCGGACATTTTTAAGATGTATTCATAAAAAAAATCAACTAATAAACTCTCAAATACAGTTTCAAAAAAGATGTTAGAAGAAGTAAAAATTCCATTGAAGCCTTAATCACACAAGCATTGGACGATGCATGGTTGCTCTCTTCATATTCATGAGACTGTCAGATCTTTGCATGGGGTTGTGAGGACTTTGAAGAAATCATTGCCCAGTTCTTCTTGCTCTTTCTTAATTTCCAATGCAGAGCAAACTGCAAAGTCACTACAACTATTAACCTCATTAATAAACTCTAGTGTTGGTATATGCCCTAATTAATCCAGATGGAATCTGCTTGAGCTTTGAGCATTGGAGCATCAAGAAATGCTCAAGGCTTAGAAAGTGCTCACTAGAGGATTTCCATTGCACAATATCAAGGTCTTGAAATTTCAAGTATTTGAGTTGACTATATCCCCCATCAACTATTTCCCATTCACTTCGAATTCAAGCGTGGAATTTAAACTTGAGAACTTCAAGATTAGATATGTTGGGAACATAATGACTCGATTACCCTAGCAACATGCTAAGTCCTCCGGACAAGCTCATATATATCTTTGGATAAATTGCATACTGGTCCACTTTGCAAGATTTCTAAGCTCTTTAGTCCCCTATTTTTTTGTAACCGCTAAAGTTCACTTTCATAATATTGTTCCTAAACTGCCCCTCCGCCTAAGTTTCTTCCTTCAATTGAACCGATAAAAGGCTTACACGTACGCCTGTATAAGCAAGTAATGTTTCTCTTTTTTTAAGGACTCAAACGATGAGTTTCATTCATCATAATCGGTCTCGAGGGATCTATATTCCCACTCGTTTTGCTTTGGCTTCCATCGAGCTCTTTTGTTCTGAAACCATATGGCCACCTTACGAGGTTGTGGACCGCTTCCAGCTTAAACAGAGATCCAGCGATCTTATTTGCTCATTGCTCAACCTCCTCATATTGTTCTTGTTCTTCTTCCTGTTATATGTAATTTTTGCTAGCGATGTTGGAGCCAAGTATTCTTTACCTTGAACTTTTTTCTCTATCTTTAGTTTATGGTAAGGCAGTCAAAGTGATTAAAACGCTTATTAAAGTTGCAAATGAAACAGAGTGTTGGAAGTTTGCTAAAGGGGTGCCCGTGAAGAAATCCCGATACACAATTTAGAATTGGAATACAAAACTTAATTCCGATGCATAATTTTAATTTTTCGATGCACAAATTGGATTACTCATGAAGAAAATCCGATGCATAATTTTGGATTTGCGATGCATAATTTGAAATTGGAATACAAAAGTAAATTCCGATGCACAATTTTATCTTCTGATACATGATTTTGAATTTACGATGCACAATTTTAGGTTTCAAGCAACATGTCATAACAGTGGTTGTTTAAGCAAATTTTGTTGAGAAGTTTGCGGAGAAAAGCTACTATACGCAACTTGACAAATTACTTAAAGCTACTAAAATGAGAAAGAAGACAAACTATGAATCCTTTGTGTACTTGTCATAAATCATAATCAATATTAAACAAGAAACAATATAATGTGGTACTGCCTACAAATCTATATATTTATAATTGTAAAGGTATATTATCACATCTATTTAAGGCAATATCCCACCAAAACCAATTTTTCATTTTTTAAACACTTTTGACTAAGACAATTTTGTATTAATTACATTACTTTTGACTCAAAGTCCCATTTTATATATTTGAAATTTGAAATAATTCATTGTATAGTTTGAATTGATTACATACATGATGTAAAAACCGAAGATTCATTTTTTATGTATTGATTACTCAATCCTTCGGGTTTTCATCTGTATTGATCACTTATTTTGTATTAATTACACACTCATTTGAAGAGTCATGAAAATCTATTCAACTTCTGGTCAAATATTATATATATATATATATATATATATATCAAGTACAAACTCATTTGCAATTATATTACGCATACAATATACAGTGGTGAACATTACCCTATTAAAAAATATTCATAAACACAAAAATTGATTGGATGCTAAAGCTTCGTCTAGCGAGTAAATGAACTATTCCTACCAATGATGAATTGAAGATTCCTCCATCAGTGGAATTGGTTATGGTCGATGCAGAAGTAAATATTCCATAATCAGTACAAATCAATAGCTCTTAGTTAAATTATAATACGAGCTCTGCATCATCCGTCTACGATATCTATTTTGCTTCCTGCAATATGGGAAAGTGAAAAATTATTGGTCAATCACATAGTTAGATTAGTGAGATTTTTTACCGCCTAAGCTCAATTCCAAAGCCATTTTTCAAATTTTTATACCAATATTGATCAATCAGATAATCATTATCTCTCAAAATCTTCACCTTCTTGGTAACCGATATTCATATGTGTTACATACCTTTCTAATTAATTACTCATTTAGAAGAGGTTTGATTCACTCAATAAAAATGTATTGAAGTTTCTCGGACCTATAAAAATAGTAGATTCTCCAGATAGCTCAAAGACAATTTTACTTGCATATGTACACCGCGATACTGTGACATTTTGTATACAAAATGTAGATGGAAGAGTCTCTATCTAAAGCTTGATGGGTGTGTGCAGCAAATGATATATATATATATATATATATATATATATATATATATATATATATATATATATATATCACTATCAATTATAAAAGTAGATAATCATTTTCTGGAGGTACGCATTACGCAGTAATAATCTGTTATTGTGTCTCATCTCCCTCGTTTCATAACCTTCAACCTTCTTTTCATTCTACAGTCAAAATCAGTTTTTTAACCCATATACTATCTATCAAAACTGTGATTGTTGTGTGTGAGGGAGAAAGGAGAGAGATATACCTTGATGTCCTTTCCTAACATGTCCCTCCCTTCTATTATCTATAGCTGTTATCCCAAATATGCGTTTAATATCTTCATGTCCATCAATTTGAATAGATCCCCTCAACTTTCTTCACACACTAAGGTACAAAATTAGATTAGTGAGATTATTTAGAACTGCATACTTCCTATGTTATTTGTACTTACATTTACATATTTTCTTTCTATTGTTACAGGGCGAACAGATACAAACATCAATTGACAAGACATTGATTAAGCAATTTGAATCAAAATTGCAAGAGGGCAAATTATATTATATTACAAACGTATATGTGATTGACAACCGTGGAAATTACAAAATAACCAATGTCAATTACAGGCTAATGTTTTTATCAACAACAGACGTCATAACAGTTGGTGACCAAAAATTCTCAACCAACATTTTCAATCTAAAAAGTTTCGATGAAATTCAGTCAATTGACGTCGCACAATCAAGATTAATATGTACATTTTATAACTCCTTCTGAATTAATATATATTATGGTTTACATAAATTAATTTTAATTATATTTGTAGATGTTGTTGTTAAAGTTGTAGGAAAATGATTGCTCAAATAAAAACTAATTCAAAATACATTGAAATTGAGCTAGAGGACTCTGAGTAAGTCTTTCTCTCTAATGTCTTGCTAAAGATTCTATCTATTATTAACTTTTGAGTTACCATTTCACTCTTTCTCTCTTCTATCTTCTCTTGTTGTATATTTATCTTTCTCTCTCCCATCTCCTCCATATTTTCTCTCTCATCACCACTATCTCCTCTCTTATAATTATGTTTAAACATTTTTCTCTCTTTAAACATAAAAAATAATAACTAAAACAAAAATAATAGTTTCGGAGTCAAGAAAACAAAAATATAAGAGGTTAGTAAAATAAAAATAATTTATAGAAAGAATCAACAAAACAAAATAATTTAATGCGGATGCTAGTAATATAAAATAATTTACGGAACAAAAGTTTAAAACAAATTCTTAAAAATATATATGTAAAACAAAAATATGTTAGTAAAATAAAAATATTTGATGGAATAAAAATAATAGTTACAAAGTCCATAAAAAAACAATTTAAACCGAAGTTACTAACATAATAAAAATAATTTATGGAACAAAATTTAAAACAAATTCTTAAAAATAGCTATGTAAAATAAAAATGCATTAGTTAAATAAAAATATTTGATGGAAAAAATAATAGGTACAGAAGTCAATTAAAAAAAAATTTAACCGAGGTTAGTAAAATCATAAAATAATTTACAGAACAAAAGTTTTAAAAAAATTCTTAAAAATAGTCATGTAAAACAAAAATACGTTAGTAAAATAAAAATATTCGATGGAACAAAAATAATAGTTACAGAGTCAATAAAACAAAACAATTTAAATCGAGGTTAGCAAAATAATAAAAAAAATTATTGAATAAAATTTTTCTGTAAAACTAATTCTTAAAAATAAAACAAAAATAATAGTTACGAAGTCAATAAAACAAAAATATATAATTGAAGTTATTAAAATCAAAATAATTTACAAAACAAAAATAATAGTTAACGTTAAAATTAATTTTGTTATTTTGATTTTAGCTTATTTTCTTCTCATAAATTTCTTTATTCATAAAATACAAATATAATTTAATAAAAGTAATCATTCAAAAGGAATAACTTATTTGAGTTCAGAATCTATTTGCAGGGTGGAAAAAATTAAAGTTTGTTCGAAGACATTAATTATTATTAGTTTTTGAATAGTATAAAGTGTTCGGGGTTGTCAAGACATGAATTGACACTTGAAATTAGTGTTCCAATAATGCTATTGAGAAACATTGACCATGCTGCAGGGTTGTGTAATGGAACAAAACTAATCATCATAAATCTTGAGGATCACATTGTTGAAACAAATTTTTTTTTTTAAAGGAAGCAATGTTGGAGAAAATATTTTTATCCCAAGATTATCATTAATTATATCCGATGAAAGATTGTCTTTCAAGTTTCAAAGAAAACAATTTACATTACTGGGATCAATTATCATATGCAATGATAATTAGCAAGTGCCAAAGTCAATAATTGCATGTAGGTCTCTTTTTGAAAAAATCGATCAGTATTTAGCAATAGACAGTTATATGTTGTACTTTTTAGAGTAACAAATTATTTTGGTTTGAAGATATTGATACGCGGTGAAAATGAAAAACCAACTAATAAGACAACAAATGTTGTGTATAAGGAATTTTTTTATAATATATAATGATTAGTGATATACTTATGTGTAATTGTTAATAAATTGATCCTTCTTATTTTGTTTATGTACGATTTAATTGACATGCGTTTGATGCACAAGTTAAAAAAACTAGTTGAACATAACCTTTCACAAACAATATGATTACTTATTCCTAATTAAAATTCATATTTTGAGCACAACTTCAGCAAATTTGTTTGGACAAATCATATATGAACGCAATAATTGTATGCAGTTCTCTCATTCAACAGAGAACATTGAGGAATCAGAAGTATGAACTTGAGCTAGCCTAATATCTCCTCTTTCATTGGTCATGCGACTCATCACTAGGGCTTCTTGTTATACATGTACATTCAGCAGACATTGAGGCTCACACATGTTAGTCTACATGTAAAGCAAATCCCGATGTAAAAATTGATTTTATGATGCACAAATTGAATTTTTCATTCAGAAAATTATGATGCACAATTTGGAATTGCGATATATCAACTTGGATCATGATGCAACACATCCCTAATCTAATTTCATTAAGGGTATATTTGTTCTTTTCCCCCAAAAGTACCTTTCACCGGTTAAATTAAAATATAGATAATTTTAACGATTGGAAAATTCTCAAAAGTGGATCAGTCCGACTATCACCCTATATATTTTTACCCATGCAATTGGTTCCCCAGGATTAGGCCATCGGCTTAACTTTTGGAGCTTTTGACTCATGTCATTGATATTTCAATTTTGTGGGCTAAAATATTTTCCTTTTAATTCTTACTTTTTTGGGTGAAATTCAGTTGGTCCACTTTGATGAAATTACAATCGCTATGGTCCTTAATAATATTTTTAACAATGATAGATTTACAACTAAGCCTTAATGAAGGATAATGTTGTTTCTTTTCAAAATACATTTTAATTGTGTACTTTTTTAAAACCGAAGAAAGATAATTTTAAGGCAAAAGGACGAATATACCCTTAATGAACCGAAAATGCGTACAAATTGTGTAATTGCTATTTTAATTTCATAGCGATGCATTGTGATTCAAAATTGAGGCATCACAATTTATAAAAATGTCCAAGAACCAACAAGTTTCTATTTGGGCATTTCAGTTGACAATCTATAGATGCTTAGCAATTTTTATTTATTACCCAAATATGTTTCAAAATAAATTTGATTATGAAAGTCGGAAGGAATGTATAGATGGAGAATACTTTTTTCACACTTTTTCTTTGTGTTTTACCGGTAGAGGTAGTCGAAAGTCGAAAGACATTTTCTTCAAAAACATATTGGTAACAGTGGTCCTTTAGAGGTATGTGAGACGAGATTGAATTTATATGGAGGATTCGAAGAAATGCGAGCGGCAACCATCGTGTTGTCCTCGTTGCTAAGGACAAAATTAATGATTGTATAAAGGAAGAGGAAGACGGGCATTTTACAAATGATTTTTAAAAAAGTTTCATTTGCTGGTTAAGAAAAAAGCCAAATTGAACCTTGAAAAAAAATTGAACCTTATTGATCCTTGTATGAAAAGTTTTGACGCAATTGGTCCTTTTGTCTAATTTCGTTAATTTTTTTCTGTTAGGTCAACACACGTGTGATTCATGTGACATTGATTCGGGGTAAAATAGTCATTTTATCCTCAAACAAAAAAGTACATGGACCAAACAAATCAATCTGAATTTTGGGCTTAGGGCAATGGGTGCAATTGCAAATTGCAATTCATCCTTAAGTCGCGCTATATAGACCCCTTGTTATTATAAGTTGACCACCCCAAAATTTTAACTTCCTATTTTATCCTTTTAATTTATCCTCCCCAACTAATCATACCCCCTCTCATTCTCCCTTCCTTGCTTCACTGTGTAGCATCAACATTTGGGTTCGAAGTTGATGCAATTTCGTGATGGGGAGCGATGCACTTGCTGTAAAATTGGCTTAAAAACTCACCTGAAATGGGAGATGGTGAGAACAGACGAGGAATGTGTGACTGGAGTGGTTGAAGTTTTGGGGAAACCCATTGGAGTTGAGAGGCTGGTACTTGGTGAAGAGAGAGATGACTACAAACGGCGGGATGAAGTTGGATTGAGGGAGGTGGGTTTCGCCGGAGCAGAGGAGGAAGGAACAGATAAAGAGAACTTAAACGGAGTTGGGTTTTTCTTGACTGAATTTGTTGATGGCGGTGAAAAAGATGAGGTGTGAATCACTTGTGCAGAGTTTGGCCAGAGAATGAGAGAGATGAAGGCGGCAGGGGCTCCCTACTTTGCCGGAGATGGTGGCGTTGGAGGCTGGGGGTTTTGATGTTACCCACATAGATCTGGGAAGCCGAGGAAGAGAGAGGAAGATGGACGAGCGGCGAAGGAACCAGTGGGTTTTAGAAGAAGTTTGCGTAACGAGAGATTGATTGAGGGAGGTGGTGGGAGGGAAGGGGGAGGGAGGAGGAAGAATAGTGAGATATGGGGAGAGAGGGAGGGAGGGAAGAAGTAGGGGGTGAGGGAGAAGAGGATGGGTATGATTAGTTAGGGACGATAAATTAAAAGGGCAAAATAGAAAGTTAAATTTTTTGTGGGTCTGCTTATAGGAACGAGGGTCTATATAGCACGACTATTCATCCTTTATATAATAAGGCATGTCATATTCCGTTTGTTGCTTTCCGATTTCCGATTTCATCGAATCAACTGCTTTTTGATTTCTTAATGTTTGGGGGGCTTTTTCCTTATTTCAAAGATCTTGTCCATTATGGGATGGAATAAACAAAGCTTTGGCAATATTTTTCAGAACTTAAAAATTGCAGACGGAGTGCTGGAAATTTTTTGAGCAGAGAAAAATACATCTGGTCCTACTGGCTTATTTGCCACACACCTTCTTTTTCTTTTATTTGCAAGCTCTTATGGGTCCAGACCTAAGAAAAAGGGGTTGATGAAATTTTATGGAGACACACACATAGAGAAGCACAAACCAAGATGTAGACTGCTCCATCTTTTCCATCTCTTTCTCTCGCACACACACAGAAACAAACCTATATCTGAAATTTTTTTGAACAATAAATCCAAAACACATAAGCACCAATCCAGATCACAAATTCGTTGCAGAAGTTGAAAATGTTTGAAGAACGTACTGAGATGTTGCTTCCCAGCTAGAGCATAAATTTGACGGCTAAATCAGAAATTGACGACGAAATCAGAAATCGACGACGAAATTAGAAATTGACGGTGAAATAATCTCTGCAAATAATGTTTAGCAAAGAGATGTTGGAGGGAGTAATGAGCAAAACACACATTTTTCTGGAAAATTGTTGGAATTTGTCATTTCTGAGGGGTTGGAGGGTTGCGATTTAGATTGGAGATAGAGAGAGAGAGAGAATGAAGGCTACCTGAGGAAGTGCCGAAGAGAGATGAACGGAGGTGTGATAAATTGAAATTTAAGGGGATGAAAGAGGTATACAAATTATAATTTAGCCAACTACATTGGTACCCTTATATTTAGTTTTTAAAAAACTAAATCATTATTAGTATTTTTGTCTATAAAAAAGAAAAGACTACATGAACAAATTTACCCCTAGCCAATATCATGTGAGGCGCACGTATGTTGACTTAACGGAAAAAAGTAATGAAATTGGATGGAAGGATCAATTACGTCAAATGTTTTAGTAAATGGGTGATTTTTAAGAATTTAGGAAGAACATGGAGGTTTTAGGGGTAAAATGGAAAAAAAAAAGGGTTGGGCAAGACTGGGTCTGGGTTAACTGGTTGGGAGGACGCGGGTTAAACCATGGAGAAACGGGGTGAAGACTATGAGAAGAAATGGGCTTGAAGGTGAACAAGTGTAGCAAATTGGAATTGAGCTAACCCAGATCCATGGCTGGAACACGTGAGTCGCTGGCTTTGGAGACGCGAGTGACGTGGCACCACATTAGCTCGACAGCGTATTAATGAAACTTTCATTAATAACGCCGGTCTCCCCTCTCTTATTGAACTGCTCTCTGGTACCCCTGGACTTTTTGGGATACGCGTCGGAGTCCTTCCTTGCCCAGGCTTTGAAGATTAGTCCATAGTTAGCTCTGTTAGCCCTTTGTTAGCTCTTTTTAGGCTGGGACTCTAACAAACTTCAATGGACTTTGACCGAATGAATTGGAACTTAACTTTAAAGCCCGAAATTGCCTCAATTTGTATACATTGAGCCTTAAAACCTCAAATTTTTTGAGATACCTACATGAAGCACAAAATACATAAAAATAGAATCTTAAATGCAATTAATCATTAACCAAAGCTCAAAATAATCAATAAAATATCGGGAAAATAATAAAAATAATAAGAAAATTCCAAGCTTATCATTCCCTTCTTCCTCCACCCACTTCGTCCTCTTCCCTTCTCCCACTCTGTCTCTTCCATTCTTCCTCCCTCCTCGGTGAACACACGCCCCAACCTCTCTTCTTTCACCATATCCTCCATTAAAAAAAAAAAAATTCAAATAAAGGGTTGTTCAGTGATGGTCAACCATGGTTGATCGAACAACCTTGTGTTGTTCATTTGATCCTAGCCGAACAACACAAGGTTGTTCAATCGACCATGGTCGAACATCACAAGGTTGTTCGGTCGACCATGACTGAACAACCCTTGAATTGATTTTTTTTTAAACTGGAGGAGACGGGGAAGAAGGGAGGCATAAGGGGTATACTATGATGGAGGAAGAGGGAGGGAGGGAGAGAGGGAGGGGTGGCTGGTGGATGGGGGGAAGGAGGACGCAGTGACTGTTGGGGGAAAGGGAGGACACAATCGCTGTTGGGCAACATGAGGAGGAAAAGTTTGGATTGAGGAAGGTAAAGTAAGAAGATTAAGTTTTGGGGAGTCAATTTATAGGAACGGAGGGTCTCAACAGCTGCTAAAAAAAAAGAAAAATGAAAAAAAAAAATACTAGCAACTAGCACTAATATTTTGTTAAAAACTTACAAAAAGGTACCCCGCAATTTCTCATACTTCTTAATTTGTTGTTATTGCAGCTCTGAGGGGGCTTTTATAGAAAATTCGTTATCTCCATCTCTGCGACTCCAAATTTTAGTTTTCCCGCCCAACAAAAAATACTGTCAGTTGTTTCAGCCAAGACGGTTTTCCGACATTCTTAATCCAAAAAAAATTTCGTTCAAATTCTCTCCTCTCTCTATATCTCCCCCTCACTCTCTCAGCCTCTCTCTAAAATTTGGATGTAACTACAGCATCACTTCTAGGGTTTTCGGACAAGAATGCCTGATTTAGGCAACCTCTTGAACACGTCCTCTCTCACACTCACTCGTTGCCCTAATCTCAAACCGGACCCCTCCGCGCAATGTGGATCAAATGTTCCTTCGTACAGCGATTCGGTCAAACCTGACCCGTGCGAAAGAGATTGGGAACAGCGCCTCCGATTTCCCATACTCACCAAAAGGGATATCCCTGGTCGGAACGGTGTCGGAGCATTACGCCGTAGTCGGAACAAAAAGTCATCGGATACGAAGAACTTGGATGATTATGTGAAGGCTTGGGTTGCTAAGAGAATCGAGTTGGGGGTTCCTGAACGGAAATGTTTTCTCCCATTTCTTGTCCGGGCACCAAAATTGGTAATTTGGTCCTGATTTAGAGTTTGTAAATACTTTTTAATTTACTTATTCATTTTATCTTAATTCCTAAATCATTAATTTAGAATTATGCACTATTGTAGAGGAGTATGCTTGTTGTTTGTGATTATGAAATTATTGGGTATTTGAAAATAGGTTACTTCTTCCAAAATAATTTTTCCATTTTTGTGTTGTTTAAAGTAATGAAAGAGATATAGATAAAGGTGTGTATATTGCGGATAGATTTATTATTATTATATATATATATTTTTGAGATCAGTTATGAGATAGTTCAAAACTTCGAATTGATTTTTGTGTGAAATTCACTGCACAAAAACTAATTCATCAAGAGAAATTCTCTACTTAAGGAAGAGCAGCCTTCGTCACAATTACTTGGGATATTAAGAGAAACACATTACCCGTTATTTATAAGTTTAATTTAAAGGTTGGTGGAAACCAGTATTTATGAAGAAATGGTGCTAAACAACTTGATTGAGAGAAGATCACTTCGCACCTGAAGCTTAAACTCTTTTATATCTTGATATTTGTTGAACATGTTATATGTATCTTATAATGCCACTTTGCAACAGGGAAGCAATAAAGAATCTCTGAGTGATTCATTGTAGGAGATGACTTTAATGTTAGATATTTTTTAAGTGTATTCAAAGCATCTTGTTCTCCATTTATTTTTTTGAGTTCTTCTAAAGGTTGAATTTGGTTCAGTTTCAGCACACACATTTTTCCTGCTATATTGATGCATTATATCTTTTTCTCTGCCACTTTTAATAAACTCAAACTTAAACTTTGGTCTTGGGTCATTTTATATGTTGGAAAAAAAAAGCTGATGAAATTTCATATGAAATGTTAAATGTGTTTGCAGCAAAGTAGCGACACTTTATCAGTTGAGGAGGACTTGTTCTTCTTGTCTCTGTGAAATATAAACAATAGAAAGTGGTGAAATCATGGGGCATGGGCTTTGTTTGTCATGTCTAAAGAATTTTGCCCTCTTTCTTATTGTAGAATGTGAGTGTCCGAAGGTTATGATGTGTGCCGGGTAAAGTGTTAGGTACTTAGGCGTGACATGTTGCTATCAAAGAACCTCAAAGAGTAAAAGATCGGTGTGGAAGTCAAGACTGATCAGACGAAGAGGGATAGGGAAAAAGAGTTTTCTCTCTAGTACTCATTAGGTTCTCAATCAAATAATTTCCTATCAATGATTTTTTATCCTTGAAAATGAGGCTTTGACCTCTATTTATAGTGAATATGGGATGACACACGACATCCCTTGCTAGGTGTCATCATCCTATTGACCAATGATCATAGGATAAGTGTCCCGAAATTGGGGACCACAATCAGCTCTTTCTCTCTTAGTGATCAGGTCACACGCGTCACATGTGTGTGGTATCGCACACGTACAACTTTGAGACTTATTCTTGACTTCAGCCACCAAACCAATAACCCCGAGGTTCCCAAAACCGGCTCGACCTCTTGAGGGTTAAGGACCCTCGGCCTGCCGTTGCACTTAGAGTAGATCGCCCGGTAGTGCCCTAAGCCAGGTCATCCCCGAGGGATGTAAGTACTAGAGGTAAGTTGTTGCCCCTTACCTCAGGCGTAGAATTAGTTCCTTGAAACCCTAATACTCAGAGATCGGGGCTTTGCCAGCTGGATTCTCACATGGTCAGGCAAGATGTCATCCTGACGGAGCGTTTTGACCTTAGGCCAGTTTGCTCGTGGAGACCATTAATAGAGCCGGGGTGCGGCCGTAGAGGTCTGGGCATCATTACCCTTAGGCTAAAAAGCATTCAACTTCGGCCCCCTTTAGGCTATCTCCCAAAGCCTAGTACGTTCTCGTACGGTAGGTCTTAGTTCGGGGAAAACTAGGTAATTACATGGCAATTACCTAGAGTGACGTGGCACAACCCCTACTACACTTATGATGAAGCAATTGCACTGAAAGCTTTTAGAAAAATATGCTATATAAGAAAACCTGTCTACATGCATGGAAGTACTTTGAGTTTCTTCATTTTCTTTATTTAAGAAATGAAGTTATGCATACATTTTTGCTTATATTTTAAATGTTGCATGTAGCCAGAATATTTTAATGCTAGGTTAAGATGTTAAGGAATAATCAAATGATTAACAGAATCTCAAATGATTGTTTGTAATCCATCTCAGGTCGAGTGTCGCTTTTGTCAGAATTTGATCTACCCAGGAGAGGAGGTGCTATGCTCTGTTCATGGTTGTCAATGTGCTTATCACTTGAACTGTGCAAAGGACACGCGTGGATTCCAATCTTCAAGGAAATTCAAGTGCCATCAACATGTAAAATATTTCCCATTAAAAACTTTTAGCCTTTAGGATTGTTTCTAAACACTTGTGCTTATGCCTTTCTAAATTGTAGGTGTTAGAGAATCTGTTGATTTAACTTGGAACTATCATACTTCAGTTTATTAGTAAGCTTGTATTATGGATTGCTATCGTTCTCTCTTGAAAACAGAGTTGGGGAACATTTTGTCTAATTTATTTGATATATTCTTTCGTAGGAGTCAGCTTAAATAACTGTTATGTCAGTGATCACTGAAAAAACAACTCCCTGCTGAGTGACTAAAGTGGCTCACAATGGGCAGTGTTTTGAATTGGAATATGTATCTTTCTCAGCTGTAAAGCTTAAGATGGTTAAAAGGTTGACATGGAGCTTGGCTATCTCAGTAATTGGGCTATCATAGTCACGGTACCTTTGAGGTTTTCTTTTGCTGAGCGCAATATTCTTGATGAAGGTGGGGCGGGCGTTGGGAGTTAGTTCTGTCTGACTGATACCTACTGGAGTTAAGGAAGATCTAACTCCATTTGGAGTTATATAGCCATAGAAGTTCTCTTTTACTTCTTCCCATTTGATTGATAACATATTCCTTCTGTTTATAGATTATCTTCAATGCTAGTTTTTTTGCTATAAATTTCATGCTTTACATTTTTCATGTGGGCAGTAGTATTTGTAATTGCTTCTTGTGCTATGCATGTAAGATTGTTTCACATTTTTTCTTGTGCAGGAATGCTTTCTGTGCAAAACTAATGCCCATTTGTGGCGGTGTGCAAGATGCTATTTAGCATCACATGATAAATGTGCAGCCTTTCCAGAGGATGTACTTTGGTTAAATGACCAACCGAGGCAAGCCATTTGTTGGAAGCATCTTACTCCCTTGGAGAAGGTCAACCTCTTCCTTCCATCATCAGAATGATTACCATATTCCTAATTATACTTTTGGAATTTTCTTCTTTCTTGTTAGTTTAACGCTAACGCGTCAGAGTGTTATGCCATTAGGCGCATTGCCCTTTTGTTAGTAAAAGCAGATAGCTACTCAGATACCATTTGCATATAATGGTATCTGTAATAGTGTAATCTGATGTTCCTGTAATAGTGCAATCTGATGTTTTTAGTGCATGATTTTTGATTTTTTAAGAGTGATCTTCATGTGAATCATGTCTCCAACCTCTGCGCTTGATATGGATATTTTGTTGTTCTTGTTTTGAGATAAATCATCGGCTTGAAAAAGAAAAAAGAAAGAAAATAAAAAGGAAGATCAAACACAACCATGCTTTTCCACTGATGTGTTTATGGATGTTTTGATGGTTTAGCCCTGACCTAGAAACCATTACTCAGTGAGAGCTTTTGATGGTTGGAGTTCAAATTCAGCATACTAATCTTGTAACTACTACTGGAGACACACGTCTGTAGCATTATAACGTCCTCCAACCCTAAATTGATGTCACTTCTGAGGTCCTTTAATTTTGTTCTTCAAGTTCAAGCTTATAGCAAAAAGGTGACTTTTGTATATTTACAGGTTAGACTGTACGTGACAATCACTTAAAAGTTATGGACATGGGGTTGCATTAAATATTGAAAATGTATTTTGAAAAAGCTGAAAGTAAAGTACTGCAAATTCGCCATGCTTCCCTTAGATATTTGCTCATTTTCAATATCATATGATGCCTATTAGTTCTTTAGTTATCTAAAATTAAAAGGGCTGAGTTGTTGGTTTAGGTGACTTACGAGTTTTGACCGCCTGTATGTATTGACATAAGCATTATAGCGACCACCAAGCGCGTAAATCAGCTGGTAGGGGTTGTTCTAGCTTAACCATTGGTCTCGAGTTCTAACCATGGGAACGCAGCTGCGTTTCATAAACTAGTTGCTGTTCAATAGAGAGACACTCGACATTTGTATTATACATATCATGGTAAGATCCTGATACACAGAATTCAACTTTCAACATTAGGGATGTAACATAGCATGTAGGCAGAAGTGATAGTACGAGGTGGTAACATCACATGCTATGTTACATCCCTTATGTTGAAAGTTGAATTCTGTGCATCAGGATCTTACCATGATGTATAATACAAATGTTGAGTGTCTCTCTATTGAACAGTAACTAGTTTATGAATCATAAAATTGAGGAAATCCTGTCTAACTTTTATGAAAGTGATCAAAGTGATGTTTTGAATTTGTAAAATGTATGGTTAACTAGATTCGAAGCGAGTGGAGGCAAATGGTTGTTATATATTACAGAAATCACTTATTTTCTGCCTGATTGCTTCCATCTATCTAAGTCGTAGTGAAAAGTTTTGAGGGGTGATAACTGTTGAATGCCTTTTGCTCATCATACTTGTAGTCATGTAGAAGGTGGAAAGGTTATTTGTTGATCATTGGAAATTGGATAACCATCGTGCTTGAAGACATGCATTTGAGATGGTTAAACAGTTATTGATCTTACTTAGGGTTTTTCTTTGTTGATCAATCCATATTGTTTATTGATTAGGCTGGTTGACAGGACTGATTTGTCTGTGTTGATTGACAGCATGCAGTTCCAACAAATGGCATAGAGGTCAGCCTTCTAATTTTTCAGTTTTCTTAGAAAGTTCCTTCATTCTTTTTTGTAATGCAAACTTAGTTTGCCACTTCCGAATGGTAACTGCTGGCTAACTTTTCCCAAACTACTTTGTAGGAAATCTTCCATCGCTTACCATTACCATATGTAGAGGAAGAGTTCAAGATTGATCTGACGTGGAGAGACATTGCAGGGAATAAATTGGAGCCACCTCCATACGTGCACATCAGGCGCAGTATCCGACATGTTCTTAAAAATTAAGACCAGTAGAGTTGATATGATTGTCCACGAGACTGAATTTTCTTCTTTTAAGTTTTATTTTCTTCCACACTCTACAGTACAAAGTGATTCATTCAGGTTGCAAAAAGTCATTTTTTTAAAGTCTGCGGTTCTTCCAAAAGTAATATTTATTTTGCAGCAGTAGTAAATTTTTGTATCGTCCCACAGAATCTCCTGAACTTAAGTAGATGTCTACCTTGTCAAGAAAAAGCGTGATGATGTTGATAGTGAAATTGGATGCACAAGTTGCAGTTCCAATATATGCTCAAAAGATTGTGTGTGCAGGTACTTGTTTAACTGTTTAATATTATGGATTTATGTATTAACATTGGATGACCTGATATATCTACATTGATGTTTGATCTTATAGGGTGCAGTGTATAAGCTGCTCTAAAGCTTGTCGTTGTTCAGATGCATGTAAAAACAGACCATTTCGAAAAGATAAAAAGATCAAAATTGTTCTGGTAAAAATTTTGCTGCTGATTAATCACTTCATTTCCTTCATTTTTTCCCTCCCGAGTTACTTAACTGTTGTCTTTATACAAGTGTTATTAATTGACTACTGCTTATTTTCTACTTATCTTTCTACTCAGACTGAATTTTGTGGTTGGGGTGTTGAGGCTGCTGAATCTATTGGCAAAGGTGAATTTATTATTGAGTACATTGGGGAAGGTAATTACTGTACATTTTATCAATGAAACTGAATTACTATATTATTTCTTGTAGTGCTAACTAGAACCAATGGCTAATATTACTTATTATCCTGATGTGGATATTTGATTCATATATGCTGTATAATTTGCATATAGTAATACTACAAGATTTCAGGTTTGAATATTTGGTTAAAATTCAATGATTCATGTCTCCAATATGGTATTGAAAGTTGGTGTCCAGAGGTGGTTCAAGCCTCTCTGACTGTTTGTTTGGTCTCTCACCAAACATATTCAAAATCTCACAATTCATAGATAGTGGACCCTCACACAGTTGAGCATTTATCATCCAATAAAATTTCAAATGTGCGAAGCGTTCAGAACATTTAATTTTACTTAACATTAAAATTTCCTTTGTAATTGAATGTCGTTGTAGATCTAGTACTGTTAGCTTGAAGTCTGATAATTTCTCATTAGTTATAAGCATTTCAGTATATAATGCACTGGTTGCTAGCTACAAAATAATTTTGAACAGTATTTTCCTCTCCGGTTGTTTAATTTTGTATTAAAAAGCTTGGTGCCAGCCCATTTTGAACATCCTATGCAAAGTATATTATTTCTTGATTTAATAATTTACTTTCCTATGCAGTTATCAGTGATGCTATGTGTACGCAACGGTTATGGGACATGAAGTATCGAGGCATCAAGAACTTTTACATGTGTGAGATCCGAAAAGACTTCACCATTGATGCAACTTTCAAGGGGAATATCTCTCGTTTTCTGAACCATAGCTGTAATCCTAATTGCAACCTGGAAAAATGGTTAGTAGGACGGACATCATAGTCTCTTTCTTTGTTTTTTAAAATGTTTGAGGTTGTAGTTTCCTTTGAGAGCCTGAACTTAGGCTGATAACTCGGGAATGTATATCCTGGAAATAAGCTCTTTGCATTTATACATTGATGGATAGCCATTCATCTATATCCATGGATAAAATCATCTTATACATGACTCAAAGTTGTTTAACTTGTCTTTTTAAGTGTTTTTTTAATGTGGAATGGGCCAAGTCTGGTGATAGATACTCTTATTAGATACAGCGAGCAGTCCTTTAAAGTTAATGCACATTCTCCACAACGCATTACTGTTAGAGTTTAATTTTTTTTCTTCTTTTCATTGGAGTTATATGAAGTCAAGTTGGTTGAATGAATTTCTCATGAAACTTAAAAGCTCTTGCATCACTATCGTATATCATTAACCTATCTGTTTCTTTGACAGAGATCATTTCAAGAGCCTTCTAGCAATCTTAAGGACATATTTAATGCTACCTGCATTTTTGTTTTCTTCTTCTGGTTTATATTTGGTTTCTCCAAAATTTATTGTGTAGAAGCATTATAAATAGAACTTGGTATTTATGGAGAAAGTTCATGCTCTTTTCTATTTCATCCTTTTGAAGGCAAGTTGAGGGGGAAACTCGTGTTGGTGTTTTTGCTGCTCGATCCATTGAAGTTGGAGAACAGTTAACATATGATTACAGGTACGTTGGGTATATACAAAGAGTTACAAAGTCGATTGATTACTTCGTGCATCATATGGATTTCAGACATGGCCATCAAGCAGCACCATTATTCCCATTGGTCAAAACACTATCTGTTTGGTTTTCCTTTTGGTTGTTCTACATTCAGCCAGTGCTTCCTTATGCCCTCCTCCATAAGATCATTTTATTTTTTGAGTATTCTAAAGCTGATCCTAATTTTCATAAGATGTGAATTTAAATCCTAGAAGCAATTTTTGATTATAAATCTTTTTGGCAACCACATAATTGCTTCTTTTTGTGGCCTGACTGCCTGAGATAAAGAGATCAATTCCGACATTGGAATCTTTTCATTTTTTTAGAAAGTAACATTCATTCATGGACAAACTAAAAATTCAATGTGACGCCTAGTTAGAGATAAAGATAAAGGTACTCTTTAGGTCACTCCTATCCATAAATATGAGCTTAAACTAAAAACTGAGACGATGGAGCCAAAGAACTCTAATCTGGAAATAGTATAAAGTTATGTAGAAATGGATTTTATGTCAAAAAATTTGCTACATTTGCAGTGCAATCTATTTGTGTTTGGCTTCTACAGGCTATGTAAAAAAAAGGGAAAACATTTTTTTAAAAACAGTTCTAAAGGCCAGAAAGTCATTAGATTCTTCATAAGAAGGGGTGGCCTAATAGACCTAGGGCTTCTCAAAGCAGAGTTCTCAGATTCGATCATCTTTTCTGAGTTTTCTCCCATAAGACCCAAAAAATAAAAGAATGAAATAAGAGACTCATAGGAATGAAAGTTAATTTAGTGTTCTAGACAGTATATGCCGCATGGATGTCTTCCTGGCATACTTCTTGCGTTGGCTTGACATCAAGTACTAATGATACAGTGATACTAGTGAATACACTTGCTATATGAGAAAATTTACGAAATATGTTGACTTTCATGGATCACAACTCCTTAGAATGTGGTGTGAATGCATCTTTTTATTGGAAAATGTACTTTTGATTTGAGTAAAATATGCCACGCTGGGATGACAAATATTAGAGTGGCGTGATGTTTTTGCATTTCAGGTTTGTCCAATTCGGGCCAGAGGTTAAATGCCAGTGCGGTGCTGCCAATTGTCAAGGCTATCTCGGCACCAAGAGAAAAGTGGCCAAGGAGAAGATAGGCTGGGGCTCAAAACGCCAGAGAACACGAACTGTTTGCCCAGCAAATCTAAATCTGTGATGTTTCACTGGCAGTCCATCTCAGAAAGGTCAGCCATGTTGTATATTGGTCTTACCATACCATTAAAATGAAGTGAATAATAATTGGGGTAAGAAAAGGTAAAGGAAAGAAAATACCTTCTCATTCATCATTGTCGTATTGATTTATGCTAAGAGTCATCAAAGATGAACTTGTCAACAGGTAATTCAGTTTTGTGAAAAAAATTTCCACAGCTATACAGGTGGTTTGTAAATGAATGATGTTGCCTCACTGGTGCCATATTTTTGCTATATTTAGAGAATTACAACATACAAGAGATGACATGCTTTGTCTGCTATTTTGATGTATATATCTCCTCCGTCTTTTTGCATATGTTTCATTTTTATATCCCTTCGTAAGCGTAGTGAATCGGCATAAACATATACTCCGTACCACTCCAAAACCCGGGAAAGTAGCATCACAATTCATCTCTACACTTAAAACTAGAACCTTTGATTCCCAGCATATTTGCACATGTCTCAGTGCTCTTGTTAGGAATTAGATTCCGATTATCAAATGCACAACTTGTAACAGAAAAACCTCAGGAAGATCTACAGTTGGAATTGTACTTGGCTTAAGTCCCTTCTATACTATCTAGGAAAAGGATCCTATTGTTTCACACGTTATAAGATCCATACCATTTTTGCTATTTCATTATATTATTGAATTTAATACAGGTTTGTGGACTTCATATATTATAGGCGTACATGTACCCGAACATTAAAAGAAAATCTAAAATAAGTTAGGGTAATTATTCATTAATCCATCTACCCTTGAGAAAGCCTTTGCAGATCTTTTGCCAACATTTCCTATCTGGTTCTGCTATTTCCATCTTTGACCTTGCCTCTTCTGCAAAACCTTTCTGCAATAATAATATACCATCAATGAGAAAAAATAAAATAAAATAAAAAATGGAATCAGTAAGTGTTAAAATAAGTAAATAAAATCATTACAATAGTAACGTAATCAACCTCTATGGAGTTACTGTTGAGAAGTCGATCGATGAGATTATTTAGAATGTCGTTGGTGTATTCGGGGTGACCTTGGATTCCTAGGATATGGTCTCCAATTGTAAACATCTCCACCCCCGTTTTGTCGGAGATTGCAATCACTTCAGCTCCCATTGGGACTTCCCACACCTGTTCCATGGTCACAATTAGTCCAGATGGTCTGTCATGTTCTTCAAACAAACACACACACACACACACACATGATTTGAGAGAGAGAGAGAGAGTGAGTGAGAGACGTACCTCGTCTTGGTGACATTGGATGATGGAAAGAGCTGGTGGCATATCCTCAAGAAAGCTACATGCAGAGAAATCTTTCAAAATTCTCACACTCCTAAGACCAATATCCCAACCACTATAAGCTTTCCCAATTTTCCCTCCTAATGCTCTACACAAAACCTTTTAAGAAAACACCCATGAAAATGTTAGTTTAGTTTAGTTCAAGAAAAAATAATCTGGTAGATTATTTGATAATGTCTTGTCTGACATGAAGTTACCTGGTGACCAAAGCAAATGCCAAGAACTTTCTTTTGCATGGCATCTAAGGTTTGCAAGAGAAAGCAAAGGTCAAGGATCCAAAAGTCATTTCCATAAGCATCATAAGGGCTGCCACTAATCACAAAGCCATCATAGTTATGAAGCTCATTCATATCTGGGAACTCTCCATCAACAACCCTAAATAAGTCCCATCTCTCTCCTTCTAATTCTCCATAGGCTGATACAAACACATTCAAGTATCCACCATACATTTTCTTCACATACTCCGAATCCCTTGCTGCCATTAGTAGTGCATATCTCTTCTCTACTTCCTTACCCATCCTGATGTTGATGTGTGTGTGTGTGTGTGTGTGTTTGAGAGAGCGAGAGGTAAGTTTGAGAGAGCGTCTGAAGAGGGACTGATGGTTTTATAGGGGAGCAAAGAGCCAAAGACATAAACTTGGCGGGCCACTCCAAAAATTAAATTAGCATGTGTTTGGTAATATCTTTACATGGTGAAAAGATTACTGAGTAATCGCTCTATTTCAAGCAAAAGATTCAGTATGATATTTTGGGATTCTTTACAAAAAATGTCATACTTTCATCGATTATGCCTAGAATCTCAATAATATTTAATATTTTACTATAATATTTTGTTATGTTTAACTTTAAAAGTCAATTTAAAAATTTATGTCAATACTTTTCATAACAATTCAAAATTACACTTCACATTTGATATTAACATATTGATTATGCTAAAATATTATTGTAATTATGAACAAATATTATAATGTTAATTACATATCCCTTAATTATTAGATTTTTTAAACATCAACTCAAGGAATATTTTATAAAATGAACGATACTCCTTTATCATCGTCGTCATCATCATCTTTGTGGTCAGTCTGGAGGAGAAATTGACCTTTAAGTTTAACATGTGAAAATCGAGGGAAAGCATGGCAATGGGGGTGCGGGCACACATGTACGGTGTTTTTTAGAAACGATGTTAAACAATCTCCTAGTGTGTAATTATAGTGGAAAGATAATTAATAACGACATGAGTAGGTTTTATTTGACACTGTCTTACACGTCTTAATTCGTAAGACGGAACTCAACTCTCTCACATCTTAGCCTACCAACACACGGTGACTCGAGTTAGGAAAATCCATATTACAGAAAATACCGTAAGATAATTTTTTCTAAAATTTTGACTAACAAGATATATTAATATCATTAGAGTTGGTCATAATTACGTAAAAACTTAAATACACTCAATATGCTTACAATAAAGTAGAGGGTAAAGATAAAATTAATATAATGAAAATTGTGAACATATATATATATATATATATAGTCGATTCTTTTAAAGTGAAATATCTTAAAATACAATAGTTGAATTTTTGCTTAAAACTGATAAGTTTATTACAGTATGATCCTACAAATGCAAATTTGTGGAAATAACTTCCTATTTTCCCTTTAAATTTACCCTCCCAACTAATCATACCCCCTCCCCTTCTCCCTCCTTTTCTTCTCCATGGAGTAGCCCCACCCTCTCCCTTCTTCCTCCTCCGTTCTCCCTCCCAATCCCACCGCCTCCCTGTTTTCCCTTTCCCTACCTCCCTCCATCCCTCCCCATCTTTCACTATTTTTCCTCCTTCCCACCCCTCCTCCTTCTCTTTCCTTTTCTTCTCCGTGTCCACAGCCCTTCTCCCTCCCTCCTATATTAAAAAAAAAATTGATTTCAAAAATGACAAAAATAAAATAAAAATCCCAATCTCCCCCAAAATCACATTGGTACCGGTAAAATAATAAAAAAAAAAGATTGTGAATGTTCGACTCTGGATGACCAAACAACATTGTGTTGTTCAACTAGCTCATGCCAAATATTACTAAGATTAATTTTTTAAAAAATTATAATGTCCAGTCACCTTTAGTCGAACAACACTGTGTGTTGTTCGGCTAGCTGTAACCAAACAACACAGTGTTGTTCGGCCAAAGGTGACCGAGTAGTATATATATTTTTTTAAAAATTAATCTCAGTAATGTTCGGCTTGAGCTAGTCGAACTTCACAATATTGTTCAGCCAATCAGAGTTGAACATTAATTTTTGTTTTGTTATTTTACTAATGTGATTTTGGGGGAAATTGAGAAATCAGTTTTTTTGTTATTTTTGAAAAAAAAAATGGTTACAAAAGAAGGGGTAACCGGGTAGGAAAGAAGAAGAATAGTGAGAAATGGGAAGGGAGAGAGAAGGGAAGGAAAACAAGGAGGCGGTGGGAAGGAGGAGGTGGTGATGGGGGGTATAGATGGAGGAGGCAGTAAGGTGGGGTTTGAGTTTGGATGTTGATGGGTAAATTAGGAAGTTTAGATTATTAGGGGGTCAACTTATAACATTGGGAGAACTAAATTATAGTGTCATTCTATCTTAAAATATAATAGTCGACTATTTGCCTAAAATTTAAAAGTTTTTTACGGTATGATCCTACAAATGCAAATTTGTGGAATATATGAAAGTTACAAGTTCATGAATGCGATTGTAATTGTCTAAATGCATTTTTGCTACTATTTATTTAAAGAAACCAGAGAGAGAGAGAGAGAGAGAGAGAGAGGCCCAAGTTGAAGTTGTGGGAGATGCTTCAAGAAGAAGAAATTAAGAGGCGGTAGCAATACTTTAGTGCTATATTGGTGGGTGTGCAATTGGTTTATATAATTAAGACATGTATATATTCATATTCTAGATTGTGAAATGCAGTTTGCATCAATTTTTGGAAGTACGTTTCCTGGTTTTCAAACTGTTGCCCTCATTTATGATGTAAATAGATCATAAATCGTTATAACTTATAAACCTCATATATTGTTTAAGGAGACCACGCGAATATTGTGTTTTTATATTTCTTTTCGACCTTCACTAATAAGAATTTTTTTTTTTTTACAGAAATATCAAATTTGTACACCAGATGATGTGACATCTTATATGTCATATTGTTAATATAACTTTTTAACTTATAGTGGAGTCCATAAAATGTCAAATAGGATGATATATTAAAAAACACATCATTTGATGCACAAATTTAAGTATACATTAAGTGGCTCTAACAGTAATTATATATATATATATTCTCTCGGTACTTTATCGTATGGAATTAGAAGTTGCAGCCATTATTCGAAATTAAGCAAGCCGACATTCTTTTGTGGCAGCCATGGAAAACATGCGTGCATGCATGTCACATTGTTACATCTTTTACAGCTAAGATTTGATTTTTCTTAGATTATCACAGAACTAAAATGGAGTATATGATTCTTATTCAATGCGCCTGAAAATTGAAATTATATACTCCTCCAATTAGATCTTATAATAGAAATTTACCAAGAAACTTTGTCGTGTAAATAACTGTTGTTAATGGAGACAAAAAGAATTGAAAAGGTAACAGACAAAATGGATCCTTTCTGTCTCATTATTAATTTATTTATATTCTTTTTGCAGCTATTTCTGTTACAATTACTGGAAAAGAGGAAACAAAAATAGCATATTCACTCACGTAAGCATGCATGAAGCCCAAGTTGTGGGAGCTATACCCTAAATGCATGCTTGCCTACATGTACAACTAGCAGCACAAATGGCTTACATTAAGACATTGCTGGTTTTGAAATGCACTTTGATCAATCTCTGGAAATGGAATCGTAGAAAGGGTCATTGCTGATCCAACTTGGAATTTGGGAATCAATGCCATATTCTCCCTCCGTTATCAAATCGAATCACAAGATCCAGTTCGAAATTAATAATTTGTACCCTCCCATTAGGTACTTTGATTCTTATTCAGAATTTGATCATATAAATGGAAGCTCGTATCTCTTGTTAAAATTCTCCAATTAGTAAATGAATATGTCTCCTGTAAAACGGTCTTACAGGTACCTATCCATGTTAAATGAGTCAAGATTAAGAAATCTCACCGCAACTTCTCATTTTTTGGAAATTGTTGTGTCACCCCTCACGTAAAGAAATCACTTTTTAGTATTAAAAATATCACTTTTAGCATACTCAAGAGAAATCGCCCTTAATTGAGGGACAAAGATGCAGGTCTTAGGACTCCATCATACGCAGGGTCGGCCCTGAGTTTCGAGAGGCCCATGGCCAAAAAAAGGGGGCCTTTTATAAAAATGAAATCATTTAAAGTATTGAAAAAAAAAAAGTAAAAAGTTTTTAGCAAGAATTGAACCAAAAATCTCTCATAATCTACCAAATATGTTAACCATTGGGTCATCTATTCTACACTAAATTAATAAACACGTTATACCTTATATATAGTTCACAGACTAAAAAAGTAACGTAGTAAAATAAGTACCAACCTAGGACCTCTACCTTAAATCATGTGCATCTTAACCACTAGGTGAAACCAATCAATTAAAAACATTTTTGACACTATAATATATATAATAAATATAAGGTAGTACCCAAACATTTGAGGCCTTAAAAATTGGGGGCCCATGACGGTAGCCCCTCTTGCCACCCCCAGGACCGGCCCTAATCATACAAATTAAGATCCGTAAGACAATTTTATACTCTCACCCATCTATTGCTCTCTCCCTTAACTGGACTTTGATATTCAACCGACCTCATCCCGATATCTTGGCCAATAACCGACCTTTGCCTATATCCGACCTCATTCGACTCTCTTTTTTGTATCCCTCGTCTGATTAATACTTGAGGTGAAGATCCAATAGTCATTTCATCTCATTTAATACTTGAGGTAAAAATCCTTAAGTATATTTATTACCCCGTATATATTTTTATATGCATGTGTTTCATGTTAGCCTGCTAATAAAAAAAATTACTTCTTTCGTTTTGGGTAAAGAGTTTCCGTATGAAAGTTAAATTTTTTTTAAAAGAAAAATGACACTTTTAGTATAGTTCATTAGTAATAAGATGACACTTTTATTACTTAATTTTTGAAAGTGATCTTTTTAAATGAAACATCTCAAAATAGAATTATAATTCCCCCTATTTTACATCGGGTAAGTGTGAGAATTATGTGCAATTTATAAGGTGATCACACTATACTACTGAGCGTCAATATCATCCATGGACTTTTGGGTCGACTTGTAGTGGACCTGATGATCCAAGGTGTTGCGTACTCAGTGTGTGGGTTACAAGTAGCAGACTGGGCTTTCGGACTTGGGGCATTACAAATGGTATTAGAGTGGGTGTCGGCCGAAAATGTGGGAACAAAGTGATGTATGGGTCAAAGTGCTGCACCGCGGGAGGTGGGAGTCACCTCTTAATCCCCGTATGAGCCACTTCTTGAATCCTGCATCATCCGTGGTATGGTTCAGCCTTTGACGAAGACGTTAAAAATTTAAGTGGGGGAGATTAGAATACCCCTTCCCACATTGGGTATGTGTGAGAATTATGTGTAATTTATAATGTGGTCACACTCTATTACTGAGTACCAACATCATCTATTGACTTTTAGGTCGATTTGTGATGAGCCTGATGACCTAAGGTGTTGCGTGTTCAGTGGTCAGTGTGCGACTACACATAGCGGACTCGGATTTTGGGCTCGGGATGTTATAAGAATAATATTTTTTATCCAGAACTGAGAGAATATTTTTTTAAAAAAAAAATGGATGGAGTCACACAGCATATCGGAATTTCGAACTCGGGATGTTATAAAAATAATACTTTTTATCCGGAACTGATAAAGTAATTTTTAAAAACAAAAATGGATCGAGTTATAGGTTGGTCTGACACTTGTCATATCTATGTTTGGAACTTTTCTTCCAGTAGCCCCTTTGGTAGCACATTAAGAATTTGTATCATTTAGCATTGCAAAATTTGTGTAAAAAAGTACAGCCAAATACAAAGTTGGAGTGTCAGTAGTAGTCGGTGTTTTAAAACTCCCCGCCTAGCTTCGTTTAGGCGTTAGGCCCCTCTCCACCGCCACGACTTTCTTAGTCACCGCCTAATCGACCAAGTCGGCGTCTATGCCAAACCTCGCTGACCTTAATTTATTTTTGTAGCTTTGATTTTATGGCATGCGGTGACCGGAGAAGGAATGGAGAGTGGTAATGGTGAGGCAGAGAGAGAGGTAATGGGGGGGGGTGGGCGAACTGGAGTAAAATCTTTTTTTGTTTTTTTGTTTTTAGTTCTAAACTTGGCTGGTTTATTGCTTTGGGGTTGTTGAGAATTGAGATTAATGGTAAGTTTGTATATTTTTGTTCATTTTATAAATATAGACAAGTGTTTGATAAAATGATAAACATAAAAAAAAAATTAAATTTGTATTCAATATGTTTGATATTTGATGTAAATTATCAAAAAAATAGTAATTATGCCTTAATTTTATGCCCCACCTAGGCCCCGATTACGCCCCGACTAGTCCCCTAGCGCTAGGTGTCAGTGTACCGCCTAACGACCGCCTAACGATTTTTAAAACCTTGGAAGTAGCTAGTAGCTTCTGTTACAATTTACTGTTAAGTTGGCATGCGATGGTCACATGCAAATTTTTTATGAGTTTATGGATTAGTTTGGGTATACATGGTGGTCTGATGTAATTTTTGAAATGTTTAAAGGTTTTTTTTTTTGCATTATTTGATAGTTAATCATCATTATTAGGCCTATAGTAGCTATTTGAATGGATTAAGAGCACATCTACGTACAGACTAAAATGTCAAAAAGCTTAGCAAATCCGATGTAAATCAGATTACATCAATAAAAAGGATAGACCCAAATAATAATATTTTAAAATGGAAAACTAATCAAATCTTTTTTTTTATCCAATTGCATAAAAAGTTTTCTTATTTATTACAATAGTTGGTAAGGTCATATTCACATAGCACGTATTCCGATTTATATTATAAAATAATCAAGTAATTGATTAGGGTTATTTAGAGGTTGAGATTAAATTATCTTAAAAAATTTAACGATTGAAATTCATCCTTACATTGTTATCCATTTTTAACTCTGAAGGATCCCAGCCAGTGCCGACCTGGGACCCACAAGGCCGAGCAAAGCCCAATTCTTCTCATGGGTTCTCCAATCAGTCGGTGCCGACCTAGGACCCCCAAGGCCGAGCAAAGTCCAATTCTTCTCATGAGTTCTCCAATCACGTATGAAGGGACAAGAGCAAGGGTCATGGCAAGAACCGACCTGGAAATCACCACTTTCACCAAGCTGAGCTGAGAAGGGATCAGACGTTGCCGTGCCAACCAAAGGACTGATCCGCCGAAAGCTTTCCCGGCCGACTCGCTGAACGAACTCAGCCAACCTTCATATGGAACGGATACTCGCTCCTGCTCGTGCCGGAACACCTGGGGTCGGCGGCACTCGTCCCAACGTGGCATGCACCCCGATAAAGTCACTTCACTGTAGTTCTGTCTCATAAGTTGATCATACGACAAAAATACTGCTACATTCAGCCACCTGCTCCCTGACAGACGCCCATCTTCTCAAATGACTCACCTAATTCCGTGCCATGCAAATGATGAAGGGCCGCCCAGACCTGCCAATGAAAATAGGCCACCTCCATTTCCCAGACAAACATACCCCACTCCGATTGGGTATAAAAGGAGAACTGAAGGTTACTAAAAAATCATCCCAAAAATAGCAAGAAAATAGAGTATTAGTAGATTTCTCTTTGAAAGAGTCTCCCAGTATCCTGGAGATCCATAGTCCAGAAAACTAGAAGCCTTCTTCATTCTCTACAAAAAATCTTAGTTCTTCAGTTCAGTTCAGTTCAGTTCAGTAATAGTTAATGTAACCACTGTAACCCAGATATTAGAGAGAGTTTGTTGATGTTCGGAACCTTGATTAGCCAGATATCCTACTACATTTATTATCTCTTACCATATTTTGTTGTCTCATACTAGCATAAGACAGGATCACCGATTCTGCGTGATCAAACTCCCTATTTTTTCTTTCCCTATTACAAGTCACCTCATACAATTAATATTATGAGCAATCACTCAACTATCACTCAACTATCACTTGAATCAATATACTTCTCGACTATAATATTTTTTTAAATCGCACTTTTATTTAGGCACTGTCATTTCAATTAACAAAATAAGATATGTTGGAACCGTGACATAAACACGAACATGAAGATTAGTAGTAGCTATTTAAGATAAAGTCAAAGAAATAAGAATGTATGTTACATATATTACTAGAGTCGTATTTCATTATTTGATTATTTAAAAGGAAATTCATAACAATTTGAATCGTTTTATTTATGCCTCATAAACCGTTATGGTAACCCGTAATATGACATATGTTCTTTTTTAGATGATTTAAGAATGAAGTGTGTGCGTATAACTATTATTTTAGAAAGTTACATTCACAAATTAATATGCGGCGTTATAAGAACGATTTAAAACAAAATCAAATAATTGACGTTACATATGATTATAGAATCATTTAAAAGGAAATTTGTAGCACTTTGAATTATTTTGATTCGACAAACGAGCGACAAGATGCTTAAAAATCATCAATTTATCTAGTAAAATGACGGTTCCATTGAATTTATTATTGGAGAGAGAGTGGGGGAGAATATAATGTGTGATTACTGATTAGCCGTTCAATTATAAAAAAAATAAATTGCTAATGGAAGTTACTCTAAACCCACCTATTAGTACAAAATTTGTACATTAACCCTCATAATTGTTAATATCTATATATGAGACCATGAAGTGAGAACCGGTCCGCCTTGGAGCCTAAAATGCTCCCATTTTTTATACTTCATCCATTCTATACAAATAATTCATTATCCTATTTTTAGATGTTTTATTTTATAAGTGTTTTAAAAAATTGTACTTACAATTTTCATAACATTTCAATTTTCTCCTCCACTTATAATTTTTTTTTGAGTATGCTTAATTATTTTTATGAGTATGATCAATTTTAATGATATATATATATATATATATATATATATAATGACAATAGTGTTTTTTCCCACCTAAATTACTTATCATAAATGAAACTCAAATATAATTTTTCAGCTATGCATTGAAAGTTGAGAAACTTTAATTAGTATGAAATTTATATTTTTCATATACATTATTGTATATGGATATCTTCAATTTATAACTATTACTCCCTCCGTTTTCAAATTAAAGTATTCCTTTCATTTTTCGTCCTATCAAAAATTATTGTCTTCTTTGAAAATTCTCTTTTAAAAAACCACTTTTACCACTTTACTCTTATATTTTCTATTTATTTTAATTATGAACACATGTTTAAGGGACTTTAATGAAATAACACGGACAAAAAAATTTATCATACAGTCAATTACTTTTTTCTTAAACGGTATGTCGGGTCAAACAAGACGATAATTTGAAAACAGATGGAGTACTAAAATAGTTATATAATCTTCTTATAAATAGTTGTAACGAACAAAAATATTATTCGAACTTCTCATCGTACGGGTATAATGAGTTTTGAGGTAGTGTATTGCTTATAAATAATAAGTTAAAATGAACAACTTACTTGACATGGGCTTAAGGGTGGAGTTGAGATTTTACTGTTGTAGCTTTATTAATAGTAGGCATTTTAGTGTTTTTCAATTTTTTTATTTCTCATTTTGGAAATTGTCATAAGAAAATAATATTTTTCATCAATAATTTTGTTGAAATTTTTTGAATGTGGTGTATTAAAGTCTTTTGAATTATTTAGTCTGCGAGTTGAAAATAATAGTATGTTTGGATGATTTTTTGGTTTTTATTTCTTTAATTTAATAATTTTATATAAATTGTGTTGCAGAAAATGTTGTTTCCCAGCAATATAATATTGAATGTTTTAATCAAAATGTTTCGCATCCTACTTTAGTTCTTCATTTATTGGATATCACGAATGAGGCGATATATTATACTATTTTAAAATAAATTTCATTAAATATTTTATTTTATATATTTTTAAAACATTACATATTTTTTTCCAACTAATACACAAGTACACGATACAAGGAAGAGTAATTTCTATACTTACTCACCTTTCACAAGTTCAAGTATTTTGCCCATTGTTAATTTAATAAATCATGAAGAATGTTCAAATCCTATTGTCATTTCGAAAAAGAAAAAACGTTTACATATATCTCTCTTGCTTACTCAATGTAAATTTTTGTTATGTTTATTACATCTTTTAATTGTTATTATTAAGTAGATTTCAAAGTTATTCATGTTTTATCTTCTTTTTTTCTAATTTATGATATTATTTTTTTACTAAATAAATAATATCTCATATTTTGGTCAAACGTTTGATTTTTCATAACTTAATAAATAAATAAATATATCATAAAAAATAATGATATTTAATACATTACAACTTATGATTAGCACTTTACATAAAATGTAATTGACTTTCTTAATTAATATTTTTGTTTCTATAATAAGTTAAAAGAGAATATATGAATCTTACTTTTAATGTAAATATGATGTGTATTTTTCTATGATACAAATATAAAAGTGAGGAATAATAATAAAAAATTGAGGCAAATCAACGTAAAATATTATATTAAACTTTCAATAATGATATATATTTTTTGTTTTATCTGAATATTATTTAATTAAAAAATATTTTTGTCATATGTTTAACATACCCATATATAAAATAGTTTATATTAGCCTTACTAATTAGATTTTTCAAATGTAAATTTTTTGAGTTGAAAGAATGAACTATCATTATCCCAATTGAATTTATTAAATGATGAAGTAAGCATGGTCAATTCATTGACCCATCTTTTTCTTTACCAACAACAACAAGACGAAGTATTGTGATGATGACCCATACATATAAAAAAAAAAAACTAGTAACAAAAGGGTCTCACGTGACAAAAGGAAAAGAGTAAGAACATGGAGCTCCACCTCCAATAGAAAGTGGCTCAATGACTCTTAAGAATAAGCCCAACGGGAGTTTATAGTCAAATCTAAACTAAATCTTGGGTTCCAACAGTAATTTTTTTAAAATCTAAATCAATTCATCAATTGATTTTGAAAAAAAAAATTACTAGAAGAACTTGGAATTTCAGCCAATCTTCGAAACAATCCCTCATGTCGCGGCAACGTTTTGAGCCTTAACCCATCAAAACAGCATTGTTTTGATGTGCGAAAATTTAAAAAAAATTAAAGCGATCGACCAGGGCTAACAGCCTGCTTTCCACGTGTCAAGCCCTGACCAGTTGGTTGGATTTGTTATTTATCATTGGTTTAAGGGCATTTTTGGTATTCAAGAAACATTATTTTTTTATTTTTTAAAAAATATTACACATTTTTATTTATAAATAAAGACTTGGTTTGCCTCATTTGGACACTAAACAAATTTTTTACAAATTTTGAAGTTTATTTATTTGGTTTTGGAGATAAAGATGGTGAAGTATGTAAAAATGTATTGGATTTTGTACCACAATTGAGAAAGTTTTTTGGTTTTGAATCAAATGAGTATCAAATAAATTATTTTATTGGTTTTTAATAGGTTGTGTTTGATTTTTGGTATCCATTGTACTTGCTCTAATCATAACAACATCATTTTTTTATTACTTGCAATATATGCTCTCACTTTCTAAATAAATGTCCTCTTTAATTTGACACACTGTTTACAAAAATATATTAAATTTATTATAAATATTGATTTAATTTTTAGTTTCCTTTAATGTTCTTGGGCATGTAGTCATAATTAAAGTACGTATAAAAATTAAGGTTAATTGATAAAATTATATTCATACTTTTTTTTAAAGAAAATGATAATTATTTTAGAATGAATAAAAAAGGAAATAAAGACATGTTAGATCTTTCATTTTTATTATGGAATACTTCTTATTTTATACTAGATTTTGTGCACGTACCTATAGTACAGCGTCAGTACGGACGCCATCAAAGTATAGGGCGAGCCGTATTTGAATAAATCAATATATGCTTAATTTTTGAAAGTAAACTCTTTAAGTGAAACATTTTAAAGTGAAATTTTTTAAAATGAAATAGTTAACTATTTGTCTTGAACGGAGGGAGTATTTAGTAATTTTCTAGTCCTAAAAAAATTATATTTTTCATGTTGCACTTTTAATGGCATGCTATTGAAAAACACTTATATTTCTCTCACTATCTTAATGAAATCTATCTAAAACTAATCACAATCACATGATATAACTATTGAACAGTCTGCACCCTCCACTTTCGTCAAAATTTAGAAACCACAATTTATTATATTTACAAATCTTATCTACTGCCAATCTCTACTCGCGGATTTGCGAATTTGAGGATAGAAGTCTATAGAAGATAAAATTCAAAGTAAATGGGTAATGTTGGACGTGGACCCAACTGGAATGAAAGAAAGAAAGTTAATAAGTTTTCTATCACCCTACCTCATCAAAATCAATATGAGTAGCAGACGGAAGACATCTTGAAAACACAAATCAACCCAAACAAAAGCTTAAAGAAAGGTAAAATAAGAAGAAGATTAGGATAGACAGAAGAATGGAAGAAGAAAATCCACTGATCTTAAGCAAACACCGAATTGCATGAACTTATATTCAAACATAAAACAGGTACACCGCTCCTAAATAATTAAACACTATCATGATGATGTGACCATATTAATTCTACTTATAAATTATAATGTCAATTTCTTTCTTACCAGCATGAGCAATACCAATTCTGAGATCATACAAATTATTCTTTCTCTTTCTCAGTGAAGGTGGGGGGGGGGAATAAACCTTCAATTGTTTTGGGCAGGTCAACTCTTTCAGTTCCTTTTCCTCTTTTCTAGAGTCATTTTACCATGCATTTGTACATAATGTTTAATATACATTGTGGTTGGCTTGAAGTGAAATAGAACTTCAACTTTTTGGGATTTGCATGAAAATCCATTTGTAACTTGAACATATCAACGAATCCATGTGAACCGTTGCTTAAACCCAACGAAAGCATGTCTATCTCATAAATTCCTGCAACATTGAATCAAACATTAAATGAGACTATAACTTACTAGATCAAAGCACATAACTAAATTGTACAATTCTTGTATCAAGTTAACTGAATGCATACTCCCTATCTCTGTTGGAGTATAATACCCTACGGGTGTTTATTTTTCATTCCTTGTCGTGTCCTATCTTTAAGGAATATGGATTGTTATTACCTTTCTAGTATATTTGACAAGTTGTTTGGTTATTGACTTGTTTAGGACTCTGATATGGAAATCCCTAACTTGTAGGATTAGAGGTTTATTTCTTTAATAACTATTTCTTAATCCCAACATTGCCTTGTTGAGTTGTTTTCTCGGTGGACAAGTTTCCTAGAAGCTCTATAAAAGAAAGGATCAGCCTTGGACGTTGGTAACCCAAGCAGAGAATTTTCAGAGAGAGATTTTAACGAAGAAGTGCTGTCACGGAACCAATGAGCCACCCAATGATACATCATTAGAAAACTCATCAGTTTCGCTGTTCATTGTCTCCAATTCATCTTCCCCTCCCCCTTTTCAATATCTCACTTATATGACCTCACTTTATTTCTCCCTCTTCCATTTTTTGAAACAATAAACACACACACACCACCACTAATCTCATTCCTCTCCAATTTTCTCTTTTGTCGTTGCCGGACACACTCACACAGGTATACAATCAGAATATACAAAATATAAAAGTAAAGTCATGGTATTAACCTAATAGAAACAACATATTTAAACTCGATCAATTTCAAACACCATACATATTTAAACTTAATCAAAGTTAAACCAAAAAAAAATTCAAATAAAAAGGGGACGGTGATTTCGGGGGTGACGAGAGCAAAAAAAAAAAAAAGATTTCAAAATACGAATTTAAAAACTCGATTAAAGTCTTTGATGACAATATGAAACTGTGTTTTTGCTATCCAAGGAACTATTGACTGTGTATGGCCATATTTAGTCTACATAAAGCTATATTTAGTTTGCTAGTTTGGTAGAACGTTTTGACCAAAACGCCGGTCAATAACTCATCGTTTTCTCTTTAAAAGTGTTTCAATGCAGCGTTTTAAAACGCAACGTTTAAAAAATGTGCAGCGTTTTAAAAATATGATGCGTTTACAACTACTCTGTTTATGAAAATAACGTTTTAAAATAGTTTCTCAAACATGTTTACAAGAAAAATACCACGATTAAAAACGTTGCATTTTGAAAATGATATGTTTTCAAAACGCTGCACCAAACGAGATCTAAGGTTGATTAAACAATAATTCAGGATCAGATTACTTAAACTAATCCATCACTCTCATCTCCGCATGCTTTCCCTCTCCCTCGCTGTCTCTCGACTATGGACGCAAAGTGTTCGACCGAATTCCCAACTTAAACCTCTGCACTTGGGACACGCTATTTGAGCACTTTTTATAGGCAACATACAACATAACTAATTGCTATAGGAAAAAAACATAATTGAGATTAAATTGATAAGGTCGGGAAAAAAAGCAAAAGAAAGGCAAATGCCAAAATCATTATAAATTGACCCTACACAGACGCATACACATAGTTCAAAGAATAGTTTTTTACCCTAAGAAACAACTAAACAGGACCAACTTAGATACAATCTATATATATATATATATATATAAAAGTTGGTGAGGAGCACTATGGTTGTGCCACCTCACCACCTTTAGATAAATCTTCATTCTAAATCATCCATGTGGAAGTTTTAAAAACCTTTGGTTTTCTAGCTATTAGCTAATAATAATACCTAATAACAATCAATATGATAAGGGGTATTAGTATTAGTATATATAACTTCTTCTATTGTCAATAGTAGAAGACTTATATTTAAAAACTTTTACAACTAACATTACTTCTAAGCAATGTGGGATAAAACTCTTCAAGGTTAGATATTACTTCTAATGACTCACTTTTAACATCATACTTTAAGCTTTGATATCTTATTCATCCAAAACTTGATTTGGACAAATAAATATATCATTTCGATATTCTTGCCGAGCAGAACACATTTACACAATTACTTTTGTCAACAAACAAATGACACGTAAAGAAATTTGTGCCTCAAGTTGCACAATTTCTTTTACTAAAAACACTAATTTTTTAATAAGTATTATACTTTAACTCTTGATATCTTATTCATCCAAAACTCAATTTGGACAAATAAATATATCATTTCGATGCTCTCAGCAAGTAGAACACATTTGCACAATTACATTTACCAACAAACAAATGACACGTAAAGACATTCGTGCCTCAAGTTGCACAATTTCTCTCACTAAAAACACGAATTTTTTTAAACATGTATTATACTTTAAGTCTTGATATCTCATTATCAAAAACTCAATTTGGACAAATAAATATATCATTTTGATGCTCTCACCGAGTAGAATACATTTGCGCAATTACCTTCGTTAATAAACAAACGATACGTAAAGAAATTCGTGCCTCGAGTAACACAATTTCTTTTTCACAAAAAACACTAATTTTTCAACAATAGAAGAGATGTATCCCACATTGGTTAGAAATTGATGTTGGTTTTAAAAATTCTATTATTAAGTACCAATAGAATAAATGCATCATGCATCATACATTGGTTGGAAAGTGATGTTGATTTTCAAAGTCACTAGAAAACCAAAAGTTTTTAAAGCTTCCACATGGATGCTTTAGAATGAAGATTTATCCAAAGGTGGTGAGGTGGCACAACCATAGTGCTCCTCACCAATTATATATATATATATATATATATATATATATATATATATATATATATATATATATATATATATATATATATTATGATGAAATATTTTTACAATTATTACCAATAGAAGATGTATATCTCACATTGGCTAGAAAATGATGTTGAGTTTAAATTATTTTATATTATAACACATTGTTTAAAAAAAATGTTAGATTTTAAAGTCTTTTAAAAGACTAAAGACTTTCACTTTTACAAGAGATGTATCTCACATGGTTACAAAATATTCTACTATTATTACCAATACAAGAGATGTATCACACATTGGTTAGAAATTGATGTTTGTATTAAAAATATTATTATTAATTTCTAATTGAAAAGATGTATCATACATTTGTTATAAAGTGATGTTGATTTTTTAAGTTTTTTGTTAAAAAACTTCTACCATTATTACCAATAGAAAATGTATATCTCACATTGGTTAAAAAATGATGTTGATTTTTAATTATTTTAAATTATATAAAAGACTTACTATTATTAGCAATATAATATATATATATATATATATATATATATATATATATATATATATACTTTTGGTTTTCTAACCATTAACTAATAATAATACATAATAATAATCATAATGATAATGAGTATTAGTATTAGTATATATAACTTCTTCTATTGTCAATAGTAGAAGACTTATATTTAAAAAAATTTACAACTAACATTACTTCTAACCAATGTGGGATAAAACTCTTCAAGGTTAGATATTCCTTTTAATGACTCACTTTTAACATTATACTTTAAGCTTTGATATTTTATTCATTCAAAACTTGATTTGGACAAATAAATATATCATTTCGATGTTCTTGACGAGTAGAACACATTTGCACAATTACTTTTGTCAACAAACAAATGACACGTAAATAATTTGTGCCTCAAGTTGCATAATTTCTTTCACTAAAAACAATAATTTTTAATAAGTATTATACTTTAACTCTTGATATCTTATTCATCCAAAACTCGATTTGGACAAATAAATATATGATTTCGATGCTCTCACCGAGTAGAATACATTTGCGCAATTACATTCGCCAACAAACAAATGACACGTAAAGAAATTTGTGCCTCAAGTTGCATAATTTCTCTCACTAAAAAAACTAATTATTTTAACAAGTATTATACTTTAAGTCTTGATATCTTATTACCCAAAACTCGATTTGGACAAATGAATATATCATTTTGATGCTCTCACCGAGTAGAACAAATTTGCGCAATTACCTTCGTCAACAAACAAATGACACGTCAAGAATTTCGTGCCTCAAGTTGCACAATTTCTTTCACTAAAAACACTATTTTTTCAACAATAGAAGATATGTATCCCACATTGGTTAGAAATTGATGTTGGTTTTAAAAATTTTATTATTAAGTATCAATAGAAGAAATGCATCATACATTGGTTGGAAAGTGATGTTGATTTTCAAAGTCACTTGAAAACCAAAAGTTTTTAAAGCTTCCACATGGATGCAAGTATTTCACATTGGTTACAAAGTATTCTACTATTATTATCAATAGAAAAGATGTATCACACATTGGCTATAAATTAATGTTGGTTTTAAAAATACTATTATTACCAATAGAATAGATGTATCATATATTTGGTAGAGGGTAATGTTTGTTTTTAAAGTCTTTAAATAGAATACTTCTACCATTATTATCAATAGAATATGTATATCTCACATTGGTTAGAAAGTGATGTTGATTTTAATTTTAAATAAAAAAAACTTTTAATATTAATAGAAGAGATATCTTACATTTGCTAATAAATGATGTTAGTTTTAAAAGTCTTTAGATAAAAGACTTTTACTTTTATCGTCGATGTAATAGAAGAGATGTATCTCACATTATTTAGGAAGAGATGTTGGTTATAAAATTTTTAAAATAAAAGACTTCTTCTATTATTACCAAATGAGGATATGTATTATACATTGGTTAGAGAGTGATGTTGATTTTAAAAGTCTACAATTATTAGCAATAGAAGAGAAATATTTCACATTGGTTATAAAGTGATATTGGTTTAAAAAGTTTTTAGATGATGTATCTCACATTGGTTACAAAGAAATGTATCTCATATTATTTAGAAATGAGTATTGGTTATAAAAGTCATTAGATAAAGACATTTTTTGTTATTACCAATAGAAAATATGTATCCACATTGTTTAGAAATGAATATTGTTTAAAAAGTCTTTTATCCACTACTATTATTACTAATAGAAAATATGTATACCACATGGTTAGAATGTGGTGTTGGTTTTAAAGTCTTTAGATAAAAGACTTAAACTTTCATTACCAATAAAAATATAAAATATGTATCTCACATTGTTTAAAAATGAATTATGATTTTAAAAGTTTTTAACAAAATGACTTCTAATATTATTATCAAGTTAAATGTTAATTTTAAAAGTCTTTAGATAAAAAAATTACTATTATTATTAATACAAAATATGTATCTCACGTTAGCTAGAAACTTATATTAATTTTAAAAGTATTTAGGTAAAAAAATCGTTTAATATTAGTAACAATATAAAAAAAATTATAACAATAGAAGAGATTAACAATCTAATTATAATGTCTAAAAGTTATATTATTATTACAAAAATATATATATATCTCACATTATACCCGTGCATAGCACTAAATAACTAG